>JBBDGP010002002.1:610000-1278225 GCA_037952835.1 Lithobates septentrionalis | reverse complement strand
CTTCTGTGTTTGTGAAGGATATGCTCTGCACTGCAATGTTTTCTTCGGTGTGGGGGCCATACAATACACCCTCACAAAATAGATCACGCTGCACTACATTTTCTGGTATCTCTTTAACTACTGCCACATCATATATTGGTATAGTTTCTTTATAAGACTTCCACATCTGTATGGCAGCAGGAGAACCACTTCCATACTCTATTCTTACCTCCTCTTTCTCATAAGCAAAGCTTCCTGGAGGCATGTTTCGATACTGTGCTGAATTGCAGGCATTTTTGTGAAAGTCTCTTTCTGGCATTGCCGTCACTGGAGACATTGTCGTTTCAGCAATCTCCGGGATGTGTTCATTCTCTGTGCTGATGCCAGATGAATGGGAAACTGCATTTCCTTCATTGCAGTCTTCCTTTTCTGTACCTGGTTGATTTTTGGGTACATATTCAGGCTGCCTTGGATCTGTCTGGGTTTCTTTTGTTTCAGTTCTTCTCCCTGGACTGGCGTAGTGCCTAAATCGTGTGGCATGGTAAAACATAGGGGATGGTGGATGAGGATTAAAATAAGGTCTCCGGTTCATTCTCAAGTTCATTTGCTGTTGAGGGACATAAAATCCAGGATACTCATGAAGTGGGACCGAATAATAGGGCATATATGGATTACCCCCCCGGTAACCTGTAAAGAAAAAAATAAATAAATGGTTGGAAAGTATGAATAAGTAGTAATATTTGCAAAAACATTACGTTATTTGTAAAGTTGATTCCAGTAAGGGACACCGGAATTTTCAAACAGTTGCATTATACTGTCACCTACAGAGAGATGACACTGGCATAAAAAAAAAAAAAAAAAAAAAAAAAAAAAAAAAGCGTTAAGCCAGCCCCCTGTATAACCTTGTCCCCAGCTTCCATGTCTTAGTTGTGTGAAAGTAATACATAAAATGGAGGGAGATGTGGGGAAAGACTGCGCTACAACATAATACAAAGTAAAAAAAAAAAAAAAAAAAAAAAAAAAAGGAAAAATAAAGCTGCCAACACTCAAACATACAAGGTTCTATGTGAATATTAAAGTGGCAGTGTGGCGCTAAGAAATGCGTGTATCCTGGATGTGGTACAACTAATACCAAATATATTGTGCAAACGCACCATAACAAAAATAGGCTGTGCTCAACACAGTAAGTGTATGAAACATACAATAGTCCACACATGTGAAGGGGTGGGTTCTTCCCATGAGGGTGTCTCCAATCACATGGGAGTAGTAAAATCGCTTGTCTGTAGTTACTTTCAATAACACTTCAAAAAAGGTAAATACTCTTGCCAACTGTGGTGGACCTCGAGTGTCATACGACAAATGGGTCATACAGGCTCGAGATCCTATGGAGTATGGATCAGGTGCTGGATGCGGGGGGGGGGGGGGGGGGGTCAGACAGGTCCAATGTGGTGTCACCAACTCTCAGTCCGTGGTTTCCACATGTACTTTATGATCCAAACTGTTGTTTCCCAAAGCACTTTCCTCATTTACTCAGGACGAACATTTAGGAAAAAGGGAAAGGAGGACTCCAGATGCAGGTCAAACCAGGTGGTTTATTAATAATAGGTCAGGTATAAAAAAAACCCACAATAAAAGTGATCACAAGAAGGATAAAAGCAATGTGGGGGTACAAGAAATGCTAGGGCCAACATTTCTTGTACCCCACATTGCTTTTATCCTTCTTGTGATCACTTATTGTGGGTTTTTTACCTGACCTATTATCAATAAACCACCTGGTTTGACCTGCATCTGGAGTCCTCCTTCCCTTTTTCTATATGTTCGTCCTTCGGAGTAAATGAGGAAGTGCTTTGGGAAACAGTTTGGATCATAAAGTACCTGTGGAATCCATGGACTGAGAGTTGGTGACACCACATTGGACCTGTCTGACCCCCCCCCCCCCCTGTATCCAGCACCTGATCCATACCCCATAGGATCTCGAGCCTGTATTACCCATTTGTCGTATGACACTCAGGGTCCACCACAGTTGGTAAGAGTATTCATTTACCTTTGAAGTGTTATTGAAAGTAACTACAGACAAGCGATTTACTACTCCCATGTGATTGGAGACACCCTCACGGGAAGAACCCACCCCTTCACATCTGTGTGGACTATTGTTTTACGTTTCATACACTTATGGTGTTGAGCACAGCCTATTTTTGTTTTTGTTGCGTTTGCACATTATATTTGGCATTAGTTGTACCAGATCCAGGATACACGTATTACTTATTAGCGCCACACTGCCACTTTAATAAAGTAATACATAAGGCAGTAGCACAGAGGCATGACATGTGCCATTGGAAGTTATGGTATCAAATTTTAGTCCATTGGAGGGATACAGGAAATAAAATTCTGAAACGGGACACCCAGCAGCAGTCCAACTGAGGGGTGGGGGCAGGGGTGGACTGATAACTCATGGGGCCCCCGGGCAATAAGAGATTATGGGGCGCCACACAAAAAAAAAAATTGAGATATATATATATATATATATATATATATATATATATATATATATATATATATAGTCCCTGGTTTTACTGAGGCTGGAAACCCTGATGGCGCCCCCCCCCCCCCTAGTGGCCCAGGGCCCTTGGGCAGTGCTCGAGTGGCTCAATGGTCAGTCCGCCCCTGGGTGGGGAATGGGCATGAAGGAGGCTCAACCGGTATTTATATTTATAAAAAGAATCCATGCCTGAACCAAGACTCGATGTAGAAACGGCTGTGCAAACAGCGAGTGCCATAAGTAAAAGGGGAAGACCTGATAAAAATATTGAATTTATTACAGGTACTTATATAGCACTGTCATATACATCTGGGAAAGCAGGCATTCGATTTGATGCTAAATTCCTGTGAGATTTCAGGCAGCCATCTTAAGGGGAGCCTTTAGGCCGGGTTCACACTAACCCACTGCGGATCGCACAGGATCGCTGTGCGTCCGTTCCCCGCTTCAGGGACGACTCAGGGCCAATTCTATGCCTGAATTGGGCCCTGAATCTGAGCCAAAGATGCAGTGTTTCTGTGCAGTGCGCTCCGCAGCCGCAATGGAGATATGTGAACCGGCTCCATAGGGGGCCAGTCACATTCTCCTGCTATGCGAATTGGATGCGGGGAAACCCACATCCAATCCGCATAGGTGTGAACCCGGCTTTAAGTAGTGGATTTTACTCAACCACTTGGCGCCCACCATATAGCAAAATGACGGCAGCAAAGTGGTTCTGTTATCCTAAACAGACATATAACGTGATCAGGATAACGGCCTGACACATAGCGCGGTGATCGGTGGTGCGGCGAGTCAGTCTGACACACTGCAACTCCGATCTAGGCAAAGAGTCAGACAGACTCTTTACCACGTGATCAACCGTATCCAATCAGTGTACACGTGATCAACCGTATCCAATCAGTGTAAACAGGAGAAGTCGTGTATTGGCTTTTCCTCACTCGCATCTGTCAAACGTGAGTAGAGGAGAGCCGATCGGCTGCTCCTCTGAAAGGGGGGGGGGGGGGGGGGTCTGTGCTGATTGATTAACACGTTTTCTTCAAAATTTCTGTCTCTTATTTTTGTCTAGCAAAAATGAAAACCCCAGTGGTGATTAAATACTACCAGAAAAAAGCTCTATTTGTGGGAACAAAATGAAAAAAAAAAATTTTTGTTTGGGTACAGTGTAGCATGACCACGCAATTGTCATTCCAAGTGCGACAGCGCTGAAAATTGGTCTGGGCAGGAAGGTGTATAAGTGCCCTGTATTGAAGTGGTTAAAACATGCCCAAATGATGGCTGGTCAGTACTAGAGACCCACTGGTTAGGGACATTTATTGCAGGGAAAGGTTCCTGGTGAGTAGGGATAGTACAGGGGGACCTTCTGAGGAATTCCTCCCTAGCGAGCCAGATCGCCGTGACTATTCCAGATATCACCACCCCTCCCACAGAGGCTGTCCTGCAGTAACTTTACATTGAGTTATACTGAGGACCATGGCAAAAGCGTTAGATCATGTGCCAAACTTTCAACCATTGCGACTGTTACGATCCTGAACCATATTAAACCTTCTGCTTTGCTAGGGCCTGTGTGTATAGTCCCTCCCAAGTAGGTATCTTGATCAAGGCCCCATCAACAAATAGGCTGCCATAGTTAAAGCATCCCTATATTTGCTCCAGAGGCTCTATGAAATGAGGGCCTACCTTGGCAATTAAGTTAAAAAATGGATTCCTGGAGCATCTACAATGAAAAAACAAACACAAAACAACAAAACAACAACAAAACACAAAGTGAAAAGATAAAGCTTAAAAAAAAGTTGTCTCTAAATGTAGAGTGACACATATTGCATCAATCAAGTTAGAAAACAATTCTGTCAAATGTAGTCATCTGTAGGTGGCTCAAAACCAGCTGACTGATACTCTCAATCAGATGACGATCACACACACACACACACACACACGGCTCTGGAACTGAAGAGAGCTATGCGAATATTTGACAGTAAACTAAGGGCTGAAAAATGCCACAAGGCAGAGCCCATTGACCAAAGTCCCAATCTGAGCTTCCGCCTCAGTGTTGGGAAGGGTCCACGTGAGCTTCCAAAGCTGCGGCTGACTAGCTCAAGCAGCAGAGGAAGGGAAAAAAAAGTTGGCTTATGGATCTTGACGGCAATCAAGATATATTTATTTAAAAGCCACCAAACATACAGCACAGCGATTTTGTTTCAGCGGAGGGAAATAAATTATCCAGACTCCTAGGACAATAATGGTTGAAGGTGAGGTTATAGTGGGGAGCTAGCTATATTTTGTTGGACAGTGTTCCAACCGCTTGAAGGTAGCAGTAGAACCAACTGTTTCTGAATTCCCGTGTCCATCAAAAAATAACAGAAAAAAAAAAAAAAAAACCACCACACAAAAACTACACATACAGACACAGATAAAACACTACAGCCTGCCCTCAGTTCAAAGGGGGGCACAGGCACCTGCCAAGGACAACTGGCTGTACCGACACCGATTCTCTTGTGGCTCCTCCTGCAGTGCTTCCATCTTCTCCTCTCCTTCCAGCTACAATGCAGGGGAATCAGTTCTAGTATCTGCACCCTTTCCATCCATCCCCTTGCTGTTCTGGCCCCCCGTGTGCCCTCTCGCAGCTCTACCAGCTTCCATCCTCTCCCTCTGGTAGCTGTCGAGGGCACAAAAGCAGGCCATTTCAGGATGGATAGCAGAGACTGGTAATTATGCAATTTACCTGCCCCTTCCTTTCTTGAAAAAGAACAAAGCACAGTGAGCGATTGGTACCGATCACTCCTGTGTTCCTTTATCACTGAAAGAATCTGAAGCATAGAAAATGATTTACTATGCTTCAGGTTGTGAAAAGGCATATTGCTTTCTCACCACCTGCTTTAACCCCCACACTAGCAGCACACAGCACCCAGCTGAAGGGCACTTGTGGAGCTATTCTCTTGAATGGGTCTTGTTTTTCTGCAAAGCTGTGTCATATGTACACCTTTATCCACTTGCCTGTTGCTAAAGGGGGTAGCGATTGGTGGGCGGTAAAAGTGCAGCTCAATCATGGCGTTATATACCCACCCCCTCAAACCAACCTCACATGTGAATGAGCCCTTAGGAATCATTCACATGGTACTCCATGTGCGAATGAGGACTGTTCATGTGGCTGGAGCCACCTGTTACTCTAAGGCAGTGGTTCTCAACTCCTGTTCAAGACCCACTAAAAATCCAGGTTTGCAAGATAACCGATGTACATCACACGTGAAATCATTTGCTGCTCAGTGATTGCAGTATTCTAGTATGAGTCTCCCCAAGGGAATACTTATACTTAAAATCTGGCCTGTTAACGGGTCCTGAGGACAGGAGTTGAGAACCACTGCTCTAAGGGGAAGCAGCGGCTGTACAAGCAAAGCCACAGGCCTTATTTTGACTATTGTGCAAGTATGAGCGAGTGGCCCCACACAGATTTACACTGTACAGGCCACAGCCATGTCAATGAGCTCCAAAACCTTTATTAACTCAGTACAGTTCTATTTTTGGATTCAGCAGGAATTTAATGGTGTGTGTCTAGTGATTTTAGTTTAATCGTTTAGTAGTTACTGGCCGGGGGGGGGGGGGGGGGGGGGGGGTTTGGTGTTCAGGCACGTACACACTGCAAAAAAGAAGCCATACAATAGTTTTCGGTAAAAGCTAAATTGAAGGGCTCTGGCTCTCCTAAACATTTCAGTGTATATGGAAAGCAAATTTTTATCAAGTATTAAATGCATGGTTTAAGGGTACATTTACCTGGTCCAGAGATGCAGTATGGATTGTAAAGTTGGGCAAGGTACCAAGGGTTTGGGAAAGGTAGTTGTGCTGTTGGTTGTGCATAAAAGAAGGGCCTCTGCTGCGATGTGGAATACTGCCCACTTTCAGGAGGTGGTGCTGAACTGTTCATGTTTGAAACTGCCAAAAGAAAGTCAGACTGTTTACCCATTACAAGAAAAATATAGAAATTTAATAAAAATTAAAACTAAAATGGAGACATTTTCACACATTACATAGAACATAAAATTCTTGCCTGCAAAAGTGCCCCTACATAACAGGATCAACAATAACTTAAACAAGTCCAAATCAGGACTGGAAGGCATTGGGGGTTTCCCAATAATCACCATATAAAAGTATCATTACATTGGTGCCACTAGGCTCCAGAGTACATGACTTTTGGACTGTCAGTTGCTCTGGGAGCAAGGCCACCGCAAACCACAATTCTGTTTGTACACTGCAAAGATGATACCCCAGGCCCTTGTGCCAGTGTTTTTTAAAGGTGTAGTTTTGTACTCCAGTAAGGAGCACAGGTTCCAACCACTTTATGCCACCATCCAGACCATTTTCTTTTTTTAAATCTTCTTTTGCATATAACATATATAGACAAACACTACTTAACAGTAGCCTGCCACAACTTCAATAATGGACCCACGCAGGGGTCAACTCCAGATGGTACAGTGCAATGCATCAGCAATTGCATATGAGCCATGGCACGGCATGAAAATATAGCAAAGTTGACTCGCACTAAAAAAAAAAAAAAAAAAAAAAAAAAAAAAAAAAAAAAAAAAAAAAAAGGGGGGGGGGGGGGGGACAGCAATATCATGACCTGCAAATTAAGAGGGACATCAGGAGGGGAATATACTCTCATCTAATAAACTTTTTAATCCGATGTTGCAGTACACTGTTAAGCCAACCATTTGGCAATTTCAATATCAATTTTTTAGGGCAACCCCTGTGAAGAGAAGTGTCTTTATAAAGAGATAATACATTGACATGCGTTTTCCATGGAGAGAGGGAAGGTGGGGCCAGTTTTTTCCAACAAAGTAATAATTTTTCTGGCGTAGAAGAGAAGTCCGAGCAGAGTACTCTCTGCCACTCTAGGGACTAATTCTTTCACCAATCCCAACATACATAACTCTGGGGTTGGCTCAATACCCACTATGTCCTGTATAACAGAAGTTATTTGATTCCAGTACACACCGATTACAGGGCAGGACCAGAAAATATGCAAGTCACCCAGGGCCTGGGCACAGCGCCAACACTCAGAGGATAGGGAGGTTTTCATTTATTGTAGCCTATAAGGGGAAATATATGCCCCATGGACAATTTTGTATTGTATTGAGGCGGTCTTAGGGAGACAAGAATTTTAAATGGGATGTCCCATATGTCCTCCCAATCCTCAGAGTCCAGCATCAATACCATTTCTAATGTTGATAGTACCCCTTTCTTCCCTCTATAGTGAGCAGCTCTGGTTGATGAATCAGTTTGGATGGTGCTACGTTGCTTCTGAAAGTGCCAAAGTGTTATAGAAGGGTTTTTACATACAGGGACTATAAATCTGTAATCCAATACATTTTTCATTTCTGTGTAGGTGCATGTTGTAGAAACTTCAAGTCAAATTTTGCTTCAGTGACCACAGGCACAGGAAGCAAGAGGGAAATTCTTTATAACTAAACAAGACATTAAAAACCAGACATGAGTTCTAAACCTTTGCCATTCTAAATAAAGTTTTGGCTGGAGTTTTAGTTTAAAAATGGAGCTTCGCCGGGAGGCCATCCCTTCCCTCCTATTCTACTAAGGTCTTAGCGTAGTCGGTTGCCCGACTAGGTACACCAACTAGCAATTATAGTAAGATTGCGTATTTCTGTATAAATGGCTAAGGACTAGACATGTGCACACTGAAATATTTCGTTTCGGAATTTTGTTTTCGTCCAAAAAATAAAAATTTTGTTACTCCGAAATTCATTTATTTTGTAAAAAAAAATAACCAAAAAAAAAAAAAACATTCGCCCGAAAATCCGATATAATTAAGGTCGAATCTGTCATTGAAGGCTTACGGTGTCCGTCGAATGTTCTAAGAAAATTCGACGGAGCAGCTAGAAACTGTACGACGCCGCAATTGTACCTTTCCGGTCGAATGTTCCGCCTACAAGCTATAGTAGAATTCTAATGTTGTATGACACTAGTAATAATTATATTTATTATTACTAGTCAACCAACATTATAATTCTTCTATAGCCTATGGGCAGAGAATTTGACCATAAATGTCCGCTCAGGGCAACTGCTTCGGCAAATCTTTATGTTGAATCTTTTCTCTCCATGTCGAATAATCTTGGACTAATAGAGTTAGGCACATTCGACCACAGGTTCGATGGACACAGATTGCTATTGTCAGCGTCATGTCGAAACCCCTATCTATATCGAACTGTTGTCGCAATGAAAATAAAAGCACTTATGTCGGATCTTTCGGTTTCTGAACGTTCGTTATCGTTTGTTAAAACAAAAATACCCGAAATTCGGACTAAAACGAATGCACATTTCTAGTAAGGACTGGTTTTTGGCCATATAGTACGTTTTATATGATGAGCTACCTCGTCCCTTTCTCTTGTTTGACATATGGTATGCTACCCTTCCTGGAGACTAAATGCGAGCCTACACACAGTCACAGATCCAAATAGGTGAGATTATACTAGAGGGTTGGTGGAGATGGGGCGTGAATGCTGTGGCATAGGAGTGCATTGCTGCCAAGAGAATTCTAGTGTGTGTGTAAACTGCTGCTTGAGAATATGCCAGGTCGTTGGAGTAATTTAAAATACACCGCTGACTGATGTAATGCGTGGTTGAAGTGCAGTGTGCGGTTACAAACTGTATAACCATCTCTCAAATTACATGCCATGGAAGGTTTCTTTCAGGGCCATTTCACATCACATGCAGTTCAGTGTGTTTTTTTCTGCATCAAACACACATGGAAAGTAGGTTATATGGTTTTCAATGGCATAGTTCACAGCAGTGCTTGAAATTACTGGACTGCATCAAAAACAGGCATGCAGAAAAGCATCTAGATTGCATTTCTATGGTGTGAACTGGTCCTCAAACAACTTGCAGTTAAACACATAAAAAGGGTTAACAAGTTAGTGACTATGCATGTCCCCTGAACAGCCACACTAGCAATTTCCTGTGGGCTTTGTGCAACACACAGATTATATATCCATCTATATCATTTCATCTTGGGGCCTAGCAATGCCCTTGTTAATATTGAATTTGGCAAAAGCAGCATATTTAAACGCAGTGGCTACTCCAATCCTGGAAGGTTGTTACAGGCTTCCTTGCAAACAACTAGTATGTAAACTGCCATTGTTGGCCACTTGAAAAGTTGCTTGCCTGGCATCCCTGTAGAGACTATTGCTCAATCTTTTGAGGGCAAAACAATTATGCAGATAGGCCTCCAATCTAAAATATTTAACAACTGTAGAACCCCACAATGGGTCACAAAAGCTGAAATCAACACTGGGCAGTGCTGGGGTAGCCTTTGCCCCCAGATTTCAGTGGTGCACCCCAGGACAAGTGACAAATCATGCTGCCAGTCACACACTGCTCATTTTGTCAGCACTGGTGGTAAATTAGTAGGAGCAGTTGAGACCCTGTATAGATTATTATAGTTATGTCTCATTAGAATGTGTTGCTATTGACAGCTATTTCTGAGATTGAAATTGCTCTGTATAAATGGTCAGCAATTGTGTACCAATGTGAAAAAAGCATATTGTTATTGAAAAGAGGCACCAACCCCTTTATTATTGCATTGATGTCCAATATCCCTTCTACAGTAAATAAAAAAGTTAGAATTGACTATTTTAGTTAAAGCTCTCTAAAACTGAACACAAGCAAAAATATATTTGAATACCCCTTTCATAACATGGGATACAAACACAAGGGACTATGAAAAATAAAGGTAAAAAAAAAAATCAAGCTATATATATATTGAATAATTACAAAACTCCTGCTGTATAGCCACACCTACAATAGCAGATTGATCCATACACTTTTTAATAGGAATATGCTGAAACCTAGAACAATTTCCTGCACTTACCTGATTACATCCCAAAACACAACTAACTTTCCACTACTCCTTCAGCAGCTGTTAGAGGTTTTATAAATTAGCCAGCTCTTCCTGGATGCCAATTAGTTAACACATGATAATGGACTGTGCATGGGGCTGGTTTACAGAAAAAATGGTTGATAATAGTGGATCTGGGATTTCTTTTTAACGTAAAAAGGCATTTTTCAGTGCTAGTATACATACTGTAGAGGAATTGTTTTTCAATGTTTCAAAAGATCAAGGAAAAACTTGCTTTTGCATGATTGAACTGTCAAATAAGTGCAATCATGTATTAAATGTACAAAAAAACTGTGAGAGGCTGATTTAGAAAACTGGATTAAAGAAAATGGAATGGAGTTGTTGCCTATAGCAACTAATCAGAGTAATGCTGGCCATACACTATACGAAAAATCGGCCGAAATTCGGTAATTTAGACCGTTCGTTTGTTTTTCGGACAGTTAATGGGCACAAAATCGATAATCGTTTGGACGTTTTTGAGCCGAAAAAACGAAGGACAAGTTTGGAAAATATCTGCTGAACGAACGATAAATTGAAAGGTTAATGTGTTTCCCGTCCGAACTGTCTGCGCTAGGTATATGTAGAAAAACGAACAAAAAATGTGTTTATTCATGTCCACTGAACGATTTATCGGTCATTACATGATGGCACCATCATTTGCGCTCACAGCCGAACGTTCGCTTCTTGAAAATGGGTTCGGCCGATTTTTCGTATAGTGTATGGCCAGCATAAGTCTACATTTCCACGATTGCGACCCCAAAGTCACGTGCTTTGGAGTGCGACTTTGAGTGCAGCTTTCCAACTTTACACTCTCTGGATCAAAGTCGCATCAAAAGTTGCATCAAAGTAGTGCAGGCACCTTTTCAAAGTCGCTGATTATCAAAGTCGCATAGATTGGAACGGGTGCCATTGAATTCAATGGGCTGTGACTTGTAATGTAACTATGTGTCCAAGGTCGCATGACAAGTCACACTAGTGAAACATAGACTCAGGCTGGGTTCACACTAAGGATGGGCTTGGGCGTGTTCGCACACTCCACGTGCAGAGCCCGCCAGGAAGTTGGCACGGCGCTGCGCTAATCACAGGCAATAAGACATTTTCCCAATGTGCGGCTGCAGAAATCGGGAAATGTCTCACTGACTATGATTAGCGCAGCGCCGTGCCGACTTCCTGGCGGGCTCTGCTTGTGGAGTGTGCGAACACGCCCGAGCCCATCCTGAGTGTGAACCCAGCCTGAGTCCAATTCGCATAGCAGAAGAATGTGACCGGCTCTCTATGGAGCTGGTTCACATATCTCCGGTGCGGCTGCAGAAGGCACTGCACAGAAACGCTGTGTATCTATGGCTCCGTTTCAGAGCCGAATTCAGGCAAAGATGTGGCTCTGATTCATCCCTGAACCGGAGAGCAGGGACGCACAGCGTTCCCGTGCGATCCGCAGCCGGTTCCAGTGTGAACCAAGCCTAAATGTGAAAAAAGTAAAGCCGTAGCTGCTATGGACCACAGCTTTTTTGATGTATTTGTTCTACTATTCATAACTCAGCTGCTCTACAAAACATGGGCTTGATAGATTGCTATGTAGTCAACCTTTTACCATAAAGTGACACTAAACTCAAACATTTTCTACGGAGAGGTTATTGTCCTGCTTAGCTTAGTATTGTCCGCAAACACAGGGATTGAACTGTTTACCTCATCCTCCAGGTCGTTTATAAACAAATTAAATAGGATTGGTCCCAGCACAGGACCCTGTGGGACTCCACTACCCACCCCTGACCATTCCGAGTACTCCCCATTTATCACCACCCTCTGAACTCGCCCTTGTAGCAAGTTTTCAATCCATGTACTCACCCTATGGTCCATGCCAACGGACCTTATTTTGTACAGTAAACGTTTATGGCTAACGGCGTCAAATGCTTTTGCAAAATCCAGATACACCACGTCTACGGGCCTTCCTTTATCTAGATGGCAACTCACCTCCTCATAGAAGGTTAATAGATTGGTTTGTCAAGAACGATTCTTCATGAATCCATGCTAATGATACAGTTTTCATTATTAAAATCTTGTATATAGTCCCTTATCATCCCCTCCAAGAGCTTGCATACTATTGATGTTAGGCTAACTGGTCTGTAATTCCCAGGGGTGTATTTTGGGCCCTTTTTAACCAGTTCAGCCTCAGAAGAATTTACCCCCTTTCTGAACAGAGCACTTTTTGCGATTTGGCACTGCGTTGCTTTAACTGACAATTGCGCGGTTGTGCGACATTGTACCCAAACAAAATTGAGGTCCTTTTTTCCCACAAATAGAGCTTTCTTTTGGTGGTATTTGATCGCCTCTGCGGTTTTTATTTTTTGCGTTATAAACAAAAAAGAAGCGACAATTTTGAAAAAAACGCATTATTTTTAACTTTTTTCTATAATAAATATCCCCCAAAAATTTATAAAAAAAACAATTTTTTTCCTCAGTTTAGGTAGATATGTATTGTTCTAAAAAATTGCAATAAGCATATATTGATTGGTTTGTGCAAAAGTTATAGAGTCTACAAAATAGGGAATAGATTTATGGCATTTTTATTATTTTATTTATTTTACTAGTAATGGCGGCGATCTACGATTTTTATCGTGACTGCGACATTATGGCGGACACATCGGACAACTTTGACACATTTTTGGGACCATTGGCATTAATACAGCAATCAATGCTATAAAATTGCATTGATTACTGTAAACATGTCACTGGCAGTGAAGGGGTTAACACTAGGGGCGATCGAGGGGTTAATTGTGTTCCCTGGGAGGTGATTCTAACTGAAGGGGGAGGGGACTGACTGGAGGAAATGACGGATCGTGGTTCCTCGCTAATAGGAACACACGATCTGTCACTCCTGTCAGAACAGGAAAGTCTGTGTTTACACACACTCGTCCCTGTTCTGTCTCTCCTGCTCACGATCGCTCATGGCCGGCGGTCACCTGCTATCTCGAACCCGCGAGCCGACATATAGCTACGACGGCTCACGCAGGGGAGCCAAACTGCTGCAGTACAACTGCGGTGGTTGGTTGGGAAGTGGTTAACCACTTAAGGACCAGCCTCGTTTTGGATTTTAGGTGTTTACATGTTTAAAACAGGTTTTTTTGCTAGAAAATTACTTAGAACCCCCAAACATTTTATATGGTTTTTCTTCTAACACCCTAGAGAATAAAATGGCGGTCATTGCAATACTTTTTTCTGCACCGTATTTGCGCAGCGGTCTTAAAAGCGCACTTTTTTTGTAAAAAATTCACTTTTTGTATAAAAAAATAAAACAACAGTAAAGTTAGCCCAATTTTTTTTATATTGTGAAATATAATGTTACGCCAAGTAAATTGATACCCAACATGTTGCGCTTGAAAATTGCGCCCACTGGTTGAATGGCGTCAAACTTTTACCCTCAAAAATCTCCATAGGCGACGTTTGAAAAATTCTACAGGTTGCATATTTTGCGGTACAGAGGAGGTCTAGGGCTAGAATTATTGCTCTCGCTCTACCGGTCGCGTTGATACCTCACATGTGTGGTTTGACCACCGTTTTCATATGCGGGCGCTACTAACGTATGCGTTCGCTTCTGCGTGCGAGCTCGTCGGGACGGGAGGTTTTTTAATTTTTTTTTATTTTTATTATTTATTTTACATAATTTTATTAATTTTTACACTGTTTTTAAAAAAAAATAAAAAATTGTGTCACTTTTATTCCTATTACAAGGAATGTAAACATCCCTTGTAATAGAAAAAAGCATGACAGGACCTCTTAAATATGAGATCTGGGGTCAAAAAGACCTCAGATCTCATATTTACACTAAAATGCAAGAAAAAAAAAATTCATTTAAAAAAATGACATTTGAAAAAATGTGCCTTTAAGAGACGTGGACGGAAGTGACGTTTTGACGTCGCTTCCGCCCAGCAGTGTCATGGAGACGAGTGGGCGCCATCTTAGCCTCACTCGTCTCCAGGCACAGGACGGAGACAGATGCGATCGCCTCCGCCGCTACCGACGGCGCCCTGGTAAGCGGCGGAGTGCACCGGATCACAGCGGGAGGGGGGGCCCTCTCCCGCCACCGATAAAAGTGATCTTGCGACGAATCCGCCACAGGGACCACTTTTATCTGAAAGCCGGCCGCCGCACGAAAACGGGGATACTGGGGTTATGGCAGCTAGCTGCTGCCATAACAACGATATCCCCGTTCAAATTTTGGACGTACACCGTCGTGCGGCGCTCGGTGAGTGGTTAAATATTGGTGCTACATTGGCTTTTTTCCAATCCGCTGGTACCATTCCAGTCAGTAGACTGTCAGTAAAAATTAGGAACAATGGTCTGGCAATTACTTGACTGAGTTCCCTAAGTACCCTCGGGTGCAAGCCATCCGGTCCCGGTGATTTATTAATGTTAATTTTCCCAAGTCTAATTCGAATTCTGTCCTCTGTTAGCCATGAGGGTGCTTCCTGTGATGTGTCATGAGGATAAACACTGCAGCGTTTTGTCCTGTGCACACTCCCTATCCCCTAATGATGCCCTTCACCACTACTAGTGTAGAGTGAGCAGTGTCAATATTTCTGGTCACATGATCTGCTCTGTGTGCACTACAATTCCCATAGCGCTGAATGGGCCTGTACGTAGATGTGTAGTCCATCTCGAGAGCAAGCAGGAAAGGGTGGCTACTTTCACATACAAGGGGGGCAAGGGGAAAGAATGTAGCGATCCTAGAACAGAAAGTCTGAGAAGAGCAGAAAAAAAGCTTGCATTTAAAAGATAAATCATAGGAAGAGAGAGATAGAAGGTTCATTCTACCTATATTTAAACATATTACATTTATTTTATTTGATAAAAAATGTGCATTCAGCCCTGGTTCACATTGATGCGATTTGGCATGCGATTTGACATGTCAAATCGCATGCCAAATCGGCGTCTATTGCCCGCAATGGAACCGTCCGAATCGATGCGACGCCGACTTTGTGACACCGCAACAATTCCCAAAAGTAGTTTCTCTACTACTTTTGCCGATTTCAGGTGTGATTTCAATAGACATCTGTGCAGGAAACCACTGACTGTCTCTGAAATCGTCAGACTGACATGCAAGAATGAAATTGTGCGAGTTCAGCTGAACTCGCAGGATTTCAATCCCGCAGCAGTGTGAACCTGGGCTTAGTGTCACTTTAATACTGCGGCATATTAGGGTGCATCTTTTATTCTGAAGCAGTTCCAGTTTTACCCACACGGGGGAGTTTACTAGTTACACTGGAATCTGACCTATCAATATTTGAATAAGGAAAACAGGAGCAAAATGGAGCTCTTGCAAATATCAGTCTGTCAGGTTTTATTATATAAGAACATAAAAAGTTATTGGCAAAAAATTTAATTTTGCACCACTTGGAATAAATGATTGACAAAGTTACTATCCTTTTTACTGCATGAGTACAAAGTATTCAGTAAAATGGAAAATGTATTAATACATAGTATAATTATTTTTTCCTGACATCTCTATGGCATCACACATGGGTTGACTCCAGCCCCTGTTCAACTCCCCCCCCCCAAGATGTTTAACTTAAAGTGATACTAAACACCCACTGTTTAATTTACATTGTCCCTTGACATTGTAATTAATTTTAATTAAAATAAAATAAACAAAAGTAACTTTTTCCTAATTGATATACAGCTGTCACATGACCCAACTCTTTCCCAGCCTGTCTACAGAGAAACAAAAGCAGGAGGAGCTTATAGTCTTCTGATGCTGGTCACATGTTAAAAAAAAAAAAAACAGCCTTTTGAATAGAGAGTATAAATAAATAATTAATAGCATAATAGCAATAAACTGTTTTAAAATTGGCATACAAATATATATTTGAAATTAAATCTTTATAATTTTTTGATAATAACATGGTGCGGATGGATTTCTACCAGTCACAGGCTGTGTCACGCCCCTTCAGCCTGTCTTAAAATAAGAGAAAGGTGAAGCCTCCATCAATCTACATGTAATATTCCACCTCCATATCCCACCTTTAGCTGCTCAGATGTGATAGGGAGGAAATGCGCAGGATAGAAACTCACTGAACACTAAGCATGTGCAGAGTTGCCACCACTGCTCTGCAAAATTCCTAGCTGACTTGGGGACATGGACAGGAGGTGGAGATAGAGAATAGCAGGATCAACCAGGTTTTTTGCAGAATACAGAAATCTTATGCCGCGTACACACGAGCGGACTTTACGGCAGACTTTGCTCGGCGGACTTTTCGACAGACTTTACGACGTACTTTCTGAATGAACGGACTTGCCTACACACAATCCACCAAAGTCCGTCGAATTCGTACGTGATGACGTACGACCGGACTAAAACAAGGAAGTTCATAGCCAGTAGCCAATAGCTGCCCCAGCGTGGCTTTTTGTCCGTCGAACTAGCATACAGAGGAGCGGATTTTTCGACCGGACTCGATTTCGACGGATTGATTACAAACATGTTTCAAATCTAAGTCCGTCCAACTTTTGAGAAAACAAAGTCTGCTGGAGCCCACACATGATCGAATTGTCTGACGAAATCCCGTCCCCCGGGCAAAGTCTGCCGTAAAGTCCGCTCGTGTGTACGCGGCATTATAGTGACTGAGTATGAACAGCATGTAATACAGCATTTATTGATAGTTTTTTATGATGTGGATTAAGTGACACTCTAAATTTAAGTCTTGCCCTAGCAGTCAGGTGATGCTCCAGCAGTATAAATTTAAAGCTCAAAGCTAAACATAGATATGGATCAAAATTTGGCCGGTTCAGCAGACCGTCCGAATTCAATCCATCTATGGTTGTTTCTGCTTGACAGAAGTCATCTAATAATCTATTAACTACTGTTGAACTTGGCTGTTGAAATTTTTTCTCAATCAGCTGGCTGCAGACGCTGATAAGTGTATTCTGACAGAGGAGGAGTCCCGTTGTCAGAATACAATGGCACAATGGGGAGGATTCCTCCATCGACCTCATTTGTGTGAATGGGGGAATCCTTTTTTCTTTTTTTATCAGACCTCTGGCTGATCAAAAATAAAAAAGGCATCCAACACACACCAGTGGCTGTCAGTGCTGTATGAACTGTATATAGCCTCAGCTACATACAGTATACAGTGCTGTGTTCCAGCAGAGGTACAGGGACTTCCTGTCCTGTTCCCAACACAAAATTGGGTCGGGCTGCTCAGCCATTCACAGGAAGCTTTGTATTTTTTTAATGAATAAAAAGCTTCCTCTGATTGATTGATGTCCTGTCTGCCCTCAATTGAAGGTAATACTTCTAGTTTCTGAGGAAAGTGACAGAAGTGATATAGTACACATTGCCTCCAAGTTTCTACTAGGTAGAAAGACCAGCAAACACATGTTCACTGGTTCCCCACTCTACCTTGGGGCACTTGCTGTGCTAGTTCTAGGTCCACAGGTGGGACAGTGCAGCTTAGCAAACACAGTGGGCAGATGTTCTAGAGGTGCATGGTTTTTAAAGAACAACAGCAGATAGCTTTCTATATTGTGAACTATATATATGCATTATATCTGTTTATACCAGCAGGTGGCACTGCTGTGTGATAGTGTGTTATCAATGGTAAGGTAATCAGAGAAAGTACCATCCTTATTGCGTTATATATGTACTTGTTTGTGTTCTCTTCCTGTCTGTCTCCATGATCAAGACATATAGTTACATAGTAGGTGAGGTTGAAAAAAGAAACTAGTCCATCAAGTCCAACCTATGTGTGTGTGATTTTATGTCAGTATTACATTGTATATCCCTGCATGTTGTGGTCGTTCTGGTGCTCTTGCATGCTATTGCTGAGCCTATCATCTGCTAGGACCCCCAGGTCCTTTTCCATCCTTGATTCCGCCAGAGGTTCTCCTCCCAGTGAGTAGATTGCATTCATATTTTTGCCACCCAAATGCATTATTTTACATTTTTCCACATTAAACCTCATTTGCCATGTAGTTGCCCACCCCATTCATTTGTTCAGATCTTCTTGCAAGGTTTCCACATCCTGCGGAGAAGTTATTGCCCTGCTGAACATTTAAAGACATGTTCTGATAATCCTCTATAAAGTATTCTCTGCATCCAAGAAGCTTCTAGCGCTTAATTGCAATACTCTGCACAATAGGTTATGGGCCCAGGCATCGGAGAGGATACCCCAGGCACCTGGCAGCACCCAGCAGGCACTAGAAAGAATTCTGCAAGTCTGTGTATACTGTATGCAAGCGGCAAAAAGATGGAATGCGGTTCAGATGTGAATTATTAATAAAGAGAAATGGACTTTGAGGCAATAAGCAATAAGGGAGTTTAATGACCCCCGCCATCTTTGCCTTTTGAGTGTCCCTGCGCTTGCTTTTGTCCCCCAGTATTGTTTTCTAGCCCTTTTTGCTGCCTCGAGGTATGATTCCGCGATTGATCTACAATCGATCCGGCCTCATTTCCCCTTGTGCGTCTCCGCCCTCTTTCCATCTTCTGTGGGCAAAGTATTTTTAAACATGGCGATCAATGGCTGCGCGTCATCCAGCGCAGCTCCTGACGTCTTGTTTATACGTGCGGGTGCATGCGCAGTGACACCTCCTTCATGTCCGCGGCTAATACAAATACGGGGAATTGTTCCTTCTTTCCCCGTCATTCCTCTGCTGGACACTTTAGAGATAAGATGGAAGGAACCTTCCTTCCTTGTTGATCCAGTCCAACCCCTGGCCATGTTCCACTAAGGTAGGCTCATATTGCGCTGCGGTCTCTATTTGATTTCTTCATTATTTGACATTTTAACTCATTCATGTATGCAAAACTAATTTAATTACATTACAACTACATTTAGTTTTTCTGTTTACCATTGCGGTCTAGGGTCTGACTTGGATTGAGTGGATGCTGCCATCTCCCTCTCCAGGTCTCCCCCAGCACCTCTGCTACACCACGTTTTATCTACTCTACACATCCTGCCTATAATGTGTTTTTGTCCAATTAACACTATGGATGTGACTATTAGACAATATTGATTCTACAAATCAATACTGCTGAGGTAACTCTCAAAAATGACTTTTTCAATCTGATAAATCTCTACCCATTTAATTATATATATTAATTATATAATTATATATATAAATATTTTTTCAGTAATTCTACCTTTATTGGTCCTTTCTTTATCACCAAGGACCTTGTCAATTTTGATCGCCCTTGTATTGTCTCTGCAAACTTTTTGTGAGGCCTGAAGCTATAAGGAGAAGGCAACTCATGGACTAGCCCTTAAAATATCTGTGTTTTCCAGCTCTAAGTGTAATCTATTGAAACAAATTTTGGGTAAGGTTCATCTTTATATAGTAGTTTAACATCTCCCTATATGAAATATTAGACTTTATGTCTCTATACATTGTCTTGTAATTTCAAATATAGCTTATATTCTAACATACAAGTTCTCTCTTGACTAATTGAAAAACTACGTATGTTTACTTTATGTTGTATTCAAATAATTGATCCTCTGTTTTTTCCCTTTATGTAACTTCTAGTATAATAACAATGCTACATGCTAAGTCTCCTGAAGAAGCTCCACTGAGCGAAACATGTTGAGAAAAGTGGTATTCTTATCATGATCTGTCATTGTATTTTATGGAATTTTTGTAATTGTTGTACCTTAATCAGTCTTATGGCTTTTTAAACATTGTTTAAATAAAATCTCTATTTTAAAAAAAAAAACTACAATTCTGGATAAATTCCTGAACATCATTAATCTGATACACCATTAAAGTCTCGAGGCTTTTTGCCTCAAAGTCCATTTCTCTTTATTAATGTACATTTGGGATGTGGTGTTACTAATTTTGGTTTTTCTTTGTTTCACCCCTTACTACACGGTTCAGAAGTGAAGTTTGCAATTGCAAAGCTGAATAATACCAATTACCAGCTGTGAAAGTTTAAACTACAAATGTTTCTGAACAAGGATGACTTGTGGCAGGTGCTGAATACAGGCACACCCACAAATGGAGAGATGGAGGAATGGGAGCTTGCTAGTGGAAGATGACCAGCTTATCCACATAAGAGCAGAGAAAACAGCCAAAGGTACGTGGACTTCATTACAAAAACTGCATGAGCGTTCAAGCCTCAACAGCAAGCTATATTTGATAAGAAAGCTTTACAAGATGAGACTAGAAGAAGGCCAGCAAATGTGTGACCACGTGAAAGCTATGCTAGAAATCATAGAGCAGCTACGTGCCATCGGAGAGGCCATCAAAGATAACCATAATTTTGCCCTGCTACTCTTCAGCCTTCCAGAGACATATACTGCTCTTATTAACACTTTAGAAACCAGGTCCAAACAGGAGCTGACACTGGAATATGTCAAAGGCAAATTAGTCAATGAATATGACAGAAGCAAACAAAATACGCATCATGATGATAAAGCTCTTAAGATGCACAAAGCACAACAAAGAAAGCAGAGCCTGTTTTCGCTGTAAGAAGACCGGTCATTTAAAAAGGACTGTTCTATCTGGAAAGCTGAACAGCGAAAGCTAGAGCTATTCACAAAAGAAAGAGTCAAAGCAATCACAAAGGAACCTGCAGACACATCATGGAGTGGCACCTTTAAAGTAACACAAAGCGATAAGCCACATGGCTGGCGCATAGACTCAGGTGAGACAAGCCACATGACTAGCAATGAGACCTTCTTCACAAACCTTGATTACAGTGAAAAAGACAAAGTTTTCCTAGCAAACGGGAAAAGCATCACTTCCCAAGGTAAAGGCCAGGGCTTCCTGAACTGCATTACACCACAAGGCAAGCAGAGTATCCTTGTAAAGAAAGTGCTGTATGTTCCAGAACTAGAAGGCAGCCTTCTATCAGTGAGGCTGGATTCACACTAGTCCGGTGCGAGATTGCAGCTGCGGTTTCCCTGCAAAGATAAAAATAATTCATTCAGCGGTTCCTCTCCATTGTAGCTGCGGATCGGCTGACCAGGGAGAGGGGGGAGGTGTAGGAGGAGGGGGAGAGAATTCCTGTTCAGAACGGAACACATCTGCGAATCAGATGCGTTCCCATTGAAGATTATGTGCCTGCAATTCGCACCGCACTGCCTAGAAAACGCACACAAATTTTGTGCAATGTGGAGTGCGGATGAAATGCACATATATGAATCATACCGATTGAAAATAACATGTTTTCAAATGTTCTGCGAATCAGATGCGGTGTAAGCAGCATCCAATTCGCAATAGTGTGAACCTAGCCCGTTGCAAAAACGGTCTCCCAGTTAAGTTCCAGGATGATGAATGCACAATTCACAATAATAAGAGATTCCTCGCAAAAGGAAAACTGGATGATCACCTATACAGGCTCATCACCACAGATCAGCAAGCCAATATAGTCTCTAATGACCTACACAGCAAATGTATTCACTTATGGCACAGGCAGCTGGGGCACAGAAGTCCAGATACTATAGAGGACATTTTAAAGAGAGGCTTATCAGAAGATTTTACAATAGCGCCTTGCAAAGTGCTCATGAAATGCAAGTGCTGTATTGAAGCAAAAGCCACACATGCTCCTCTTCCACAGGCATCTCAAAGAAAAAACACCCACCCCCTGTAGCCCATACACAGTGATGTATGCAGTCCAATGAAAACTCCCACGCCAGGTGGAAACAGATATCTACTGACTTTCATTGATGATTATTCCAGGTACACAACTACTTATGTGATGAAACATCAGAGAAACTTCCAGAGTTCATTGCCATGTCTAGCAACAAATTCCAACGCAAACTGGGAATAATACGCACCGACAATGGTGGAGAATACATAAGCAAAGAAGTGGCCTCATACCTGAAGAGACAAGGAATAATACACCAGACAACCACACCATATACTCCTGAACAAAACGGTGTAGCAGAAAGAAAAAATTGCACTCTTATAGAAATGGACAGGTGCATGTTGTCGGATGCCAACCTACCTCACAAGTGGGGAGAAGGAGTCATGACTGCAACCTGCCTACAGAACAGACTACCCTCAAGAGCCATTAAAATATACCGAAAGGTAGTGGACCCTACGGCTGACTGCTGCGGATGGAGCTCTAGGTGATCCAGGAGAGCAGGTATTCTGGAGCACCAACACTGATCACACTGGGAGCTACAGCATGAGATTTCCTAGGGCGCGGGATCTAAGAGCCAGTTCACCAGAGGCCCCTAGTGGTGGGGATGGATTTAGCTGCAGTCTGGCTCCAGGTCGCGACCCCCAGGGCCTCCCAGCTTACGCTCACGGTAGAGTACAGGAAGGTAGAGAGGAAGCAGCAGACTGCAACAACAAAAGATAGTCAGGAGATAGCCAAAGGTCGGGATATGAAGCAGACAAGGACAGTCAAGAACAAGCCAAGATCGGTAACTAGAATCAGACGTAAAACACACAGCAAGGAGCACACGGAAACCAAACACACAATATTTATCAGCAGGGCTAGCTTGCAGTGCACAGGTTAATATAGTGTTCCCTGATAGGGTCTGGGGTGGAGCCATGCTTTGAGGAGAGACTACTTAAGCAGCCAGATGAAGGGCGGCTGGTCTCTCAAGCTGAACACATGGAGAGGTAAGCTGACAGACAAACATTACTGTGGATCCATGACAGTACCCCCTCTTACGAGGCCTACCCCTCCCCCACCTGGGCCCAGGCTTAGAGGGAAACCTCAGATGAAACCTCCTCAACAGACTAGGAGCAAAGCTCTCCGATGCAGTGATCCAAGACCTCTCCTCAGGGCCAAACCCTTTCCAATGCACGAGGTACTGAAGAATGCCCCTACAGTGCCGGGAATCCAGAATTTGATTAACCTCATACTCCCGATTATTCTCAGAAACCGGGGCCACGGTAGGGAGAGGACAAGAGAACTTATTGAGGACTAAAGGCTTCAGAAGGAGTTTTGAGATTTTGAGGCTTTTAGGAATCTGAAGTTTGAAACAAATCAGATTCAGTTTAGAGGTTATAGTTTACAGACCAATGAATCTTGGAGCAAACTGCAGAGATGGAACTCGGAGCATGATGTTCCTGGTGGAGAGCCAGACTTTGTCCCCTGGCTGTAGAGAAGGCGGTTTACGCCTGCGACGGTCGGCAAAGCCTTTGAATTTGCCAGAAACTGCCTGGAGGGAGTCATGAATGTCACCCCAAATGAAATTGAAAGACTCCTGAGCCATAGCCAAAGCTGAAATGTCTGGAGAACAGGTCATGGGAAGAGGGAGTTGAGGGTGTTTTCCATAAACTGTGAAAAAGGGTGTCTTCTGAGAACTGGTATTTACATGATTGTTGTGGGAGAATTCTGCCCACAGGAGTACAGAGGACCAATCATCATGATGAGCAGAGACTAAGGTGCGGAGAAAGACCTCTAACTCCTGATTAACCCTCTCAGTCTGTCCATTGGATTGAGGGTGGTAAGAAAAAGAAAAATCCAAGACAATATTGAGGGATTTGCAAAAGGCTCTTTAAAAACGAGACGTAAATTGAACGCCCCTGTCAGAAACATTATGAGAAGGAACCCCATGGAGGCGGAAGATTTCTCGAACAAAAATGGGAACCAAAGCAGGGGCAGAAGGGAGACGAGGAAGAGGAACAAAATGAGCCATCTTAGAGACCCAATCGATTACCACCCAAATTACCATATTAATCTCAGACATTGGGAGATCGGTGATAAAATCCATGGCAATGTAAGACCAGGGCTCCTTAGGAATGGCCAAGGGCATTAGAAGACCAGCAGGTGCTTGTGTAGAGGATTTAGACTGAGCACAGACATGACAAGCTTTAATGTAGTCTTAGATATCTGAGCGGAGATTAGGCCACCAGTAGTGGCGACTGATGAGTAGGAAGGATTGGAGGAACCCAGCATGACCTGCCACCTTGGAATCATGTCCCCAACAGAGGATCTTAGCACCTAGTTCAGTGGGGACAAAGGTCTTGCCAGGAGGAATTTTGGACTCCAGGGTGGTAGAATGGGCAACAATACATGAGGTCAGAACAATTGGCTCAGGTTCAGGGGTGGACTCATCGTCCAAAGTGTTAAATGACCTAAAGAGTGCATCAGCCCGACCGTTGCAGGGACCAGATTTGTACGTAATCAGTAAAAATCGTTATGGAGTGAGGGGAACCCTCCAAGAGATGATGCCACTCCTCTGACGCCAATTTATTTGCAAGAAGTTCCCGATCACCACTAGCATAATTTCTCTCTGCCTGAGAAAATGTTTTGGAGAAGAACACACATGGTTGATGTCTCTTCTCAAAGGATTGAAGAAGCACAGCTCCCACCCCAACTGAAGAAGCATCCACTTCAATAAAAAATTGATCCCTAGGATTAGGTCTCCTTAAGAGAGGTCCAAATACAAAGGCCTGTTTCAGGTCATGAAATGCAGAGACAGCTTCAGGGTGCCAGTCCTTGGCATTCGCACCATTCTTGGTCAAGGCGATAATAGGCGCAGCAATGGAAGAGTAATTCCTAATGAACTACCTATAATAATTTGTGAACTCAAGAAAGCACTATGTGGCCCTGAGGCTAGCGGGAAGAGGCCAGTTGGTAATGGCCAAGACCTTTCCAGGATCCATATGAAGACCCAAACTCGAGGCTCTGCTGATGGTAGTAACAGGCGCGCTCTTTTGTCAAGCTGTTGAGCAACCCGGCGAGAGCATAGACTCACCATACAGGACCCCCTGATGTGCCTTATTTCACTTACCAAGATGATCTTGTAAAGGAAATTCAAAGTGCTGTAATTTATGAAGTATACGGTCTCCAGCTTGCATGAGTGTACAGGCGGATGAGGATAATATCCAAGGGATCCAGGCCGCTTTGCTGAAGCTTCTGTTTATCAGGCTCACATGACCTCCTATAATCTAGAGGTCCATCACTTCTGGTAAGCGCAATTTCCTACAGATTTAATTTGCAAGAGTATCTGTGAAGAAATCATCTGTCCTTTTTTGATCAAGAGTGGGATTGTATTTCATCTAATGCCCCGTACACACGGTCGGATTTTCCGATGGACAATGTCCGATCGGAGCGTGTTGTCGGAAATTCCGACCGTGTGTGGGCTCCATCGGACATTTTCCATCGGATTTTCCGACACACAAAGTTGGACAGCAGGAGATAAAATTTTCAGACAACAAAATCCGATCGCGTCAATTCCGACCGTGTGTGGCCTGTTCCGACGCACAAAGTGCCACGCATGCTCAGAAGAAATTCCGACACGGGACAGCTCGTTCTGGTAAACTTAGCGTTCGCAATGGATACAGCACTTTCGTCACGCTGCAATGTAAAAAATGGTTTAATACAGCGCACTCTCTTCTTCTTTATAATGTGACAAGAATTAAGTAGTTTTGCTGCTCATATTCACACACACTTCTCACAAAGTTTTATTTGTGTTTTTTTAGTGGGATTCCCTCAATGTATTGTTATTAGTTGTCACATCTGACAGTTTTAAATTTTTTATGTTTTGTTTTTTTTGGTTTTTAAGCCTTTTTTTTTTCTTTAATGTTTGTATTTTTTCCAAGGCTGATCTTTGTTCAATGTTATTTTTATTTTTACTCCAGAATATTTTTGGTGTGTGTTTTGTGTGGCAAGTTACCCCAACACCATTGATATCTTTTATTATTTAATCTCCATGAGATTGTTTGTTGTTGGTGTCCCTTGTTCATTTCACATTGTATATTAGAAATGTACCTGAATCCTCACAAACAAACCATCATTTTTGAAGTAAAACACATAGGAGAGTATAATTCCAAACAAAAATCCTTTATTAAGGTATCAGAACCAAACAAAGAGGAAGGCAACACTGGATCAACATGAGAAATTAGTGAAGCCTGGGACCCCCAGGGCAGACAACAATTCTTAAAGCTCAAAATTGGTGGCCTGAGGAGTCCATATGTGAGGGAGGGCAGTCTGGTCCGGGATTCACAGAGATCGGGATAGCAGCAGATGACATCAGTGTCCCCAGGATGTGGTACCACAAGAGGCTGCATTTTTTGGCCGACCAGACTGGATCCAGGGTCCTCACTCTCTGGTCTTCCTTTCACACTTCCTTCCGGGCTGTCGCTGTGCAGTTGTAGATGTGGCAGGAGGAGGAGTAGGACCTGGAGGAGGAGGAGGACTGGGGGGACCTGGAGGAGGACTGGGGGGACCTGGAGGAGAGGGAGGAGGAGGAGGAGGACCTGTAGGAGGAGGAGGAGGACCATCACAAAGGTGTGTGTCAGGTGTAATTTGGGCCCTCACACCTTTCTCCAGAGCCTCTGATATGAGCGCCTCACACATGGCTTGTTGGCCCTCCTCCATCCTCTGCATTTTATAGGCTATGAATGCACCAATGTTCTCCTGCCTGGTGTGGGGTGCTCCCAGGACCTCAGTAGCCCTACAAAAAAATCTGATAGCCGCCTCCTCCAGGGTACTCCTCCTACTGCCACTTTCTGTTTTCACCGGGGGTGGAGGGACCTGCACATCAGCCAGCCGGCTCGGCCCGGCCACCTCCTGGCTGAGACTTCCCTGTGTATGAAAAAGGGACATGGTTTTAGTTTTTGCATCATCAATCACAATCATAAATTAGTACTTCCAAACTAACATCTAGTTAACATCATTGATTGGACAAGCAGAAATATTTAGAGGAATGCTATACCTGGCTCAATCTGGGCTCCTCCACATGTGGCCTGGAAGGCCCAGGTTGGGCGTCAGAAGCCTCAGCCGGGGGGGAAGGAAGTGTGGAAGGAAGACTGGAGAGGGATGGCCTGGGTTCAGTCTGGCCTGCCAGAAAGTGCAGCCTGTCGTAGTACAACATCCTGGGGACATAGATGTCATCTGCTGCTCCGGATCTCTGTGAATCCAGGACTTTCCTGCGCTCCCTCAGATATGTGCTCCTCAGGCCACCAATGAAGATCTTTAAATAGGTGATGTCTGCCGTGGGGATCACCTGCTTCACAATTTCACACAATTGCACCAGTGCTGCCTTCCTCTTTGCTTGGTTCTTGTAATGGGGGTGGGTAATCTCCCACAGACAGGGCAGCTCCCTTAGCATATCAATGAAGACTGACATGAAGTCAGTATCTTCTTTCAGTACCATATCCATGTTCACTGCAAGACACAACACAAGACAAAGCCTAATGTCAGACCAAACTCTCCTAATCTTGTTACAATATAGGCCTCAATCTATAGAAACAGTATAGGCCCAAGTTTGTCTCTTACCTTCGTTCTTACGATCGCCGCGTTCAATGCTCCTTCCTCCGCTCACAGATCAAACGTAATACGCACGTGTGTTACGCTTTATATACACTGCGCATGCGTGTAACTCCGCCCGCCCCTGACGTTCTTTCTAGTGTATTCCCCGCCCCTTTTCGTTCGGCGCAGTGGGGGAAGAGCATGATGGCGGACATACAGCAGGTGCGGGCTAATTCTAGCAACGAGGAGGAGGAAAGGGCGGATCCAGGCACGTCCCGATCCAGAAGGAGACGTTTTAAGGCCACAAATATGTCGTTTGGGGAGATGTTGGAGATGGTCGACATCATGAGGAAGTCCGACTATGACGGGAAATATGGGCCTTACCCCCACCCCAACATCCGAAAGGCCAAAATCATGGCGAAAGTGGTCAGGAGTCTAGAGCGGAATTTCGGGGTACGAAGGTCTAAAGATCAGCTCAGGAAGCGGTGGTCGGACCTGAAGTTGAGAGAGCCAGAGCAGTACCGAAAGATCCGGAGAGTGCTGCAAAAAAGTAAGTAGTTGTGCTGTGTTCCTATTCTTTATGTCTTTATTACGTTCGTTCTGCTCCATATGCTTTGATTAGTTGTAACGTTTCCAAAGGTCAACTTTAATGTTCATGGGCACATTATTCGTTCGTATCAAACATTTTTCTTTCGGCCTCTAGAACACCATTGTTGAGGCCATATGCATTTTCACACATTTTTGGGGGCCTACTTGGATGCCAAATATTTGTTTGTGTAGATGGGTTTCTTACTAGAATGAAATGCCAACTAGATTGTGTGTAAGGAGAGGACACTGAGCAGCTGTTTTCACATCTGGACACTGGAGCACTAGTGTGGGACACAAGAACACCATTTTTATTAGGGGGGCCACACAGGTACTCCAGTGTATACTATAGGGGGGTCTCCATCTGTGAAGTTTGTACTAAACCGGTAAAGTATTGCAGCTTGACAAAGGGCAATAAAAAAAAAACATCTTGGAACTCGGCTAAAATAGACAATTGTACCCCACTTCCAAGCAATGTTTCCTAGTTCTGCCATCAAATATCTGTGTGCTAATTATACCATTTTTGTTTTACATAGGGGAGAAAAGACTCGGAGGACACCCCTCATCCCAGGAGACCAGAGACCCCCCACCTCTGGAAGAAGGGGAAATACCAACACAAGAAGAAGAGCAGGAGGAAGAAGAAGATGTGGTGGAGATTGGCACCACAACAGGTGAGTGTCTGCAACCACAGGCTCAGGTAAAAGAGATGGCTGGTGGCAGATTTTTGAGACCTTTTTTTTGGTTCTTTATCTCTTTTTAGGTGATCGTGATGTGAGGGAGAGAGAACGCTTTACTTCTGAAAGTGCCCAGATCCTGATCGGGGAGATCATGGGATGTAATCTCTAATTGCACAACATACAGCAACAAATCAATGATGTTATTAAAAAAAAATAATAACATCATTGATGTTTTGGGGCGAATTTAAACCCCACAAAATCACTTGTTTTATTGTGGTCCAATCTTTTCAAATTTTTTTGCAATGTTTAGAAAAGCCAAATTTGGAGGATGCACACAGTGTGCCAACATGTGCTATCTGCCATCACGGGAGATCAATGGACGCGTTTTGGGGGTGCAAACCCTTCCTCAATTCTAAAGTCGCGTTGAGGAAGGGCTTGCTCCCCCAAAACACGTCCCTTGATGGCAGATAGCACATGTTGACATTCGTAAATTTGTGTGCATCTTCCAAATTTGGCTTTTCCAGGGGTGATTTCCCCCCATCTGAACGCTATATCAAACCCAGTTCCTAAATACTGATGTCTGATCTAGCCTTCAGGTTTTACCTAATGTGAACTTTGTAAGTTCAAGTTTTTTGGCTTTCTTGTTGGTTTTACACAGGCCTGTTTTATCTGAAATGGATATTTTGATTTTTCATAATGCTACTGCAAACATTGTTATACAACAAACATGTTGGTTTGTTTTAAAAAACCTTTCGTAAATGCACATGTGATTGTGCAGCTATAAAAAAGTGGCTTAATCAAGAATGTGTGGATTATTGTCTCAACACTACAACACTTTTGGGGTGATGTAATTGTTGTTTTATGCAAAAATGGGGGTTATTTCCTAAGGGAAAATACACTTTGCACTACAAGTGCAGGTTCAGTGCAGTTGCAAGTGCACTTGTAGAGAAATGTGTTTTTGCATTTAGGAATTACCAGCCAACACAGTTTTTTATAAGGTTACCCAATCACGACATTTTCTGCACTCAACACATTTCTGTCAGGGTCAGCTAAAAGAAACACAAGCAGTAAATGTCCACAAAGAATTTTTTTGGGTTGGTTTTTATTTTAAAAAGTTTTCACAGATTGTCTGGCATATTGATAGCCCCCCTACCCGCAAAGAACTCCAGGTAGCGTAACCGGACATCACGGGCACTCAGGGAGGGCAAGCCAGGACGGCCACTTTCAAGCACCGTCAGTGTTGATGGATTTGGATTTCCGGCCTCAGGCCCAACTGAGCCAGCATAGTTTGCTGAATGTTTTCTTAAAAAATTATGGAGAACACAGCAGGCAAGTATTATATGGTTCAGTGTATACTCCGCCATATGGATGGGTGTCAGAAATAATCGGAACCGGCTGGCCAGGATTCCAAATGTGTTCTCCACCACTCTTCGGGCTCTGGCCAGCCGGTAATTAAAAACCCTCTGTTCCGGGGTGAGGGTCCTCATCGGGAATGGCCGCATCAGGTGGTCCCCCAGCGCAAACGCTTCATCAGCAACGAACACAAATGGGAGACTTTCAACATTGTCCTCTGGAGGTGGCAAGTCCAAGCTGCCATTCTGGAGACGCCTGTAGAACTCCGTCTGGGCGATCACTCCACCATCGGACATCCGGCCATTCTTCCCCACGTCCACATACAAGAAGTCGTAATTAACCGACACCACCGCCAACATCACTATACTATTAAACCCCTTGTAATTATAATAGTACGACCCCGAGTTGGGTGGTGGGACGATGTGGACGTGTTTCCCATCAATTGCCCCTCCGCAGTTAGGAAAGTCCCACCGCTGGGCAAAGTGGGAGGCCACAGTCTGCCATTCCTGTGGCGTGGAAGGAAACTGTTGAGGAAAAAACAATAAACATTACTATTTTTTCACAGAAACCTGGCAAGCAGATTAGACACAAACATTATGGGTCAACCTCCAGATAGCATTTATTAAGAGGAATTTAACAACAACAAAGTATAAGGTACACCTATCATATTCCCCCTCCCCCCCTCTCATGGGCCATTTCTAACATTATAGGGGGGGGGAACTCTTGGACAGGTAACCCTCTTCACTTCATTGAGAGATGAATGCCTAAATACAGGGTATTACTTGGAACAGCCCCTCCTTAGTGACACTATTGGCAGACCACTGGACAGGTAAGAAGTGTCATAATACAAAGATATAAATACACACTGTACACATTTGAGCACATTTGTACATTCTGCTATTACCTATCAAGATCATAATAGGATACAAGAACTTTAAACAGTACCATTGGAAAGTATACAGGCAGGCCCTTGCACTACATGCTTTGGGGAATTCATCCATAAATCTGACCAGTAAAGAGATGGGTATAGTGTGTATGGGTTTGGCAAAGTCAGCAGATAGATGATTGAGGATAGAGAATTGGGATCAGCTGACTTAGCAGTTGGGGGGAGGGAGGGTTACCAAAAATTTGGGGACACCACAAAAAAAAGCCTCTGGCCCTCTGCCTGAATTTAAATCAAAAATAACATTTCAAAACATTTTAGGGGGTGTTTGGGGTAAAGCACTACTATGGAGCTGATAAAATACATTGTTAAGTGACTACATGAGGTGAATATAGGGCAGGAGACACCATGCTGGGGAGGTTAGTGAAGGGCAAATATGTATGAAGGACCTAAAATAATAATGACATAGAAATCCAGCATGCATGAGGACAAAGGGAACATTCACAGCATAATACAATCATGGTAATTAGGGAATGAGGAAAGAAATACAATATATTATCAAACATTCGATACAATAAAATGTGATATTAAAGGATAAAAATCTTACCTTCATATACTCCTTCTGCAGGACCTGTATGATGGCAGAACGGGTCTCTGGGATAATGATCCCCAGAGCCTGGGGGGAGATGCCTGTCGAGAACTTGAGGTCCTGCAGGCTTCTCCCTGTGGCCAAATACCGCAAGGTAGCGACCAACCTCTGCTCCGGAGTGATGGCTTGCCTCATGCAGGTATCCTGCCTGCTGATATAGGGGGTCAGCGAAGCCAACAAACGGTGAAATACGGGGTCCGTCATCCGGAGAAAGTTCCTGAAATCATCAGGATTATTCTCACGGATCTCACGGAGCAAAGGCATATGAGAGAACTGGTCACGCTGAAGCAACCAATTCTTGGTCCATGAACTCCTCCCCACCCTGTTCATGGACTGGACTTGTGTCAAGGTCAGGACCCCAACACCAAGCCCCCGCACAGCACGAACTCTACGAGGAGTACGCATACGAAACATGGCTAGAAAACGGTCGGCTGCTCAGAACGAAGTAACAGAACGCCTCTCACCAAACTTTTACTAACACGAGATTAGCAAAAGGAGCCCAAAGGGTGCTGCGCTTGGTTCTGAACTGGCCTTTTCTAGTCTCGTCGTACGTGCTTGACGTCACCGCGTTCTTGGCGATCGGAAATTCCGACAACTTTGTGCGACCGTGTGTAGGCAAAACAAGTTTGAGGCAACATCCGTAGGAAAAAATCCTAGGATTTTGTTGTCGGAATGTCCGAACAAAGTCCGACCGTGTGTACGGGGCATATGAGTTATTAAGGACTTTTATTCTCACAATCATTTATAGATACCCTATCATTATTTCTTTATGTGTTCATTTTTATTGCGCTGCACTTGTTTTTCATATTTTTTATATACTTTGGGTTGGTGAATCCTTTAGTGTTCAGCCTGCATAGTCTATTCATTTGTCAATTTTTGCGCTGATTGTTTTCCATTTTGAATTCCTAATGAACTACCTATAATAATTTGTGAACTCAAGAAAGGGCTATGTGGCCCTGAGGCTAGCGGGAAGAGGCCAGTTGGTAATGGCCAAGACCTTTCCAGGATCCATATGAAGACCCAAACTCGAGACAAAGCATCCCAGAAACAGGACCTCAGAACATTCAAAAGAACATTTATCCAGCTTGCCATACAGATTATTCTCTCTAAGGTGCTGAAGTACAGTGCGGACATGGTTTCTGTGGACAAGCCGATTTTCCGAACAGATGAGAATGTCATCCAGATAGATGACAACAAACTGATAAAGCAAATCCTTGAAGAATTCATTGACAAAGTTTTAGAGCACAGATGGGGCATTACAAAAACCAAAAGGTATAACCAAGTATTCGTAATGCCCGTCTCTAGTGTTAAACGCGGTTTTCCATTTGTCACCTTCCCATATCTGAATCAGATTATATGCACCTCTGAGATCCAACTTGGTAAAAATGGAAGCACATTTCAACCTGTGGAATAGCTCAGATATAAAGGGGTAATGATTTTTGATAGTCACTGCGTTTAAACCTCGATAGTCGATGCAGGGTCTCAATGTATCATCCTTTTTGGCAACGAAAAAGAACCCTGCTCCTGCAGGCGATGAGGATTTCCAGATGAAACCTCTCTCAGTATACCCCAAAAACAAATTGCTGTGCGCCACTATAGTGTTTGGAATTGACTTGAAGAAAAGGTGTCAACCCTATCAGCATGTCTTCTGGGACACCTGACTGGAAGAAGAAACCTCAGATGTGTCTAAGGGCTCATGCACACAGGACGTTTTTACAGATGCTGTTAGGGGCGTTTGACTTTTTTTTTAATTGCCTCTAAAAGCCCCTCCATGTTAGCCTATGTGTCCATGCACACATAAACTGTCAGAGGCATTTGGAGGCATAAGCGTTTAGGGGCAGTAGAAAAAAAACGACAGCCTGTGCTTCCAGGTGCAGTAAAAACGAAAACGCCAAAAAACACTTCAGCCACCCAGGCTTGATGTTTTACATTATAAAGAGTTTTTTACTGAAAAAACACCCAAAAACACTAACGCCAAAAAATGCGGAATAACGCTAATGTAAAAACACGGCTAAACGCTTTTTAGCGATGCTGTAGCGCTGCCATTTTTAAAACATCCTTTGTGCATGAGCCCTAAGCATGGTCACATGGCTGAGCTTGCTGTTGCAGCCATTAATATGGAGACTCTGGGCTGGGTATTGTGCTATGATATATAGAGAGCTACACTAGCAGCACGGCCCGGGGCGTCACAGACATTATTTTTTTTTGTGTGTGAACAGGTGAACTTTCCCTTTAGACCCCTTTCACCCTGGGGCACTTTGCAGGCACTACAGCGCCTGCAAAGCGCTCTGAAAGAGCTGCTCCTGTCTCTTCGGGCTTTCACACTGGAGCGGTGCGCTGGCAGGACGGTAAAAAAAGTCCTGCTAGCAGCATCTTTGGAGCGGTGAGTATACTGCTCCTGCGCATTGAAATCAATGGGGCAGTGCGGCCATACCGCTTGCGGGTAGTTTTAACCCTTTTTGGCCACTAGCGGGGGTTAAAAGCGCCCCGCTAGCGGCCGAATACCCCCCGCAAATACGACGGTAAAGCGCTGCTAAGAATAGCAGTGCTTTACCGCTGACACCCCAGTGTTAAATGCGCCTTAAGTACAGAGAATTAAAGTGGTTGTAAACCCTGTTACACCACTTGTACCTACAGGTAAGCCGATAATAAAGCTTACATGTAGGTACTACATCTCCTAAACCTGCACGGTTTAGCAGCTGACTTCAGCAGCTGTGCCGTCACTGGCGACTCTGGCCAATCATAGCGCCAGAGCCCGCTAAACCTGGGGATAACTCCGGGAGACATGTCTCCGGTCACAGCGGTGTACGGGGACTGCTGCAAAAGTGTTGATCTAAGGTATTTCATAATGTGCGACGCATACTAGCTCATTATGCCTTTGTCTTACAGGGTTTTTTTTCGGGTTTACAACCACATTAATATATATTTTAAAGCTGGATTTATTCTAGTTTTGTTTGTATGTCACCTCCATGTTTCTATAGGGAATGCAGGAAGGGACAGATCCTTTGTAGAAACACAGAGCTCAGTCTTGAAGACTCAAAGCCCGGGAGGGAAGGCAGGAAGTCGGTCACGTGTTAGTGTAATGACGTTCAAACAAGACCTGGAGGAGGTCAGGAAACGACGCTAGGAATGCCGTTCGTGACGTCAACACACATTGACTACTCGCTTACAAGACAACGCTAGAGCGAGTGCAGGGTATTACTCCCTCTCCCTCACGTTACACTCGGCACCATTTTGGTGAAGCCACCTCAACGGAGCCCCCATTCATTGCCGCAGTGTGAGTAGCGTAGAACGTCTATGAATGGCGCTGTATACCGTGTTCCCATTTGTACCATGGGTTTTAAAGTTATAAGCGTGTGGGCGCACAGAGCTCGGCCCTACGTCATGCAAAGCAACGCAAACTAAAGCGCTCCACAAACACGAACAGGGCGTGACGCAGAGAATTGGAGGGCGCTCCTCAATGGCTGGACACTGCCTTGCGTACTTCCTACGCGATGTGTGTGTGTGTGTTTTTTTTTTTTTGAATAAAACTTTATTGAGAGGTTGCAAGCGCACCTTAAATTACAGAGTGTCCGCCACCACCACCGCCTTCCTGCATTCTCCGCCCTGGTGTTTGTCTGCTCTCTTCCTCTCTCGCACACCGCTGGTTGGTTGAAGGGGGCGGCGGTGGCAACAACAACGGCACAGCGAGGTCACACCCGGAAGGAAGCGGAGAGAAGACCGAGGAAGTGTGAGCCCGTGTCTGACCGCCGCATACAGCCTGGTGAGCCCCATCCTCCTCAGCGCCCTGTGTATGTGTGAATGTCCGCTCTGGTCATTAATGGACGGCCTATGGCCTCCCCTAGAGATGGAGATAGGACGGCTCCTGTGTGCTATGAATAATTCACCGGGTGTCACATTGTACAGGCACACCTACAACTTCTCATCTCTCACTGGGGGCCTCATCTACTACACAGAACCGGCTTTTATTACATATTCCCCTTGGAGCCCTGCCTATGTTTACACCCTGTGTGTGCAAATACACACGTTCCTAACACACATATGCCCTTTAGCAGACATGCGGTGGTGCCATTTATTGTCAATGGCACCCCCACGAATCTGCTAATGTGTGTGCCTGTGCAAACCTTTCCATAACACCATGTGGTTCAGTTTTGGGGAAAAAAAAATAGGGGGCTTTGCACAATTTGTTAGTGCGTGGGGCAGAACATTGGAATGAATGGGCAGCCCTGCCCAGGAACACTTGTGCGCTCCACCACGCTTTTATGGCGTGAACTGAGCCCCGTTTGGGTATTTCAAATGAAAATGGCCAGATCTGGGTACAGGCAGTCCTCGAGTTACTTATATGTAAGGATGAGCTCCGGCGTGTTCGCACACTCCGCGTGCATAGCCCGCCAGGAAGTCGGCACGGCGCTAATCACAGGCAGTGAGACATTTTCCCGATGTGCGGCTGCAGAGATCGGGAAATGTCTCGCTGCCTGTGATTAGCGCCGTGCCGACTTCCTGGCGGGCTATGCACGCGGAGTGTGCGAACACGCCGGAGCTCATCCTTACTCATTTACACTTGCTTTGGCTTCAACAAGGCTTTGGACAGACTTTTTGTTAAAGCTCTCTGAAGGCTAGTCAAAGCTCCAGTGAATAAATAAAATGGTTAGCTTACAGGAGCTTTGATTGGCGTTCAGAGAGCTTTAACAAAGCCTGTCCAAAGCCATGTTTTAACCACCAGCCGACCAGCGCACGACAATGTACATCGGCACAATGGCATGGCTGGGCAAATGGGCGTACAGGTACATCCCCCTTGAAATCGCGGCATTGTGGGCGCGTGCCCACCGCGTACTCCGTGACCATTCCCGCAGACTCAATGTCTGCTGGGGGCCCGTGATCGTGTCATGGAGAGGAAGAACAGGAAGATACCTTTTGTAAACAAGGCATTTCCCTGTTCTGCCTAGTGACATGAGAAGGATCTACTGCTCCCTGTGATTGGGAGCAGTGATCGCTGTCATGTCAGTGGTAGCCCATCCCCCAGTTAGAACACCTCCCTAGGACCCCTTCCCTGCCAGTGCCATTTACACATTAATCAGTGCATTGTTATAGCACTGATCGTTGTATAAATGACTGGTCCCAAAATTGTGTCCAATGTGTCTGCGATAATGTCGCAGTCACAATAAAAATAGCAGATCGCTGCCATTACTAATAAAATAAAATAAAATTAATAATAAAAATGCCATAAATCTATCCCCTATTTTGTGGACGCTATAACTTTTGCCCAAACCAATCAATATACGCTTATTGCAATTTTTTTTTTTAAACAAAAATATGTAAAAGAATACATATCGGCCTAAACTGAGAAAGAGAAATTATTTTTTTTTATATATATTTTTTTGGGAATATTTCCTACTTTGTAGGAACACACAATCTGTCTCCTCTGCTCTGACAGCACAGGGATTTGTGTGTTTACACACACAAATCCCCGTGCTGGCGCTCGTGCACGTGATCATGCGTGTCCGGTGGCGATCGCGCCCCCCTCCCCCCCCCGCATCGGGTCCCCCACTGTGCAGCGGGTGTGCCCCCGTTGGCGCTCGCGCACCCTCTGGTGGCTCTCCTGGGCAAAGATAGATTATCTATCTATGTGGATTTCGCCCAGGAGAGCCATTCTGCTGCAGTATATCTGCGTGAGCCAGTTGGGAACCGGTTGAAAAGTGAACTTCTTCTTTTAACAGTTAAAAAAAAAGTTACATTCTTGGAATGCCCTTATTAACTGTCACATTTGCTTGTGTCCTCAACCAAACTGTCAAACCATCACATGGTTGGTGTCCTAACTGATCACATGTGCAGCACCATGGCAGTTGCAGATCAAACGGAAGCAGCTTCATTGGCTGTAAAGGATAGGAGGAGTTAATTCCGCTTTAAGGCTGTCAACAGATTGGCCTCTACAAACTCAGCACTGCCTTAAAATGGAGAGCAAATGATTATGTGCAGAGCAGGGTAAGACAGTGTATTACTGGATTTTAAACAATGTAGACACTTATTTTTAATGTTTTACATAGCTATACCTGTAAAAGGGGCCAGCCTGACGTAATCTAGCAGGACTTTTTCTGACTAAAGTTCCACTTTAATCACTTCCAGCCCAAGGACGTCATATGATGTCCTTGACTTTCAGTGGGAATATCTGAATGATGCCTGCAGCTACCGGCGTCATTCAGATACCCTCTTTTTCAGCCAGCGATTATGCGCCCCATAAGAATGATCATAGCGGCAGTTTAGTTGCTAGATCGTTCTTACAGGCGACGGGAGGGGACATACCCTCCGGTGCTTCTCTGGGCTCTCCCGTGCCATCGGGGACCCAGAGAAAGAATCGGCCGCCGGATGACGATCATAGAGATTTCCGGTGACCTGATGGCCACTAGTCATCTCTATGGACGGAGGCCTGGGTGCGACGTTATGACGTCACGTCCGGGCCGAGCTTGTAAACAAAGCCGTGATCGTGGCTGGAAAGCATGGGATCTTGAATTTTATTTTTTTTATCTCATGCTTTCCAGCCTAAGCATAGACCATACACTGCATCAAATTGGTCTGCATGGCTGTCGTCCCAGAGGGAAGCCTCTTCTAAAGATGATGCACAAGAAAGCCCTCAGTTTGAAGACAAGCAGATTAAGGACATGGATTACTGGAACCATGTCTTGTGCTCTGATGAGAGCAAGATAAACTTATTTGGTTCAGATGGTGTGAATCGTGTGCGGCAACAAGCAGCTGAGGAGTACAAAGACAATTGTGTCTTGCCTACAGTCAAGCATGGTGGTGGGAGTGTCATTGTCTGGGGCTGCATGAGTTCTGCTGGCACTGGGGAGCTACAGTTCATTGAGGGAACCATGAATGCCAATGTACTGTGACATACTGAAGCAGAGCATGATCCCCTCCAGTCAGAGACTGGGCCGCAGGGCAGTATTCCAACATAACGACCCCAAACACACCTCCAAGTCTACCACTGCCTTGCTATACAAGCCGAGGGTAAAGGTGATGGACTGGCCAAGCATGTCTCCAGACCCAAACCCTATGGAGCATCTGTTGGGCATCCTCAAACGGAAGGTGGAGGAGCGCAAAGTCGTCATGAAGGAGTGGAAGAAGACTCCATTGGCAATCTGTAAAGCTCTGGTGAATTCCTTGCCCAAGGGTTAAGGCAGTGCTGGAAAATAATGGTGGCCGCACAAAATATTGACACTTTGGGTCCAATTTGGACATTTTCACTTAGGGGTGTACTCACTTTTGTTTAGACATTAATAGTGGTTTTGAGGGAACAGCAAATGTACACTGTTATACAAGCTGTACACTCACTACTTTACATTGTAGCAAAGTGTCATTTCTTCAGTGTTGTCACATGAAAAGATAAAAATATTTACAAAAAATGTGAGGGGTGTTTTTGCTCTTGTGGATACTGTGTGTAAGTTGCCATCTTGACTTCTGTTTAATCTGCAGTTGCCATGGTGCTACACGTGATCAGTTATGATACCAGCCGTTTGATGGCTTGACAGTTCAGTTGAGAGCACAAGCAAATGTGACAGTTGGCATTCATAGTTAAATTTATGAGTTTAGTTCTGCTTGAAATGGGTTGCGTTTGGCGGTGGGGCCATCTGCCAAAAGTAGCATGATGTTTTAGTCGGCTGCATAACTATAGCTCAACTGCCTGCATTAACCACCCCCTGGCTGCTCACGTGAACAAGCCCTTAGCCGTACGTAGCTAATGCCCCAATACTGTTCAGCTTCAGGGACCATTCCCATATGTTTCGTTTTAATAGCCTATAATGGGCTGCAAAATCAAACAAAAAAAATACACTGCACTAAACTGCATGGTACTGCGGTACCATGTGATCTGGTGTCCACAAACACACTGGCACTGTTAAGAATACATTGGCACCTGAATGCAGATCTCAAGGGCAGTGTGTTCACCTGTGAAGCGGAAAGCGCACTTTTCCAACACTGTGCTCTGCTGTGAGCCGGTGCTTAAACCAGAACTAAAGTTCCACTGTCACAGTGAACAGGCAAGCTTTTTACTGCAGAACAGACATCAATAAAAAAAATACACCTACCTATCATTTGTCTTCTCTGGCGATGTAAACGAAGTTGGGCATGTGCCCCCCACCCCTTCATCCTCTGCAGCAATGCTGGCAGCACTCATACATCTATTTCCCAAAGACAACCTCTGGATATGACGCTGAGCACATGCACTCAACTTCTTTGGTCGACCATGGCGAGGCCTGTCCTGTTAAACCGCTGTATGGTCTTGGCCACCGTGCTGCAGCTCAGTTTCTGGGTCCTGACAATCTTCTTATATCCTAGGCCATCTTTATGTAGAGCAACAATTATTTTTTTCAGATCCTCAGAGTTCTTTACCATGAGGTGCCATGTTGAATTTCCAGTGACCAGTATGAGAGAGTGAGAGCGATAATACCAAATTTAACACACCTGCTTCCCATTCACACCTGAGACCTTGTAACACTAATGAGTCGCATGACACCAGGGAGGGAAAATGGCTAATTGGGCCCAATTGGACATTTTCACTTAGGGGTGTACTCACTTTTGTTGCCAGTGGTTTAGACAATAATGGCTGTGTGTTTGAGTTATTTTGAGGGGACAACAAATTTACACTGTTATACAAGCTGTACACTCACTACTTTACATTGTAGCAAAGTGTCATTTCTTCAGTTTTGCCACTAGGGGTGCAACGGATCGTCACCGATCCGTGATCCGAACGGTTCAGCCTGTTCGGATCGGCACACATCTGCTCCGCAGAGCGCGCCGCTGCCTCGGCCTTAGGAAAGGCCGCAGCTTCGGCCTAACTCTGGAGTGGTGGCTATCTTGGTACACCCGGCAGCAAGAATGTCCGCCCCCTGCTGGAGTCCTTTCACAGAGCAGTGTGTGACCTCTAGTGTCTGCTGGAGGACTTCCTGTGTGTCCCTATGCAGTGTATTATAGCGTTTGGTCCTACGCAAAATGACCGCCAGCCGGAGCCTCAGCTAAATTTCGTTGTCCTCTAGTGTTTGGGGGACGAGACAGGAAAAAGCCTTGTATTGAGAGGTCAGGAGGATACATGGAGGGAATTATGAATAATATAGGTGATCAATAATGTGAGAGGAAGGAGGGGAGGGCATAGATTTATATCTCATAACAGAGAAGTCACAGCAGACTCTGATTTTATCTCTAATTCTTCTGTAGAGCCGACATATACCATAGTGTTGTACGCTGAGCTCATCACATCCGTCTCTGTACAGAGGAGCTTACACTCTAATGTCCCCTCCCTGCAAAAATGGCTCCTCTGTACAGAGACTGATGTGACTGTGGGGGAGATGACGTGGATATTACAGTGGGGGAGATTTTTTTTTTTGTTGATCCGAACTGTGACTCTTGATCCGAGGAACGATCTGAACCGTGAGTTTTTTGATCCGTTGCACCCCTAGTTGCCACATGAAAAGATATAAAAAAAATTTACAAAAATGTGAGGGGTGTACTCACTTTTGTGAGATACTGTAGCTGTAAAGGATAGGAGGATTTAGTTCCACTTTAAGTGTTTGGGGCTCCACCACAGCAACATGTATTGCGCTCAGTTTTAGCAGGAGGGTGTAGCATTTATGTTTAAAACAGATGAGAAGGAAATAGTGCCTCCTTTTCGCCTGTCAACTGCCCTCGCAAAAGCAATCTACCATGGGTGGGTTTTCAGAGGGGTGGCATAGAGCTACACGATTCTGGCCAAAATGAGAATCACAATTTTCATTTTTTTAATTTTTTTTTGCTTAGAATAAAAATCATGATTCTCATGGCATAACATCTTTCACATTATACAAAAAAATTGGGCTAACTGTTTGTGTGTGTGTTTTTTGTTTTTTTTTGTTTTTTTTTTTTTTCCCCAAAAAATTGCATTTAAATGACTGCTGCGGAAATAGTGTGACAAAATATTTTAATGACCGCCATGTTATTCTCTAGGGTCTTTACTAAAAAATGATATATAATATTTGGGGGTTCTAAGTAATTTTTGTAGAAAAAATACTGATTTGAACTTGTAAACAAGTGTGAAATAGGCTTGGTCTTGAAGTGATTAAACACTGCACAGAACAACTCACATAGTTATTTTAGTACTGTTCCCTGCAGCATTTTCCTGTGAGCACAGGACCGACATAAAGATGTTATCTAGGGGGTGTGTCCATGACAGTCCGGCCACACAGGAAGTGGATTGAGTGACATGGCATTGTTTAACCTGGAAAAGGACAGACAGAAATTGTTTTTCTGCAGGTGACAGTGTTGTAGAGAAGGTAACTAACTATTGCACCTTTTAAGCTTTAAAATGTATTTCATTATAAAATTAGTTATTAAAACTACAGTCTATCTGAAGTTGAGATTTTTGTTTAACTTTGAAAGAGTAAGGAATGGTTACAGCAGGGGTGTCCCAATTTTGACCTTTCTGGGCCACATTGGAAGAAGAGCAATTAATTTGCCTGAGTAACGCAACGTAATTTTCTTTATTATAAAAGTAAAAGAGGGCAACATAACTAGTGCAATATTTGACACTGTTTTTGATTAGAACGCATAATTATCTGGTTTGATGGATGTAGTAGCAATTCTCAATGAATTCTCAAGGTGCTAAAAAGATTTTTTTTTGGTTCCAATTTTTCCCTTCATGTGCTTCATTCTTTGAAAATAGTTGCTCACAAATCTAGGTGCTGTGAAAAACTGATGACCTGAAAAAGGCATAATTGTGAGGAGTGGGATATTTTTCTTTGGGAAGATAAAACGTATAAAAGTCCAGTAAAGAGACCCTGCCAAATTTTTCTTCGGCCGCATGTGTTTGTTCGGTAAGTGTAAACAAATTTTTACAAAAAATTCCACGCAAAATGTTAAATTTTTAATTAAAGCATAACTCCACTTTTGCTGAGAAAAAAACATTCCCCTCTGGGTGATCTATGTACATTGCAAGAATAATAACCTACCTTTTTGTTATTGTGAAGAAATTCCTGTTAGTTCCTATGTGCTGAGTGGCTCTAATGGGAGTGGTTTCATAATTATCAGTCAGCTGTGCTGCTGCAGAGCACTAATAAGGAAAGCTGCTGGGCCGGCATCCCTTTAGGCTCGATTCACATCTATGCATGTTGCTTTTGAGTGTTTCAGCAGTGTCTTTTGCAGTGCTTGCCGCGTTTTTGAACAGCGTTTTTGCGGTTTTTTTATACAGTGTAAAAAAAAATAAAAACCGCAAAACGCCTCAAAAACGCTGTACTTGAGTTCTTGATGCTGGTCCATTGAATTCTATTACATGCAAAACGCTGCATTTTGCATGAAAAAAAAGTCCCTCACCCTTTCCAAAAACGCAGAGGCACAAAAATGCATTGATGTGAACATGTTTCATAGGAACCCATTTTAAAAAATTCCCATGCATTTCTGCAAAATGCATCAAAAAAACACATTAGTGTGAATGGAGCCTTAGACGTGATTTCCTATTGGGAGTATCTCAGCAAAAATTACATTTTTGTTTGCAGGGGATGCCTGAAAACTTGTATCTTAGGCAGCCTTCTGGGAAAATTGGTGAGCCAATCACACAAGCAGGAAATGATGATACTGGGGAGTGGTCATTACACATTGTGTGTACAGAAACACTCCAGGTAGATATTGCATTTTCAGAAAATTGCTGCAGTTTGAAAAGGAAAGGTAATTTTTAATAACATTAAATTACAATATGACTTGTGTTGCTATTGTATACACTATATTATTATTATTATTTTTTTCCCCAAGAAAGTGGTTACCCTTTAAGTTTATGATTTTGTGTTGGGCTCCATTCATAACTGTCTTGGGCTGCAGGTTGGACACCCTGGGTTGCAGCATTTATAAAGCAATTTTTTCCTAGAGTGTGGGAAATTTAAAAGATTGGTCAGGAGTTTTTTGCTGTCTGCGTCCATTTTAAGAGATTTTCTTTACTTCTTGTTCTGTTGACATAAAAGGAAAAGAGAGCAATCATATCAGTGCTGCTTAAAGTGGTTGTAAACCCTTACAGACCACTTTGACCTACAGGTAAGTCTAGATTAAGGCTTACCTGTAGGTCCAAGAAATATCTCCTAAACCTACACGGTTTAGGAGATATTTGCAAAAAGACAGGCACCGCTGTCTACGGCACACTTGCCGTAGACAGCAGCGCGCAGGCGCACTGAGCATGCTGCTGCTAACGGCAGTATGCCGTTAGTGGCGGCTCCCGTGCACATTGGCGGGAGTGATGTAATCGCGACTCCAGCCAATCACAGCCCTGGAGCCACGATACCAGCCAGTGGCATGATCACATTTCACACAGTAGTGAATAAACCCTTAGGCCCCTTTCACACTTGTGCGACTTCGCGGCCGCAATTTTGACAAAACCGTAGTCATACGACTATGGATCCGACTTTGCCCTGCGATTTGAAGTCCAACTTCAATGAACAGGGATCCGACTTTGATCCCCAACAATACCAGGCACTGTCTGTCTGGTATAAAACTTTAGGGGGAACTCCACGCCTAATTTAAAAAAAAAAAAAAAAAAAACAAAAAACGGCATGGGTTCCCCCTCCAAGAGCATACCAGGCCCTTAAGTCTGGTATGGATTTTAAGGGGAACCCCCACGCCATGTTTTCGACGTGGAGGTCCCCCCAAAATCCATACCAGACCCTTATCCGAGCACACAGCCCGGTAGGTCAGGAAAGGAGGTGGGGACGAGCAAGAGCCCTTGTTAAAGGGTGCTTCCTGGTTCGGATAAGCTCTCCGCCCGCAGACCCCTGACAACCAACGGCCAGGGTTGTCGGGAGGAGGCCCTTGTCCTCATCAACATGGGGACAAAGTGCTTTGGGGTGGGAGGCGCAGGGGCCCCCCCTTCATCCCAAAGCACCCACACACCCCCGCCTCCTTGTTGAGGGCATGCGGCCTGGTACGGTTCGGAGGGGGGGGGGTGCGCTCGCTCGTCCCCACTTCTTTCCTGACCTGCCGGATTAGGGTCTAGTATGTATTTAGGAGGGACCCCCACGCCGTTTTTTGCTCTTGGAGGGGGAACCCATGCTTTTTTTTTTTTTTTTTTTTTTTTTTTTAAATTGGCGTGGAGTTCCCCTTCAATATCATCAGAGCACAAGTCGAATGCCAAAGTCTGATCCGTTAATAGGCGTTCCGACTTCAGTGATATTCAATGGGCTGAAGTAGGATTAAAGTCGGACCAAAGTAGGGCAGGGACTACTTTGAAGTCAGCAGGACTTGAAGTCGTGCTAATATGAATGGTTGTCATTGGAAATCATGGGGAACGACTTGTTATGCTACTTTGCAGTCCTGAATCGTGAGACAAGTAGTACAAGTGTGAAAGGGGCCTTAGGGTGGGTGTAATGGCATATCTCCAATGTTGTCAGAATGGAAAGGGGGCTTATTAGGGTAAATAGCCATAACATTTTTAGAGAAGGAAATTCTCTTTTTTTAAACCAGGGAAGACCCTCACCATGCCAAGCAAATGAAACACTATGCTGAAACACCCTTGATATCGCCTTGCTTCTTAACCAAGTTAAATATGTAGAGGAAGTTAAGTATTTAGAGGAAGAGCACTTGACTCAGGCCACATCATGTTTTGTCAGTCTTTCCTATTTGTTTCAGTGTAGTTTTCTTTCCTAATGGTAGATTATATGCATGTAGTGCTATTTGTAAATGACTGAAACCATATGAAACATGGTGAAAGCTGCAAGGGGAAGGGGTACCATTGGAATGCAAGCAAAATTAGTTCCGGAAACATGCTTGTAATCCAAAGCACTTGTATTATATCAAAGCAAATTTCCCCATAAGAAATAATGGAAACTCAGATGATTAGTTCCACAACCATTTATTCATAGGTCCTTCAGTTTATATTCCATATAAAAAGATTATAGCAATGTGATAGGTTGTGTAACCATAAAATGTCCATTTACAAATCGCAGCCTCCACAAGGCGATTAGAAGCAAAATCCATCAGGAGCTACAGAGTATAAAAGAGAAGAGAGGCGCCTTAAGTGTAGCAATATGGTTACATTTAATGAAGGTACAACATTTAGCAACTCACATGGTTGATGATTAAAACAGGCACATCTAAGTATTCAGGCATTTGGGGTAAAACTGTCCACATAGACCATCCAACACACCTCCGGCTCTCACTGCTGTCGGTCTGCAATCGTGACTGGGCAGCCTACCCTGCAGTAGAGCGATCTGAAAGTGAGGCTTGAAGAACTCGTGGAGCGAAGCGTGGAAGGGATGACACGTTGGTGGGGAGGATGCTCTATGTGAACAGCTTTACCCCGGATGCCTGCATATTTAGATGTGCCTCTTTTAACCGCTTGACATCCGGAGGCCTTCATATGACGGCCTCGACTTTCAGGGCTTATATCTGAATGAGGTCTGAGGCTACAGACATCATTCAGATACCGGCATTTTCAGCCGGCGATTCCGTACACCATAAGAATGATCATAGCGGCTGTTCCGCCGCTTGATCGTTCTTACGGGCGGCGGGAGGGGACGTCCCTCCCGCCGCCCTCCGGTGCTTCTACCGACTCACCTCAGCGATCGGTGAGTCGGATAGCGGATCCGCCGGCGCCGGATGTTCACCATAGAGATTTCCGGCGGACCAGATGGTCGCCGGAGTCTCTATGATCGTTCGGAGGCCGGGCGCGATGTTATGACGTCACGCCCGGCCTCTGCATTCAAAAAAACAGCGCCGCTTCGGCTGTGAAGCGGCGATCGTTTTATTTTTATTTTTTTTTTCATTTTAGGCTTCCCAGCCTAGAGGTGAGATGTGGGGTCTTATTGACCCCATATCTCACTGTAAAGAGGACTGATCGTGTCATATTCCTATTACAAGGGATGTTTACATTCCTTGTAATAGGAATAAAAGTGATCAAAAAAAAATATTTTTTTTAAAGTGTCAAAATAAAATTTTTTTAAGTAAAATTAACAATAAAAAAAAAATATTTTTTAAAGCGCCCCTGTCCCCGTGAGCTTGCACGCAGAAGCGAACGCATACGTAAGTCCCGCCCACATATGAAAATGGTGTGAGGTATTGCCGCGAACGTTAGAGCGAGAGCAATAATTTTGGCCCTAGACCTCCTCTGTAACTCAAAACATGTAACCAGTAAAAAATTTTAAAGCATCGCCTATGGGCATTTTTAAGTACCAAAGTTTGGCGCCATTCCACGAGCGTGTGCAATTTTGAAGCGTGACATGTTAGGTATCTATTTACTCAGCGTAACTTCATCTTTCACACAATGCAAAATAATTTGGCTAACTTTGCTGTTTTTTTTTTTTTTTAAAGCATGAAACTATTTTTTTTCCAAAAAAAACGCGTTTGAAAAATTGCTGCGCAAATACCGTGCAAGATAAAAAGTTGCAATGACCACCATTGTATTCTCTAGGGTCTCTGATAAAAAAACATATATAATGTTTGGGGGTTCTATGTAATTTTATAGCAAAAAAATTATGATTTTTGACATGTAGGAGCGAAGTGTCAGAAATGGCCCGGATGCGAAGTGGTTAATCATCAACCACGTGAGTTGCTAAGTGTTATACCTTCATTAAAATGTAACCATATTGCCACACTTAGAGGCTCCTCTCTTCTCTTTTATACTCAGTTGCGACTTGACGCTACTTGTATATCAAGACATCGCTTGTACAATGGGGCAAAAAAGTATTTAGTCACCAATTGTGCAAGTTCTCCCACTTAAAAAGATGAGAGAGGGCTGTAATTGTCATCATAGGTATACCTCAACTATGAGAGACAAAATGTGGAAACAAATCCAGACAATCGCATTGTCTGATTTTTTTTTTTTGAAAGAATTTATTTGCAAATTATGCTGGAAAATAGGTATTTTGGTCACCTACAAACAAGCAAGATTTCTGGCTCTCACAGACCTGTATCTTCTTCAAGAGGCTCCTCTGTCCTCCACTTATTACCTGTATTAATGGCACCTGTTTGAACTTGTTGTTATCAGTATAAAAGACACCTGTCCACTACCTCAAACAGTCACACTCCAAACTCCACTATGGTGAAGACCAAAGAGCTGTCGAAGGACACCAGAAACAAAATTGTAGACCTGCACCAGGCTGGGAAGACTGAATCTGCAATAGGCAAGCAGCTTGGTGTGAAGAAATCAACTGTGGGAGCAATAATTAGAAAATGGAAGACATACAAGACCCCTGATAATCTCCCTCGATCTGGGGCTCCACGCAAGATCTCACCCCGTGGGGTCAAAATGATCACAAGAACGGTGAGCAAAAATCCCGGAACCACACGGGGGGAGGGGGGACCTAGTGAATGACCTGCAGAGAGCTGGGACCAACGTAACAAAGGCTACCATCAGTAACACACTATGCCACCAGAGACGCAGATCCTGCAGTTCCAGACGTGTCCCCCTGCTTAAGCCAGTACATGTCCGGGCCCGTCTGAGGTTTGCTAGAGAGCATTTGGATGATCCAGAAGAGGTTTGGGAGAATGTCATATGGTCAGATGAAACCAAAGTAGAACTGTTTGGTAGAAACACAACTCGTGTTTGGAGGAGAGAGAATGCTGAGTTGCAACCAAAGAACACCATACCTACTGTGAAGCATGGGGGTGGCAACATCATGCTTTGGGGCTGTTTCTCTGCAAAGGGAACAGGACGACTGGTCCGTGTACATGAAAGAATGAATGGGGCCATGTATCATGAGATTTTGAGTGCAAACCTCCTCCCATCAGCAACGGCATTGAAGATGAAACGTGACTGGGTCCCATGACATGACAATTATCCCAAACACACCGCCCGGGCAACAAAGGAGTGGCTTTGTAAGAAGCATTTCAAGGTCCTGGAGTGGCCTAGCCAGTCTTCAGATCTCAACCCCATAGAAAACCTTTGGAGGGAGTTCGAGTTGCCCAGCAACAGCCCCAAAACATCACTGCTCTAGAGGAGATCTGCATGGAGGAATGGGCCAACATACCAGCAACAGTGTGACAACCTTGTGAAGACTTACAGAAAACGTTTGACCTCTGTCATTACCAACAAAGGATATATAACAAAGTATTGAGATGAACTTTTGATATTGACAAAATACTTTTTTCCACCATAATTTGCAAATAAATTCTTTCAAAAATCAGACCATGTGATTGTCTGGATTTGTTTCCACATTTTGTGTCTCATAGTTGAGGTATACCTATGATGACAATTACAGGCCTCTCATCTTTTTAAGTGGGAGAACTTGCACAATTGGTGGCTGACTAAATACTTTTTTGCCCCACTGTATATCAAGTCAAAATTTATGAAAAAATTGAGCTTGTCTTGCAAAACACTCTCAAACCAAGGTTTTACTGTACTTGTGTTTTTTTTTTTTTTTTTTTTTTTATGTAGCCAGGAAGTAAATGTGTGGGAGAGGAGATTCTGCATTACGTCTCCCCTCTGACATTTCAATAGATTGTTTTATTCTGTTAAAAGCTTCATCTCCCTCTCGTGCAGCATGACGTGAAGGGTTGTTTAAGGACACAGAGCTATGTCTATGCTATAGAAAAATGGTGTGATCCATGCGGTCTTTTAAGGACACTGTGCCATGTCTATATTATACGAAGATGGTGTCATGTGTCAGGGTTTATACCATTTGGAGACACCGCTCTGCTTTTAAATGGCGTGAGTGATCAAGCAAGTTTTAGAATCAGGTCATTATTTTTGTGTTGTAATTTAGTATTTGATCTAACTTTGCATTCACTGACTTCTATTTTTATTTCTTTAATATTTTGTGTTGTATATTTTTGTATAGAAATATACAACAAGTAATTGCTGTATTTGGGATTTATTTATAAAGCTAAATTTTTTATTTATTTATTTTTTTGCACATTTAAAAGTAGAATTGATTCACCTGTTCAAAAAAGATTTGAAAATGGTCAAGTAAGTTGGCCACCACACATTTCACATTTGCTGTAGCGTATGCACCCTGCATAAACCCCCAAATTTTTAGGATGAAAGAAGTGGAACCTGCCTGTGCTTTTGTTGTGGTGTTGTGCCGTGCTGAGACAGCACATCCATATATTGTATTTTTTCTAAAAGCCAACAAATGGCTGACCTTATATGGTTTTATAACCCAGGCCAAAAGTTTTGAGAATTACACAAATATTGATTTTCACAAAGTCTGCTGCTTTAGCGTTTTGAGATCCTTTTTGTCAAATGTTACTATGGTATACAGTGGAACCTTGGTTTACGAGTAACGCGGTTAACCAGCTTTTTGAAAGACTAGCAAGTTTTGTTTTTGTTTTTTTTTTTTTGTTTGTTTTTTTTTCATTCTGACTCGATTTGCGAGTGTTTTGCAAAACGAGCATAATTCAAGTTAATGGGCGCTGAGGTACCGCATTTGGCCAAAGGTAGGGGGGGCCCCAGGGACACTCGGAACTGTTCGGAGCCGTTCGGAAATACTCGGAATGACTCGGAAACACTCGGTTCGAGCTGTCCCTGAGTATTTTCGAGGCTCTCCGGCGCCACCCCCACCTCTGGCCACATGCGGTATTGCATGTAATAGAAGTCAATGCGGTACAAATTATCTTTGTTTCCATTGACTTCTGTTGGGAAACTCGCTTTGATATGCGAGTGCTTTGGATTACAACCATTCTCCTGAAACGGATTATGCTCGTAATCGAAGGTTCCACTGTACTGAGGTATAATTGCAAGCATTTAATGAGTGTTAAGGCTTTTATTGACAATTACATTAAGTTTATAGAGAGTCAATATTCGCAGTGTTGAAACCCCCCCCCCCCCCCCCCCAAGACCTCTGCAATTCGCCCTGGCATGCTGTCAATCAACTTCTGGGCCACATTATGGCTGATGGCTTCCCATTCTTGCGTAATCGATGTTTAGAATTTGTGGGGTTGTTTTTTTGTTCACCCGCCTCTTGAGGTTTGACCAAAGTTTTCAATGGGTCTGGGAAGTTTTGGGAAGTTTCCTGGCCTTGGACCCAAAATGTTCATTTTTTTTTTTTTTTTTTTTTTTTTTGTTTCCCAAACCACTTGGTTATCACTTATGGCAAGGTGCTCCTTAATGCTGGAAAAGACATTGTTCATCATCAAACTGTTCTTGGATGGTTGGGAGAAGTTGCTCTCAGAGGATGTTTTGTACCATTCTTTATTCATGGCTGTGTTCTTAGGCAAAATTATGAGTGAGCCCACTCCCTTGGCTGAGAAGCAACCCCACACATGAATGTTCTCAGGATGCTTTACTGTTGGCATGACATGGATGGTAGCGCTTTTTTTTTTTTTTTTTTTTTTTTTTTTTCTCTCTCTGGACAATGTGTTTTCCAGATGCCCCAAACAATTGGAAAGGGGGGCTCATCTGAGAAAATGACTTTACCCCAGTACTCAGCAGTCCAATCCCTGTACCTTTTGCAGAATGAGTCTGTCCCTGATGTTTTTCCTGGGAAGAAATGGCTTTTTTGCTGCTCTTCTTCACACCAGGCCATCCATCAAAAGTCTTCGCCTCACTGTGCGTGCAGATGTACTCGCACCTGCCTGCTGCCATTCCTGAGCAAGCGCTGCATTGGTGGTGCCTCGATCCTGCAGCTGAATCAACTATAGGAGATGGTCCTGGTGGTTGCTGGACTTGGCCACCCTGAAGCCTCCTTCACAACAATTGAACCTCTCTCCTTGAAGTTCTTTATGATCTGATAAATAGTTGATTTAGGTGCAATCTTACTAGCAGAAATATCCTTGCTTGTGAATCCCCTTTTGTGCAAAGCAATGGTGATTGCAAGTTTTTCCTTGCAGGTAACCATGGTTAACAGAGGAATAACAATGATTTTCAAACGCCACCATCCTTTTAAAGCTCCCAGTCTGTTATTCTAACTTGGACAGCATTACAGTGATTTCCAGCCTTGTCAACAATGACACCTGTGTTAACTACTTAAAGGAGAAGTCCTGCCTGAGCTCATTTGGCTTGGGTTCTCCTACAGGTCACAGGCAAGCATTTCATTTTGCACTCCTGTGATCCGTTTTCAGCAGAGCAACCGAAGTCCGCTCTCTGCTGAAGTCACTGGAATCCGTCCAGGCACCGCGTCATCACAACAATGAAGTCTGGATCCGCCAGGTGCCTGGACTGATGCCTGTCTCAGCCACTCGGCAAGCTGCTGAGAGCCTGAGACGGCCGCTCCCCGCCCCTCCACAGCTCAGCGCTCAAATGAGCGTGGAGGAGCAGAGGAGAGCTGCTGACTGACAGGCAGCAGCTCTCCGGCTCAGGGAGCTGAGAGAACGAGCCATCGGCGGTGTCCGGTGGCTCGGTCCGATGCTGTATCCATCTAGATAAGTATAATGGACAAATTAAAAAAACAAAAAACCATGCTTCTCTTTTAAGGACTGGGCCTATTTTTCTGACTCTGTGTTTACAAGTTTAAAATCATCTTCTTCCTTTTTTTTTTTTTTTTTTTACATAATATAAATATATATATAATTTTTTTTCAGACACCCTAGAGAATAAAATGGCGGTCGTTGCAATACTTTGTCATACCGTATTTGCACAGTGGTCTTGCAAGCCCAGTTTTTTTTTTTTTTTTGTGGAAAATACACTTTTTTAAATTAAAAAATAAGACTACAGTAACGTTAGCCCAATTTTTTTTTTTTTTTAAATTGTGAAAGATAATGTTACGTCGAGTAAATTGATACCCAACATGTCACGCTTCAAAATTGCGGCCGTTCGTGAAATGCCGACAAACTTTGACCCTTAATCTCTATAGACGTTTAAAAATTTCTATAGCTTACCAGTTTTGAGTTACAGAGGAGGTCTAGTGCTAGAATTATTGCTCCCACTCGAACGATCGCGGCAATACCTGACGTGTGGTTTGAACACCGTTTTCATATGCGGGTGCGACTTGCGTATGCGTTCGCTTCTACGCGCCAGCTCGGCGGGACGGGGCGCTTTAAATTTTTTTTTTTTTTTCTTATTTTACTTTTTATAAGTTTTACATTGTCCTTTTTTAACCACTTTAGCCCTGGAAGATTTGGCTGCTCAATGACAGCCCATTTTTTGCAATGCAGCACTGCATTGCTTTAACTGACAATTGCGCGGTCGTGCGACTTTGTACCCCAACAAAATTGACGTCGTCCTTTTTTTTTCTTTTTTTCTTTTTTCCCCCCACAAATAGAGCTTTCTTTTGGTGGTATTTGTTCATCTCTGCGGTTTTTATTTTTTGCGCTATAAACAAAAAAGCATCAATTTTGAAAAAAACACAATATTTTGTGCTTTTTGCTATAATAAATATCCCTAATTTTATTTTATTTTATTATTTTTTTTTAAAAGGAAATTTTTTCCTCAGTTTAGGCCAATATGTATTCTTCTACATATTTTTGGTAATAAAAATCGCAATAAGCGTAATATTTATTGGTTTGCGCAAAAGTTATAGGGGAAAGCTTTATGGCATTTTTATTGTAATTATTTTTTTTTTTTTTTTTTTTTTTTTTTTTTTTTTTGGGACTGCAACATTGTGGCGGACAGATTGGACACTTTTGACACATTTTTGGGACCATTGGCATTTATACAGCGATCAGTGCTATAAAAATGCACTGATTACTGTGTAAATGGCACTGGCAGGGAAGGGGTTAACTGTGTTACCTTGGGAGTGATTCTAACTGGGGGGGATGGGACTGAATGGGTGAGGAGAGCGATCGTTGTTCATACTTAGTATGAATAACAGATCACTCTCCTCACCCCTAATAGCACAGAGATCTGTCTGTTTACATTGGCAGATCTCCGTTCTATCTCCGTGGAGCGAAGGCAGGTGCCCAGTGCATTGGCTCCGGCGTCGTGGCGCGCACCCCCTAGTGGTCAGAAGGCGAGTCGACGTATAGCTACGACAGTTGGCTCAGGAATGTAAAAATCCCTCGTAATAGGAAAAAAAAGCATGACAGGACATCTTAAATGTGAGATCTAGGGTCAAAAAGACATCAGATCTCACATTTACACTAAAATGCTATCTGCTGCCATAACAACGGTATTCAAGTTCAAACAGCAGATGTACAATGACGGCGGGCAGATCCGGAAGTGGTTAAAGCCGCGTTCCGCCCCCCCCCCCCCCTCAAAAAAAAATTAAAAATCAGCAGCTACACATACTGCAGCTGCTGGCTTTTAACAATAGGACACTTGCTTGTCCTGGAGTCCAGCGATGTCAGCACCGCAGCTGATGTTTCCATCAGCTGTCGGGTGCTGCTGACGCCATTGCGGGTAAGGGACCCCGGCAGTGTAGCCTTACGTCTTCATGCCGGGAACCCTATTGTGCATGCGCGAGGCCCCGCTCCTCTCTCCTACTGGCCCGGCGACAGACAGAGGAGGAGGAGGAGGGAGCCCCACGTTGATGTCATGGGCTGCGGCCCAGACTCCCGGAAGTGGGGAGAATCCCTGGCATGTCAGCTGGTCCTTTTGTGGCAGGGCTGAAATGCATTGGAAATTTTTTTTGGGATCAAGTTCATTTTCATGACAAAGAGGGACTTTTGAAAATAATTGCAAATCATCTGATCACTCTTCGAAACATTCTGGAGTATGTGAAAATTACCATCATAAAAACTGAGGCAGCAGACTTTGTGAAAATGAACAGTTATAGTTTTCAAAGCTTTTGGACAGGGCTGTACATATAGCTAGCCATCAAAGAATTGCCTTGCAAAGCTGATCAATTTAAAAAGCCTAAGTAATTAATCTTGGGCCTCATGCATACTGTAAGCTTAAAGTGGATGTAAACCCGATTCATGAAATTTTGAGCTGGGCACATATATCTGCAGTGTTTCTTATCTCTCTTCAAAGCACTATGTCCTGTAGCTGTCTCTTGCTCTGTTTTGTTATCAGCCTGATAACTCCTGACAAGTTCTGCATGATTAAAGCAGCCGGAGTTTTGTGTTGGGGAGGATACTATAAATTAGCAGCGTGCTGAACGATTAACCAAACTGAGCTGAAAGTCTGTACCTAATGAGGAGAGGGGATGTGTGCCTTTCCTCCAATTGGCTGTATGCCCAGGCATTACTGCAGTGTTAACGAGGAAGAGAAAATCCCCTAACACGATGTGCACTTTTTAAACCGTTTATAAAGATGAAGACAGCAGATATACATGTAAAACTCATGTAGGGAGATTTGTTTCATCTCTGTGTATCATCTGAGGCTGTTCACTTCACTTCACTGGGTATAGAAGAGGGTTTACATCCACTTTTAAAGACGTTTTTTCTCCTACAGGGATTTAGCAGCATTTTTACGGAATGTTTAAAATATTATCAATTTATGAAAAACAAACGGCTGACCGGTATTCAGTTCAGCTGTACACTATACCTGAATCGGCCTTTTAGTTTACTGCTTCCTATGCCTAAGTGATGTCCTATTCACACGGGCAAAACGCCAGCACTGTCAGCACTAGTGATGGTCCTTCCTCAGCCCTATTGACCCGTCGCTGTGATGGGCTGCCTCACTTGCTAGTAAAAATGTGCAGGAGTGATCAAGACAGAACATCCTTGCATTTGAGTAAATCAGAAGGTACTGGAAACCATATAGGCATGTGCAGCATCTCTGGGTCCAAGCTGGATCAATTAGACTGTTTAAAAAAAAAAATCCATACTCCGAATTCTTCTTTAACCACTTCAATACAGGGCATTTATACACCTTCCTGCCTAGACCAATTTTCAGCTTTCAGTGCTTTCGCAGTTTGAATGACAATTGCGCGGTCATCCAACACTGTACCCAAACTAAATTTTTATCATTTTGTTCCCACAAATAGAGCTTTCTTTTGGTGGTATTTGATCACTTTTGCGGTTTTTATTTTTTGCTAAACAAATAAAAAAAAAGACCAAAAATTTGGGAAAAAAATAGAAGTTTTGCTTTTGTTTCTGTTAATTTTTTCTAAATAAGTTTTCTCTTTCACTGATGGGCACTGATAAGGTGACACTGATAAGGTGGTACCGATGAGGTGGCACCAATGAGCGAGCACTAGGGGGAATACCTGGTGGTCCAGTGTGGATGGCTTCCCTGGTGGTCCTGGGCGGCTTCCCTGGTGGTCCTGGGCGGGATCCGAGGGGGAGCTGTGCTGATAAACAATCAGCACAGACCCCCCCCTGTCAGGAGAGCAACCGATCGGCTCTCCTCTACTCGCGTCTGTCAGACACGAGTGAGGAAAAGCCGATCACCGGCTCTTCCTATCTACATCGTGATCAGCAGTGATTGGACACCGCTGATCACGTGGTAAAGAGTCTCCGTCAGAGACTCTCTACCTAGATTGGTGTTGCGGGGTGTCAATCTGATGCGCGCCCCCGGTCAGGATATTGAAACCACTTTGCCGCCGTCATTCTGCTATATGGCGGGCGGCAAGTGGTTAACCACATCAATACAGGGCACTTCCGCCCCCTTCCTTCCCAGGCCAATTTTCAGCTTTCAGCGCTCTCGCATTTTCAATGACAATTGCGCAGTCATGCTACGCTGTACCCAAATGGAGTTTTTATCATTTTGTTCGCACAAATAGAGCTTTCTTTTGGTGGTATTTATTCACGACTCCGTTTTTTTATTTTTTGCGATATAAGTGAAAAAAGAGCGTCAATTTGGGAAAAAAACAATATTTTCTTCTATTTTAAAAGAAATCCAATTAATCGAATTTTGTCATAAATTTAAGCCAAAATGTATTCTGCTACATGTCTGGTAAAGAAAATACCGTTAAGTGTATAATAATTTGGTTTGTGTGATCACAGACAGATGTACGCAAATGATCATGTACAGATGTGCGCAGGTGATCACGGACATGTGTGCAGATAATTATTGGGACATGTGATTTTACTCGGACATATGTGGGGGACAGGTGTTTTTACTATGTGGGGACATGTGTATGTGTTTTACACTGTGTGTTACTATGCTGGTGATCAGTGTGTAAAAAGCTGTAAAAAACAGCTCATATACACTGATCACCAGCTGGCTGCAGTGATCCACTCTCCTCACCAACTAATGTGTGAGCAGAAGAGAGCCCATCGCCTAGCAACCGACTCTGTTTACATCACATGGCGGCTGTGATTGGACACGGCTGTCATATGATCAGGAGGGCCAATCACAGAGCCCTCCTGCCGATCTGAGATGCGCCGTGTCCGGGTGACACGAGCGCATCGGATCGCGACGCTGCGAGGGCCCGATTTCCCCCCTCCTTCTGAGGGATGTTCCTGAACGTCCACTCAGGAGAGAGCGCCCACCCAGCTGTACATATACAGTGGCATATGCAGGGTGGGAAGTGGTTAACCACTTGACCACTGGGCACTTAAACCCCCTTAATAACGATACCAATTTTCAGCTTTTGGTGCTCTCACATTTTGAATGACAATTACTCAGTCATGCAACACTGTATCTATATGAAATTTTTGTCCCTTTTTTTTTTACACAAATAGAGCTTTCTTTTGGTGGTATTTAATCACCGCTGGGTTCTTTATTTTTTGCGCTATAAAAGAAAGACCAAAAAATCTTTAAAAAAAATAAATTTTTCTTCGTTTCTGTTATAAAATTTTGAAAATTAGTAATTTTTCTTCATATATTTTGGCCAAAATTTATACCGCTACATATCTTTGGTAAAAATAACCCCAATTAGTGTATATTATTTGGTCTTTGTGAAAGTTATAGCGTCCACAAGCTATGGTGCCAATATCTGAAAATTGATCACACCTGAAGTACTGACGGCCTATCTCATTTCTTGATACCCTAACATGCCAGAAAAGTACAAATACCCCCCAAATGACCCCTTTTTGGAAAGAAGACATTCCAAGGTATTTAGAAAGATGCATGGTGAGTTTTTTGAAGTTGTCATTTTTTCCCACAATTCTTTGCAAAATCAAGTTTTTTTTTTTTTTTTTTTTTTTTTTTTTTTTTCCCCCACAAAATTGTCATATTGGCAAGTTATTTCTCACACACAGCATATGCATACCACAAATTACACCCCAAAACACATTCTGCTATTACTCCTGAGTACGGCGATACCACATGTGTGAGACTTTTACACAGCGTTGCCACATACAGAGGCCCAGCATGCAGGGGAGCACCTTCAGGCGTTCTGGAGCACCCAGGCCAATTCTGACATTTCTCTCCTACATGTAAAAATCATCATTTATTTGCTATAAAATTACATAGAACCCCAAAAGATTATATATGTTTTTTTAGCAAAGACCCTAGAGAATACAATAGCGGTCATTGCAACTTTTTTTTTATCTCGCACGATATTTGCGCAGCAATTTTTCGAACGCGTTTTTTTTGGAAAAAAACTGTTTTTTGCTTTAAAAAAAAACCAGTAAGGTTAGCCCAATGTTTTTGCATAATATGAAAGATGAAGTTACGCCAAGTAAATAGATACCTAACTTGTCACCTTTCAAAATTGCACACGCTTGTGGAAATGCGCCAAACTTCGCCACTTAAAAATCCCCATAGGCGACGCTTTAAAAATTTTTTACTGGTTACAAATTTTGAGTTAGAGGACGTCTAGGGCCAAAATTATTGCTCTCGCTCTACCGATCGCAGCGATACCTCACATGTGTGGTTTAAACACCGTTTTCATATGTGGGTGGGACTTACGTATGCGTTCGCTTCTGCATGCGAGCACACGAACAGGGGAGCTTTAAAAAATGTTTATTTTTTTTTATTGTTTTACTTTATTTTAGTTTGACACTTTTTTCCAAAAAAGAATGTAAACATCCCTTGTAATAGGAATATGGCATGACAGGTCCTCTTTACAGTGAGATATGGGGTCAATAAGACCCCACATCTCACCTCTAGGCTGTGCCTGAAATTTAAAAAAAAAAAAAAAAAAAAAAAAAAAAAAAAAAGGTCCTGGCTTCGATCATAGCGGTGAGTCGGTAGAAGCACCGGAGGGCGGCGGGAGGGGGGGGACTTAAGAACGATCAAGCAGTGTAACAGCCGCTATGATCGTTCTTATGGTGTAGGGAATCGCCAGCTGAAAAAGTTGATATCTGAATGATGCCTGTAGCTGCACCCATCATTCAGATATCCCCGCACAAAGTCAAGGACGTCGTATGACGGAAGGCGGGAAGTGGTTAAAACGCATTTTTTTTTAACACAAAGTTGTCCATTTATACAATATTTCTAACACATAGCATGTACATACCAAAAATGACACCCCAAAGTAGATTCTCCTACTCCTCCTGAGTACGGCGATACCACATGTGTGAGACTTCCACAGCCTGGCCACATACAGAGGCTGAGCATGGCTGGGTATTGCAGAGTATGGCTGAGCATGGCTGGGTATTGCAGAGTATGGCTGGGTATCACCGAGTATTGCAGAGTATTGCGGGGTATTGCAGAGTATGACAGAGTATTGCAGATTTTTGCGGGGTATTGCAGAGCATGGCTGGGTATCACCGAGTATTGCAGAGTATGGCTGGGTATCACCGAGTATTGCAGAGTATGGCTGGGTATCACCGAGTATTGCAGAGTATGGCTGGGTATCACCGAGTATTGCAGAGTATGGCTGGGTATCACCGAGTATTGCAGAGTATGGCTGGGTATCACCGAGTATTGCAAGTATGGCTGGGTATCACCGAGTATTGCAGAGTATGGCTGGGTATCACCGAGTATTGCAGAGTATGGCTGGGTATCACCGAGTATTGCAGAGTATGGCTGGGTATCACCGAGTATTGCAGAGTATGGCTGGGTATCACCGAGTATTGCAGAGTATGGCTGGGTATCACCGAGTATTGCAGAGTATGGCTGGGTATCACCGAGTATTGCAGAGTATGGCTGGGTATCACCGAGTATTGCAGAGTATGGCTGGGTATCACCGAGTATTGCAGAGTATGGCTGGGTATCACCGAGTATTGCAGAGTATGGCTGGGTATCACCGAGTATTGCAGAGTATGGCTGGGTATCACCGAGTATTGCAGAGTATGGCTGGGCATCACCGAGTATTGCAGAGTATGGCTGGGCATCACCGAGTATTGCAGAGTATGGCTGGGCATCACCGAGTATTGCAGAGTATGGCTGGGCATCACCGAGTATTGCAGAGTATGGCTGGGCATCACCGAGTATTGCAGAGTATGGCTGGGTATCACCGAGTATTGCAGAGTATGGCTGGGTATCACCGAGTATTGCAGAGTATGGCTGGGTATCACCGAGTATTGCAGAGTATGGCTGGGTATCACCGAGTATTGCAGCGTATGGCTGGGTATCACCGAGTATTGCAGCGTATGGCTGGGTATCACCGAGTATTGCAGCGTATGGCTGGGTATCACCGAGTATTGCAGCGTATGGCTGGGTATCACCGAGTATTGCAGCGTATGGCTGGGTATCACCGAGTATTGCAGCGTATGGCTGGGTATCACCGAGTATTGCAGCGTATGGCTGGGTATCACCGAGTATTGCAGCGCATGGCTGGGTATCACCGAGTATTGCAGCGCATGGCTGGGTATCACCGAGTATTGCAGCGCATGGCTGGGTATCACCGAGTATTGCAGCGCATGGCTGGGTATCACCGAGTATTGCAGCGCATGGCTGGGTATCACCGAGTATTGCAGCGCATGGCTGGGTATCACCGAGTATTGCAGCGCATGGCTGGGTATCACCGAGTATTGCAGCGCATGGCTGGGTATCACCGAGTATTGCAGCGCATGGCTGGGTATCACCGAGTATTGCAGCGCATGGCTGGGTATCACCGAGTATTGCAGCGCATGGCTGGGTATCACCGAGTATTGCAGCGCATGGCTGGGTATCACCGAGTATTGCAGCGCATGGCTGGGTATCACCGAGTATTGCAGCGCATGGCTGGGTATCACCGAGTATTGCAGCGCATGGCTGGGTATCACCGAGTATTGCAGCGCATGGCTGGGTATCACCGAGTATTGCAGCGCATGGCTGGGTATCACCGAGTATTGCAGCGCATGGCTGGGTATCACCGAGTATTGCAGCGCATGGCTGGGTATCACCGAGTATTGCAGCGCATGGCTGGGTATCACCGAGTATTGCAGCGCATGGCTGGGTATCACCGAGTATTGCAGCGCATGGCTGGGTATCACCGAGTATTGCAGCGCATGGCTGGGTATCACCGAGTATTGCAGCGCATGGCTGGGTATCACCGAGTATTGCAGCGCATGGCTGGGTATCACCGAGTATTGCAGCGCATGGCTGGGTATCACCGAGTATTGCAGCGCATGGCTGGGTATCACCGAGTATTGCAGCGCATGGCTGGGTATCACCGAGTATTGCAGCGCATGGCTGGGTATCACCGAGTATTGCAGCGCATGGCTGGGTATCACCGAGTATTGCAGCGCATGGCTGGGTATCACCGAGTATTGCAGCGCATGGCTGGGTATCACCGAGTATTGCAGCGCATGGCTGGGTATCACCGAGTATTGCAGCGCATGGCTGGGTATCACCGAGTATTGCAGCGCATGGCTGGGTATCACCGAGTATTGCAGCGCATGGCTGGGTATCACCGAGTATTGCAGCGCATGGCTGGGTATCACCGAGTATTGCAGCGCATGGCTGGGTATCACCGAGTATTGCAGCGCATGGCTGGGTATCACCGAGTATTGCAGCGCATGGCTGGGTATCACCGAGTATTGCAGCGCATGGCTGGGTATCACCGAGTATTGCAGCGCATGGCTGGGTATCACCGAGTATTGCAGCGCATGGCTGGGTATCACCGAGTATTGCAGCGCATGGCTGGGTATCACCGAGTATTGCAGCGCATGGCTGGGTATCACCGAGTATTGCAGCGCATGGCTGGGTATCACCGAGTATTGCAGCGCATGGCTGGGTATCACCGAGTATTGCAGCGCATGGCTGGGTATCACCGAGTATTGCAGCGCATGGCTGGGTATCACCGAGTATTGCAGCGCATGGCTGGGTATCACCGAGTATTGCAGCGCATGGCTGGGTATCACCGAGTATTGCAGCGCATGGCTGGGTATCACCGAGTATTGCAGCGCATGGCTGGGTATCACCGAGTATTGCAGCGCATGGCTGGGTATCACCGAGTATTGCAGCGCATGGCTGGGTATCACCGAGTATTGCAGCGCATGGCTGGGTATCACCGAGTATTGCAGCGCATGGCTGGGTATCACCGAGTATTGCAGCGCATGGCTGGGTATCACCGAGTATTGCAGCGCATGGCTGGGTATCACCGAGTATTGCAGCGCATGGCTGGGTATCACCGAGTATTGCAGCGCATGGCTGGGTATCACCGAGTATTGCAGCGCATGGCTGGGTATCACCGAGTATTGCAGCGCATGGCTGGGTATCACCGAGTATTGCAGCGCATGGCTGGGTATCACCGAGTATTGCAGCGCATGGCTGGGTATCACCGAGTATTGCAGCGCATGGCTGGGTATCACCGAGTATTGCAGCGCATGGCTGGGTATCACCGAGTATTGCAGCGCATGGCTGGGTATCACCGAGTATTGCAGCGCATGGCTGGGTATCACCGAGTATTGCAGCGCATGGCTGGGTATCACCGAGTATTGCAGCGCATGGCTGGGTATCACCGAGTATTGCAGCGCATGGCTGGGTATCACCGAGTATTGCAGCGCATGGCTGGGTATCACCGAGTATTGCAGCGCATGGCTGGGTATCACCGAGTATTGCAGCGCATGGCTGGGTATCACCGAGTATTGCAGCGCATGGCTGGGTATCACCGAGTATTGCAGCGCATGGCTGGGTATCACCGAGTATTGCAGCGCATGGCTGGGTATCACCGAGTATTGCAGGGCATGGCTGGGTATCACCGAGTATTGCAGGGCATGGCTGGGTATCACCGAGTATTGCAGGGCATGGCTGGGTATCACCGAGTATTGCAGGGCATGGCTGGGTATCACCGGGTATTGCAGGGCATGGCTGGGTATCACCGGGTATTGCAGGGCATGGCTGGGTATCACCGGGTATTGCAGGGCATGGCTGGGTATCACCGGGTATTGCAGGGCATGGCTGGGTATCACCGGGTATTGCAGGGCATGGCTGGGTATCACCGGGTATTGCAGGGCATGGCTGGGTATCACCGGGTATTGCAGGGCATGGCTGGGTATCACCGGGTATTGCAGGGCATGGCTGGGTATCACCGGGTATTGCAGGGCATGGCTGGGTATCACCGGGTATTGCAGGGCATGGCTGGGTATCACCGGGTATTGCAGGGCATGGCTGGGTATCACCGGGTATTGCAGGGCATGGCTGGGTATCACCGGGTATGGCTGGGTATCGCTGGGTATCACCGGGTATGGCTGGGTATCGCTGGGTATCACCGGGTATGGCTGGGTATCGCTGGGTATCACCGGGTATGGCTGGGTATCACCGGGTATGGCTGGGTATGGCGGGGTATTGCACAGCATTGCAGGGCATGCAGAGCAGTGAGGTATGGCTGAGCATGGATGGCTGGATGTCTCTGTGCAGCGCTGTGGACACTACAGATGCAGCCCACAACGCTGCTACCATCCATCCATCCCCCTCTCCGCTCACAGTGTACCGATCGGTACACAGGAGGGGAGGAGAGGAACCGGCGTCATCAGATGACGCCGGTTTGTTTACATGTGATCGCGCCGTCATTTGACGGCGCAATCACATGGTAAACGGCCGCGATTAGCGGCCATTTACCGAGATCCGTGATGCGCCGGGTCCTCTGGACCCGGCGGTCACGGATGCTCTCGAGTGCGCGCCCTAGGGGGTGCGTGAGAGCAGAATTCTGGGAGGACGTCCCTGGACGCCCTCCCAGAGTTAAGCAACCGCCCTGTAGCCGTCATTTGGCTATAGGCCGGTTGTTAAGTGGTTAAAGAATAAATGTAACTGCCTAAATTCTTTAAAGTGAAAAAGTTGTACATTTTACAACCTTTCCCTTTTTGGTAATGTCCTATGAGTGCTGTACTGAAACTGATAAGGATCCTTTGCAGTCAGATTTTTCTTAAGTTCTGCAGACACTGAGCTTTCATCTTTTATCAAATAAGGCATTCCTGAGATCCCTAAGATGTGTGTTCTGCACAGACTTGGCACATAATTGCCATTCATGAATTGGCATGGATTGTACACATCTAAGAAGATGCTGCCTCTACCTTTTTTTTTATTTATTTTTATTTTTTTCATGCAATGTGGGATACTCTCCCCCTCTCTCGCTCTCTCTCTCTGCCCACGTGTAGAGTTGGGTACAGTTAGGTCCATATATTTGGACACAGGCACAATTTTAATACATTTGGCTCTGTATGCCACCAGAAAAAAATTAAAAGGCAACAATCCAACTGAATTTTTATAGTGCAAACTTTCAGCTTTAAAAAATAAAAGTCAAGTAAAAATTTTAGGAACTGCAACTTTTTTTTTATACACAGGGGGCTCAAATGTAATTGGACAAATGAATATAATCATAAATAAAATGTTAATTTTTTAATATTTTGTTGAGAAACCTTTACTGGCAATGACTACCTGAAGTATGGAACCCATGGATATTACCAAAGACTGGGTTTCCTCCTTTCTGATGCTTTGTCAGGCTCTAACTGCAGCTGTCTTAAGTTGTTTTTGGTTTGTGGGTCTTTCTGCCTTTTTAGTTTTACCTTCAAGTGAAATGCATGCTCAATTGGGTTGAGATCAGGTGACTGACTCGGCCATTGCAGAATATTCCACTTCATATCCTTCAAAACCTCCTGGGTTGCTTTTTCAGTGTTTGTTTTTTGGATCATTGTCCATCTGGACTGTGAAGTGCCGTCCAATCAACGTTGAATCTGGGTTGACAGTATATCTAAACACTGCAGAATTCATCCGGCTGCTTCTGTCTTCTGTCACATCATCCATAAACACCAATGACCCAGTGCCACTGGAAGCCATGCATGCCCATGCCATCATACTGCCTCCACCATGTTTTACAGAGGACGGGTGCTTTGGATCATGAGCTGTTCCAAGCTTTCGCCACACTTTTTTTTTTTTTTTTTTTTCCTTTCTGTCATTTTGATACAGATTAATCTTAGTTTCATCCGTCCAAAGAATGCTTTTCCAGAATTGGTCTGCCTTTTTTAGATGTTATTTGGCAAAGTCTAATCTGGCTTTTCACTTCCTCAGGCTTATATTATAAATGGTTTGCACCTTGTGGTGAACCCTCTGTATTTGTTCTTGTGAAGTCTTCTCTTGATTGTAGACTTTGACAAGGATACGCCCACCTCCTGGAGAGTGTCCTTGTCCTTCACTTGTCTGGATAATGTGAATGGGTTTTTCTTTACCATACAGAGCATCCTGCGATCATCCACCACTGTTGTCTTCCGTGGATGTCCAAGCCTTTTTATGTTGCTGAGCTCACCAGTGTAAGTGTGTTCTTTCCTCCAGAATGTTGATTTGACCACTCCCAATGTTGCTGCTATCACTCTGATAGATTTGTTTTGTTTTTTGAAGCCTTACAATGGCCTGTTTCACTTGCATGGACAGCTCCTTTGAACACATGATGTAGTTTCACAGCAATAGATCCCAAATGCAAATACCCCACTTAGAATCAACTCCAGACCTTTTACCTGCGTGATTGATGAAGAAATAACGGAGTAGCCCACACCTGGCCATGAAATGGCTTTTGATTGTCCAATTACTTTTGGCCCCTTGGAAAAGGGGGTTGGCTATTCTGAAGAGCTGTAATTCCTAAACCCTTCCTCTGATTTGGATTTGCATACCCTCAAATTAAACCTGAGTGTGCACTTTCAGCCTATATCCATTATATGATTGCTTGAATATGTTTTGGTAAATACCTGAGAAAAACGAAAATTGTGCCTGTGTCCAAATATAGATATGGGCCCAAATATAATAAACGCGGTAACTCGCGTTTAGCCACGTTTCGTTTACAGGCGTTTTTTAATTTTTTAGCTATTTTTTGAAAGAATAAAAATTTTTTTTTCAAACGCTTCTAAGCGCAAACGCCGCTAAACGTGGCATGTAAACGCAGCAAAACGGACGTTTTAAACATGGGTTATTATCTGTCAAGTTAGATCATTCAGGGGAGGTTGTAAAAATGTCCCGTGTACATTAAGCCTTAAACTAATACTGTGGCGAAGCGCCTTTTTTGATTTTATTACAGCACTTAGTCGTTTTGGGTATGAGTCTATCAGCATGGCACATCTTGACTTGGCAATATTTGCCCATTCTTCTTTGCAAAAAATACTCCAAATCTGTCCAATTGCGTGGGCATCTCCTGTGCACAGCCCTCTTCAGATCACCCCACAGATTTTCTATTGGATTCAGGTCTGGGCTCTGGCTGGGCCGTTCCAAAACTTTAATTATCTTCTGTTGAAGCCATTCCTTCTATTTTGATGTATGCTTCGGGTCAGTTGTTGTGCTGAGATTAAGTTCCTCTTCATGTTTAGCTTTCTAGCAGAAGCCTGAAGGTTTTGTGCCAATATTGACTGGTATTTGGAACTGTTCATAATTCCCTCAACTTTGACTAAGGCCCCTGTTCCAGCTGAAGAAAAACAGCATCAAAGCATGATGCTGCCACCACCATGATTCACGGTGTGTATGGTGTTCTTTTGGTGATGTGCAGTGTTGTTTTTGTGCCAAACTTAATCTTTTGGAATTATCGCCATAAAGTTCAACCTTGGTTTCATCAGACCAGAACGCATTTTCCCACATGCTTTTGGGAGAATTCAGACGTGTTTTTGAAAAATTTAGCCGGGCTTGGATATTTTTCTTAAGAAAAGGCTACCATTTTGTCACTCTACCCCATAGCCCAGACATATGAAGACTATGGGAGACTGTTGTCACATGTACCACACAGCCAGTACTTGCCAGATATTCCTGCAGCTCTTTTAATGTTGCTGTCAGCCTCTTGACAGCCTCCCTGACCAGTTTTCTTATCTTTTTATCAAATTTGGAGGGACGTCCAGTTCACTGTGTTCCATGGTATATCTAATGCCTTGGAAATTCTTTTGTACCCTTCTCTTGACTAATATCTTTTAACAATGAGATCCCTCTGATGCTTTGGAAGCTCTCTGCGGACCATGGGTTTTGCTGTAGGATTAAGAAAATATCAGAAAAAACCTACTAGAACAGCTGAACTTTATTTGTGGTTAATCAGAGCCGCCCCCCTAAAATATTTCAGTTTTTTTTTTCAATTGAGTTGCACAGGGTTTGTTTTTTTTTTTTTTGTTTTTTTTTGTTTGTTTGTTTTTATAGGTCACATTAAAAGGTGGAAAAGTTCTAAAATGATTTATCTTTTGTCTCATATATAATTTTTTTTTTTTTTTTTTCTTACATCACAGAAACCTGAAATTTTACCAGGGGTGTGTAGACTTTTTATATCCACTGTATGTATTTTTCACACAACCGACGTGTATGCAAATGCCCCATCGACTGTCACTATTTTCATTTTTTTTTTTTGTTTCCTTTCCCCAGGTTTTAGGAAAATATTGTGGACTACTTTACATCAAGTACTTGTGATGCAACTAATTCTCTAAATCTGCTACTGGATTTTACTTGTGAACCTTTTAGAAGATGTCATCCAAACTATTTTGGATCAGTGTTTATCGGCCGTATTGTGGCTAGTGCTGCTAACACCTCGGAAGCTACTACGTGGAACTGCCTTCTACATTTTTAAAGCCAACGCCTCAATAGTATTGAACTTCTTTTTTTTTTCTCTAAACATATATCATTGACTTTGCATTTTGGATCTCTGTATACATTAATGGAATACAATCATGTCTGTCCAGGACGAACGGCAGATCAATACTGAATATGCAGTTTCTCTACTTGAGCAGCTAAAACTGTTCTATGAGCAACAACTACTAACAGACATAGTATTAATTGTTGAGGGCACTGAATTTCCATGTCACAAAATGGTTCTTGCAACATGCAGCTCTTATTTCAGGTAGGTGAACATTTTTCATTTGCATACACATTTAGGTCTCATGCACACTATACTCCAAAGAAAGCCTAAAAGAAAAGCAGCTGAAAAAAATGGTAAAAGCTATATATACTGTAGTATAGTATGTTAATTCTGTCCATTTGAATGTGTTAATTCATTTTTGTGCAGTTTTTTTCCAGCCCAAACGCTTCTCTTCAGAACGTGCAAGTAAAGTGTTTTTTGTTTTTTTGCTTCCAAATGCCTGTAAACACCCATTTGTGCATGGATACATAGGCTAACATGGAGGGGTGTTTAGATGCAGGGGAAAAAAAAGTCAAACACCCGTAAAACAGATGTTTTTTTGTTTTTTTTTTTGTTGTTTTTTTAGCTGTATTGTGCATGAGGCCTTAAAGTTGCATTTTTCAGATTTCAAAGTACAGCAGCAAATGTGTTTTTAAACCTACAACATGAATGTTTTTAATGCCTAATTAATGATTCTTGATGCATGTTTTAGTTGCTAAAGAGAAAATGAGTGGCTCTTATTGCAGGTGTTATGAGGTCCCTAGAGCCCAACTCCAGGATGTTTTTTTAAATGTACACATACAGTGCTGTCCCGACCCAACCTTCCCTTCCCGAAGAGAGGTGGAGAGAGAATTAGGTTCAAATATTTGCCTTATTCCTTGCTCTCCACAGGCTTTATTCTGTTCATGTAACTGGTCCCTGCCAGTGAGCAGAGGGCACACCTGAACTGGATCCATTTGCCATGCATTACAGGATGTAGTGAAATGGCTATAGGGGGTGCAGACATAAGGGATATTAGTACCTAAGGAATCCTTTGTTGTGGTTTAGAATTGTAAAGGCAAATTCATGTATAATCTACCTCCCCCACCTGAGTGTTGGCGGCCCAGGTTCACACTGCTGCGACTTGCAACACCCTAACTCGCATGACAAGTCAAAACCCCTCAATGGGTGCTGTCTTGTCTTAATCAATGCGACTAAAGTCACAGTGATGGGAGAGATAAAAGGTTCCTGAACTACTTTTCTGTGACTTTGGTGTGACTTGAGTGGCATAAACAGTAAAGTTAAAGCAGAGTCGTGCCCCCCCCCCCAAAAAAAATTAAAAGTCAGCAGCTACACCTTCTGTAGCTGCTGGCTTTTAATATTGGGACACTTGCTTGTCCTGGTATCAAGCGATGTCGGCACCCCAGCCAATGTTTCCATAGGCTCTCGGGTGCTGCCGCCGCTATTGCCTGTAAGGGAAACCGGCAGTGAAGCCCTGCTGCTTCACAGACGTTCATTACTGCGAAGCGCACTGCGCTTTCTAAATGGCCTGGGGGAAGGATCCCTTTTCATAAGATTCTACTATAAATCCATATATATTTATTGGGACTAATTGACGCCTCGATGAAGGGGGATTTTCTGGCTTCCACTCCTATTTACTTTCACCCTACTGTCAGAAATAAAGATTTATGGAATTTTGAGCTGATCTGCAACTTTTCTCAAGCTGGGTGGCTCCCACCTAGTGAAATTTTCCCCTGTTTTTGTGTTTTTATAGCAGCTGAAATCAACTTTTAATAAGAGCTTCCTTCAACCAGTATGTTTTGAAAAGGAAGTTTGAATCAAGTAGCTTAATCTTATTTTTGAAGATCACAATTGATTGTTATTGATGTGATACATGCTACTCCTTTGGAGGATCAACAAGAAGAAATGGAAGGCGCGCACACCTAGTGCATTACCAGAGATAATTTTAATAATAAGAATTTTTTGTATAAAAATGGGTACTCACAAAATGCATCTGACAAAGTAGCGTTTTATCAGTACCCATTTTTATACAAAAATGTCTCATCTCTGGTAATGCACTAGGTGTGCGTGCCTTCCATTTCTGTTTTTCTTGTAGTTCCTAACAGATTACCCCATCTGAGGAGGGCAGCATCCACCTAGTTCTGGGATACCATAAATACCTTTCACACCACCATTTTATCTGACATCTGTTTCTCCTCACCTTGGAAGACCTATTAGAGCGGGAAATGACTGTTGTTTGGATCTCTGTCATTTTGGAGGATCAGCCTGCTGTCTACAATCTCAGGTCTTGGCTGGAAAGACCAATGCATGTGCTCTTTGAGCTATTCCTGTATGGGGTTTGGAAGCTTGGTCTCCTAATGCTTTCCGGATCTGTTCGCATTTGTTAAACAGTGGTTTACTGTCCATAAACACAGCCAGCTGGGCCCTACTCCTTCCTTGCTGGCTGTGATTGGCAACAGTGAGAGCCATTTGCTCCTGCTGCTGTGTCAGCCTACGAGGAGGAAGAGAGGTGCATTAAGGTAAAAAACCTTCAGCCACTTTAAGAAGCACAGGTCCCGTCAAGTTTATGATCATGCTCTTGGTACTTATTGCTACAAAACTAAGGTATCCTGGTAGTAGGAATGGTTATCCTGGACTGGCCTATAAATTTATTTTATTTTGTTTTTGCCAATGTCCAGTCCTCCTGTAGGTGGGCCAAAAACATGTGCAGAAGCATCCTTTGTATGTAGGAATGCACCTATACCGGTATTGGTGCCGATAGTGGATAAAGCATATTTTCCCCAGTGCTTGTGAATATGTTCCCGAAACCGATACTTTCCGGTGCAATCTGCGTCCATACAAAATGAATGGGCGCAAATCGCGCTGCAAAAAATAGCAATCGACTTGCACAGGAATGCAGTGTTGTTCCTGTCCAAATCACGTGCTGTTTCCTGCACCGCTTCTGTGTGAACCCAGGCTTGTCATAGTGATTTTGAGCCTGAGTTCACACAGGAACATTGTGGGAAACCTGCCTGCATGACAGTGTTCCACTGGCTCCCGATCCAACTGTGTACATCTGCGACTTGGGCTCCTCCTGCCTCTCCCATGGCTTTGTTCCCTGAATCCCCCCTGCCAGGAGAAGACGGTGATTATTGCTAGCTATACCAGCCGCTAGCGAAAATCGCAAGTAAAATCCGGCAGCCTGGTTGTACTTTAAAGCGGAGTTCCACACAAAAATGGAACTTCCGCTTTTCAGAACCCCCCCCCCCCCCCTCCGGTGTCACATTTGGCACCTTTCAGTGGGGAGGGGGTGCAGATACCTGTCTAAGACAGGTATTTGCACCCAGTTCCGGCATAGACTCCTATGGGAGTCTATGCCTCTTCCTGTCCCTCCGCGCTGTCTCCTGGGAAACACACAGCTCCCAGGAGAGAGTGGGGACCACTTGGGACGTGCAGCGCGATTTGCGCATGCGCAGTAGGGAACCGGGAAGTGAAGCCGCAACGCTTCACTTCCTGATTCGCTCACCTAGGATGGCAGCGGCAGCTGCCGAGAACCGAGCGGGTTCTCGGCGTCGCCTGCCGACATCGCTGGACTCTGGGACAGGTAAGTGGCCATGTATTAAAAGTCAGCAGCTGCAGTATTTGTAGCTGCTGGCTTTTAACTTTTTTTTTTTTTTTTTTTTTAGATGATGTAGGTGGACCCCCGCTTTAAGTTGATTGATCAACTAGGTACATTCAGCTGGCCCATACATAGTTTGAATCTTGGCCAGTTCCTGCTTTACCGTGTATGGCCTGTCTTAGTTTTATGACCAGCTTGAATCTGTTTGCTTTTTGATTTGTGTGTGTTTGTTTTTTTTTTTTTTTTAAACTTGATTTTTCTTCTTTTGCAGGGCAATGTTTATGAGTGGGCTTAGCGAAAGTAAACAAACGCATGTCCATCTGAGAAATGTGGATGCAGCTTCTTTGCAGATCATTATCACATATGCATACACGGGTAACTTGGCAATAAATGAAAGCACTGTTGAACAGCTGTATGAAACCGCATGCTTTTTACAGGTAATGTAATATACTAAATTTATTTTTTGTGTAAAAATCCTGAAGTAGCAAAGTGTAGCATTCGCAGTATAATTTGAGGGAATATTTTGATATACACTCCTTTTTACTTTATACCTGCATAAGTTTTTGTAATTCTGGTGTGACATCTCTTGCACAATGCACAGCCAGACAGGTGACAAACTTTTCCTGGCTCAACATTTCATCTTCCTAGCCCAGATTTGTGACTTCTTATGTCATCTCTCTACCTCCAGACATTGAATCCTTACCATTAGGGAATGTTTTGATAGGGCTTTGAGCTTGTATCAATGGCATCGGTTTTATAATGCTTGTGAGATCATGCATTTGAGAACCTCCTTTCTGCTTTAGGTGGGTTTTGCTCTCCTATCAACTTGTATGGATAATCAAAAGCCCATCAACACAGCCTCTTTCCTTTTGTCCAAGGGAAAGGAAGCTGGCCAAGGGAGCAGTGGTATACATGGAACTGGCCAACTTTTTGTTCTGTGTGTACCGTTGACTGCAACCAGCATTCAATTAGCGCTGACAACCAATGGCTGCAAGCACTGATCAGTGTATTCTGGCTGGGGTTGGGGTGGAGTAGTATCTCCTATAGCATTTATGACATATTTTTGTTGGGTTTATTAAGCATTGAAAATGTTTCAAGAATACTCAATAAATGCAGTGTTGTCTTTCTAGCAGGCAGTGCTTTTGCTTTTGTGCGAGTATCGGCATCTTTAGTCAGAGCTGCACAATTTGTTTTAACCACTTAAGGACAGCCCCACGTACATTTACTGCGGCAGGGCGGCCCTTAAGCTCCAAATCAGGTACCTGTCAAAGGGTCTAGCAGTAGCGATGGCCGCCGGCTACCTGCGGTTGCTCGCTGGAGAGACAGGATGGTCTACCTATGTAAACGAGGCAGATCGTCCTGTCGGACAGGAAGAGAGACATCTGTGATTCTTGCTAATCAGGAACACAGATGACTCTCTTCCTCTAGTGCATCGTTCCCCCACACAGTAAGAAAACACTCATAGGGAATACAGTTAACCCTTTGATTGCCCATGATGTTAACCCCTTCCCTGCCAGTCATTTATTCAGTGTCAGTGCATTTTAGCACTGATCACTATAGTTGTGTCTCTGGTCCCCAAAAAGTGGTCACTAAGTGTCAGATTTGTCCGCCACTATGTCTCAGTCCCGCTAAAAATCGCTGATCGCCGCCATTACTAGTAAAAACATTTTTTTAAAAAAAATAGTTCCAAAATCTGTACCATAGTTTTGTAGACGCTATAACTTTTGGGCAAACCAATAAATATAAACGCTTTTTTGGGTTTTTTTTTTTTTTTTTTACCAAAAATATGTAGAAAAATACAAAATTGATGAAGAAATACTTTGTATATACTTGAATATATTTTTTTATTTTTTCGCTATAAACAAAAAAAAAAAACTCCAGAGATGATCAAATACCACCAAAAGCTCTATTTGTGAGAAAAAAAAAAAGGACATCGATTTTATTTGGGTACTGCGTTGCACGACTGCGCAATTGTCAGTTAAAATAACACAAAAAATGGCCTGGTCAGGAAGTGGGTAAAATCTTCTGGGGCTAAAGTGGTTGATCTACAAACATCCATTACCTGCATAGGCAGGTTTTTTGTAAAGGTGAAACTATCCTTTTTAAGCTTTAAATATTAAATAAAGCAGATTTTTTTTTTTTTTTTTTTTTTTTACCACTTCAGCCCTGAAAGATTGGGCTGCTCAATGACAGGCCGTTTTTTGCGATTATGGCACTGCGTCGCTTTAACTGACAATTGCGCAGTCGTGCGACGCTGTAACCAAACAAAATTGACGTCCTTTTTTTTCCCCACAAATAGAGCTTTCTTTTGGTGGTATTTGATCGCCTCTGCGGGGTTTTTTTTGCGCTTACTAGTAATAACGGCGACCTATTTTTTTTTTTTTTTATCGTAACTGCGATATTGGGGTCAAATTGGACACTTGACACATTTTTTGGGATCATTGACAATGATACAGCGATCAGTGCTAAAAAAATGCACTGATTACTGTATAAATGTCACTGGCAGGGAAGGGGTTTAACACTAGGGGGCGATCAAGGGGTTAACTGTTCCCTAGGTGTGTTCTAACTGTAGAGGGGATGGGACTGTCTAGGACAGTGATGGAGACCCTTGGCACCCCAGATGTTTTGGAACTATGTTTCCCATGATGCTCAACTACACTGCAGAGTACATGAGCATCATGGGAAATGTAGTTCCAAAACATCTGGGGTGCCAAGGGTCTCCATCACTGGTCTAGGAGACAGAGATCGGTGTTCATACTTTGTATGAACACACGATCTGTCTCTACTTCCCTGAAAGAACACACAGGTTCCGATTCTCGCTCTGTCAGGAGCGATCGCGGGTGCCCAGCAGTCATTGCCCGGGCACTCGCATCGGCTCTGGGCACACGCTGCGGGTGCATGCCCCTAGTGGCCAAAAGGTAATGTCGTTTCGCCCAGCCGTACCATTCTGCCGTAGTGAAACTGCGGCAGCAGGTTGGCAAGTGTCTAATATTGAGCACCATGAAATGGCTAAATTGCGTGATTTTCTATTGCATTTCTATTTCATTTCTATTTATTTCTATTTCTTCTAGGTGGAAGATGTGTTGCAGCTCTGTAGGGAATATTTAATTAAGAAAATCAATGCCAAAAACTGTGTCCGGCTAATGAGTTTTGCTGACTTGTTCAGCTGTGAAGAATTGAAGCAGTGCGCCAAAAGAATGGTGGAGCACAAGTTTACCACAGTGTACCGCCAGGATGCTTTCATGCAGCTATCTAGGGAGCTTTTGATAGACCTTGTGAGCAGTGACAATCTAAATGTGGAAAAAGAGGAGACGGTGAGAGAAGCTGCAATGTCTTGGTTAGAGTACAACACTGTATCCCGCTCGCAGTACTTGTCCACTGTTTTAAGCCACCTGCGCATTGATGCTCTTTCAGAGGTTGTTCAGCGTGAATGGTTCCAAGGTTTGCCACCAAATGATAAGTCTGTAGTAGTGCAAGGACTTTACAAATCTATGCCGAGATTCTTTAAACCAAGGCTTGGTATGACAAAAGAAGAGATGATCATCATCATAGAAGCTGCTCTTGAAAATCCTGGTTCTTATTCCACCATCTGTTACAGTCCTCAGGCAGAGAAAGTTTACAAGATTTGCAACCCACCCTCTGAGCTACATAAAGTTGGGACTGTGGTGACTCCTGATAATGATATTTTTATTGCTGGAGGACAGGTCCCTGTAAAAACTACCAAAAGCAATCACAGCAAGCCTGGCAAACTGCAGGCTACTTTCAGGGCTGTGAATAGTTTCTACTGGTTTGATGCACAGCAGAATACCTGGATTCCAAAGACCCCCATGTTATGCGTTCGAATTAAGCCTTCTTTGGTATGGTGTGACGGCTACATCTATGCAATTGGTGGAGATAGCGTAGGTGGTGAACAGAACAGAAGAACAGTGGAAAGATACGACTGTGAGAAGGATGAGTGGACTTTGATGAACCCTCTTCCATGTGCATTTTCATGGAGTGTTGCAGTAGTTGTCAACGATTGCTTTTATGTAATGGCTTATAATCTAACATATTGCTACATTCCACGGTCTGGTATCTGGGTAGAAGTAGCTAAGAGACAAACTAGTAGATGCTTTGCTTCTGCCGCAGCCTTTGATGGCAAAATCTTCTACCTCGGAGGTCTGCAAACGGACAACAATTCTGGTGTGTGGCACCCATCCAGCACATTGGATGGCTCTTCCGTAGCTGTTGAAATATATGATGTTCATAAGAACGAATGGTATATGGCAGCCAGTATACCCGCCAAACGCTTTGCTGATCCTTGCGTTCGAGCAGTGGTCATATCCAGTTCTTTGTGCGTCTTTATCAGAGAGACACATATGAATGAAAAAGCAAAGTATGCCATCTATCAGTATGATATGGACCTGGACCAGTGGTTTCTGCGGCAGCAGATCTCAGAGCGTGTCCTTTGGGATTTGGGGAAAGAGTTCCGGTGCACTGTTGGGAAATTATACCCTTCATGTCTAGAAGTATCTCCTTGGAAACCGCTAACGCATGTTTTCTCACAAGATGGTGCAGATGACTTTGAGCTTGATGGAAACATGGCTACATTACCCCCTGTATAGCTGGCTGCAAGCAAATCTACATGTATGCATGGATCTCCTGTTTTCTCAATGAGAGCTCTTTAACTACTCTGTTATGGAAGTGGGCTGAGAAAAATGTTTGCGCCGCTTACTTTTTTCAGACTTTTATTTTTATGCCCTACTTAACATTTGTAACCTATAATGCATTTATATAGGGAGATATGCTTCCATTATCAGGAATAATTGACAAGCTAATGGAAAACCATTCATTATGTTAGCCTTAGCATCTGGTTTACCAAGAGCAATTCATCTGTATCCCTGTGATGCCCCCATTCACATATTGGAGGGAAAAAGAAAATTTGTGACCCAAAAGCTATTATTGGGACTGTAAATTTTGATGCTTTGTTGGGAAATCTTCCATTATCCATATTCCTTTTCCTTAGCAATCCAATTGATGTGCTGGATTATACATACAAACATGCAGCGTGACCTGATCCTACTATGTGTATCTCCAGGGATAAAGTGTTTACTTGACTTTTACTTTTCTAAACTTCAAGATTTTCTCTTCACATTTACTACTGTATAAATAGCTTTTCTTTTGCATAATATATACTCCTAAAAGAGGCATAATCTTTGTGTGATATCATCTCCAGAAAACATATCTCAAGCCTTGGATTCTTTAAGTGCTGAAAATGAAACAAAACAAAAAAAAAAATGTTTGTCTAGCGACCCCCAGCAAGCTTGACTTTGGAAGCAGTAGAGGAAATATGCAGACTACCTGCAGGTTTTATTTTTTACAAAGTGATGTATCACCAAAGTCCCACTTTAACATGTAATCTATATTATATATATATATATTTTTTGCTAAACTATATCTTTCCTGTTGCAGGAAATGTAGTATCTCATTTGATAACACAGGTCAATACGACTGCGGGTTCAGTCAAGCTGTACAAGGAGCATGTGTTTCTGTTGTCAAAAAAATAAAAATAAACAAAAACCTGTACCATTCTGTTGTAGATTACAGGTCTTCCAGTATGGCCTTGTAACGTTCATTCTGGCGTAACTGGGCATCCAACCTATTTGCCAGCCCCTCGTAGTACGGGTCCCTGTGGAGCTTTAACCCTTTACTGCTGCCTTACAGTGAAGGGATTAAATAAATAGAGCATTCACCCTCCTATAATAGTGGTGTCTGCTCAATCACAAAAACCCTGCTGCTGACTTATTTTTCTTTCCCTTCCCTGACTTGTACATTGTTGTTGCATTACCAGGTCTTATTTCATTTTACCTTAACAAGCATTTACTGTAGTGTGATTGTGTATCGAGAAAATATATATATATATATATATATATATATATATATATTTTTTTTATTATTATTTTTTTCTGGGGAAGGGAAAAGAACTGTTCAGGAATAAATACCTTGGCACTCTGGTGCATGAGAGATGAGAGAGCAGATATCTTGTGCTGCTCTGGCATTACTTTCAATCCCAGGAACCACTAGCAGTAGAGGGGCACTGTCGCCAACTTAACATGAGCACAGGTGCTTCATGACAAACCCTACTAGCATGTTCAGCTGCATTATGTTTTGGCACTGTATTTTGAATGAAATTAATTTATTAAAAAGCAAATTAAAATGAATGATGTGTTGTGGATTTTACTGTGACTCAGTTATTCGCGAATGATTATTTTATTTTTGTATTCATCCAAGAGTTATCTATGTCTAAATTGTATTTGATCAATACTGTATTTGTTTAGAAATTAAGGCGTTTGTATGTCAGTTATATAAAATGTAAAAACGGGTGTAGCTCATGCGCACTGCAGGTCCAAAAAAAAGCTGTTTTTATTTCAGCTTGAATAAGCTTGTGCTCTTGTGCACATTTTTATTGAGCTCCTATTTGAGCATAAGTGTGTTTTTTTTTTTTTTTTCCACACCTCCTAGATGGTATTTTCTTAACCACTGTATAAACAAAACAAAAAGCTGGAACAAACATATTCAAGCTTTTTTAAACTTTCAAGCTCTTTTGAGCTCTTTGGGGGCACTAGCTCCTCTCAAAAACGCGAGTTTGAGGTGTGTGTGTGGGGGGGGGGGGGGGGGGGGGATTTTCTGCCTGTACAGCATATGCCTGAAAAAGCCAGTGTGCATGGACACATTGGTTAAGATGGAGGGAAATTTCTAGGCAGAAAAAATAAAAGTTCAAAAGCCTTTCAGAGCTGTTTCTTTGAGATCCTTTGAGCTGCAGTGTGCATGAACCCTAACACTTGGACCCCTTTCACACTGGGGAAGTTTTCAGGTGCTTTTGCACTAGAAATAGCCTCTGTAAAGCACCTGAAAACCTCCCATTCATTCCAGTGTGTCTTTTCACACTGGGGAGGTGTGCTTGCAGGATGTTTGTAAAAGTCCTGCAAGCAGCAGCTTTGGGGTGGGTAGGGAGCGCTATACTTGGCGCTCCTAAAACACCCTGCCCATTGGAATGAATAGGCAGCACTTTCAAAGCACCTTTTTAAAAGCTGAGGCTGTAAGCACCTTATGTGCGCTGAGGCTGTAAACCAAAACTTTGTGATCGCTTCTGTGACCTATAACACATCATTGCAGTGATCAATCCTACATTTTTTTGCTGCCCATAGGTAGATTGAAATTTGGCCAGTTCAGTAGGGACTGGCCAAATTTTGATCTATCTGTGGTCAGTCCTGTTCAAGGGAAGTCAATCGACTGCTCACAAATGGATTTCTTGGGAAACTATAATTTAACCGCTTGCCGACCATATAACCTATATGGCAGCAAGGCGGCTCTCGTGCACCAGATGATATACTAGGTACACGATCTGGTAGTGGGTGCGCACGGCTGGCGACGACCCGGCAGTGTCGTGGCTAAACGACTCGGATGCCAATGGATGCTGCAGCTCTGATCAGTGTGTTCTGACAGTGGAGGAGTCGAGCTACCTCCCCCTCTTGTCAGAATTCCCCCATCCACCTTGATTTGTATGGAGAGGGGGAATTGGTTCATTTTTTATTAACTTTTTTTTTTTTTTTTTTTTTGTCTGCTGGCTGAACTAAAAAATCTGAGCCATGTATGACCAGCTTCAGTCATATTCAAAGCACGAGTTGCAACATTGTTCAACAGGATACAGATGTGCAATTCCTTTTCAATGTGTGTAAACACCCTTCTGTGTCAATCACATTTCCACACAGTAGACAGAATCTCACCCTTCTAGGTAGATCTCATAATGAATTCTATAGCGCTTTACACCCCCAAAAGGTCAAGGGAATGTTACTCCTGATTAGGGCTAAAACAACTAATCGATTTAATCCACAACTAATCGATTATTAAATTAATTTATTACTATTTTCATGATCGATTAATCGGCCTGCCGATTAGTTGGCCTGCATACAGAATGCATTATTTGTTTACATATCAGCAAATACAGTGCAGCACACATACAGCTCAGTACACCACCCATACATGTCAGTAAGTGCCTGAGAACTTGTGAATGTGTGAGGAGCAATGCCTCATGGGACATGTAGTCCTGGGCAGGAAGTGAGTGGTTCTAAAGGCAGAAGTTTTCTTTACCCTGCTATTGGGGCTTCTCTATACTGTACTTAACGCACAGCAAAAAGCACTGTAGAAACAGATAAAAAGCAAGCTGCATAGGTGTGTACCGAGTCTTATGCTGGCCACACGGCTCAATTTTCAGATGAGAATATTCATATGAAAAATCTTTGTACGTTCGCTGAATGAAAGAATGTTTGAAACTTTCACTTGTTTTTAACATTCTGTTTTAAAACAAATTTATGAACGAAAAACCACATACACTGTCTGAAAATTCCTTTGACCAAGCAGTTTTCTATTTCTAAGTTTTCCTGTCACTGTGGTTGAAAACGAACATCGATTTGACCCAACTAACAATTCGAAAATCAAACAAACGTTCTTAAAATATTAAATTTTTTTTTTTTTTTTTTTTTGAAGGAAGACATTGTTTTCGTATAGCCAGCATATAATATATTGAAAATCTGCAAAACAGTCTTTTTTTTCTTTAAAAAAAAGATCTGAGTCTGATATTTACCAGATTCAACCTCTAATAGTATATCCAGCATATCTCCTCTAATAGTATATACAGCATATCTCTTCTGTTATTCTCAGAGGGGGTTAGGGATTTTGCTCTCACCATATAGTTGGTTATTTATATTTACCACTGCATATAGCGATATTTAAGAAAAATTTGCCTTTTTTATAAACTTTACGAATTAACTAAATTTTACACCACACTTTTTTTTTTACGGTTATTAACCGATTTAATCAAAACAATCGACCAACTAATCAATCATGAAAATAATAGTTAGTTGCAGCCCTACTCCCGATATGTGCATGTTGTACCATGTACTTATAGTAGTAAGTATCCTGTTCTCTGTATTGCTTTCCTTGTGTTAGATACCTGGTATTCCTGCCAGTCACCTTGCTTTCCGGTTTCAAACTGACCATGATAGGCTTGAGAGCACTTCTCTCGGTTTGGTCAGTTTTTTGGATGTGTTGGGAGCATAGCCTGCCTGTCTTCTCAATGACCAGAATCGCTGGGAATATCCATGTACTGCTGTTAATGTGACCCCCACAACTCTCTAAGCTTATACAGCAGAGAGAACAGATTATGTAACCACCTCTGGGGGAGAAAAAAAAAAAAAGTGTGTGTGTATGCACACACTTCTATTTTGCAAGATATTTGTGCACAGCTATACAGCTCAGTGTTAACAGGATTCCAATTGACTTCAGTTAAGAGAGAAAGTAAGCAGAGAACATAGTGCTTTCCATAAAATCAATAGCTTCTTTAAAGTGTTATTAAACCCAGTAATTCGAAAATAGTTAATCTGCCCCCCCCCCCTCCCCCTACAGTGCCCACAGCTTATAGATCTTTTTACAATAAAATACTGCCGCTATGTACCTTTTTGGATGATCTGTAGACCATGGTTACATGATAAACTGCACAGTTTCTCCAGTGTTGAGAGTTCAGGTAGGAAAAGATTTCTGCTACAGCCTGTATACACGCCCACATGTGTGATGGTTAGCTCTGAGGACAAGTAAATGTTCTCTTCAGTATAAAAGACACTGAGCATGTGCAGATAGGCTATCCTCCCTGTGTTAGCTGGCCTTCCCCAGATCCAGTGCAGGAGGGGGAGAATCTATGCATATAGGATAAAACAGCCTTTTTACACAATGCAGAGGATTAACCCCTTAAGTTCCACAGTGAGTATAACAAGCATGCTATGCTGCATATACAGACTGATTTTACTGTTGTGGGTTTAGTAACACTTTAATAAAACCGTACATAAAACACTCATGTCACTGAATGCAATACTGCACATTCATTGGAGGGCAGAATCTTGAGTGCCACTTATGCTGTGTTTCTAGATGCGTGACATGGCTCTTCCCACTTAAAAGATGGCTGCAGCTTTTTTTTTTTTTTTTCCAGCTCTACAATGAGAACTGATTGCTCAGTTATTGGTCTTGAGTAAGCAGAGAGCTGGTGACAGTCAGTGGCTCTCTGCTCTACTCCTTCATCGCTCAAGGCAATGCTGGGCTGTGGAGGGAGCAGCTGCCTCAGGCTCTCAGGTTGTGCGGGGAGAGGTTGAGCCAGCTCCTGGTTAGGCATCTGGGGGGAAATCCCTGCAGAGCCTGGTGCAGATCTGTAAGGTTAGTCAACCCAGGGCTTTTGGTCCACTGTTGGCTGAATCTGGGGCACAGGAATGCAGAACTAAGTGCACTTCTGGGATGCACTTGAGAAGTATAACATGCTAAAAACCTTATTTTATTTAGAAGGTACACCTAGGAAAATGATAATTTGTCCACTTTGGGGGCAGCGTGATTGAATCAGGTATGTTTTATAATATAGGAAGAATTTACACACCTTGTGAAGGGGATTGCACAGCTTCAACCTGTTGTGGACAATATTGTAAGTTATTGTAAAATGACTAAACAGAGGTTTGATCACTGGAATTCTGTTATAATATCACACACATGATCACAAAATTTAATTTGACTCCTCAAGACTCCGAGAGCACATAATTGCTGAAATATTTCACTGAGAATGTTACACTAGCACTTTTTAAAATGTTTGTGTATAGTAGATAATTATGGACAAATAAAAAAAATTAGTCATTTTACATTATATACAAACGGCTCCAATTCCAAAATAAGCGGGACCCATTGTGCAAAATCTACATAACTCTCATAAGCCCATATTATTTTTATATATAGAAAACACCAATTGTTTAAAGTGGTGTTCCGGCCGACTTTTAAAATAAAAATACTCCTGTAATACACAAGCTTAATGTATTCTAGTAAAGTTAGTCTGTAAACTAAGGTCTGTTTTGTTAGTTTATAGCAGTAGTTTGTTATTTTATAAACTTACAGCAGGCCATGGCCATCTTAAGTGTTGGCATCTGCAGCCAGACTGTATTTCTTCCTGAATCTCATCCTTGCAGATCTCGCACATGCTCAGTGCAGCACAAGCAGGGTAATAGGTTTCAGGTCAGGTTTCCATAGCAACGGCAGTTTCAGAGGAAGTTGCCGCCCCTTCCCAGAAGGTATTGCAAACAGGAAATGATGGGCTGCGGCCAGGGAGGAGGAAGTGAAAAATGAATACAGCAGATATACAGTAGGTGCTGAGAAAAAAAATATCCAATTTGTTCACAGTGCACAGTAGGGGTGCAACGGATCAAAAAACTCACAGATCGGATCGATCTTCAGATCAGAGTCACGGATCGGATCATTTTCGGATCAGCAAAAAAAAAAAAAAACACAAAAAACAAACAAACACTCAAATCTTGTTACACCCACCGGAGTTTTAGATTTAAAAGCTATTTTCAACACAAAACGGAGCTTATATGCATAAATACAGTATTTGTAGATCGGACAGACTGTTTAGATGTTAGATTTTAAAAGCAACAGCAAACCTGCTGACCTTACATGGTTGCTAATGTGACAGAACACCTCTGATTTTCACATTTAACGTCCCCCACTGTAATACAGCCACATGTCCCCCACTGTAATATAGCCACATGTCCCGCACTGTAATATAGCCACATGTCCCGCACTGTAATATAGCCACATGTCCCCCACTGTAATATATAGCCAGTCCACATGTCCCCCACTGTAATATATAGCCAGTCCACATGTCCCCCACTGTAATATATAGCCAGTCCACATGTCCCCCACTGTAATCTATAGCCAGTCCATGTCCCCCACTGTAATCTATAGCCAGTCCACATGTGATGTCCCCCACTGTAATATCCACACAGACTTCCCACTGTATACATTAGTGCTGTGCCTGTTAGTCATACCTTGGTTTAGAGAAGCCGCCAAACCCACGAGTTGGGGGCGGGGTGATGACGTCAGTACGATGCTCAGCGCCGCCGGGTGTACCAAGATGGCTGCGGCTCCGGAGCTAGGCCGAAGCCGCGGCCTTTCCTAAAACCTGAGGCCGCGGAGCGTTCCGCGGATCGCGGGTGTGCCGATCCGAACAGGTTGGCCCGTTCGGATCACGGATCGGTGACGATCCGTTGCACCCCTAGTGCACAGTTTAGTGAGGGATGCTGAAGAGTTGTAAAAGTGGGTGGAACTCCACTTTAAACTGAGAAAATGTACCATTTGAATGGGTAGCTCCACTTTTGTGGGGAAAACTTAAAATTGGCAAATAAAAAAAATATTGCGACACAAGTCACATAGTAATTGAATGTTAAAACCATATACTAAGGGTTTATTGTAAAAGGTAAAACACTTACATCAATGATAAGTTCAGGCACCGAGAAAATGTGATCACAATTGAATCCAGGAAGTGCAATAACATGGAGCTAGCTCACTATGAGCTGATGCGTTTCATCCCCTAGGACATCATCTGGGGTATGAGCTAGCCCCCCATGTACTGTGTATGTGTATGTATATGTGTGTGTGTGTATATGTATATATATATATATATATATATATATATATATATATAGCAAAAGAAAAAAAACTGTGCTGTAAAATGAAATTGCAAAGACTGAACATGTGCAATAAAATAAATATGAATATAACGAAGCCCCAAAATGTGTCAAAAACACATCACATTTAAATGTAATGAGTGTAGTCCATAAGTATGGAAGAAGTGAGAGGAATCCTCTGGTAGTTCTCCGTGAGAGTCGGGTAAGAGAGTGGGATGACAGACACACCCTGCACAGTGATCCTCCACCACCAAACATATGTGCTTACCTGATGGAAGGCACAATAAGGCACGTCTCGGGATGATATCCAGGTCAGGCAATGCACCACTTATCCAAATAATGCTAAAGATGGTAAGCATGTGAGGATGGTAAGCATGTAAACATGGGTCTTGATAACCAGCATACGATCTCCCTCCGTGAACGTGGCTCCAATCAGACCATACCCTGAATCAACCACCTGTTGGATTCAGTAACAATAAGGCTGTATTCATATGGCCAATGAGAGCTGATCACATGATGTAAACAAAACATCGGTAATCGTTTTTTTTTTCTACTCGCGCTGATGGCGTGAGTAGAAAAAAAAGCCGATCACCGGCTCAGATGCGAGGGACATCGGTCCCGAAGTGGAAGAGGCACATCTGCCTCATCTGTGCCACCTAACAATGCCCACAAGTGTCAGCTATCAATGCCCACCAGTAGTGCCAATCAGTGCCACCTAGCAGTGCTGCCTATCAGTGTAACTGATCAGTGCCCATCACTGCCACCCATCAGTGCCCATCACTGCCGCCTATCAGTGCCACCTCATCAGCGTACATCAATGAAGGAGAAAAATTACCTGTTTTAAATTTTTTATAACAAAATATAAAAAAAATATTTTTTTAAAAATTCAGTCTTTTTACATTCTTCTTACAAAAAATAAAAACCGCGGAGGTGATAAAATACCACCAAAAGAAAGCTCTATTTGTGGGGAAAAAATGATAAAAATTTCATTTGGGTACAGTGTTGTATGACCGCGCAATTGTCATTCAAAGTGCGTCAGCGATGAAAGCTGAAAATTGGTCTGGATAGGAGGGGGGTTTAAGTGCCCAGTAAGCAAGTTGTTAATAAAGGCATTGTTGTCCCAATCGACATTCATACCAAAAGGTCAGTAAGATTTAAGCTCATGTATCCATAATGTTTCTTTTTCTGCACTAAAATTGCATACACAGTGTTTTCCATGTATTCCAATGGCTCTAGTTCACACCATGCAGTTTCCGGTCAGTTTCTGCACCGGAAACTGACTGTGAACTGGCCCTAAGAGTCTCCCCTTATAATAAAAAACAGAGTACCTGTCAGATCCTTGTTGTGATATTGAAGGTAATGTTTAGGGACATGGTGTCTTACCTTTCTTAATGTTGGCTATATGCTCATTCACACTCACTGAAATGATGTAAGTGATGAGTAGATAGTATGAAAAAATAAGGTTTGAATTGGAGGGTCTATAATGTTTTTGGGGCAACATTCCATCTCATAGATGGTGCACCTCTGTATATGACTCCAGTGTGATCGGGAAGAACAGGATCCAAAAACCTATTCTTTTTAAGAACTTTCCAATGCCTATTAATGATATCCTTAATTTGTCTGTGTTGGATCGAAAAGGACGTGAAAAATGACCAATTAAACTTATTATCATTAATTGATTGTATATTATCCATCAGCAGTGTATTCCTATCAAGAAGGGACAGTGTATTTCTATATGCATTTCATTAGCTTGGTAGCCCTTTTCGAGGAATCTACGCTGCAAAACCTGCGATTAGTATTCAAAGTAAGAAATATATTCGTGCAATTACATTGCGATCTGAAAAATTTACCCCGCGGGACTGACTTCAGCCATGCATTGTGATGGCAGCTGTCAACTGGAATATAACCATTGTGGTCCGTAGGCTTGAAATAAGTTTTCATTTCAAGCTGACGGTTGATTACGGTAATCTCCAAGTCTAAAAAATTAATACTTTCTTTGCTGGCCTCATACGTTAGAGAGATACCACAATTGTTATTATTCAATTGTGTCATGAAACTGTTCAAGGAATCATGGTCACCATTCCATAGGAGGAGGATGTCGTCTATGTACCTTGACCAGAGGACACATTCTGGTCTATTTTGGGCGTAGACGACATCCTCCTCCCACTTGGCCATAAACAGATTCACCAAACTGGGGGCAAATTTTGCACCAATGGTGACTCCTCTCTGTTGTAAATAGAAAGTGTCATTGAACCAAAAGTAGTTATGTTTTATTGCAAACACCAATAAATCCATTATATAATCTTGTTGATAAAGGGGAAGAGTATCACTCTGGATAAATAATATTTCAGAGCTGAGAGGCCTAAATGGTGAGGGATACATGTAAATAAAGCCGCAACATCAGCTGTCACCAAAAGACACTCGCTTTGGTAGTCAACGTTCTCTAATAATCTAATTGTATCTTTAGTGTCCTTCAAGTAAGAGGGTACTCGTCTAACTAGGGCTTGAAGGTGAAAGTCCATGTATTTTCCTATGCAGGCAGTAACAGAGTCTATCCCGCTGACTATCGGCCGTCCAGGAGGATGTAGAGGGTCTTGATGAACCTTTGGGAGGTAATATAAGACAGGAATTCGGAAGGGGGACAGCGCAGATGAGGACGTGACGTAGGACGTCCGTGTAGGGGGAGGGGCCTGATGTTCTTTGGGACCGCCCTCTCATACTTCAGCTGCTGCCGGCTACAAATGCAGACAAAACTTTGCGATTCCCAGGTCTTCACCTCCCGCCTCCGTCTATATTACTCCCTCTGATGCATCCACGCTGCGTGTGTTTCTTATAGCACAGCGAAGTCCATAAGAGTATCCTCCTCACCCTCCTCGCCTCTTACTGTCCTTGTTGCCCACCTTTATCCCGTTTCTCCATTAAGCGCTAGTGCCTTCTTGTCTTAAATATATACTGCCCGACAACTAGGATCACGCTTGTTGTCTTTTGATGTGAGGGCCTGATGCGAACCACCCCGGGAGGGAAAGCGACGCGAGCGGGGTGAGAGACCGCAGCGTTCCCAGGACAAGAGCCGCGATACAGGATCTCCCGTGGGGCGGCGTCCCCTTCCGTCCCCCGCAGCCATAGGCGGCAGTATAAGACAGGCACCGTCCCGCTCTGCCGGCATTATCAGTCAGGCTAGAGCTGGGACGCCAGCAGACCAGAGCCGACAAACAGCCGAAACCGGAGCTGGAGTAAATGTGGTGGTGAGGAGAGTGGAAGCAGGAACTTGGAGCGGATAGAAGGTCCCACCGAGCAGCCCTGGTGTTTTGCCTCTCTCCGGGGTCCCACCGGTCCCACCTGTCCTTCCGTTACCCTCCTCTTCTCATCAGTATCAGGAACTTGGATACGGCCTGCTGCAGGAAAACAAGGTAACAGAAGAGGTGCAGCATTGCAGGCGATGGAAAGGTAGCAGAAGCAAAGGTATGAGAATCTCCTTTCTTAAACATAAAGCCCCTTAAGGATTGACAGTGTGATCTGGTGCATAGAATTGAAATCCAGCTCGAGGGAGCAGTGAACTTTGGTCAGATTAGCCCGGGACTGTGTGAAAAAATCTGGTGTTATATTTTTGTGTTTTGCTGGCCATTTTTTTTTACTAGCCTTGCAGCCTAGTATGATTATTCTGCCTCTTTGCCTGATTCCCTGCTATTGAGGTGGTGCACGGTGAGAGAGAACAAAGATAACAAGCGTGATCCTAGTTGTCGGGCAGTATATATTTAAGGCAAGAAGGCACTAGCGCTTAATGGAGAAACGGGATAAAGGTGGGCAACAAGGACAGTAAGAGGCGAGGAGGGTGAGGAGGATACTCTTATGGACTTTGTTGTGCTATAAGAAACACACGCAGCGTGGATGCATCAGAGGGAGTAATATAGTCGGAGGCGGGAGGTGAAGACCTGGGAATCGCAAAGTTTTGTCTGCATTTGTAGCCGGCAGCAGCTGAAGTATGAGAGGGCGGTCCCAAAGAACAACAGAGCCTAAAAATTCAAGGGAGAGTCTCAATTCTAGCTCCATACAAAAGTACCTTAAAGAAGCAAATCTTAAAAGTCCTGGGCTGGAAATGAAACAAGCAGGAACAAAAGACAAAAAAAAAGACCAGCAGAAACAGAAGGGGGGACAGGAATAATGAGGAATTAGACCTGGAAGGAGCAGGAGCAGGCTGTCCCCTGGAAGAACAAAGAAATATGGAGCTTGGTTCGAATAGAATGGAAATGCTGGAAATGTTTGCTAAACTTGAAAATGTTATAAAATCAGAAATCATGAGTGTTCGCACAGACATGGGCCAGTTATTGCACAGAGTAGAAGAAGCAGAAGAAGTTTCAGTAAAACATGCCAAAGAGATAGCGGACCTTAAAGAGCAAATCAGCAAGATGCAGGTTGAAAATCGCATGATGGCATTCAAAATAGAAGAGCAGGAGAATCAGAGTAGGCGACCAAAATCTGCGTATTAGATCCATCCCGGAACAATTAAATGAGGACCTAGGGGATAAACTGAGAAAGATATTCAACCCTATCCTAGGCAGAAGGGAGGAGGATGTGCTGAGGATAGACCGGGTCCATAGGGTGAGGAAACCCCCTAATTTAAAACATGACATCCCTAGAGATGTAATCGGGAAGTTTCATTCTTATGAGGATAAAGAAAAAATATGGAAGAATCTCAGGGGGGCACCCCCAATTTGTTTTGAAAATAAAAGTTTACAGATATTTGCGGATATTTCAGCTGGCACTTTGGCGAGGAGAAGACAGATGAGACCACTGTTAGATCAACTTCGGGGGGCCAACCTGAAGTACAGCTGGGGGTTTCCAGCATCACTGATAGTCGTTAAAGAGGGGAGATCTCACAGCATGAGATTCTCTGAAGAGATGCGGGACTTCTGTGCCGGTCTGGGGATTCCGATGCCTGAAGTCTAGAGAAGGGTTTGGCATCGAACTCTAATATAAGCTTTGCCAGAGTGTATGGCGAACTTTGGTTGCCTGGGAGGTGGGGGGAGCAGGGGGGGAAAGGAGAAGAAAAAAATTTTTAATTTTAATTTTTTTTTCTTCTTCCCCCTCTTTCTCTCCTCCTCCAATCAGGTGATACGCGGTGTTAATAGGAAGGTGTGACTCTGGTTGCTGGACATTTGAACACGTAGATAAAGAGGTGGCTGCTGGTGGGCGGGGGGAGGGGTTGCCCCTGGCCGAGGTGCGGGCATCCTGCCCTCATTTTCTCCCTCCGGTGTGTTTTTTTTTATACGGAGGGGGTATCGGGTGCCGCCATTGGAGCATCACCCCTAGTATGGAAGCGCGCAGTATGGGACTTGGAGCATCCCCTACAGGCGGGCTTTGGGCTGGGATGCAGCCGGGGGTGGTGGAGGGCGGGGGGTGGGGTAGAGGAGAGGGGGGGGTGAGTTGGGGAGAGGGAGGGGGGGTGGGGGAGGGTGTTCCTGTGGGGTGGATCTTGGGAGCGCAGTGGGAAGGCGATAAGGTATGGATCTTGAGTGATGATTGACCTTAAGTTTCTATCATACAATGTAAAAGGTCTCAACTCACCCACAAAAAGACACAAAATACTGAAGGAGCTCCAACACTATGGTGCTGATATAGTTTTCTTACAGGAGACTCACCTGGTGTTGGAGTCTAGGATCAGGCTTTTCTCCCCAGGTTTGCCGCAATGGTATTATGGAGACTCTCCTATCAGGAGAGCCAAGGGGGTGGCAATAGGTCTTTCGAGGACCTCAAACTTCTCCCTGATAGGTAGAATGTCGGATCCAGAGGGTCGGTATATTTTTCTTAAGGGCAATATTGGAAATAGAACATTTACTTTGGCGAATGTTTATTGTCCAAACAAAAACCCAATAGCTTTTTTTGGTCAGGTGCTGACGAAGTTGATGAAGTTCAGGGAGGGAGAGGTGGTGTTGGCAGGGGATCTTAATTTTTGTTTTGACCCTGGTCTCGATAGCACATCCCGGGCACGGGGAACAGGGAGGGCCTCAACTGGAGCAATCGGGCGGCGGCTTTTTAGCTGCCGCCTGGTTGACGCATGGCGGCTGCAACATGCCAAGGATAGAGATTACACCTTCTTCTCCCCGGTGCACGGGACGTATTCGAGATTAGATCATATTTTTGTAGACCATAGTCTCCTGGAATGGGTAGAGGAGACGAGAATAGAAATTCTTTCTCTCTCAGACCACTCACCGGTTACTATGAGGATGAGGCTCCCTGACAGGGTTGATAGGACTTTCTCGTGGAAGTTGGATGAATTTCTACTGAAGGATCCAAAAGTATTAGAAAAGATACAGGAAGAGGTTGATTTCTACTTTAAAGTAAATGACACAGGAGAAGTTCCCCCTTCCACTCTATGGGAAGCGCACAAGGCGTACATTAGAGGGGTTCTTATCTCCATAGGAGCGGGAATAAAAAAAAAGAGAAAGGAAGAAAGGGAGAGGATGATAGAGGAAATTTTTTCACTGGAACAGACCCATAAAAAGCTGAGGGGACAGAGTCAGGAAGTATTCCACCAACTAGTGGTTAAAAGGGAGGAGTTAAGGGACATTATGGAACAGGATTGCAAGCGAACCTTCAATAGGACGACAAAGGATAATTATCTGTGGGCAAACAAATCAAGTAAACACCTGGCCAGATTATTAAGAAAGAAAAGAGATAGGAATTATATAGATAAAATACAGAACAAAAAAGGGGAGTTAATAGGGACTAGTAAAGGTATAGCAAATGAGTTTAAAAAGTTTTATGAGGCGCTTTACTCTATTGGGCAAAATAGAAGGGGTAACCTAACTCATTTGGAGATGGCCGAGGAATTCCTGAGGGGGGCAGGAGTGGCGGTGCTCACAGAGGAAGAGAGAACGGCCCTCGATAGACCGATAGGAGAGGAAGAAATTCTGGCAGCCCTAAAAGCGTCCCCAAAGGGCAAGAGCCCAGGACCTGACGGGTTCACTACACTATACTTGGATAAACTGAAACACATCCTAGTTCCTAGACTCTGCCAATTCTGGAACGAGGTGGGAGCTAACTGTGAAATGGGGAAAGAGGCGCTAACAGCTTCAATTACCTTAATATTAAGAGAAGGAAAAAACTACAAGCTATGTTCCAGTTATAGGCCCATCTCGCTGCTGAATGCAGATGTCAAACTCTATTCAAAAGTGCTGGCGAGCAGACTGAAGGATAAAATGACATCTCTTGTACATGCAGATCAGGCTGGGTTTGTGCCCGGGAGACAGAACAGAGATAACGGGGTACGAGCAGTGCTCCTGCTGGAATTAAGTAAACTGGAGGGACCCCCAGCTCTATTCCTGTCAGTAGACGCGGAAAAAGCGTTTGACAGGGTAGACTGGGGGTTCATGATGAAAACACTGGAAGCAATAGGGTTGGGCCCGAGGTATATCTCGTGGGTTAAGGCCCTTTACAGCAACCCTACGGCCACAGTTAGGGTCAATGGGGTTCTATCAAAACCTTTCAATATGGAAAACGGCACCAGGCAGGGGTGTCCCCTGTCTCCTCTCTTGTTTGTATTGTCCCTTGAGCCTCTATTAGCCACTATTCGCAATAACCCAGATTGTAACGGGGTGAAGGTAGAAGTAGAGGAACACAAGCTTGCGGCATTTGCCGATGATGTAATGTTTTTTATTACCAATCCTCGAATCGCCCTTCCGAACGTACTCCGAATCCTTAGAAGATACGGTGAAAACTCTAATTTTAAAATAAATTTGAAGAAGTCGGAGATCCTGAATATTAGTGTAGGAAAACAAGAGGCAGCCCACCTAGCACAGGTTTTCCCATTCCCTTGGAAAAAAGAAATTAAATATCTAGGTATACAACTTTCCAATACATTTTAAGAATTGTACCTTAAGAATTATATACCGTTGCTGGATGAGATCAGGCAGGAAACTAGAAGATTATCGTCGAGACCTCTTTCATGGCTCGGGCGTGTGAACGCGGTTAAGATGATACTGACCCCAAAAATATTGTTTAAATTCCAGATGCTGCCTATTCCACTCCCTCAGTATTATCTTATGCCGCGTACACACGGTCGTACTTTTCGTCTACAAAAGTCCAACAGACGCTGATGGACTAAAGCTGGCTGGTAATCCGATCGTGTGTGGGCTTCTCCGGACTTTCAACCGACTTTTTTAGCCTCAAATACGACGTACTTTAGATTTGAAACATGCTTCAAAACTTTTACTTCGTACCTACGACGGACCCCGAAATCCGCTCGTCTGTGTGCTAGTCCGACGGACAAAAAGCCACGCTAGGGCACCTATTGGCTACTGGCTATGAACTTCCTTATTTTAGTCCGGTGTACGTCATCACGTACGAATCCGACCGACTTTTGTGTGGTCGTGTGTAGGCAAGTCCGGTCGTTAGAAAGTAGGCCGCAAGTCCGCGGCAAGTCCACCGAAAGTCTGCCGGAAGTCTGTCCGACAGGCTGTCCGACTTTTGTAGACGAAAAGTACGACCGTGTGTACGCGGCATTAGAGTCCTAAGGAGTTTGATAGTAAGATTTGTCTGGGGTGGCAAAAAACCACGTATCTCCTACGCAGTCTTGAGCAGGGGGAAAAAAAAAGGGGGATTAGCCCTACCCGACTTTTATAAATATTATTTAGCAGTCACATTATCACGTGTTATTGAATGGTCAAAAAGGGATTCGGAGAAGAGATGGGTGAACTTAGAACACTATATGAGTAACACTGATCTAGGAAGGATTATTTGGAACCCCCCTAAGTATAGAGCACTGGGCACAAACACAGCGGTATTGACACGAAACACTCTTAAACACTGGGATTTGTTACACATTCAGAATAAGTGGACACATAATTCACCCTTGATCTACATGAAAGATAATTGGTTTTTTGAGCCTGGGAGGAGGTAGGTGGGAGGGAATTGGTTAAAAGAGGAGGGAATTCAACTAAAAATTTTTTTACATAAGGGGAGATTACGCACATTAGTAGATTTAAGGTCAGAACCGGGGTTGGGGTCTATGGATGTGTGGAGGTATCTCCAGCTCTCGCACTTCATTGAAAAGTTACCAAAACCTCTCAGAGGCGAGGAGGAGTATAGACCACTTGAGCGGCTCTGTGTGAAGGAACAATCGAAGGATGTTATTTCACAAATATACAGGATTTTGGGCGAGAGGCTGGAGCTGGAGGTGCCCCCATATGTCAAAAAGTGGGAACGGGAGTTGGGGTCACAGTGCAGTGAATTCACGTTGGAAAAGATATTGAAGTTAGTACACTTGGCAGCACTTGATACTAGGAGAGTTGAAAGTCATTAAAAATGTTTGGCAAGATGGTATGCCACCCCAGACAAATTAAGTAAAATAGATAATACTAAATCCAATTTATGCTGGAGGGGGTGTATTAGCGTGGGAACTATGGCCCACATGTGGTGGGAGTGCCCTGGTATTAAACCTTTCTGGGGAAAAATCATATTATTGATCAAGGAAATAACAGGGGAAGATATCGCCGAAGATCCATGAGTGTCTTTCTTCCACGGTACGGTAAAGACGTTGAAGAGTTACCTATCCTCTATTGTCCCTATATTGCTGGATGCAGCTAAGAAGCAGATGGCAATAAAATGGTTAGACCCAGTCAGCCCAAACATTCGGGACTGGCTCCTCTGCATTAATGAGACATACAATATAGAAAGTTTGGACAGCAGGGGTATTTCACCAGATGAGGGGGTGGTACGGGAGGGCAAATGGGAAGGATGGCAAAAATATAAAAAGACCTGGAGCTACGTGGAGGAGGTTATAAAGACCACATAAAGGGTGGACGGGTTGGAAAAGATTAGTTGTATATGGTTGTACTACTTGTCTCCTTTAGACCCTTCTGCAGGAACAGGGGGGGGGGGGGGGTTCGGGGGGGAGGGGATTGTCTGTAACATGATGTATTTGTTAATGGAAATTGTATTTATTTTGTGTATTGGAGGGGTTTGGTTTTGTATGGGAAAAATATCAAATAAATAAAGTATTTAAAAAAAAAAAAAATAAGACAGGAAATCTAGGGGCAATTTGTACCAAGTAAGATTTCTCTTTTATCTAGAATCCCTTTACCAAAACATTTTTCAACCAATTCAACTTATTCCCTCTTGTATTTAATGGTAGGATCACTGGGTAATTAGGTATAGGTGTTTGCATTGTTAAGTAACCTTAAAATCTCGTTTTGATCAATTTTATCGAGAACTATAATGCATCTACATTTATCGGCGTTGCAAATTACTACATTTTTCCTTTCGCATAGTTGTTTCAAACCTAATCCTAATATCTTGGGTGTTTACATAATTTCTTAATAGGCAATTTCCTGAAGTCTTTGAGAACTAAATCACGAAAAACATTGATAGAAGGGGCCGTCGAGACAGGGGGGTTAAAAAGAGATGGATTTGAGGCCTGAATGAACAGCTCCTCCTGAAGCAGCCACAGACTGTGGTTTAGCAGGATTGGCAATAAAATGTCTTTGTATGTTTAACCACTTCAGCCCCGGAAGGATTTACCCCCTTCCTGACCGGGCCATTTTTTGCGATACGTCATTGCATCGCTTTAACTGACGATTGCACAGTCGTGCGACACTGTACCCAAACAAAATTGACATCCTTTTTTCCCCACAAATAGAGCTTTCTTTTGGTGGTATTTGATCACCTCTGCTGTCTTTATTTTTTGCGCTATAAACAAAAAAAGAGTGACAATTTTGAAAAAAAAATATTTTTTACTTTTTGCTATAATAAATATCCCCAAATTTAAAAAAAACAACATTTTTTCCCTCAGTTTAGGCTGATATGTATTCTTCTAAAAGTTATAGCGTCTACAAAATAGGGGATAGATTTATGGAAATTTTATAATTTTTTTTTCTTTTACTAGAAATGGCGGCGATCTGCGATTTTTATGGGGATTGCGGCGGAGAGATCGGACACTTTTGACACTTCTTTGGGATCACTGACATTTATACAGCTATCGGAGCTATAAATAGCCACTGATTACTGTATAAATGTCACTTGCAGGGAAGGGGTTAACACTAGGAGGCGATTAAGGGTTTAAATGTGTTCCCTCAGTGTGTTCTAACTGCGGGGAAGATGGGACTGCCTGGGGGAGGAGACTGATCGGTGTTCCTATATACTAGGAACACGCGATCTGTCTCCTCTCTCCGTCAGAATGTGGATTTGTGTTTACACACACAGATCTCTGTTCTGGCTCTGTCAGGAGTGATCGCGTGTGCCCGGCAGACATAGCTGCTGCCGGGCACGCGCATCGGCTCATCACTATCACAATGGGCCAGTACCACATCCGCCGCATGTACATATACATCCTAAGTTTGGCGGCGGATATCGTTGTTATGGCAGCAGCTAGCTGCCATAACCCCGGTATCTCCGTTTTCGGTCGGCTACAAGATAAAAGTGGTCTCTGCGGCAGATTCGCCGCAAGATGACTTTTATCGGTGGCAGGAGAGGGCCCCCCGCCGCGATCCGGTGCCCTCCGCCACTTACCAAGTGAGGGGAAGATGGCGCCCACTCGTCTCCATGACACTGCAGGGCGGAAGCAACGTCAAAACGTCACTTCCGCCCATACATCCTAAAGGCACATTTTTTTCAATGTAATTTTTTTACATTTTTTAAATAACTTTTTTTTATTGCATTTTAGTGTAAATATGAGATCTGAGGTCTTTTTGACCCCAGATCTCATATTTAAGAGGACCTGTTATGTTTACATTCCTTGTAATAGGAATAAAAGTGACACAATTTTTTTTTTAAACAGTGTAAAAATAAATAAAATCATGTAAAATAAATAAGAAAATAAAATAAATTTTTTTGAAAACGCCCCGTCCCGACGAGCTCGCGCACAGAAGCGAACGCATATGTGAGAGTGTTCACATTCATAATTTTATTAATCCTTTTTTTCATAAATTTTTATAAATTCCTTTATTTTTCCTTTTTATATGTATATTTTAGGGCTGTTACTGATTAAAATTTTCGTGTTCGATTAATCGATTTTTTTTTAAAATCGATTAATCGACTAATTTCGATTAACTATAACACACATACAGATCCAACTACTTTTAGCTGATTTAGCACCGTTGTTATGGCAATGGCCGAAGCCGGACATAGCAGGGCATGGCTAGGACGTCACACGTCAAAAACTCAGCCTCACTGTGCCCATAATCGCAGCCTCACCGTGCCCATAATCGCAGCCTCACCGTGCCCATAATCGCAGCCTTACCGTGCCTATAATACAGTCTCATCGTGCCCATAATCTCAGACTTACCATGCCCATAATGCTGTCTCACTGTGCCCATAATCGCAGCCTCGACATGCCTAGAATCGCAGCCTCACTGTGCCCATAATACTGTCTCACTGTGCCCATAATGCTGCCTCACCGTGCCTATAATGGCAGCCTCACCGTGCCCATAATGCAGTCTCACCATGCCCATAATCGCAGCCTCACTGTAGTCAGTGCCTGTGCCTGGATTACACAGTCTGCAGGCATCTCCCGCTGTGTGTCTCGGAGCTGAGTGTGAAAACTTTGGCCGCACTGTGAGAATAGTCCCGCCCTCCTCCTAGATCAGCTTGTGTGATAGACAGAACACTGTGTCTATCACATGAGCTGATCTAGGAGGAGGGCGGGACTTTTCTCACAGCGCGGCCTAAGTTTTCACACTCAGCTCGGAGACACACAGCGGGAGATGCCCGCAGACTGTGTATGACATATAGTGGAGCAGGACGGAGTGGAGCGCTGCAGCCACAGCTTGGCCCAAAGCGGCCCCAGGGCAGGCAGCCTACCGATCAAAAAAATTTTGATCGATCAAAAAAATTAACGATTTATCAAGGAATTTATCGTTAATTTCCGCAGCCCTAGTATATTTGTATTGTGTATTGCTAGCAGTGATTTTATATAATTAGCCGATTCTCTAATAGGTGGCGTATGGTGATGCTTTCCTATATGTTCCATGATCTTGGTTGGCCAATTGCATATCCCATACAGTTTCTTCATTGAACTGACTTTGAGGCTGGATTGTTTACATGTGGCTTAATATCATGGGATTATCGCGGTATTTCACATGATATTTGGCCAAAGTGAGGCTTGGTTCACATGATTGACGCCATCTTGCTGCTGTGTTAACGCATATCAGCTTTTATATTGATGCGTGGAACGCACGCTTAGACTCCATGTTTGATTCATTTCCGGCACTACCGCATGAGCGTGTAATGTAACTGATTGAGCAATTGATTTCTTACATGTCTATATATATATATATATATATATATATATATATATATATATATATATATATATATATATATATACGCAGTGAATGGGGGCTAGCTCATACCTCAGATGGTGTCCTGGGGGACAAAACGCGTCGGTCCGTAGTGAGCTAGCTCCATGTTATTGCGCTTCCTGGTGTCAGGATGCACATGCCAGCAGACAGATTCATCTCCCTAGAAGAACCCTGAGGCACAGAGGAACACGCATTCCTGTTGCTCGTAGGAATCAGGCTTTGGCGCATAGAAGTGCGCATGCGTGAACTGGCGCGCAAACAGAAGCCGTCGTGCATCCCTGTGCACGTCGGCGCTTGCGTGCACCCGTGATTGACGCTGGCGCCAAGTGAGACTATTTAAGCTCAGCCAGTACCTAGCTCCAGTGCTGCTTCGTCTTTAGCTTCTGTGCATCCTGTTTCCTGAGAACCTGTATCTTGATTCCTGTTATTCACCCGGTTTGTCTTGGCCATCCCTTGAACTCCACCTGTACCGACCTCGGCTTGTCCTGTGACCAATCTCCTGTCTTCTCCTTGGCTCCTGTTCTACTGATCCGGCTTGCCTCCTGACTATGATCCTGCCTGCACCCTGCATCTTATTCTCCTAGCCGTGTATGACCCTGCCTGCCTGACCTTGCCTCTCTGTTGCTGCCATCCGCACCAGCTGCCTGCCTGTCGGTCTTCCTGCTGAAGCCTTCCAGTGACTTCACCAGCCCTACTAGGACAAGTCGTCTCGCTGCCAGCAAATACTTCATGGCACTCGTGCGACTCTGCACTCCAGCGCCTTATGTTCACACTATCAGAGGCCCTGAGTCAGAAGTGTAAGGGAGGCCTTGCTCGTCCGATCAGGCTCTTCTACCAGGTATGTGATAGTACGAAGTAGCCATGTCCGAGCCTGAACGAGCAACCTCCCCGGTGGATCAGCTGTGCTTTCACCTCTCAGCACTCACTCAAACGATCAAGAATCTGCAGGAAGGTTACAGTCAGCTTGAGGAACGGATCCATGGACTTTCTTTTCCCATGCCAGCTCCTGCCTCATCTGCATCAGTGGAACTTCCTCCCGCATCTACAATAGTAATGCAGCCATCTGAACCCAGAGTACCAACTCCAGAAAAGTTCTCAGGCGATCGCAGCAAGTTCAGGACTTTTCAGAACGCCTGTGTACTATACTTTTCATTACAACCCTAGACCTTTTCTCTTGAGACTACTAAAGTGGGGTATGTAACCTCCCTCCTGCAAGGTGACCCTCAGCTGCTTTATCGACTTGACTTTTGCTCTACAATATAAGGTCCCTTATCAACCTAAATCTCATGGACTTTCAATTCATCTGGCAGATGGATCACGTATTAAATCTGGTCCTGTAACCCAAGAGACTGTCCTGTTACCTGCCACCATTTCCGGTACTCACACAGAACTGCTACGTCTGAATGCCATAGCTTCACCCTTGTTCCCTATCATTTTGGGTATGCCATGGCTTCAGGCTCACAATCTCTGCATTCATTGGTATTCGGGAAAGATCGAGTTCCTCTCGTCCTACTGTCAGCAACATTGCTTCTCCAAACCATCTGCTCTTCCATCTCCTCTACTGTGTATGAACTCTGATGCTGAAATTTGCTCTTCTATTCCTGCACCTTACTGGGGCTTTGGGGCCGAAATACCATTTGGGCGGATCTTCTCTTTGACAGAACCTGAACTTACCGCCTTGAAAGTGTACATTGATGACAGCCTGAGAAAGGGATTTATCCATCCCTCCACGTCCCCAGCCGGAGCTGGAATTTTCTTTGTCGAGAAAAAGGATCATTCCCTTTGCCCGTGTGTGGATTACCAGGACCTCAATAAAATAACGATTGAGAATCGTTATCCCTTACCACTGGTGCCAGAGCTGTTTCAGAGACTCCGTTCTGCTATCATCTTCATGAAATTGGACTTACGTGGGGCATACAACTTGGTACGTATTAGTGAAGGTGACGAGTGGAAAACGTTTTTTCATACCCGATTTGGACATTTTGAATGTTTAGTAATGCCTTTCGGACTTTGCAACGCCCCAGCAACATTCCAGCACTTTATTAATTATGTCTTCTGGGACTATTTAGATTTATTTGTTATTGTATATCTAGATGATATCTTAATTTTTTTCTACTTCCTTGGAGGCTCATCGGGGACACGTCAGAAATGTCCTGGCCCGACTCAGACAGCACGGCTTATACGCATAACCTGAAAAGTGCGAGTTTGAGTGCCAAAGTATCCAGTTCCCGGGCCTTATCCTATCCACAGACGGCATCAAGATGGACTCCCAGAAGGTCTCTGCCATCCTGGATTGGCCAGCTCCTACAGACAAAAAAGTGGTGCAACGGTTTATAGGATTCGCAAATTTCTATAGTTCTATAGGAAGTTTATCAAGGGGTTCTCCGCAATAATTTCCCCCATTACCCAATTGACAAGACAATCCCAACGATTCCAGTGGTCTTCCGAAGCACAATCTGCATTTGAGACTCTGAAAAGACTTTTTACAACTGCACCTATACTCCTACATCCAGACCCCGCTCTACCGTTTTTCTTAGAGGTAGACGCCTCAGAGACGGCAGTGGGGGAAGTTCTGTCTCAACGTCAGGGGGCCAAGGCCTTACCACATCCTGTGGCATTCTTTTCCCGCAAGTTGTCCTCGGCAGAGAAAAATTATGATGTGGAAGACCGTGAGCTTCTGGCGATTAAGGCTGCTCTTGAAGAATGGAGATATCTGCTGGAAGGGGCAGCCCACCCAATCTTAATATATACTGACCACCGGAACTTGGAGTATTTGCGAGCCGCAAGAAGTCTGAAACCACGGCAGGCCAGGTGGGCACTATTCTTCACGAGATTTGTTTTCCACATCACCTACAGGCCGGGGTCAAAAAACACAAAGCCGGATGCTCTGTTTCGTATGTTTAGTGTGTCAGAAGAACCTGCTCCTCCAGATACCATTCATGCCCCTGGGAACTTCCTCTTGTTGCAAGAAGATTTCTTGTCTCAGATGAAGCAAGCCTCTATTGGTACCTCGTCTTCTTCTGGGATGATGCTGCAAGCAAAGGATGGACTATTATGACACAATGATAAGATCTTTGTACCTGAAAATTTATGAGTTACCGCCTTAGGTCTCTGCCACGACCATGCCCTTGCAGGACACTTTGAGATCCATAAAATGGCTGAACTTTTACAACGTACCTTTTGGTGGCCCTGCTTAAGAGGATTGTAAAAGGCACATAGAAACCCGCCCTACCTGTGTCAGAAATAAGACTAGCAGGACTAAGTCCTGGGGTCTGCTGAGACCCTTGCCAATCCTTGGCAAATGATTTCAATGGACTTCAATGTTGAACTTCCCCCTTCCGAAGGTCACTCTACCATCTTTGTGATCGTAGACCGTTTGTCAAAAATGACGCACTTCCTACCCATGAGGGGTACACCATCAGCTCAGAGACAGCACAGATCTTCATTAAAGAAATTGTGAGACTGCATGGACTTCCTGTTAATATTGTGTCAGACCGCGGGGTTCAGTTCACGTCTAGATTTTGGAGAGCCTTGTGTCAGTCCTTGAAAATTGATCTGTCTTTTTCCTCAGCGTACCATCCACAGACCAATGGTCAAACTGAAAGGACCAATCAAACACTGGAACAGTATTTACGCTGCTTTTCTTCCTTCTCGCAGGATGATTGGGTGGCACTATTACCATTAGCGGAGTTTGCATACAACTCAGAACATTCTGCTATCAAGCAATCCCCGTTCTTTGCCAACTACGGGTTCCACCCTTCATTCCTGACCACCACAGCCCCAGAATGTCCTATCCCGGCAGTTCAAGACAAAATTATTTTTTTCAATTCCAACAATCAGCTGTTGCAAAAGACCATGGGCAAAGCCCAGGAAGACTATAAAAAGTCGTTTGACAAAAAGAAACAGGAAGATCTGATCCTGGAACCTGGTGATCAGGTATGGTTAGCTGCAACTAATCTAAAGTTAGCCTGCCCGTCTAAAAAATTGGGTCCTAAATTTGTGGGACCATTCAGGGTGAAGAAGAGAATCAACAACGTGGCCTATGAGTTGGCACTTCCAGACTCTTTTAGAATTCACCCAGTCTTCCTTATAGCTCTTCTGAAACCTGCATGTCCGGATCCTGAACGGAATAGTGGTCCTCCTGAACCTGTAATGGTAAATGGCGAAGAGGAGTATGAAGTTGAGGCGATCATGGACTGTAGGAATAAACGGAATCAGGTCCAGTACTTGGTCAAATGGAGGGGGTACGGGCCTGAGCAAAATTATTGGGAGCCAGAGGTCAATGTTCATGCCAAAAGACTTGTCCAAGCTTTCTGTCAAAGCCATCCAGAGAAACTAGCTCAGTTGGGCATCTGTAGTCTGCCCATTGGAGGGGGGCAATGTCAGGATGCATATGTATATAGATGGGGTGATGGCGCTCCCTAAGGGAGCGCCATCACCCCATCTATATCCATATTCATTTTTAAAGCACCTCTGGGGTGTTTCCTTAGGGGGGCCGCATACCTACACATTGTCTTAAGCGCAGTCATCATATTTTATTCAATGTCAGGATGCACATGCCAGCAGACAGATTCGTCTCCCTAGAAGAACCCTGAGGCGCAGAAGAACACGCATTCCTGTTGCTCGTAGGAATCAGGCTTTGGCGCATAGAAATGCGCATGCACGAACTGGCGTGCAAACAGAAGCCTAGCCCTGTATGACCCTGCCTGTCTGACCTTGCTTCTCTGTTGCTGCCATCCGCACCAGCTGCCTGCCTGTCGGTCTTTCTGCTGAAGCCTTCCAGTGACTTCACCAGCCCTACTAGGACAAGTCGTTCTGCTGCCAGCAAAGACTTCTTGGCACTCGTGTGACTCTTCACACTATTAGAGGCCCCCGAGTCAGAGGTGTAAGGGAGGCCTTGCTCGTCCAGTCAGGCTCTTCTACCAGGTACGTGATACCTGGATTCAATTGTGATCAAATTTTCTCTGTGCCTGAACTTATCATTATTGATGTAAGTGTTCTACCTTTTACAATTAACCCTTTGTTTATGGTTTTATATTATGTGTCGGCTTCTTTCTTTTATGAACAGTGGAGTTCAAGACTTTATCTGTTGATGATATGGTGTTGAAGTCGATCCCCTATGCTGCCCCTGCGAGTTCTTATGCTTGTTTGACTTTTTGCTGCTGGCAGGGGGTCCACTTAGTTCGGTAAGAGTATTCGTTCTCACTGCTTGGTGGTGGATGCACAGTGTACGGTGAATTACATTGGATGGTGGTCTATCTCTATAGATGCCGAATATATCTCCAATTTGCTCTGAACTGTTTTCAGCCCTCGGATTCATTTCTACTCACCTTTTTGGACTGATTTCTCTGTTCTATACCATCAAGGGTTAAAAAAAAAAATTATACCCATAACTGTGTGCTTGATGTTTCACATGTGGATTTATTGTCTTGCACAGTGCATTTTATTTATTGTTTATTAATTTATGCCATTTATATGCACAATTTATTTATACAGTCATATGTTCATTATTTTTATTTTTGCACATTATGTTTATATTTGCACAGTCATATGTTTATTGATTGCATATTTGCACATTTTTGCTTGGTTACACATGCAAAATTGAATAGCGCTGCATTTTATTTTGATTCTATTCCTTCAGAATAGTTAAAGGCAGCAAAGTTTGTTAAAGTCCCTGCATTGTACATAGATCACCCAGAGGAGAATGTTTTTTTTTATTCAACAAAAATGGAGTTACTCTTTAAGAAGAAAAAAAAAAAGGTATTTTAAAATTGATGACAGCAACATGTCTCAAAGTTGGGACAGGGTAACAAAAAGCTGTCAAAATGCTGCTAACAAGGAAGAACATTTTGCAACCAATTAGGTTAACAGGTCAGTAACCTGATAAAAAGCATCTTAGTGTCTCAGAAGTAAAGATGGGCAGAGGTTCACCAATCTGTGAAAAGCTGCATCTAAAAAAAATGCACAATTTCAGAATAATGTTTCTAAATGTAAAATTGCAAATACTTTAAATAGGGCTCAACAGATCTCAGGCACCAGGTCACCATGGTGACTAGAAATTGCATCCTGGCGCCTGGGCTGCCGTTCCCTGTGCACTTATCTGTTTTGTGTAACCGCAACCGTGCATCTTCATACACTTGAAACATCCATACACAGCACTGGAAGCTGTGTAGAAACATAATCTTTGCAAGGGCTCCTGGCCATTGGTTAGCATGATCATGTGACAGCGCTGACCAATAAGTCTGTTCCGAGACAAAAGTAGACTCATTGATCAGCAGTGTCACATGACCACACTAACCAATGGCCAAGGAGCCCTTGCAAAGATTATGATTCTAAACAGCTTCCAGGGGTTACTTAAGACAAATAAGTGCACATTTGTTTTTTGTGAAGTGTGGAGATCCCCTTTATAATCTAAAATCAAAAAAAAGTTAGCTCTGCTGCGAGTAAGCAGCACAGCTAAAGGTGTTTATTTTTCCTCTTCTTTACATACCGGCACTCTGGAGATTTGTGAAAATTGATGAGAGGGCAATCGGCATAATGAGTTTCCCCCATAACAGGTTTTTATTGGCATTCTTTCCAGCCAGCCTATAACTCTGATGTAACGGCGTTTTTGGCTTGCCACTCAACTGTAAGTTAGAGGGTGCTGACAACCCATGCTACGCTAAAAAAAACGGCTCCTACCTTTTTTAGCGTCCTAGATTCAAAGCAAATTTGTCAAGCACTGCTTTAAATATATTATCATCTACAGTAGATAATATCAAAAGATTCTGAGACATCTCTGTGCACAAGGGACAAGGCTGAAGTGCAATACTGGGTGCCCTTGATGTTTGGGCCCCTCAGACAGCACTGCATTAAAGCCAGGCATGATTCTGTGATGGACATCACTGCATATTCTCAGGAATACTTCCAAAAATCACTCTCTGTGAACAGAGTTCGCTGTGCCATCCAAAAATGCAAGTTAAAGCTCCATCATGCAAAGAAGTAGCCATATCTGAACATGATCCAGAAATGCTGCCATCTTCTCTGGGCCAAAGCTCATTTAAAATGGTCTATTGCAAAGTGGAAAACTGTTCTGTGGTCAGATAAATCAATATTTGACATTCTTTTTAGCAACTATGGGTGCCGCGTTCTTCGGACTACTTGTTTTCCGTGTTCAGTTCAAAAGCCTGCATCTCCAATTGTATGGGGGTGCATTAGTGTGTATGGAATGGGTAGCTTGCACATCTGGAAAGGCACCATCAATGCTGAAAGCTATATCCAGGTTTAATAAAGTAAAAAGTGTACTTAAGCGCTGATATGAACTAGTAAATAAATAAATAAGTGACAAATACTAGAATATGACCAAATAGTATAGCTGTAATTGTTGTGTATCTGAACTGATATCACACAAAAAGTGTTTATTTATATATATAAGTGTATATATGTATAATGCGCTAATATTAACCTCCTAATGGTTAATCAGTGAATCATGTGCAAAATAATCAAATGGAGCCTATTATAAATAACATAACATCCTTCACCATAACGCAATCCTATAACTAAATATCAATGTGATAATAAATTATTGAACACAATAAAAAAGAGAAAAAGAAAGATGAGATATATTAATGTGATGAACCACAGTGCACAGATATCTCAATAGGACAGCATACTGCTGTGAAGAAATATAACGTCTTTGGTGATTGATGAATATAGACAGGTTTCAATGAGTAATCCCCAGTGATAGATGGCTTGCTCATATATTCAGCTGCTCATTAGCATGGACTGGCTTCTGGCTTTCAAAGAACTTCTGCAGTATGAAACAACAAAAAAAGACACCATTGCGCAGGTAGTGTAATAATTAATCCCTATAAACGAAGGGTAAAAATTCACACACACTTTTCAGCAGAATAAATCACATATAGTAAGGTCAGTTGCATACAGCTAACAGCTGGGATCTCCTCACACGCCAACAGTGTACACACAGCACTGCTCGTCACTGGCTCCTCCCGACCGGTTTCATCACTAGACACGTGACTTTTTCAAAGGTGACCATGTGACGACCTTGCTTAGCATTTATAGTGTGCATGCCGGTTATATTTATTTATATTAGTTATAGGATTTTGTTATGGTGAAGGATGTTATGTTATTTATAATAGGCTCCATTTGATTATTTTGCACATGATTCACTGATTAACCATTAGGAGATCACGCCGTGTTTTATTGGGAGGTTAATATTAGCGCATTATACATTCTGAATATATATATCCAGGTTTAAGAACAGCATATGCTCCCATCCAGACAATGGGGTTGATTTACTAAAACTGGAGAGTGCAAAATCTGGTGCAGCTCTGCATAGAAACCAATCACCTTCCAGGTTTTTTTTGTCAGCTTAACTGAACAAACTGAAGGTAGAAGCTTTATTTAGGTAGTGTGAACAATAGACTGGCAAGTTTGGATAGGGAGAATTAATTCTATTGAAATTAATTATACTTCTAAAAAATTGGGGATGTACAAGGGTTGTCTGTTTTGTCCATCTCAACCGCGTTTTCTTTTACTTTTTCATTTTATAAACAAGCATATGCCTATTGAGAAACCATTTAACCCTTTTGCTGCCCCCACCCCACAAACTTTGCACACATGTTAAAGCGCACATTTTAAGCCTAAAGATTACTTTGAACCAATTCATATTTTGTTTTTCCTAATGTGACCCCCATAGAGTAAAGGTGGCCATAGATTAATCAAAATTCAGCTGGTTAAGCAGGAACTGATCAAATTTCGTTCCATGTGTGGCCACTGCAGTTAGACGAAAGTCAATCTACCAATCACCTTCTGTTCAACAACCTTGTCAGGTAAAAGCCACTTGATCAGCAGATGCAGCGCTCATCTGTGTATTCGGACAGTGAGGGAGTCTCCCCACCAGTTTTCAAATTCCGCATGAGTGCAGGAGTAGGACGCTATTTACAGCAAAACAAACAGAGCACAACCAAGGGGCAGTCCCTGTTGAAGGCCCAGTCCCACATCTGCAACACATATCAAGTTTTTTGCCTAGTGCATAGGAGTAAGGAGCTAGAAAATTTTCTGCTCCTTTTTTCTTTTAAAGCTGCCAAGGATTTACCTTTTCCTTCTCCCATGCAGATCCATTGCCTGACAACTCCCTCCTCCCTTTCTTGTGAGGGTAGGTAAAAGAAGCACCTGGTATCTAATTGGAAGTGGAACACAGGTGAATAAGTAGTTGTTTTATTGAAAGTCGTAAAGCATGAGAAAATCAACGCGTTTCAGGGGAACAAAGACTCCCTCTTCTTCAGGGCTGCTGGTGTATGATATGATGAATGGGTATATACCCACACTGTGACACTGAAATCTGGATAGTGTCTGTATTCTCCGATGGTTGCAGCATAGTGCCTCCCTTTCTTGTCCTTGATGCTTCTGTCCCAGAATCTGGGCCCCCCCTTTAACCTCTGCTATAGCTATTGAAGAATTTGTTTCCCGCATGGAGATAGCTTTTTTTGCAGTAAGCCTCCAGGAAATGCCTTCCACCTTCTGTGTCTGCGTCTGACTGCTCGGTCTCTGAACCTTCCTCTCCCACAGGTCCAATGACCCCCCTCCATGATGGCAGAGGCTCCCTCCTCTACATCAGATGATGAGGAGAAGTTGCCAGCAACTAAACGAGTGTAAAACGGAGCTGGTGTCAGCCCCTAATAAGCCTGTTAGGGAGACCCTTAAAATCTAGGAGTCTCCTGCGTCCATAGATTCCACTGCCCTTTACGGAACACACAAACATAAAAAAATCCCTCCAAGGTCTTCCCCTATGATTCCTTATTGGATGATTTTATTTATAAATAATGGATGTGTCCAGCTAAGCCTTTTACCTTACCTAAAGGTTTCGCTGTACGCTACCCCTTTGAAGAAGCAATTGTTAAAAAAAGTGGTCTAATCCCCGATGGTTGCCCCCCTCATCTCTAGACTGAACTGAAGGGCACCAACGTTCTAGGTAAAGAGTCTTCTTCCTTTAAGGTACATCGGATAGGAAGGCAGACAGCACTGCTCATTTCCTGTATTCGGTCACAAGAGCCTTGATTCGCCCAGTTCTAGCTTTTGCCTTAGTATTGCAGACCCTGACGGAATGGGCGAAACTGTTATGAAAAGATTACGTTATGAAACAAGTTTCCTGTCTGTTGACATCAATTGGTTTATGGCTACAATATCTTTGCAATGCAGTCTTGGACTCAGGGCAGATAATTTTTCGCTTGTCTGCCTTGGCTGTCATGTTGAAACGTTTACTCTGGCTCAAGTGCTGGTCTGCAGATCAGCCTTACAAAAAAAGCCTTGATGGAAATGCCTTTCATGGAGAGACACTACGCTGTGTGTTTCTATAGATGCGCACAGCCGATTCAGGATCAAGCCCCCATAGAAAAAAAGGCTTGCTATGGGGTCATTCAGAAAGGAGGAGGAGCCAAGATCACTGGTGAGGAACCCCAGAAGAGGAGGTTCGGGGCTGTCCCCTGCATTACCATTGCACAACGCAGGTAAGCAAACAATGTTTGTTATTTTAATAATAAAAAAGAAAAATAAAGCTGAGCTTTTAAACTCACTTTAAAGTGATTTAATATCCTGGGTTTTTTTTCTTTAAAAATAATAAAAATGTCATACTTACCTGCTCTGTGTAGTGGTTTTGTACAGCCCAGATCCTCTTCTCTGTTCTCCTGACCCCTCCCTCCTGTCGAGTGCCCCCATGGCAAACAGCTTGCGATGGGAGCACCCAAGCCGAGTTACAGCTCTCTGTGTCCATTCAGACACAGAGCCCTGGTCCGGCCCTGCCCCCTCTCTCCTGATTGGCTAACTGACTTTGACAGCAGCGGGAGCCAGTGGCGCTGCTGCTGTACCTCAGGCAATCAGGAGGGAGAGTCCTGGATTGTCGAGGCACTCGTGTCAGAAACCATGAAGTCAGGCCGAGACAGAAGTACAGTTAAATCACACTTGTTTAATAATAAAAGTAAAAAAACAAACGTAGTCAAAACATAGCCAAAGTTCAGTAACTGCAACGGATAGTCAGCCAAGCCAGAAGTCAGGGATCAATGTAGTGGAACAGCAAGCGGGATCTGGAGCCTGAAGGAATGTCAGCAAAGCAAGTCTTGAACAGGATCGCAGGAGCTAGTTTCTGTGATGTTGACCAAGGCGAAGGCAGAGATCCTCTGGGCTGGACGGCTTAAGTAAGCAGGACTGACGAGCAGGATATCATCAACAGCTGGGTACCTGTGGAGAGACAGGAGCTGGCAATTAGCGGACAGCTGAGCGGCCAGCTCAGAGAAGGAAGGGCTGAGCCCAGCCCTGACAACTCATGGACATCGCTATATAGAGATGGGGCTCAGGTAATTAATAGGGGGGCTGCTGCACACAGAAGGCTTTTTATCTTAATGCATAGAATGCATTAAAATAAAAAACCTTCTGCCTTTACAACCACTTTAAGGTAGTTTTGGCCTTCCAACCCTATCCAGCACAGCGTCGTTCTGTCCCTCTTTCTGGTCTTTGTTTTTTAGAAGGAGACCTCCCTCCATTTTTTGGATGTAGCTTGGACAGGGCTAGTTTACTTTACAGTTATAAACAAGGCCAAGGATACAAGAAAAAAACAAGCTTAACTTACCGACCAGCCCGCAGACAACCAAGTAAACCTGTCTAACAGTATGCATTAAAAGCAGGGGTTTAGTCTGCACATATTTGCAAATGCATGCGCAAGCCACAGAGCCACAGTGCTTCCACTGTGGGGACACTGAGGACAGTAATGGGGGGGCTATGTAAAGTAATGTGAAAGGGGGATTTTGATGTGAAGGGGGGACTGAGGCTGCTGATGTAAGAATGGGATTGTGATATGAGGCTCAATTCAGATCAGTGCATGCACATCCGCATGTTGCACCCCGCATCAAGTTTCATGGTTCTGCAGCCCCATGTGGTTTTGTGCGCGTGAAAATGTGCCATAGGTGCTGATGTGTGGGGGTACCACTGAGAATTACTGGAAACCCCAGACATCTGTCAAAGTGCCACGCATTTTTCTGTGGGTCGGGAATGCATGCGATTTCGCAACATATTCCCCAGCCACTCCCACAAGCCACTCCCAAGCCGCCACAGAATATGTGAACCGACTCCATAGAGAGCCGGTCACAATCTCCTGTCGTGCGAATTGGATGTGAAGAAACCTACATCCAAATCACACTAGTGTGAACCCAGCCTGAGAGGAGAGGTGGGCTGTGATGTGAAGGATCTGAGTTATCGAACAAACATGCGATTCGGACCTCTGCTGGAAGAATATTTTACTGACTAGACTCCTGTGAATTTTAATTTATTACCCCTGATCTAAACTTATGGTCTGGGAGTGGGTTGCACCTCTTCCTATCAAGGCCCACCATACTAGATCAGGGAGCACTTCTTGGGGTTTTTAGAATCAAACAACTGTATCTATGATTATGCTCTTGCTGCTGCTTTGTCACAAAACAGGCGTTCTGGTAGGAGGGGTGTCTCTGAGCTGCCCCACATTTTTTTTTCTGTTTGTTTGCCAGTTTCTAATCCTTATGTAGATGGCAGCATTACCTGACCGGCTATGAGTTTTGTGGAATTTTATAGTAAATAAAAATATTCCAGTCTCCTTTTTGTGCTTGTGCAGATCAGTCACAAGTGCTGCTTTGTATACTGTGAAGTTGAAGTGTGAATGGGTTAGTTATCACTCTTCACGTGATTTCCTCTTACTTGTTGATACGACTTTGGTATTTCTTACTGGAGTAAAGGACCTTACTACGGTTAAGGTTTATGAAGTTTGCAGGCTGAGAACGGTCAATGCAAATGAATTGCTACCAGCAGAAGGGGTCTGGGAGATTGTACTTTTTATAGAGGAATTTCTCCTTTATCTCCTTTTAAAGAGAAGAGGATGATATACATACACTGCTAATCATTATCATTTGTAAGTGAAAAAAAAAAACTACTTTTTAACTGTCTGGAGGCTTTTTTAGGGTGTAAGGTCTACATTGATAGCAACTTTATTAAAATGTAACTTAAAGATATCTAAATCCAAAAACAAAACTGTGTACGTTGCCATTTACACAGTCTTTTTTCGTCTGTAAAATGGAAGCTATTGCAACCTCCACATCTAAAAACATTTTCATTAAATACAGAAATTTGCTGTCAATCTTGCCATAAATGCAGTATAAGAAAATTGCACTGTCTATGGCTGGCTTAAAGAAAAAGTACAGCTAAAGTTCCTTTGGCTGTATTTCTCCTATGGATCACAGGAGTGCAGTTCGTTCCACTGTGACCCGTTTTCAGCAGACAGTGATCTGAAGCCCACTGTCAGCTGACGTCACAGAGCCAGTGCAGGCTGGGGAAAGATTGCGACCATATGGTCGGGATCCACCCAGATGCTTAGACCGGCACCTGGCTCAGCCTGGACCAGCACCTGGCTCAGGATCGCTGGGAGCCTGAGCCAGCCCCTCCCGCCCCTCCACAGCCCAGTGCTAAATTGAGCATTGGGGGCAGAGCAGAAATCCGGTGACTGACAGTCACCAGCTCTCTGCTCACGGAGCTTGGAGAACAGAGTGATCAGCGGTGTTTGAATGCTTGGTTCTCAACCTTAGAGCTGGTGGGGAACAGATGGAGCATCGGACCAATGCTGCATCCTCCTTGGTAAGTATGATTCCAAAAACAACTCAACTTCTCTTGAGTAGCTAAGCAGGGACAAAAAGTACTATTTGCAGTATTTTCAGATGAAAATAAAGGGGGAAAAAAACTAACAAAAATAGAAATGAAGGCAACAGTCTCTCAGTTACCCAGGGATAACTAATCTGCCTATTGTACACCATGCACACCACTACAATTTGATCTGAACATTAATTTAGGCAGTTTCTCACTTTGAGTTTGTATACTGACTTATATTTGATATGTACCTGTGTAGATATGAACATTTCAATGGCATATTCCTTTGCTGTAGTTTCTTGCTTTTCTCAAACTGCTTAGAATTTGCTTCAGTTATTTAAGCCTGCCTTCATTTTTCCATTGTCCCCTCAGAAGGACCACACATTACACGAGTTTGACAATTGAGTTTTATGCATATTCCTTTCCATAAACATACTTTTACTTTTTGAAAAATGGCATAACCCGTTGATAACAAAACTGCCCCCATCTAGTTTGTTATTTAATGGTAAATTTCAGAGTGAGTATCACCCATGAAAACATTTTCTGGTGCGATCTTCAGAGTAGTGTTGAGAGCCCCTGGCTCTTTGCATCTGTCTATTGATTTTCATATAAAGAGTGCATGATCTGAATGCTAAGCAGTGCCCATCTCCAACTTCCTATTAATTTGGCTGTAAACGGAGAACATTTAGACTGCATTCACATGGGCAGTTTAGCCTGGTGCGAATGACAGTGGCAAGGATCTGCTGACTCCTGCTGCTGTTTTTGACACCTGTAATGCCGCGTACACACGGCCGGACTTGCCAACGGGCTAAACCCAGTCGGCATTTTCGACGGAAAGATTTAGAAAATGTTCTATATCTGAGTCCGTTGGAAATGCCGACAGAGAAAGTCAGATGGGGCATACACACGGTCGGAATGTTCGACCGAAAGCTCCCATCTGACTTTTTCTGTCGGGAAGTCCGGCCGTGTGTACGCGGCATAAGTGGCTAGCTGTGGCTGTCGAGCATGTACTCTTTAAAGACAGGTTGCTGGTGGGCTCAGCTATTTATGGCTGTTTATACAGCCATCAATTAGCTGCAGTGATCACTGCTGGATGTACTTTGTGCGCCTCTTTAATTCTACTATGTGCTAGTCTTACCTAATTGACATACAGTTAAAGTGCTTTTGCTGTTATCAGCCACCATATTTTTTAGAACAATGGAATTAAGAAAAAAAAATAAAAAATGTAAAGTGTAACTAAACTGTAGGGTTACAAGTATTGGGGTGCAGCCCCTCCCTCTAGTCTTATACTCCATTGTTTCTAATCCACCAAGATCTTGGCTATGCAGCCCCTTTTAGCATCACAGGGGAATTTATCAGAACTAGAGCAGACAGAATCTGGAGCGGATGTGCATGGCAATCAACCAGCGATTATCTTTTTAAAGCTTAAGGCTGGGTTCACACTGTGTGCGGCGTGGCTTGCAGCAAGGGTCTGGTTTGTCCCTGCTCAGCGTTTCAGGTCCGAATTAGGCCCGAATTTTTGGCCAACTTCAGACCTGAAATGGAGACACACAGGACCCCTGTGCAATGCGCTCCGTGGCCGCCCCGGAGATGTGTGAACACACTCTCCTGTCATGCGAATTGGATGTGGTGAAACCCGCATCCAATGCGCAATAGTGTGAACCCAGCCTTAAGCCTTGTACACACTACTAGTTTTTTTTTTTCATTCAACCCAGCGGGCTGAATGAAAAAAAACTGACAACTCAGGTCGGAGCTGCTGTACTATAAGCGTGAGTTAGTGTTAGTACAGCAATCTCACCCTGCTGTGCTATTGTGTTCTGACAGGGGGATGGCCCCCCTGCCAAAAAACTCCAGTCAGCGCTCTTAGCCATTGGCTGAGAGTGCTGATCGGGAGTCAGTCGCCAGACCTTTTTCGGTCACACCCCTTCAACAGAAGCCGGCCAAATGGCTGGCTTCTGTTGGACCGGCTGCAGTAAACATGGGCCTAATATCTGCAGATTTCTATTGAAGTGGCCAATGCCGCCCAACATTTGGCCCGTGTGTACTAGGCTTAACTGAACAAGCGGGAGGTATAAGCTGATTGGTTGCCATGTACATCTGCTCTAGATTTCGTCTGCTTCAATTTTGATGAATTCCCCCCCCCCCCCTGCTGTCAATGTTATTGATAGACTGCAATATACAGATCATTTTATATTTTTCCTATAGTTCTACTTTAAAGCAACTCTAGCTTTGCTATTACTTTAAATAGTTTGATTGGGCCAAGCTGGCCCAATCAAACTATTTCCTTTTCTAATACATGTGGCTGCTGTCAGCGCTGTATAAACTGTATATAGCATCAGCTTCATACGATGTCTTCCAGTCGCGGTACAGGGACTTTCCTGTCTGCTGTCTGAACATATACCCTGTATTGAGGTGGTTAATATTGATTGAACCATGGGCAAAAATTTTCGTGGGCCCCCACCCTCCATGCAGTTTCGTTCCCCACCTGATCTGAGAATCAGATCAGGCAGCGATTGCGATTGGTTGCCAGAGGTTACATTGTATCATTACCGCTCACTGACTGGTTGCTAAAGGTTACAGCACACATTACCGCTCACTGATTACTTGCTAGAGGTTACAGCACATGATTTATGCTTGTTGATTGGTTGCTAGAGATTACTGTACATTAATACTGCTCACTGGTTGCTGGAAGTTACTGCACATCATTACTGCTTAACCACTTGGCTACAGGGCACTTACAGCCCCTTCCTGCCCAGGCCATTTTTCAGCTTTCAGCGCTGTCACACTTTGAATTGAATTTGAAACAATTGTGCAGTCATGCTACACTGTACCCAAATTAAATGTTTATCATTTTCTTCACACCAATAGAGCTCTCTTTTGGTGGTATTTAATCACTGATAGTTTTTTTATTTTTTACAACAACAACAAAAAGACCAAAAATTTTGAAAAAAAATATTTTTTTACTTCTGTTTCTGTCAGTAAATTTTGTAACTAAGTAATTTTTCTCCTTCACTGATGTGCGCTGAGGAGGCGGCACTGATAGGCTGAACTGGTGGACATTGATGAGGTGGCACTTATGGGCACTGATGGGGTGGCACTTATGGGCACCGATTAGGTGGCACTGATAAGGAGGCAGTAATATGCCGCACTTATGGGCACTGATAGGTAGCACTGATATGTGGCACTTATGAGCACTGTTAGGCGGCACTGTTGGGCACTGTTAAGTGGCACTGATGGGCACTAATAGGTGGCACTGATGGGCACTGATAGGCGGCACAGATAGGCGGTACTGATGGGCATTGATGGGTGGCACTGATGGGCATTGATGGACAGCAGTGATGGGCAACACTGATAGGTGGCACTGATAGCCAGCACTGACTGGGATCATTAATGGGCACTGATTGGTGGCACTTGTGGGCAGTGGTGGGCACTGATTGCTGGCACTGATGGGCACTGATTGGTGACACTGTTGAGCACGGATGGATGGAGCACGGATGAGCCAGGGATGGATAGAGCATGGATGAGCCAGGGATGGATGGAGCATGGATCAGCACGGATGGATGGAGCATAGATGAGCCAGGGATGGATGAGCACAGCTTGAGAATGGATGAGCACAGATGGATGGAGCATGGATGAGCCAGGCATGGAGCACGGATTGAGCATGGAAAAGCCGGGGATGGATGGAGCATGGATGAGCATGGATGGATGGAGCATGGATGAGCACGGATGGATGGAGCACGGACGAGCCAGGGATGGTTGAGCACGGATTGAGCATGGATGCGCACAGATGGATGGAGCATGGAGGAGCCAGGCATGGAGCACGGATTGAGCATGGATGAGCCAGGGATGGATGGAGCATGGATGAGCACGGATTGAGCATGAATGAGACAGGGATGAATGGAGCATGGATGGGCACACGTGAGGCATGTATGGGCACATGTGAGGCATGGATGAGCATGGATGGGCACATGTGAGGCATGGGTGAGACATGGATGAGCACATGTGAGGCATGTATGGGCACATGTGAGGCATGGATGAGCATGTATGGGGACATGTTAGGCATGTATGGGCACATGTGAGGCATGGATGAGCATGTATGGGCACATGTGAGGCATGGATGAGCATGTATGGGCACATGTGAGGCATGGATGAGCATGTATGGAGACATCTGAGGCATGGATGAACATGGATGGGCACATGTGAGGCATGGATGAGCCAGGGATGAATGAATTGATGGGCACATATCAGCACTGTGGGCACTCCAGAGACAGCCCACAGCGCTGCTGCACCTGGCTCCCCCCTCTCCTCGCACATTGTACTGATCGGAGCGAGGAGGGGGGAGGAGCTGCACTGGACAAGCTCTGGTTTGTTGACAAGCGATTGCTCCGTAATTGGACCGAGCAATCGCGTGGTAAAGGGCCACTGTCTTTGGCCCTTTACCCCGTTCCGTGACGCGCCGGATCTGGAGGACCCAACGGTTATGGACATTCCCGGGTGCGTGCCCTAGGGGTGCGCGGGAGCGCGATTCTGTGAGGATGTCCATGGAAGCCCTCCCAGAATAAGCCGACCGCGCAGTAGCCGTCTTTCGGCTATGGCCTGGTCGGCATGTGGTTAATAGACAGAAAACTCCTAGGGATCCTGGAATCAGTGGCAGTGCTGGAGGGGAGGGTGTGATCAATGGCAATGCTAATTTTTTTTACCGACTACCAATATAAAGAGGAGTTTCTACACTGACCACCAATATAATAGAGATTTACACTGACCACTAGTGTAACAGAAGCATTCACAGTAACCACCAATGTAAGGCGGGATTTACACAAACCACCAATGTAAGGGGGACATTCACACTGGCCACTGGTGTGAATGAAAGGATTCTACACCAAGCCCCAATGTAATGAGAAGATTTACACTAACCACCAATGTAACTGAGACATTTAGCCTGCGTTCACATTTGTGTGTGTTAGGAACACATGCAAAATTGCTTTCCTGACACCACAGAAACATGCTGTCCTTTAGCAGATACACAGCAATGCCATTAATTGTTAATGACACCCTCACACATCTGCTGACATATGCCTTGGCACAGTGTGATTTAAAAAAAGGTTTGGGACTTTCTTCCGCATTTCTAGCGCATAGAGCAGCCCATTGAAATGAATGGGCTTCCCTTCACATGACCTATATCTTTATCCACCATCAGTACACCTTTGCATCCTAAAACCCCTGCTAACTTCTGCACCCCAAACCTCCCCCATCTTCTCCACTCCAACCCTCCCCCCTTTAACTCTACCTGCCTCCTCTGCTCATCTTTGCACCCACCTTCCTTGCCTCCATACATCCCCTCCTTGCTCACCTATGCACCCCAAACTGTAACTCCTTCTCTGCCTACCTCTGCACACCCCACACTACCCTCCTCCCCCCACTAATTTGCTTACCTTTGCAGAACAGGCTGATGGTAGGCTTAATGACCAGAGTTGTAGGCAGGAATTTCAAGCATGCCCCTTTACCTCCCCAGTGGGCAGCATTCAGTAGAAGTGATGGTGCATATGACCTCATTATATACATATGAATACTGCCTATATTTGCCAGTCCGCCACTATTTACATAATAATGCTATTTACATATCAATGCCGGAATTTACATGTAAACATGGGATCTGCAGGTGAATCATCTGTATACAACAATAGGGCAGAGCTGGACAGCATTACTAACAGAACTTTACACTGAGATATCGGGACACAGTACAGGACTAAAACCTCAAGGGAATTTAAACTGGGATAGTTGGCAAATATGAGACAGCTCATTAAAACTGGAGTTAGGCTTTAAAAACTGCAGCAGTTGTTTAATTAGGTTTTTTTTTACATTTTGTTTAAAATAAATACCTCTCCATTTTAATCAACAGGCAGTTATGAATTTCTAAAACTGACAAAATGCAAATGCCACTCACTAAAACCATGAAGAGTGTTCTGCACCCTAAGTAAAAAATCTCCACAGGAAGTGAATTAAGTGTAGTTGTGTCTTCCAATCAGCAAATATAAAAAAATAAATCCTTTCTAGTATATGTAGCTAACATATAAGGCTTTAGACCCCTTTCACACTGTGCCGCCACCGGCGTCAGCGGTAAAGTGGCGCTATTTTTAGCACCGCTTTACCGTCATTTTAGCAGCACTAGCGGGGGCGGTTTTAACCTCCCCGTTAGCGGCCCGAAAAGGGATTAAATCTGCCCGCAAAACGCCGGGGCGGTATCGCAACACTGCCCCATTGATTTCAATGGGGAACAGGGGTGGAGGAGCGGTGAGTTCCCTGCTCCTTCACCGCTCCACAGAAGCTGCTGGCAGGACTTTTTCTGACGCCCTGCCAGCGCACCGCTCAAGTGTGAAAGCCCTGAGGCTTTCACACTGGAGTGAATGGAGCAGCTGTTTTAGGGCGGTTTGCAGACGCCATTTTTAACACTATAGCGCCTGCAAAATGCTCCAGTGTGAAAGGGGTATAGGTGTCTGTTCACGGATCAAGGCTGATTTCTGGTGTGTTCCGGTTTATGTAGCTTTTCATCACAGTACATGACTGTTCTGTCACAAACAGCCAATTTATAAAAGTGAGATCTGAAGATCTCACAGCCGTTACACTGAAATATCTCCCTTCCAGATTCACCAGCTCAGAGGTGGAGAATCTGGAATATATTGAGAATGTATTGAGAATCTAACATAGCGTAGTAAACTCAGACCCTCCCGTACATGCAGAAATGGAAAAGGTAATGCAATCTTTCCCTCTGCTCCAAAGATTGGAAAGATAGCATAATTAATCTACATAAATGCACAAGACTAATTAAAGACACCCACCAAATTATTTTCCCAACAGTTCCCCAAGTTTGCTTCAGAGGTTGCCCTCCCTCAGGCTAATTTTCCCATATTTTTTGAGAATGACAAAAAATATGTCATATTTGGCACCAACTTGAAAATCTGACCCCCACCATCTTAGACAATCATATTCATCTCACCATTTCTAACTGTTATTTACACCCATCATTGGAATGTCTATCCCACAAATGAGACTTATTCATACTTTAAGTGTAGTCATACAGTTGCTCATTCCATATCACTGGAAATCCTCTGCATTCCCTATTTCTCAATTAAAAACCAGAATACATTCAATAAACCTCATGGAAAAAATATTTAATACGGTATTTAATTCTACTAATTTCTATAATCAAAAATGGGATCCTTGGTTCCAGCATGCAGAAATTCTTTTTCAACCATCAAATAACTAAATTGTTCATTCTTACCACTCCTTTAATTATAAAGTGATACAATAGCCATGGTTTCTTTTACAAACAGCTTACACAATATTAGAAGCTATTAACTGTATTTCCTTTAAGCGATATTATGACTGATTCATTGTCTCACTTCAATATCAATATGTATAGCATATATATATATATATATATATAAAAAATGCATCCTGTTACTTTAAAGCAGGGGTCCTCAAACTTTTTAAACAGGGGGCCAGTTCAATGTCCCTCAGACTGTTGGGGGGCCGGATCAATGCAGCCTCACCAGTGCCCATCAGCACAGCCTCACCAGTACCCAGCAACACAGCTTCACCAGTGCCCAGCAATGCAGCCCAATCAGTGCCCAGCAACGCAGTCCGATCAGTGCCCAGCAACGCAGTCCGATCAGCGCCCAGCAATGAAGCCCCCCCAGTGCCCAGCAATGCAGCCTCTCGAGTACCCAGCAATGCAGCCAGCCTCTCCAGTGCCCAGCAATGCAATCTCTCCAGTGCTCAGCAATGCAGCCTCTCCAGTGCCCAGCAATGCAGCCAGCCTCTCCAGTGCCCAGCAATGCGACCTCTCCAGTGCCCAGCAAGGCAACCTCTCCAGTGCCCATCAATGCAACCTCTCCAGTTCCCAAAAATGCAACCTCTCCAGTGCCCAGCAATGCAGCCAGCCTCTCCAGTGCCCAGCAATGCAGCCTCTCCAGTGCTCAGCAATGCAGCCTCTCCAGTGCCCAGCAATGCAGCCAGCCTCTCCAGTGCCCAGCAATGCAGCCTCTCCAGTGCCCTGCAATGCAGCCAGCCTCACTAGTGTCCAGCAATGCAGCCAGCCCCACCAGTGCCCAGCAATGCAGCCAGCCCCTCCAGTTTCCAGCAATGCAGCCAGCCCCACCAGTGCCCAGCAATGCAGCCAGCCTCACCAGTGCCCAGCAATGCAGCCAACCTCACAAGTGGCAAGCAATGCAGCCTCTCCGGTGCCCAGCAATGCAGCATTTCCAGTGCCCAGCATTGCAGTATCTTCAGTGCCCATCAATGCAGCCAGCCTCTCCAGTGCCCAGCAATGCAGCCAGCCTCTCCAGTGCCCAGCAACGCAGCCTCACCAGTGCCCAGCAACACAGCCTCACCAGTGCCCAGTAACGCAGCCTCACCAGTGCCCAGTAACGCAGCCTCACCAGTGCCCAGCAATGCAGCCTCTCTAGTGCCCAGCAATGCAGCCTGACCAGTGCCCAGCCATGCAGCCTGATTGTGGCATGCATTTGTATTCAGCCCCATTTACTCTGATACCCCTAACTAGAATCTAATGAAACCAATTGCCTTTAGAAGTCACCTAATTAGTAAATAGAGTCTACCTGTGTGTGATTTAATCTCAGTATAAATACTGTGAAGCCCTCAGAGGTTTGTTAGAGAACCTTAGTGAACAAACATCATGAAGGCCAAGGAACACACCAGACAGGTCAGGGATAAAGTTGTGAAGATGTTTAAAGCAGCGTTAGGTTATAAAAATAATATCCCAAGCTTTGAACATCTCACGAAGCACTGTTCAATACATGATCCAAAAATGGAAAGAGTATGGCACAACTGCAAACCTACCAAGACATGGCCGTCCACCTAAACTGACAGGCTGGGCAAGGAGAGTATTAATCAGAGAAGCAGCCAAAAGGCCCATGGTAACTCTGGAGAAGCTGTAGAGATCCACAGCTCAAGTGGGAGAATCTGTCCACAGGATAACTATTAGTTGTGCCCTCCACAAATATGGCCTTTATGGAAGAGTGGCAAGAAGAAAGCCATCGTTGAAAGAAAACCATAAGAAGTCCCATTTGCAGTTTGTGAAAAGCCATGTGGGGGACACAGCAAACAGAGCTACAATGCAATGTTTTACATCAAAGCATATTCATCTGTTAGAATGGCCCAATCAAAGTTCATACCTAAATCCAATTGAAAATCTGTGGCAAGACTGGAAAATTGCTGTTCACAGACACTCTCCACATCCAATCTGACAGAGCTTGAGCTATTTTGCAAAGAAGGATGGGCAAAAATGTCACTCTCTAGATGTGCAAAGCTGGTAGAGACATACCCAAAAAGACTTGCAGCTGTAATTGCAGCGAAAGGTGGCTGTACAAAAAATTGACTCAGGGGGCTGAATACAAATGCATGCCATACTTTTCACATATTTATTTGTAAAATGTTTTGAAAACCATTCATCATTTTCCTTCCACTTCACAATTACGTGCCACTTTGTGTTGGACTATCACATAAAATCCCAATAAAATACATTTACGTTTTTGGTTGTAACATGACAAAATGTCAAAAATTTCAAGGGGTATGAATACTTTTTCAAGGCACTGTATGATTCTTAAAAAAAAACCTAAACCCCACACTTCCCTTTTAACAACATGGGGATAGTGTTTTATAGTTTGCAATAGCACAGGCAGAGTGAAAATGACAGCTTTAAATTTATATCCGTATCAAAAGATTTTTTTGTGTGCACCTTTTGAAGAGATATAACAAAACTGAAATTTTTGAAAAATGTATTTATTAGGTGGGAAGGTGAATAACAATCAATAGATAGATAGGGAAGTACATTATATTTGCTTGTTTTAAACTTTTTTTTAACATTTCTTCAGTTACTTCCTGGTTTCTTGACTAGGCAAATTATATCATACATCCCTGGAGTCTTCAGGAGGGGAGAAGAAGAAGAGGGGTTTTCTCAGCTAAGCACACTCTCCTGCATGCCTTCTTACTCAAGATGGCAACAGCCAGAAATGCTTGGGGGGGGGTTCAAAGTGGTTTCTCAATAAAATAAAACATAGAGACATGAATGGATAGAGTAGTTTGCTTTGAATATTAACAATTCATTAAATAGTGTTTTTGGTTTGTGCTGTTCAGATGTGAAGATCCACTTTAAGGCAGCAACGTTTGGCCAATAAACTTGGTATAGTTCCCAGTCACACAGCAAATGGCTACTCAGTCAGATGGCAACAAAGCACAATAATGCATGGAAGTGAGTGGCCCCACTCACCAGAAATCATAGACCACCAGCTTCGTAGTCTGGGGTCAAAAAAGGCAGTGATCAATCAGATCTAGTATTAGCCGGATGGTTGGGTGCAGTAACTTCTTCCAAATGTATTCCGAGACTTTTAGAGTAGGCGACCAGACTCAAAAAACGGGGAGAGAAGAGAAAGGACTGATAATGAAGTACTGTTAAAATTGTGGAGAATCAAGCTTCTCAGGCGTCACTTACACAAAGGTAGTAGAAACAGGAATCAGTACAACCAGGAAATGCTGCTGGTCGCTGTGCGTTCCACTGAGGGTGGAAATGGCATCAATGGTTGTACGAAACCGGAAGTACATCAATGCGTTTCACCCCTCCTCCAGGGCGTCATCAAGGAAGTACTTGATGACGCCCTGGAGGAGGGGCAAAACGCTTTGACGTACTTCTGGTTTCGTCCAACTATTGACTCCATTTTCGCCCTCCGTGAAAGGAACGCTGACCAGCGGCATTTCCTGGTTGTACTGATGCCTTTTTTTACTACCTTTGTGTAAGTGACGCCTGAGAAGCGTGATTCTCCACAAGTTTAACAGTACTTCACTTAGTGGTATATTTTGGTTTTGTGCTGCTCTAGGCAAGACTAAAATCGGGCGCTCCCCATCTGAATTTGCCACACCCCTTCCTGTGTAAGACCCACCCATTCATCTGTTAACCCCACCCCTTCCTCTTTAGGCTCCACCTCTTCTTATGCAAGCTCCACCTCAGGAGTTGGTAAGAGACTGCAGACATACTATAGGAGCTGGTCAGAGACTGCGGACATAATACAAGAGATGTTCAGAGACTGTGGACATGATACAGGAGACGGTCATAGACTGCGGACATGATACAGGAGACAGTCAGAGACTGCGGACATGATACAGGAGACGGTCGGAGACTGCAGACATCATCAGAGACCGCAGACATGATACAGGAGATGGTTAGAGGCTGGGGATATGATCAGAGACTGCGGACAAGATCAGAGGCTGGGGACATGATCAGAGGCTGGGGACATGATCAGAGGCTGGGGACATGATCAGGGGCTGCAGACATGGTCAGGGGCTGCAGACATGATCAGAGACTGCGGACATGGTCAGGGGCTGCGGGGCTGCGGACATGGTCAGGGGCTGCGGACATGGTCAGGGGCTGCGGACATGGTCAGGATCCTTCTTCTAATACATTTGTCGCTCATCATTACTTACATGAAACATCACTATCACCGTCCCCTCCACCGAGCCTAGCCAAGCCGACGTGATTCAAGCGTCCGAGCATAGCCAAGTACAGCCGAGGTGAGCTGAGACTGCCCCTCTGCTTAAACACAGCTGAACTGGGACCGCCCCCGGCTGTGCATAGCCGAGCCCAGCCGAACACAGCCGAGGTGAGCTGAGCGGGGACCCCCCCCGCCCGAGCACAGCCGAGGTGAGCTGCGACCGCACCTCTGCTCAAGCACAGCCGAGCGGGGACCGCCCCTCTGCCTGAGCACAGCACACCCGAGGTGAGCTGAAACCGCCCCTCTGCTTGAGCATAGCCGAGCGGGGACCACCCCTCGCCCGAGCACAGCCGAGGAATTCACTTTATGCCTCTTTATGGGGGACTCCATTAATGCGGCTGTAGGACACAGTGGGGGGCTTCTTTTTGTACGAGGGATGGCTTTCTTGCAGCCCCCCGCAAAGTGCTGCCCTAGGCCTGGGTCTTGTCGGCCTAGGCCAAGACACAGCACTGACTTCACTATCGGTCCTTTCTCTTCTCTCCCCGTTTTTTGAGTCTGGTCGCCTACTCTGAAAGTCCCAGAATACATCCCAGAATACATTTGGAAGAAGTTACAGTACTGCACCTAATCATTTGGCTAATACTAGATCTGATTGGTCACTACTTTTTTTTACTCCAAACTACGAAGCTGGTGGTCTAGGATTTCTGGTGAGTGGGGTCACAAAGGGGAATGTGGCACGCAGCACCAGTCATCTTTTTGGAGCACATTTGCACTTTATTTGAAGCACTTTGGAGCACCTATCACTTTAACTATTGAACACTATTGAATATCTTTGCAATTATTTCTATCATCATGTTGAAAGTATCACTGTAGAGTCACATTAATTGTTTTTGTCACTTGATTTATATAGTTATCCTACAGGCGCTGTGATATATTATCGTTTATTTAGTGAGGTTTAGTACCTTTGTACAGCTGCTAGTAGATTTTTGACATATAAGTTCTCATATGTACATTTATATTTTTCTATAGGGTCACTCTGATAGTGCTGTGTATATATATATATATATATATATATATATATATATATATATATATATATATATATATATATATAATATTATATTCTTTGCATATGTAGATAGTAACCATAGATGTACAAGACCATAGATTGCTATATTAATTGCATTTTCAAAGAGGGAACACCCCAAAGGTTCAGACTGTTGGAACACAAAGGTTACCATGGAGTTTCTCACTGAAGCAGAAAAGTGAAAAAAAAAATATATAAAGAATACAATGCAAAAAAAGACTTACATATATTAAAGCCTCAAAAAAAGAGACAAAAAGGACGCCAAACAATTTAAGCCGCCAAGGAGTTCTTCAACTTACTAACCACCAAAAGTTCATTGTATTACTGTCCAAACAAATAACCATAATAGAGAGGAAAACTGAACTTTTTCAAAAAGAAAAAGTAAAGTAGAATGTATGCAGCAAATGAAGGGGCGTGTTTGCAGTTGAAAAAAAGGCATTTACCTAATATCACTGAAAGCCTGGAGATAGTGTTGGACCTCAAGGTCCACTCAGTACAGGTTATCTGAATGTTCCAGTAACATGTATTCAGCCAAGGATTAGAAAAAAGGGTCGCGGATTGTAGATACCAAAACGTCCCACCCTAAAAAAAAAGGGAGCACACCATAAAACCACTACATCCAAGCAAACAACACACCTTGCTACACCAGGCAAGACAATTTATCAAAAGGTGGATTAACATGTGAGCACATAGAGTAACGCGGCCGTCCTATCCAAAACCCAGCAAACCTGTGAGGTGGCCCCATTTGTAATACCAACAATAGGGCAGTCTCCGATCACATGAAATAGATTGTCCAATGGTGAAGTGGCATTTTGGAACTAAAAGCGAAAAATATAATCTGTTCTAGCAGGGGCATGTAGAGGACTAGGTCCTCGGTCCTTAATGCGTCCTCTGGCAGACTTTCAGCAGCGACTGTGGTTGTGGCTGCTCTAAAATGCAGACGTACTGCATTTTATCGAAGCACGCCATGCTGAATCTTATGTCAATGTACAGCAGTGCATCATGCTGCTGTACATTGTCATAAATTAAGTGTTTTGTACACTTCAAATAAAATTGTGCCCAAAAGTAAAGGGAGCCGCGTGATGCGCTGAGTCGCGAACCAGACTACCCCCTTCCAAAGCTGGGAGTAAACAGCTGCCAGAGCAGTAAAACGCCCTGACAGCTTTCTGTTCCCATGTGAATTCCTGTGCAGCCCGGTTCCTAACAGGCCCTGGACCAGTACCGGTCTATGATCCTAGGTTTGGGGACCTCTGGTATAAATGATTCTGAAATTTAAAAAAATATTTTAGCCTGCGGCTTTTTGTTCAAGAGGCTTCCACCCACTCCATGCGGAATGCATGCACCAATTTTTCTATAAATAAACAGAAGCGGTATTAGGGTAAATCCACCAATGCAAAATAGTCATTTTTGGCAACCACTGAGATAATGATGAGAAGTTGTTTACAGCCTCAGATTGCAAGCTCCATGAGCAGGGCCCTCCTGTTCCTTCTGTATTGAACTGTATTGTAATCGTACTGTCCCCCTTTAAATTGTAAAGTGCTGCGTAAACTGTTGGTCCTTTATAAAACCTGTATAATAATAATAACAAAACTCTTTTAATGATACTGTATATTTAACACCCCAAAAAGGGGAACAAATAAGAAATGTTCTTTATATAGTTTAAATCACTTAAAAATGTGTGAATTTGTGGAAAAATAGGGTTTTAAACGAATAAATACCTATTTATTTAAGAAAAAAGTCCATGCACAACTTGATAAGGCAAGCTTAAATCTTGACCTATTCCTATCAGAATCGGTGGACAAAACAATACGTAAATCTAAACATAAATTCTACTTTAAAGCTAATAAACCTGGCACCCTTCTTGCACGTGCGCTTCAAAAATTAAATAACCCCTTTAAGCCAATTCGCCTAAAAATACCCCATGATAAATACACTAGTAACCCAGTAAAGACATTACACATCTTTCATAAACATCTTACTTCTTTATACAAAAAAGAAGGATCCTTCGACCAATCCTCTGCAGAATAATTTTTTTCACAAGTTAAACTTCCAACCATTAGCAAACTAGTAAAAGTAATGGCGTCTCGTCTTAAGAATATAATTGGTTCATTAATAAGCAGAGATCAAGTAGGTTTCATCCCTTTACGACAAGCAGCAGATAATGTCCGTAGAGCATCATTATTGATTCAAGCAGCTAAAACAAGGCAAATACCACTGTGTCTCCTGTCATTAGATATCAAAAAAGCATTTGATACAGTGACGTGGCCCTACTTAAATTTCACTCTACAAAAATGGGGCTTTGGCCCTCATTTTCTAAGCTGGGTCACTTCACTTTATAATAATCCCAAGGCATATGTTAAATATGCAGGATACAAATCAAACATGTTTGACATAAATAGAGGAACATGTCAGGGTTGTCCTCTCTCCCCACTTTTATTTGCCTTACTCATTGAAACTCTTGCCCAGGCTATCCGTACAGACCCCTCAATCAAGGGCATAGTTTTAGCAAGCCATCAACATAAATTATGTCTATTTGCTGACGATATATTAATTTTTATGTCTTCCCCTCATATTTCTGCTCCCAATCTTATAAGCAAACTAGATCACTTTGCCCAAATTTCTGGACTAATTATAAACTCACAAAAATCAACAGCTTTAAATGTCTCTTTACCCCCGCAAACACTACAACAAGCTCAAACATCTCTCCCTTTTAAAATGAGGTCACGTCTGCAAGTACCACATAACCTGCCTCTATGTGTTTGTGTAGGCACTATCTATATAACTTGATTGTCAATATTGCTGTAACAATTAATGTATGATTGTGCTATGTTGTTATTGTCCATACTGTGTCCTTTGCAGGACTTTTTATCCCAATTTTGAATAAACTATATAATTTTTTAATACTTCTGTCTATACCCCTTTGGTACCACAATAGTCCTAATATTTTTGAAAGAGATTGGATCTAATTGGAGAGGTCCTTGCTGCTTGCTCTTTCAACCCACCATTGCTTTATTCATTCAAAGGATGATGGTACCAACCAATGATTGAATACCCCACTTTTATAACCTTGTGGCAAACCATTGAATATCTCTCCCTTTTACATGGTCAACGTCTCACCTCACATATCTAGGTATTACTCTTACCCCAAATCTATCTGATATCTTCTCTGCTAACTATCCTCCACTACTACAAAAAATTACTAATTTTCTTAAACAATGGTCCTCTTTGCCAATATCATGGATTGGTAAAATAAATGTAATAAAAATGACTGTATTACCTAAAATGTTATATCTCTTTCGTGTATTACTCATTCCTATCCCGGCATACTTCCTTAGGAACCTACAACGTAAAACACAAGCATTCATATGGAGCTCCTTAAAATCTCGCTTACCTACCCACACATTTATCTTTCTAAACTTAGAGGAGGATTACGTTTTCCTAATTTTACTGATTATTTCTATGCAGCACAAATAGCACATATTCCTAAATATCACACAATGTAAGTCAAGGCAATGACAATGTTATATAATCAATTCTTGTTTTTAATCATACAATAAATATACAATCGGATCAAATTCTAAAATCATCAAGTTTATAGTCTCTGGTTAATGATCACATAAGAAATATACTTCAATAAAGGAATTGTAAAAATTATATACATTCTGATTGCAGGCAGTAATAACATATACCATACATATGGTCAATGATAAGATATATTGTATTACAAAAGGTAGGTTGTCATCCATATGAGTACCCCATATGACAACCTACCTTTTGTAATACAATGTATCTTATCATTGACCATATGTATGGTATATGTTATTACTGCCTGCAATCAAAATGTATATAATTTTTAGACTATAAACTTGATGATTTTAGAATTTGATCCGATTGTATATTTATTGTATAATTAAAAACAAGAATTGATTGTATAACATTGTCATTGCCTTGACTTACACACTTTGTCGCTAAACCCCCCCCCCCTGGGAGAACTTTTTCTTTTTCTTTTTGTATACATTGGGGCGTGCGACTCTTGGACTCTATCTACATGCGTTCTCTCTTTTTTTCACCTCTTCTGACCATAAAATAATAAATAGGATTACAAAACATACAATTGTCATATGGGATAGATTCAAAGTAATCAAAAGACTACAATCTCTGCATATACCTCTTATATCATTTATTAGAAATCTACTTTTCTACCCGGCTCATACATCTCCTAAAACTTTTAAAAAATGGATTTCTGCTGATTTAACACAACTCTATGACCTGATAACGACCACTTCACTTAAAACATTTCCTGAAATATGTGAAACCCATCAATTTCCAGATTCAGAACTCTTTTGTTATCTGCAGATCAAACATTTTTTGATGCCATTTATACAAGGTAGAGATAATCTATGTGACATAATGCATTTTGAAAGTATTTGTAAAAATGACCCCCACTCAAAGGGGCTTGTGTCAATGTTGTATAGTCACCTGAATGCTTTGCCTGATACAAAAACACCCTCCTATGTGGAAAAATTGGAGTATGATCTTGGTTTTCACATGGACTCATCTAAATGGGATACAGTTTGGGCCAATACCAAAATATCTTCTCATAATGTAGTAGCTTTAGAGGCGAACTATAAAGTACTTATGCGTTGGTATCTGGTCCTTGTTAGGATCGCGAAATATGTTCCACAATACTCTCCACTTTGCTTTTGCGGCTGTGGTGATCTAGGAACGCATTTTCATATCTTTTGGGATTGCCATATAGCAAAAAATTATTGGAAAGAAATATTCCTAATGCTCTATAAATTATTCAAGAAAACTATCATCCCAGATCCGACAATTGCGCTTCTAAATTTAAAGCCTACCCAAATCTCCTATACACAATTTAAATTCCTTCTACAAATTACCACAGCCACAAAGCAAACCATCGCCAAAGCGTGGAAGTCCTCATCATTAATGCTTTCTGAAACCAAGAATAGAATACATGAGGCCATGATCCTCTCGAAAACAGATGCCATATCCAATGATAACATACCTAAATTTGAGAAAATTTGGAGTCCTTGGGTAACCCACTTTCTTTCTCCTAATTTTGACACTTCTTTACTAAGACCTTGGTAACTATATAACTTTGTTTTGAATAACTGATAAAAAGATACTATGTACATATTGTTACTAAGAAATCCCCGGAAACCTCTACTAATCCAGACTTTTTTTTTTTTTCTTCTTCTTATCTTTACTTTCCTTTAATTCTTTTCTTTTCTCCTTATTCTATCCTGTCTTCTCCTATTTATTTTTACATAACGAAATGGTAGCGAAACATTCAATTTTATAATGTTCAATTATAATACAAAAATAGATAGTAAGCTCTAATGTCCTATTATAAATAACTGAATCTCGTAGTAATTAATATTATTTCTTTATTACATATTACTCAAAGTTAAAAGTTTAACAACTTTTTCATTTTTTGTTGCTCTTGATTATATAATTGTTAAAATTGATTGTAACACCTTAGTCTTAATAAAACATATAGCCTATTTAAGTCTTTCATTGCTTGTTACTACAAGAAATACTAAGATCTGATATGTTAATTCAACTAATGCTACCATTTAATGTAATCAATATTTTGTTAATTGTACCATTGTTTATATTTTCAAAATCAATAAACAAATTTGACAAGAAAATAGTCCATGACTAAAAATCAACTGCTGACAGATATAAAGTACACATGCTGTGCCTGAATACCAAAATGTTTTGATTGAGCTAAGCGCCAATATGTCCTGGTAGTTTTAGAGCTTGTTCGCTCTCTCCTGCCCTCCATCTAGTCACTATTTACTTATCAATATCTTTGGCTTGCCTCACTTGTGAATAGGAATGTGGGAGAGGGGTGAACCAGACATTATCAAGACGTGCCAAAGCTATGCTCACCCAGAATGGCCTGGCATTTGGGCAGAGCCAGGGAACTAAGAGCTGCTGCAGATATGTGCAGAAACCTCCCAAGCTTCACATAAATAAAAAACATATCAACATGGTCACTGGGTTTAAAGCTAGAAAGAACTGAAGGTGACCTCTGTTATATGCATTTATTCCACATAAACTTGGTCCATACTTCCCAACTGTCCTGGATTTGCGAGGACAGCCCAGATTTTTGTTCATATGTCCCACAGACACCTGGCCATCGGGGGCCCTGTGTTGAGGAAGACTTAGAGGACCTAGCTATTTTAGTGTGAATGTTGTGGTGGGAGGTCTACTACATCACCTTCTTGCATCAACTGTGGGGTATATTTTCTCCCACTGACCAGCAGTAAAGGGTACAAGAATACTGACTTATCTCTGTACACAGTGCTGTGTCTTACATAATCCTGACCTCAGCACTTCATTAATTATGTAGTATGTTATACCCCTGCACTGTATACTTTGTTGTACCTTATTCTCCTGACCCATGCTAATTTGTATCCTATGCGCTTGACCCCCACACTGTATACACAATTTTATATATTACAATCCTTCCCCCTGCACTGCATTCACTATGCTGTACATTTTACCTCTGCACTGTTATGCTATGTTGTACATTATACTCCTGACTCCTGCACTGTATTTTTCGCTCCATAAGATGCACCTGACCATAAGACGCACCTAGGTTTTAGAGGAGGAAAACAAGAAAAAAAATATTCTGAACCAAATGGTGTCCTGAAATATTTTTTAGTTTAATACTTTTTTATTATAAAAAAATCATTAATAAAATACCATTATCCATCAAATCATTATATATACTCAGTTTATACAAATGGCAAATACACCAATAGTTGTAAATACCCTGATTTTTACCCCTTTTTTTAAACCCACAACTCCCCCCCTCCCCCACCCCCCACCTCCCATCCTCACACACCTCTCCTTCCAACCCACACACACCAACCTTCCTTCACTCTTCATCTACCATTCTAACCAACTTTCTTAACTGACATATTCTGCCAACCATAGCCTCCATATTTTTTCAAATTTCTTATAATTACGCCTCTTCTTATAAGTGTATTTCTCCTTTCCAATCACCTCTCTTACTTCTTTCAACCATTCTACTACTGTCGGGGGATCCCTTGCCTGCCACTTCCGTGCAATACGTTTTTTACCTTGAAACAAACATCTAATTATTGCAGTCTGCGTGTCTCTTAATATCCCATTTTCCTCCATCAGACCCATGAGACAGGTCCTGGCCTCCATACCCGACGTCCCAAACACAGAATTTATTTTATCCACTATGCCCTTCCAATACCTGTGCAACTTGGGACACCGCCAGAACATGCGTACCAAGTCGCTCCTCCCATCCCCACATCTTTGACACACAGCATCAGGTTTCTTTCCAAACTTAAACAGCTTCAAGGGTGTATAGTATGACCTATGTATCAAATACAAATCAAATACAAATGAGAAATAATCTGTGAGGGAGAGAGGGAGATCCTGGGCCCCAATGCCAGAACATATTTCTATTGTACATCCGATATTGGTCCGACATCCCCCTCCCATTTAATTCTATTTTATTTTTAAGTTCCACCAATCCTTCCTGACCCATCATGTTTAAACTCCTGTACATATCAGAAATTAAACCTTTTGAAATACTAGCATTAACTAATTTCCTAAGAGAGGGCATTTTCACACCACTCTGGTTCCTTCACACTAAATTGTGCATCTAAGGCATGCCTGATTTGCAGGTACCTATAAAATGATCGATTGGGAATCGCATACTCTTCCACCATCTCCTGGAACGACTTCAGCCTACCCGCCTTATACAGCTGTGCCAGGCAATGAATTCCCCGCCGGTCCCATTCCTCTATTTTCCCCATTACTTTAAGGTTATTTAAGTTTTTATTATCCCATAATGGGGAGATGCCCACATCGCTTAACACGTTCTTAACAGACTCCCAACTTTTAACCATTAGCTGAGTGGTAGGACACTTGGAACCGAAGGAGTCTGCCTCAACCGCCTCTACTATCGTGACATGGCTAGTATCATTCAGCAGTAAATTGCTCCCTGCTTCTCTTTCTCCTGGCCTATTGCTACCTCCCATATACTGCAATTGAGTCACAAGGAAATAGCACCTTGGGTCCGGCAATGCCATGCCCCCCACCTCCCCCGGCCACCGCAACGCCTGCAAATGGATCTTTGCCACCCAGTTTTTCCAAATTAACTCTCTAAACACACTGTCCATTTTTTTAAACCAGTGTCTAGGAATCCACACTGGAGAGTTATGTATTACATATAAAATTTGTGGCAACCAAACCATCTTAATTAAATTGCAGCGCCCGGCGACCGAGAGAGGGAGACGGCCCCACACCTGGCTTTTCTGTTTTAATTTCTTCATAAGTGGAACCACATTTCCAGTTATATACTGCCCCGGGTCTCTTGTTATATTAATACCCAAATATCTCATTTGACTTACTACTCTGATTTGGGATACTTGCTATGGAAGTGAAACTATGAGGGGATCTATTGGCAAAAGTACAGATTTTTCCCAATTAATTGTCAGTACAGAGAAATAACCAAATTCCTTAACTATCCCCATAGCTACCTTCAGAGAAGCCTGCGTATCCCTCAGAAACAGCAAGATGTCATCAGCATACATAGCAATTTTCTCCTCCCCCCTCCCTCTTTTAAAACCCTGTACCTCTTGAGCAGATCTTAAAGCAATAGCCAGTGGCTCCATTGCCAGGGCAAAGAGCAGGGACGACAATGGATACCCCTGTCACGTTCCCCTCCTCAATTGAAACCATTCTGAACACTCCCCATTAACCCTAACCCTAGCCCTTGGGCTGTCATATAATAGACTAAGCCAATGGACAAAGTTATGGCTAAATTGAAATTCGGCCAATACCTTCCACATGTAGTGCCATTTAAGACAATCAAAAGCTTTAGCTACGTCTAATTAAAGGACAGCTCTGTTACCACTGTTCTCTATTAGCAGTTGCATGTTTAGGTATACTCGCCTTATATTCGTGCTTGTAGATCTATCCGGTATAAAACCGGTTTGGTCTAAATATTATATTATATATATTATTCTATTCAACCTTGTTGCCAAGGCTTTTGCCAAGATCTTCACGTCCGAACATAAAAGCGAAATGGGCCTATATGTGGTCACATCAAGTGGGTTTTTCCCCTCTTTTAGCAATACAATTATTGTGGCTTCAGTCATAGATATGGGCAGTTTTCTTTCCTCCGCAGCCCCGTTGAACACCTCCATGAGTTTAGGAAGTAATACTTCCCCATACTTCTTAAATATTTCTATGGGTAAGCCATCAGTGCCCGATGCTTTCTGATTTGCCATATCTGCTACTACCCTTTGCAACTCTTTCAGTGTCAATGGATCATCCAACTCTTCCCTATCCTCTTTTGATAAAGGGGTCATTTTCAATTTCTCAAAGAAATCCCACATTTCACCTTCTACATTTGTTTGTGACGTACTATACAGGTTTTCAAAATAATTTTTAAATTCTTTTACTATTTCCGGGGTAGCTCTTTTAATTTTCCCTTCCTTATCCTCAATTGCTGGTACAGTGGCTGAGGGGCATTTTGCCTATCAGGGACAGAGTTTTCCCAACTTGCTCTCCTTCCCCAAAAAAACTCTGTCTCTGAAATAGTTTTTTCCTTTCCACTTTCTCTAATGCCCCGTACACACGGTCGGACTTTGTTCGGACATTCCGACAACAAAATCCTAGGATTTTTTCCGACGGATGTTGGCTCAAACTTGTTTTGCCTACACACGGTCGCACAAAGTTGTCGGAATTTCCGATCGCCAACCACGCGGGCACGTACACCACGTACGACGAGACTAGAAAAGGCCAGTTCAGAACCAAGCGTGGCACCCTTTGGGCTCCTTTTGCTAATCTCGTGTTAGTAAAAGTTTGGTGAGAGACGATTCGCGCTTTTTCAGACTCGTGGCTTTCAGATCGTTTTCTGCCGTTCAGTTTGTGCTTGTGGGTTTGTATCTGCTCTTCAGTGCGTGCAAGCAAGTTCCGCGTGACTTTAGGTAGTCATTGTGTTCTTGTTCGTTCGTTACTGTTTTTCAGGTCGCTGTTCTTCAGTGCATTCTCTTACTTCGTTCTGAGCAGCCGACCGTTTTCTAGCCATGTTTCGTATACGTACTCCTCGTAGAGTTCGTGCTGTGCGGGGGCTTGGTGTTGGGGTCCTGACCTTGACACAAGTCCAGTCCATGAACAGGGTGGGGAGGAGTTCATGGACCAAGAATTGGTTGCTTCAGTGTGACCAGTTCTCTCATATGCCTTTGCTCCGTGAGATCCGTGAGAATAATCCTGATGATTTCAGGAACTTTCTCAGGATGACGGACCCCGTGTTTCACCGTCTGTTGGCTTCTCTGACCCCCTATATCAGCAGGCAGGATACCTGCATGAGGCAAGCCATCACTCCGGAGCAGAGGCTCATCGCTACCCTGCGGTACTTGGCGACAGGGAGAAGCCTGCAGGACCTCAAGTTCTCGACAGGCATCTCCCCCCAGGCTCTGGGTATCATTATCCCAGAGACTTGTTCTGCCATCATCCAGGTCCTGCAGAAGGAGTATATGAAGGTAAGATTTTTATCCTTTAATATCACATTTTATTGTATTTAATGTTTGCTAAGATATTGTATTTCTTTCCTCATTCCCTAATTACCATGATTGTAATATGCTGTGAATGCCCCCTTTGTTCTCATGCATGCTGGATTTTTATCTAATTATTTTTTAAGTCCTTCATACATATCTGCCTTCACTTACCTCCCCAACATGCTCTCCTGCCCCTATATTCACCTCATGTGGTCACTTAACAATGTATTTTATCAGCTCCATAGTCGTGCTTTACCCCAAACACCCCCTAAAATGTTTAGAAATCTGATTTGTGCTTTAAATTCAGGCAGAGTTCCAGAGGCTTTTTTTTGTAGTGTCCCCAAAACATTTTTCTAAACCCTCCCTCCCCCCAACTGCTAAGTCAGCTGATCCCAAATCTCTATCTATCCTCAATCATCTATCTGCTGACTTTGCCAAACCCATACACACTATACCCATCTCTTTACTGGTCAGATTTATGGATGAATTCCCCAAAGCATGTAGTGCAAGGGCCTGCCTGTATACTTTCCAATGGTACTGTTTAAAGTTTTTGTATTCTTTTATTATCTTGATAGGTAATATCAGAATGTCCAAATGTCCTCAAATGTGTACAGTGTGTATTTATATCTTTGTATTATGACACTTCTTACTTGTCCAGTGGGCTACCAATAGTGTAACTAAGGAGGGGCTGTTCGAAATAATACCCTGTATTTAGGCATTCATCTCTCAATGAAGTGAAGAGGGTTACCTGTCCAAGATTCCACCCCCCCCTATAATGTTAGAAATGGCCCATGAGAGGGGGGGGGATTGAAGATGATAGGTGTATCTTATACTTACTTACCTTATATACTATCTGGAGTTTGGCCAAGAATGTTTGTGCCTAATCCGCTTGCCATGTTTATGTGCAAAAATAGTAATTTAGTTTTGTTTTCCTCAACAGTTTCCTTCCACGCCACAGGAATGGCAGACTGTGGCCTCCCACTTTGCCCAGCGGTGGGACTTTCCTAACTGCGGAGGGGCAATTGATGGGAAACACGTCCACATCGTCCCACCACCCAACTTGGGGTCATACTATTTCAACTATAAGGGGTTCAATAGTATTGTGATGTTGACGGTGGTGTCGGCTAATTACGACTTCTTGTATGTGGACGTGGGGAAGAATGGCCGGATGTCCGATGGTGGAATCATCGCCCAGACGGAGTTCTGCAGGCATCTCCAGAATGGCAGCTTGGACTTGCCACCTCCAGAGGACAATGTGGAAGGACTCCCATTCGTCTTCGTTGCGGATGAGGTTGGGGGACCATCTTATGCGCCCATTCCCGATGAGGACCCTCACCCCGGAACAGAGGGTTTTTAATTACTGGCTGGCCAGAGCCAGAAGAGTGGTGGAGAACACATTTGGAATCCTGGCCAGCCGGTTCCGCCTATTTCTGACACCCATCCATATGGCGGAGTATAAACTTAATCATCTAATCCTGGCGTGCTGTGTTCTCCATAACTTTTTACGCAAACATTCTGCCATTTATGCTGGCTCAGTTGGGCCTGAGGCCGGAATTCTACATGATCCAACCCTGACGGCGCTTGAAAGTGGCCATCCTGGCTTGCCCTCCCTGAGTGCCCGTGATGTCCGGTTAAGATACCTTGAGTTCTTTGCAGGTAGGGGGGCCATCAATATGCCAGACAATTTGTGAAGCATTTATCAAATAAAAAGGAAAAAGCTAATCTTTGTTGACATTTACTGCTTGTGTTTGTTTTAGCTGACCATGACAGCAATGTGGGGAGTCCTGAAAATGGCGTGATTGTGTAACCTTATACAAAGCACCGTTGGGTGTTATTTACTAAAGGCGTAGACACTTTTTATACTACAAGTGCACTTGAAACTGCACTGAAACTGCACTTGTATTGCAAAGAGTATTTGCCCTTAGGAAATAACCTCCATTTTCTCAGGAAACAGCAATTAAATCACCACAAAAGTGTTGTAGCGTTGAGACAATAATCCACACATTCTTGATTAACAATCTTTTTAGTACCTGCACAATCACATGTGCATTTACCAAAGGTTTTTAAAACAAACCAATATGTTTGTTGTATAACAATTTTTGGGGTGGCATTATCAAAAATAGAAATGTCCATTTACGATAAAACAGGCCTGTGTAAAACTTACAAAGTTCACATATGGTAAAACTTGAAGGCAATATCAGACATGAGTATTTAGGAACTGTGTTTGATATTGCGTTCAGATGGGGGGAAATCACCCCTGGAAAAGCCAAATTTGGAAGATGCACACCAATTTACGAATGTCAATATGTGCTAGCTGCCATCACGGGGGATCAAGAGACGTGTTTTGTGGGAGCAACCCATTCCTCACCGCTACTTTATTATTGAGGAAGGGGTTGCACCCCCAAAACGCGTCCATTGATCTCCCGTGATGGCAGATAGCACATGTTGGCACACTGTGTGCATCCTCCAAATTTTGAATTTCAAAACATCGCTCAAAATTTTTTAAGATTGTAGCACACAAAAAAAGAAAGTGATTTTGTGGGGTTTTAAATTCGCCCCAAAACATCAATGATGTTATTATTTTTTTGAATAACATCATTGATTTTTTTCTTGAGGTTTTCCAATTCAAAATTACACCCCATGATCTCCCCGATCAGGATCTGGGCACTTTCTGATGTGAAAGGATCTCGATCCATAAACATCACGATCACCTAAAAAGAGAGTAACCAAACAAAAACAGGTATCAAAAATCTGCCAGCATCCATCTCTTACCTGAGCCTGTGGTCGCAGACACTCACCTGTTGTGGTGCCAATTTCCACCCCATTTTCTTCCTCCTCCTGCTCAGCTTGTTTTTGGGGTATTTCCCCTTCTTCCAGAGGTGGGGGGTCTCTGGTCTCCTCGGATGAGGGGTGTCTTCCAAGTTTTTTCTCCCCTATGTTAAACAAAAATGGTATAATTAGCACACAGATATTTGATGGCAGAACTATAAATATGAAACATTGCTTGGAAGTGGGGTACAATTGTCAATTTTAGCAGAGTTCCAAGATGGAGCTTCTTTAGTGTCCTTTGTCAACCTGCAATCCTTTACCTGTTTTGTACAAGCTTTACAGATGGAGACCCCCCCTATAGTATACACTGAAGCACCTGTGTGCCCCCCCTAATAAAAATTGTGTTCTTGTGTCCCACACTAGTGCTCCAGTGTCCAGATGTGAAAACAGCTGCTCAGTGTCCTCTCCTTACACAGAATCTAGCTTGCATATCATTCTAGTAACAAAGCCATCTACACAACCAAATATTTTTCAGACAAGTAGGCCCTAAAAAATGTCGGAAAATGCATAGGGCCTAAACAATAGTGTTTTAGAGGCCGAAATAAAAATGTTTGATACGAACGATTAAAATGGTCCCATGAACATTAAAATTTCCATTTTAAACTGTACAACAATTAAGAAAACCATATGGAGCAGCACGATCGTAATAAAGACAAAAAGAATAGGAACACAGCACAACTACTTACTTTTTTGCAGCACTCTACGGATCTTTCTGTACTGCTCGAGCTCTCTTAATTTCAGGTCCGACCATCGCTTCCTGAGCTGATCTTTCGATCGTCGTACCCCGAAATTCCGGTGCAGACTTTGGACCACTTTCGCCATGATCTTGGCCTTTCTGATATTGGGGTTGTGGTAAGGTCCATACTTTCCATCATAATCGGCCTTCTTCAGGATATCCACCATCTCCAACATCTCCCCAAAGGACATATTTGTGGCCTTAAATCTTTTCCTTCTGGACGTGTCCGGATCCGGGCTTTCCTCCTCCTCCTCCTCGTTCCTGTAATTAGCACGCACCTGCTGTGTATCCGCCATGTGCTCTTCCCCCACTGCGCAGAACGAAAAGGGGCGGGGAATAGACTAGAAAGAACGTCAGGGGCGGGCGGAATTACACGCATGCGCAGTGTGTATAAAGCGTACCACACGTGCGTATTACGTACGATCTGTGAGTGGAGGAAGGAGCATTGGAGGCGCCGATCGTAAGAACGAAGGTAAGAGACATACTTGTGCCTATACTGCTTCTACATTGAGGCCTATATTGTAACAAGATTATTAGAGTTTGCCCTGACATTAGGGTTTGTCTTGTGTTGTGTCTTGCAGTGAACATGGATATCTTACAAGATAATGACTTCATGGCAATATTCATTGACATGTTCAGGGAGCTGCCCTGTCTGTGGGAGATCAACCACCCACATTACAGGAACCAAACCAAGAGGAAGGCAGCGCTGGATCAATTGTTGGAAATTGTGAAGCAGGTGATCCCCACGGCAGACATCACATATTTGAAGATCCTAATTGGTGGCCTGAGGAGCACATATGTATGGGAGCGCTGGAAAGTCCAGTATTCGCAGAGATCCGGAGCAGCAGATGACATCTATGTCCCCAGGATGTGGTACTATGACAACCTGCATTTTCTGGCAGGCCAGACTGAACCCAGGTCATCCCTCTCCAGTCTTCCTTCCACGCTTCCTTCCCCTCCAGCTGAGGCTTCTGACGCCCAACCTGGGCCTTCCAGACAGCAACATGTGGAGGAGCCCAGATTGAGCCAGGTATAGCATTCCTCAAAATATTTCTGCTTGTCCAATCAATGATGTTAACTAGATGTTAGTTTCGAGTACTAATTTATGATGCAAAAACTAAAACCATGTCCCTTTTCATACACAGGGAAGTCTCAGCCAGGAGGTGGCCAGGCCGAGCCGGTTGCCTGATCTGCAGGTCCCTCCCCTACACCTGGAAAGAGAAAGTGGCAGGAGGAGGAGTGCCCTAGAGGAGGCTGCCATAGGCCCCTTTTGGAGGGCTACAGAGGCCCTGGGAGCACCACACACCATGGAGGACGACTTCGCTGCCACCATTGCCTCTAAAATGCAGAGGATGGAGGAGCGACAACAACTCATGTGTAAGTCGCTAATATTGGAGGCTCTTAATAAAGGTATGAGGGCCCAAATTACATCTGATACACACCTTTGCGAACTCACACATGGTCCTCCTCCTTCTCCTCCAGGTCCTCCCAGTCCTCCTCCTCCTCCAGGTCCTACTCCTCCTCCTGCCACATCTCCAACAGCAGAGCCACAGCCAGGAAGGAAGCGTGGAAGGAAGACCAGAAAGTGAGGACAATGGATCCAGTCTGGTCGGCAAAAAGATGCAGCCTCTTGTGGTACCACAGCCTGGGGACACAGATGTCATCTGCTGCTTTCCGGATCTCTGCGACTTCTGGACCAGACAGCCCTCCCTTACATATGGACTCCTCAGGCCACCAATTTTGATGTTCAAGAATTGATGTCTGCCCTGGGGGTCCCAGGCTTCGTTAATTTCTCCTGTTGATCCAGCGTTGCCTCCCTCTTTGTTTGGTTCTGAGCCCTTAATAAAGGATTTTTGTTTTGAATTATACTTGCCTATGTGTGTTTTACTTCTAAAAGGACAGTTGGTTTGTGAGGATTCAGGTACATTTCAAAAATACAATGTGAAATTAACAAGGGACACCAACAACAAACAATCTCCTTGAGATTAAATAATAAAAGATATCAATGGTGTTGGGGTAACTTGACACACAAAACACACACAAAAATATTCTGGAGTAAAACTAAAAATAACATTAAACAAAGATCAGCCTTGGAAAAAATACAAACATAAAATCTAAACGAAAAATGGCTTTAAATAAAAAAATAAAATAAAAAAATAAATATGTCAGATGTGACAAATAACAATATATTCAGGGAATCCCAAGAAAAAAAAAAAAGTTTGTGAGAAGTGTGTGTGAATATGAGCAGCAAAACTACTTAATTCTTGTCACATTATAAAGAAGAAGAGAGTGCGCTGTATTAAACCATTTTTAACATTGCAACGTGACGAAAGTGCTGTATCCATTGCGGACGCTAATTTTACCAGACCGAGCTGTTCCGTGTCGGAATTTCTTCTGAGCATGCGTGGCACTTTGTGTGTCGGAAAATCCGATTGAAAATGTCCGATGGAGCCCACACATGGTCGGAATTTCTGACAACACGCTCCGATCGGACACTTTCCATCGGAAAATGCGACCGTGTGTACGGGGCATAAGACTAATTTCCTATAATCACTTTTCATAACTACCTAGGATCAAGGCCTCCACATAACGCATTTCAGCTCTTCTCACCCTCTCTTTTGCTTTGGTCTCTTCAACCTGTGATTGTTTCTTAGCATAAGAGATTTTCTGTATTAACGCACCCCGAAGAAAAGCCTTCAGGGAATCCCATATTATCCCCAATGGGGCTGATCCTGAGTTTAAGTTTATAAATTCCACCAAGCTAGCCTGGATAGCCCCAGCGTCTTCAATAATCTCAAGCTAAAAGGGATTTACTTTCCAGCCACCTCTACTATGGCTCGTCCCAGCCTTTATAAAAAAAACTACTGGTGAATGGTCTGAAATCCCTCTCGGCTCATAATCTCCTCCAATACATTCAGTGCTTCCCCATTGCCCAGCACAAGGTCAATTCTGGACAAAGTGGCATGTGTCCTGGAGTGACACGAATATTGTTTTCTTCCCAGATGCCACTTCCTCCAGACAACCCTATCTCCTTACAATATTGGAAGAGCGGGCCACTAGGTGCCCCACAGCTAGTAATTTTGGGGGGAAACCTATCTATACAGTTATTCATAGTCATATTGAAGTCTCCTACCACTATAACCGGTACCCCTGGGAAATCTGCTATAAATCTCGTTAACTCAACCAAGATTTCCATACTAAATGGAGGAGGAATGTAAACATTGGCCAATACACATACTCTACTTTCAATTATACAAAAAAGAAAAATATACCGTCCACTCTCATCTACCTTACACTGACTACAGGAGAAAACTAAACCTGAGTTTATTGGTATGCTCACACCTCTTGAATAGGAGGAATAGATGGAATGATACTGCACCTGATAATTCTTATGTCTCAGGGCACTGATTGTGCTTTTCATCAGGTGTGTCTCCTGCAGGCAAAGTATTTTAAATCCCCCTCCACCAGCCATAGAGAAAATTGCCTGTTTTTTAGACCTATCCTTTACCCCCCGCACATTCCATGAACAAATCTTAACTTGCTTTATTAAATCTGGGGATTTACCTCTACCATCTTTGGTACCCATCATTCTCCTGTCCATATTTCCTTTCTCCCCTCAGGATAATTCTCTAACCTATCCCTCATTCTCTTGTGCCTAAAGTATAATAACCTTTTCCCTTTAATTCTTCTATTCCATCTAAGTGTTTCCCCCACTTGTGCAAACTCAAAATCTCTTATATCATACCATAACACATATCTTCCCCCTTATACTCCCATACAAGCACACACTCTCCCCAATCCCCTCCCCTCCCCCCCCACCTCCCCAACACTCCCTCCCCACCCCCACCCAGTTACCAATTACCCCCTTGCCCAATTTTGGGCCCAAACTAAGGGCTTCTATTGTGACCGTCATAACCCCCTGAAGTAATGTGACAGTGCTACCCAAACCTAATAAAAGGGGAACTATCCCCCACATAATCAACGTGAACATAAATATTTACTCGCCGCCCCCCTGTATGCATATATATAACCCAACATGAGCCCTGGAGAAGAATAGAGACAAAAACCAAATAAGAAAAACAAACAAAAAAAAACAAAAAAAGAGGTCCCAGACATTATATTGAATGGTCACTACCATCTACTGGTCTCCTCAGATTCTTTCACCCCTGTAGTCTTCCTTCATTCTTTTCCAGCCAAGCTGTTACTTCTATAGGGGCATTAAAAAACCTGACTTCCCCAAAAGCTGATATTCTTAGACATGCGGGATAGAGTAGCGCATAATTAATTCTAAACTGTTGTAACCTCTGTTTACACTCTAATGCCGCGTACACACGGTCGTACTTTTCGTCTACAAAAGTCAGACAGCCTGTCCGACAGACTTCCGGCAGACTTTCGGTGGACTTGCGGCGGACTTGCGGCCTACTTTCTAACGAACGGACTTGCCTACACACGACCACACAAAAGTCGGTCGGATTCGTACGTGATGACGTACACCGGACTAAAATAAGGAAGTTCATAGCCAGTAGCCAATAGGTGCCCTAGCGTGGCTTTTTGTCCGTCGGACTAGCACACAGACGAGCGGATTTCGGGGTCCGTCGTAGTTACGAAGTAAAAATTTAAAGCATGTTTCAAATCTAAAGTACGTCGGATTTGAGGCTAAAAAAGTACGTTGAAAGTCCGGAGAAGCCCACACACGATCGGATTACCAGCCAGCTTTAGTCCGTCAGCGTCCGTTGGACTTTTGTAGACGAAAAGTACGACCGTGTGTACGCGGCATAAGAACTTAGCTCTTTGTTTCTGTAGCTCAGGGGAAATGTCTGGATATATTGAAATCCTTGCACCATTATGCTGTATATTCTTCATCTCTCTTGCTTTCTGGAGGATGATAACCTTATCCCTGAAGTGCAGGAGTTTGAGAATAAGTGGTCTTGGCTGATCCCCTGAAGACGGGGCCCTGGAGGCAATTCTATGTGCCCGTTCAATCGCAAAGAAGCTTGAAAACTAATCTTTGCCAAATTTCTCTTTAAGGCAGCCTTCCATGAATTCTATAGGATTGTTCCCTTCACATCCCTCGGGGAGACCCAGAACCCTTATGTTCTCTATACATAGCCTATTTTCCATACTGTCCATTTTCTGCATACACAGATTTAATTGATCCCTCATTAGCGTTACTTCTTATCTCACTGGGTTCACATCATCTTCCAGCTGACTGAGTCTCCCCTCCAGAACAGGTCCAGGCACATACTGCTTGCACATCATGCTTTACGGCTAGTAATTCATCTCTAATACCTTTAAGCTGGTCAGATAAATCAGATAATGATGACTTACAGTTGTTGATTGCTAGGAGAATATCCTTCAAAGATGGCTCCTTCTCTGCAGCTGAAATTGGCACACAGCTTCCCTCCACTGACTCCTTACTTGAACCCTGTTCCCCCTCCAGGGCCACAAGTGTTGCTGGATCTGCTGATGTTGCTGTCACATCTCCCGCTGCTGAGGCTTGACTTCTCCCCCCAGGGTGACCCACCTGAGCGGCCTGATGTTGCGTTCCACCTGCCTGGCCACCCTTCTTGGGTGTCTGGTTCGGCGTGTGTGCAAAGCGCTCCAATTTAGCCGCAACTTGACTTGCTTTCTCTTTAGGGCTGTGCTGTAAGAGAGCCCTGGCTCCGTCCTGCACTGCCGCCTCCTCCGTCCCCCTCTTCCTAGTCATGCTGACGCAATCACCCCCGACCCTGTGGGGTTTCACAGAAGCCATGAATGGCCGCTCTATCCCGGGTAGACGCACCTCCCTCTCTCACTGGGATAGACCCCGCTGGAACTCTACCCGGGAGAGCTTTCAGAAGAGCGCACAGGCTGCTTACCACTCAGGTACTGGATCCGTCACTTCGTTCGGCGGTACTGTAATCCGGGCATCTCAGCATATCCTTCTCCACGCTACTCAGCCGCATCAGGCATGGGAGCGGGAACTAGGTCCAAGCGCGCAGCGACCTCTCACCTCTACATCCGGTCACACCCCAATGCCTGAACTTTAACATTTTCAGTGTGACTTATGCTGACTATGCTTAGTCGGATAGATGACCGGTACTGATGCCGTCCTAAAATATTTACCAGTGCCCATGAAATGCAGCCTGACCAGTGACGAAGAAATGCAGCCTTACTATTGCCATAAACACAGCCTGACCATTGCCATAAATGCAGCCTGACCATTGCCATAAACACAGCCTTACTAGTGGCTTAACACAGCCTTACCTCCTGACAGAAGACAGAGCAGCCCCAGCGGCCGAATGCTCTGTCTTCTGTCTCAGCAACAATGTCAGGCCCAGCCGGGAGATTGCCCGGCACTCACAGGGGCTTCAGATGTCTTACTCTCCGCTCTCCCTCTCTCCTGGTGGTGGTGGCGGAGGCCATTGCCAGTGGCGGCGGGGGGGGGGGGGGGGGGGCGATGCTGGATGTGGCGGGGGGGGGGGGGGGCAGTGTCTAGCATACATTTGCTTCTTAAGACGCAGAGACATTTTCCCCCATATTTCTGGGGGAAAAAAAGTGTTTCTTATGGTGCGGAAAATACAGTATGTTGTACAACATACTTTTAAATCATGCACTGAATACACTATGTTGTATATTATACTCCTTAACCACAATCACTACGTTGTCTATTATACAGTAAATACTGACCTCTGCACTTTCTGTGCTATGTTGTAGGTTATACTCCTGACCCCTGCACTGTTTAGGCTATGTTGTATGTTATACGCTGCATTCGCTATGCTGTAGACTGTATACCTTATGTTGTACAATATATTCCTGACCCCTGTGCCAGACACACTAAGTTGTACATTATATTAAGCTGGGTGACAGAGACCTAATCTATTAGGGCTTGTTCACACCAGCCACTGCATTGCAATGCAGAGGCTGGTGCTAAGTGTGAAATAGAAGATTTTCTGGGTATCACCACAGAATGGTGCTGTGGATACCAATAAAGATACATATGTGCCACATCCAATAAATTTAGAAATAATGGAAAAATTGGGACTGGACTTTATAGGCACTGAGATACAAAAATATTAAAAAAAATAAAAATTTAATTACAAATAGATTAGAAAGAACAACCATACAAAGAATATTTTTTAAAAAGACTTTGCAAAGTAAAAATTGCCTATAATATCAGCACATAACCCATAAACCAAGGATTGATCCTGAAAAGATCGTAAAGATGTCCTTGTTGAGACAATGGTAATTGTACTGGCAGGCTTGGTATGGGTAGTTCAGAAATGTACAGTTACACCCTCACCATGCTGACTGATCCCCTGGGCGGCGGCTGCTGTATTGCAGCCATACACTGATGATCAGGATACATCACTACCCCTTTGCTTCAGTTACTGAGAACCTATTTTTCTTAGAAGCTTTGAAGCTCTCATTGTTGTATAGGACTTATAGAATTTATATGCCTCACCTCTATATATTGTATCACATTATGGTACTTTTGTAACTACCGTACTGCCGAACTGGTGCTAAGTGTGGTCCGGTCGAGATCAGGGCTGTGGGGAAGTGCTGATCTCAGTGCATCACACTTTTTTTTTTAAAACAAACTTTATTGAGATGTGACACAAACATCTCATAAAGTACAATAGCTGGCCGCACAGTCCAAGCCAGTGGATTGCTTCGCAGTGTGCTGTGCTGAAAAACCATACAGTGGGACTCTGCTGGAATAACTGCCCAACGCAGTCCCACTGCATGTGGTGTATATGGACCCTTACACAGGATTTTTTCCAATTACAAAAACCTTCAACCTTTCAGCAGCCAAAACAGGTGTCACAGAACTCAGCAGAAAAGATAAGGCACGTACACACGATACGAAAATTGGAAGTAAAATTTAGTCCGAAGAATGATCTGCCGATTTTCGGATCGTTAGTATGGTGCTTTCGACAGCCGATTCCGGATTTTCGTCAGACAAAAGCTGGATGTGCAGACTATAAAATTTTTATCCACAAAAGAGTATAGAAGAAGTAAATACCCTTACCGGAATGGATGGACACGTTTGCCGTACGGCTAGGTGTCATACAGGCTTATGGATCAGCGATCCCAATGGAAGCTCGATATGTGTAGCAGGTTCCCCTGGTTCCTCTGTGGCAATCGGGGGGGAGATGGATGGTCCAGGACTCAATGAAGGCGTCTCACCCGCAAAGATATGATGGAAAAATGCAGCTTTCAATCAGCCAGCATAGGGACATGTAAGAGGGAATAAAGAAACCCACATGGTGCTTGAATCCATATAAATAGGTTTATTGCAAACCAAACAAAGTGACAATCCGGATTAAAAGTGATCACATATGAGGAATATAAAAAATGGAGAATAAAAAATAGCGTGGTACCAGAAAGGATAGCTAATCGCAACCCGACATGTTTCGGACTAGAGGTCCTTCTACTGGGGCATATTAGCTATCGTCTGGTATCACGCAAACATTTATAGACACATGACAAGTTAAAAAACAAAGCCTGTAGTCAGCGCCCTGTAATAGGGTGTCTTGTGTTGTCAGTCAGTCAGTCAGTCTCATGCAGAACTGCATAGTAAACACCTCGTCATAGGGTGTCATGTGACATGCTGGGCGGCCCTTGATTGGGTGTGGAAACCACCGCCAGCCAATCCCATTCATTCGGATTCTTATTGGCTGAGATATCTGCTTTGCAACGGTCTTGCACAGCTGATGAGAATTCTCATCAGAAATGTTTGCGTGATACCAGACGATAGCTAATATGCCCCAGTAGAAGGGATTTTGTGGATATCAACTATCGGAACACCATCCCCGTGACTCACATGGCACCCATGGAGTTTGAGATACCATCCCTGTGATTTACATGACATCTAAGATTAACTTCTCGCCCACCTATTAACTTACCATTCCACCTTGTTGGATACTTATACGATTATAAACACTTACTGAGTTGGACACTCATATGGCTATGGACTAAATAGTTATTTCTAGAAAAGAATTGTTCTTAATATTTTACACCACTTTTATATGTTTGGTAGTCACATACTAGTGCACTGTTCACTTTTATTTAGCGCTGCATATTTATTACTCATCTATTTTGCTTTGTTACTACATTGTGGATGCTGGCTGCTTTATATGTCACCTTTTAATTTTTGTGAGTAGCGCAACATTATTGCAATTTTGTTTATAAAATTTTTATCGGATTTGAACGTAACTTTCTATTTTCATACAAAAAAAATCATAAGAGCAGGACTATGCATGCTCAGAAATGAAAGAATACATACAAAACTATTCAACACATTACTGCAATTCTGAAGTTGTATTCTGTCGTACGAGAATTTTCGTATTGTGAGTAACCTCTTCACTTTCGACATGAGACTACCATGCAACAAAAAATGGACAAACAGTCGTCTGAAAATCTGATCGTGTGTATGAGGCTTTAGTGTCAAATTATATTTTCCTGGCAGACTCCATGGTAGCATCATCTACCTGAAATTGTTTCTCCCTGCGATCAAGACCGGCCGGCGTCGAGCACTGGGAAGACAGGTCGCGATACTCTGATAAGCCCTGGCTATTAGCAGGGTATGGAGCGAGCTAAACGTAAGATACTCCGATAAGCCTTGACTGTTAGCAGGGTAAAGAGTGGGCAAGTGAAGGAGGGGCTGGAAGAGCTAAAGCCTGGCCATTAGCAGGCAAGCGGCGCAATGGCCAGATAGCCCAGCTATTAGCAGGTGGTCCTATCTGCCTCAAGCCTGGTTTGATCAACCTACCTTGCCCGGTCTGATCATGGAAGCAGGATTGAAGTTGCCGTGTGCGGTGAGGTATACTTTTATATTACATATTCCATGGCAGCTGTTTGTGTGTTTCTGTTTGTCTGTTTCTTCTCTGGCTCTAGTGTCTTCCAGTCTATGGCAGCTGGAGCGCATTTGCGTTCCAAGCCGCTGCTTTCTCTTCCGGGCCGGGTGTCCCTGGGTTGCTCCTGCCCAGGGGCCCAGTTCATGGGCGCTGCGGGCGGTGGTGGCATCATTTCAGTGGAGAAATTAAATCGGCAGTCAGTACTTTTGATGTAGGGATTTCTCTGTAGCAGTTTCCCAAAATGCTGTATGCAACCTTCACAGGGTATGCTCTGCAGTAACACCCTGGTATGCAGTCTCTGTGTGTTTCTGCTATGATTTGATCACCAGCCAGCTCCCTCGGAGTTCAAGTGTCAGCTTTATCAGCCTTCACGCGTTTTTTCCGGTCTAGGCATCTATCCTGTCAAACAATTCTTCAAGGAAGCAGCTAGGCTCAGACCTCAGAGTAAGCGGAGGTTTTCCAATGGAGTCTCCATCTTGTTCTCAACTCCCCGTTGGGAATTGGAGCGGAGTGTTCTAGGGTTGTCTCCATTATGAATGAATGAATGATTTGTATAGCGCTGCAAATGCTAACTGAATCGCCTCAAGGCGCTAGATCCATCCTGTGTTGTCCAGCTTCTTAGAAGAGGTAGGTCTTGAGTTTTTTTCTGAAGGCCTGATGGTTTTCTTCCATGCGAATGTAAGTAGGTAGAGCGTTCCATAGCCATGGTCCTTGGACTGCGAATCTTCGTTCCCCCTTTGTTTTGTAGTGGGGTTTTAGAATAAGGAGGAGGTTTTGGTTAGAAGATCGAAGACTGCGATTGGGTGTGTAGAGTTTTATTTTCTCGCATAGGTATTGAGGAGCGTTTCCTTGTATACATTTGTGGGTGAGGCAGAGTGTCTTGAAAGGGATTCGATTATTTACGGTTAGCCAATGTAGGCTCCTCAGAGAAGTGGGAGATGGATTCCCAGGGTTTTTTAGATTAGAGCCCTCTCTGTCAAGTTCGCCTTTTCCTGGTTATCACGTTGGCATAAAAAACCTTATAGATTGGTTCACTGGTCATGGAGAACTTTCCTACGTTCTTTCCAGTCGAGCGGCGCTATTACCTATGCTTGACTCAATTCCCAAGGGTGCATCAGTCTTCATGGGAGCCAAGAAATTGTTCTGCCAACCTTAGAGTTCTAACTTGCGTGGGAGAAAGCTTGCTTTGACTTAGTTGGTTAAAGCGCATTTCCAGTAAACAGGGAATCCTGATTTGAATTCCAGCAGTGCCTTCCTTCAATTTTAGGAATCCCTCAGATATTGTAAAGTCATATCTACAAGCTACAGCTTCCTTCAGGCTTCAGAATGCCTGTTGATTATTTTGCCAGAAAGGACAGAGAAACGTGCCTCATCTAGGGTGATTGTGGCACGGATTGTCATGGATGTTGTTTCTTTAAATGCAACTCTATGGTGCATCTCTGTTGTACTCACTTCCTGTGTGGTGTTTCCTGTTCCTACTAGTTATTATTCAATGAACATGGCTTCTGTACAGTAATGGCTTGTGCTGAACATTGCCTCTGTACAGTAATGGCTTGTGCTGTCTTTACTTACATCACATCAAACACAGATTGCCTAGGTCATCCAACAGGCTCACAGAGCCAAGGGGTTATCTCCTTTGGAGGTAGTGTCTGCTCACTCGACCAGAAGTGGGTCTACATCTTGGGGCAGCTTTGAGTCATGTAGCTCACAAAGTAATTTGCAGAGCAGCCTCCTGGTTGTCTAAAAAAACGTTTGTGTCCCATTACTGCCCTATCTTCAGTTAATTTTGGTTTACAAGTACTGCCGGTTGACGGTGTTAAACTTTCTTTGCTCAACATTTTGCCCACCCAGGTGTGTACGGCAAGTTTTTTCCCACACGTGAGAGTTGGATATGAGAGTTGGAGATGTATGAGATACTGCTAACATCCTTGTACAAATAGAATAAAAGAGAATATGCAACCAGTACATAAAGCGGTTGCCCCTTAGGACTTTTTAGGCAGAGAAATATAGGGAGTAACAATATGTAAAAAATGCACATAAGTGCCAACTTTATTCATTATAGAGAAAATAGTAAAAGTTCAAAATTCACTTTAAAATAAATAAAATCGTATACAAGGTAAGAAATATCAACCCAAAGCTCACAATCCACTGCCTAAATCAAGTTGAGGACAGACCGAGAGTTTTGAGGCATATATCCCGACATGTTTCGGATATTCACAATATTATTCCTTCATCAGGGTATTTACAATTGGGTGATTTGATTTGATCCTTATATGGATAAAATTCATTATAAATTATAGCAGGGCAAAAACAGTGATGGAAGGAATACAGGCTGGCTGACAAGTCCACAAAGACTGAGGTTAAGCAGTCATGGATCTAGGGCCATTTGCTGCAGAGCAGCCAAAAGAGACGCCTGATTCAGAGCTCACAGCCAAGGTATACTTTAACTGTGTTGATTCAAGATGCAGACCTCCAAGCAGCAGTCCATCGACTGACGTCCATGACTGCTTAACCTCTGTCTTTGAAGACTTGTCAGCCAGCCTGTATTCCTTCCATCACTGTTTTTGCCCTGCTATGATTTATAATGAATTTTATCCATATAAGGATCAAATCACCCATTTGTAAATACCCTGATGAAGGAATATTATTGTGAATCTCCGAAACATGTAGGGATATATGCTGTAAAACTCTCCATCTGTCCTCAACTTGATTTAGGCAGTGAATTGTGAGCTTTGGGTTGATATTTCCTACCTTGTATACGATTTGATTTATTGATGTATTTTAAAGTGAATTTTGTACTTATACTATTTTCTCTATAATGAATAAAGTTGGCACTTATGTGTATTTTTTACATATTGTTACTCCCTATATTTCTCTGCCTAAAAAGTCCTAAGACCTCTTTATGTACTGGTTGCATATTCTCTTTTATTCTATTTCCCACACGTATGCTGACATGGAGCCTGTCAGGAAAATGGAAAATTTCCTATCAAATACTTACCGTAATTTTTCTTTCCTGATAGACTCCATGACAGGAGGAGTTCCCTTCCAAATGTCTGGAGTAGGCTAGTTATGGAACACGGCCGCTGGCTTGGAGCAAAGATTTATGGGAAACTGTTCCTATAGGGGAGGAGTGGAGGCGGGGTTAACCCACACGTATGCTGCCATGGAGTCTATCAGGAAAGGAAAATTACGGCAAGTATTTGATAGGAAATTTTCTATTTTCTTGATCTTTCTTGTTAATGTTTCTTGTTACATTAATGCAAAATGAACACCTTAAAAAAATGCCTTTGGAGCATCCAATTTATAACTATTTTCTGTGCTGTAAGTTTGTTCTTGAATTCTGTTATTTAAATGTATACTCTTGATAAGTATTTTGTTTTAAGTCAGCATAATTATTAACAGCCCATTAACACCAGGGCACGTTCCATTGTGGTGTCTAATGTAGCACAACACACCAAAAATTGTTGCTGCTATGTTTTTGTTAGTACAGCATGGTAGCGCTTTACTTTGTTTTGGACACGTGCTGATGACAGCTGGGAGGATATTTCCCACACTTTAAAATTTTCTTTAATTTCCTATGGTGTCTATAGGGCCGAAAGTTGAGGACCCCCCCACTCAACTAACTTAATGGGGGACAGATGACAAAAGAAATCTGACAGGTTTTATCCATTCCCTATCCATAATAAAAAATCACATGAAATTTGACTTGATTTTTGTAAATATGAATATTAACATATTGTTAAATGTGATTACAGTATGTAAAAAACAGATTATTCATGAGAAATGCAGTATATGTTACATTACAGTGGGTTTGTTATTTGACCCTCTTTATTGTTCTTAGTCAATGCTGCTACTAAGTGTTTCGCTGTAGGAAACCATTCACAAAATGAATGTCTGGACAAGAGCCAAGGGAAAATACAATCTATATATTTTGCAAACGTTCTGCCTGAAGCCAATAACAGTAGAAGAAAATTAGACATCCAAGAGCATGACTTGAAAGCTCCTGATAAAATTGTTTGATTAGCTGTGATTGCATTACCAGAGGCTGCACTCGAAAATCCTACAAAGGGTTATTTGAGGATAGGAGCCAGGCAGAGGTGGGTTTGGGAGTTAAAACGTCTCCTCTGGTTTCTTTATGACTTCGCGGCACTGGGTTCCATTCCTAGCAGAGTCTTTTTTGGCTCGGGGCCCTAGGAAGTCTAGAAAATGAAACCTCTGGTATTTAGATGCTAACTGCAGTTATAAATCATAATCCATTTTTATATTTTGAAGGCAATTAACTGGAGGTGAATTTTAAATGTTGGGCATTTTTTTCCCACTCCCAAAGTCTAGTATTCTTTCTCATAATCAAATTGCAGTTCATAACATTGTATCATTCAGAAATGACACTGATTGGTAAATTAGAAGAGCAGCATATATATTTTTTTACAGATCAGCATGTAAGGGGGACTATGATTGGGCAGTTGTTGGTGCCAAACTAAGCAAGTCCCCGCCTCACTTCTTCTTGGATAGGACAGCTACCCACCTGTTGTTGATGGAACCCTCCTCCATATTGGGTCATACTTCTGGCCACATATGTTGAAAATGAGGGTATAGTCGACAAGGTAATTAGGCCAACATCCCAAATAAGTAGAAGACAAAAAGAAGCAACCCCCTTGTGGAACTTTAAAGGCCTACAGTATAGTAACAAACCATAGTAGAGTATGAAATAACATGAGAATATTCCAAAAATCTCAAGTATAAATTATATTAACAAAAAAAATCATTAAAAACGGGTTATGGCTGGTGCAGAGTAAAGACAACATAGTGCGAGTAATATAAATGTATACAGTTCTACATATTACGAAAGTGCCTCGATGAGGACACCGTGGCAAAACACCCACTTTCTTGACATCCCGCAGCTGTATGCCTTAATATTTAGGAACAAAGGAATGTCCACACACGAAATGCATTTTCCACACTTTACTGTAATTTCACAAAGTTTTCCATGACATCTGACATCCAGGGCCGATGCTAGACTATTTTGCACCCTAGGCATGACCAGCTACTTGCAGTCCCCCCAAAAAATAAAATATATATTACTATGATAATACCATTAGATTAAAAAAACATATGATTTGCAGGCCAAGTCCAACAACTGAAAAATAACATATTAGCCAATGTCACACAGTATTTGCGCAGCGGTTTTCAAATGCAGTTTTTTGGGAAAAAATACTTTTTTGACTTTTAATACAAAAAAAACACAATACATGTTCTTTCCTACTGTATCTTAATGCATTCAAATGTTACAATGGAATGTTGTATGATATTCTTATGTTCAATCAATAAAAATGTATGGAAAAAAAAACACAATACATAAACCAATTTATTTTGTAAAACATAAAAGATGATGTTACCCTAAGTAAATAGATACCAAACATGTTACGCTTTAAAATTGTACACGCAATTTACACAATTATGTAAATTTTACTATCCATAGGTGATGCTTTCAAAGCCTTTACAGGTTACCACTTTATATTTACAGATAAAGTCTAGTGCTATGTAGCACTGGTAGATTTACAATCTACCGCAGGTTAGGTAAATTTAGTAAATTGTGTGTTAGGAAGGTTAAAAGTTCGCCTCTGTTCCAGCTTGGCTGATGTTGTGTGTGCTTCCATTCTGACCGGTGGGTGTCGCTGTTACCACTGGTCAGTGTTGGAAAGGCAACGTGTCGAAGTGTATAGATGCTCCTCTGTCTCGGAGACAAGCTCGGTGGAGGTGGTCCTCTGAGTTGCATTCTGGGAAGAGGGTATTTATGGGACAGACGCCATGTTCTGGGGGTTTTTTTACAGCCACCTGCTGGCCCTCCTGGCGACAGGTATTCGTTAAGGAGCTACCTCGTGGTCCTCCGATCGGAAGGACCCATGATACAGCGGCGCAGGGGTGGGCCCAGAGGCTTGTCTGGGGCCTACCGCCGAGGAATGGTCCTGAGCTGTCGGTCCTGTGTGATGAAGCTGGATGGCCGAGGAGATCCCAGGGGAGGACCCGTCTTGGAGAGATCACACAGCGTGCTGGTCTATAGAGGGGCCTGGTGACTTGGTCGAAGGTCGTATCCAAAAGAAGTAAGTATACAGCATAGTGTTGCCGGTTCGGCTTAAAGGTTCAGGCACTGTGACTGACTTTCACTGCAGAGAAAATCTGATACATCCTGTGGCAGAGGATCGTACGGATTTACCCCCCAAACGAGTCTGTGGCAGAGACTTTTGATTCGTGCTGTGTACTGGCTGCTAGACCGGTGAGAGAGGCCTATCCAGACGAGCAAGGAGTGTGTCCCACAAGGGGAGCTCATTCCACCTAATTATCTGAATTCTACCAGGACATTTGTCGCTAAGATTCTATAAGAAGATATTTGAGTTTCTCCTCAAAGTTTCCTTTTCCGCCTCTTTCCTGCTACTTCCTAAAGTTTGTTTGTTCAATAAAGCATTAAAAACGCACTCCAGTGTTGGTGCGTGTGTCATCCGGAAGTAAACTCAACGGAACCCCTATATCCGGTGCCCGTGAAACCAAGGGAAGCAAGGTGAAGGTAACAGACCCGCTTAAACCAGCAGCTCCACCGTGAGTTAGTGCTACAGCTAGAATTACTGCCCATGATCTGACGCTCGCAGTGATACCGCATGCACATGTGTGGGACGATCATATTTTTACACTGTTGCTTTTTAAAAAAATTTTTTTAGCACTTTTATTGCCGTCTCAAGGAATGTAAACATCCTTTTGACAGCAATAGGCATGTGACAGGTACTCTTTGTGGTTTAAAAGACCCCCAAATGCCTCCTTTACCCTTAAAAGCATTCAAAACACCAAGATTGGTGTTCTTGATAGTTTTCGATTTTCTAAAAATGGCGCCGTTGACATCCGAGTAAAGCAGAAGTGATGACAGGTCATCACTGCCGGGTTACTATAGCAGAGAGCCGATCAAAGCTGACCCTGGCTTTGTTTGGCTGTACGACCAGCCAGCAAACGTGCTGGCTCATCGCTCATCGTTAGGGTCTCCCAGTGGACCCAGTGAAAGCTCCAGGAGGCGGCGGGGGGGACATCCCTTCACACTGCTTGTAAAAGCAATCCAGTGGCTAGTTAGCCAATAGAAATTCCTTTTACAAGAGAGCTGACCGCCGACTCTAAAAATTGGTACTGGGGTGATGTCTGCATCTGCTTGAAGTCCAGCCACGTACGGGTATGTCACTGGTCAGCAGCGGCCGTGGCTGCGGCCTAGTTCACCTAGTGGCAGCACTGACCCTGGTGACATCACATCTAACATACTAGCAGAATTCTTTGGCGTGGAATGTCACACACGACTAGACATTTTGTAGTTGTAATTTTTGCGCAGAACAAAAGCACATACTTTTTTGCCTTTCCTTCCCTTTATACCTTCTCTCCTTCTTGGGACCACCTCACCATGTAAACTAAGTCCACAGTGTGAGCTTCCATCACAGGACCGGCAGCTGAGGGTCAAGGAGATCAAGGTGCCTTCTATTGTATACCAGTCTCTTCTATCTTTCTATGGCTCTGGGCACACTCCTGGATGACCTATATTTCCCAGGCTTCTACAACTACTCACAAATGCTGTTCCACCTTGCCTGGGACTTCAGCCCTGCAGAGTGCTCTTTAGGTCAGTACTGCAGGAGACTAAATCTTGGCAGCTCTGGAATTCTTGGCTCCCATGCCGTTTTTTTAGGCTCCTCCCTCGCTGTCATTTATATGGACACTAACTACCCCCATGACATAACTGAGGAGGAACCGTTCTGAAACTTGCCCTGACCATACTATACTGGGAATAGATCCATCTAGTGTCACGCAAGCTAACTGCACCTGCCAAGAAGCATGCTACTGTACTGTTCAATGATGTACAGTCCTGGCCCTGCACGTTTAAATTAGCACCAGTTTTTGTCTCATTCATGCTTGTAGTAGGAGAGGTAAGGGTGGAGATCCCTGATCAGTGACAAACTTTGCTCTGAAGTAAGGAGTCTGTTTCCTGTGGGTAATCGTTGAGGCTCACTAAATCCACTGCACCCTGTGAAGTCTGCACTTACCTTGCCTATGACAAATTCTACCATACACCTTAAAGGAAACCTGTGGTGAGCGAAACAAGAAGGCTGCTCTGGCTGAAACCATCCGAAAAAAATGCTATTTTTCTGGCTGACATCTTAACCCTCTTGCTTTATAAATTTGAGTCACTAACCTGTAACAAGCATACATAGGTTTTACATTTTTAAGACCCAAAAAATGTTTTGCGCCAGTGACTAAAGATCCATGCACCCTGGTCTGCTGTTACTGGATGAAATAGTTCATGTATGGCATTGCACACGTTAGTGTGTGTTGCTGTAAAATAGCCTACTCATTTTGAGTTCAAATCTGTACTTTGCAGTGCACTGCCCAAGTGTGTTGGGGTGCTGTACTGTGTATCATGTGTAGTACTGTGTATTTTACTGCAAAACACAGTTGTGAATAGAGCTTTTAAAGTATTAAAGCAAACCTTAAAAAGAAAATGAAAGCCATGGGGGTCTGAAAAAATTCCATATTAAATAAATTCCCCTTTAAAACTTTACTCAGAAGCAACAAAGAATATAACATTCACTTTGTGTGCACCAATGCCTTTGCAAACCCAGGTTTTATCTTGTAAAAGTAGCAGTGACATCATCACTGGGCTGTACATAGGGTGTGCAGTTCACAGAGCTGTGGAAGGGACCCAACAGGCATTCACCTACTACAGGCTGACCAGTCACCCTGCAAAAGAACAGCAGTGACTGGTCTTTATTACAGGAAGCTCCTGCACAGAGGCAAAGTTTCACACAAAGCACACCAAGATTCAAATAGGAACACACATGCGTCTTGTATTTAGATTATATTTTTTCCCAGAGTTCAGCTTTAAGGGGTTTAAAAACCATATACCGAACCTCTGGCAAGAACTTGCACAAGGGGAGATTCCACCAGCTTTTGTGCTTCAAAGGGGTATCCTTCAGTGCCAGATTTATAAGGGGCAACTGCCCTAGGCCCTCTGACAGAAGGGGCCACCCTCTATAAAAAAAATTATATCAAACAACAAAACAACAAAAAAAAAAATATATATAATATATTTAAAAAATAAATATATAAAATACATAATAATAAAACATTTCTTTCTTTTATTTTATATATTTTGGGAAGTAATATTTTACTAGCTGTCATCTGTAACAGTTTTTACTCTGGACTGGTATATTGTATCATTTTTAAGAACAAATTTTGGCAGCTTAAGCGAACTACACATAAAGCACTATGACTGAGCGTGCCTGTGCACGCATTACCTCAAAATTACATTGTGTAATGCATTTTAAAAATGTGTGACTGTCATTGAGATTATAAACCAACTCTGTGTATGAGAGGGCCCCAGAACCTGAAGTTCCCCTAGGCCTCCCAAGGTCTAAATCTGGCTCTAGGTATACTTTATCTCCCTTTATCAAAATTATTTGTGTTGGTCATTTGAACTTCTCACTAACTTGACTAGGTATTTTTCATCTGGTAAAAGCTGACCATATGGGCAGTAGAGAGAAAAATATCACTACCCGGATGTATTAGATGACTTCCACTGTAGCTGATTCCATGTAGTAGATCTCTAGATCAGTGTTTCTCAACTCCAGTCCTCAAGGCGCCCCAACAGGTCATGTTTTCAGGCTTACCATTTTTTTGCACAGGTGATTTGATCAGTTTCACTGACTTATTAATTACCACAGCCATTTTACCTGACGGAAATCCTGAAAACATGACCTGTTGGGGTGCCTTGAGGACTGGAGTTGAGAAACACTGCTCTAGATCTACAGTATTAGTTACCATTTTCTCAGTTATCTTTCACCACAGCATTACTTTATATTTGTAGAAACTGACTTATTCCGATTGGTCAGGTGTCCGCCCTGACCAATAAGAATCAATCTGATCCGTCCTGGAAGCCCTACAGAAATAAGACTAAGAACAGCAGAGATTTCACTTGCCTGCATCATCACCCCCAGAGGTAAAAAACAGCAGGGGGAGGGTGTTATTTTACCTTATCCCTTTTTCTGAAAAAGATGAACTTTTACTTTCCTGACACAAGCATGACAGCATACACAAATGGAATAGGCTCCACCCCTCGCCCAATCAGGACTGGTTATATTATACATAAATGAGTCGCCTCCCCCCAGGCGGCATTCTCTTTTTGCTCCTCAAATGCTCAACTGGTTATTGATGTGAAACAAAGACAATTTTTATTTTTGCCCTCACCTTGCTGGATTCATCTGGCCAGTTGCACAGGTTCAGCCTCCTTCCTGTGACAAAGCCCCTCCGCTCAGTTGTAAAACTTCCATACAAGGGGAGACCCCCCAGGCCCAGATACTGGGGGGCTGGGATACTGGTCTCTGGATGCAGGTAAAACAGTTCTGCCTTGGGACTGATCCAGTCTCTCCTCCCTGGTGAGTTGTGGCCCCACACACACTATTTGGTTAATCTGGCTTTGGGTATGTTTGGTTTCCCTTGCAAAAATGCTGGCTTTGTTATCAGGGCTGCCCCCTTCCAAGATGGCTCCTTGTCTGCTTCCTGTGGCTGGACTTTCCTGATGGATGGATGGGGTGCCTGACTGGGTTCCAGTTGGCAGGGAGCAGCAAGATGATGTTGGGGTAACTTCTTGCCCACTGTAGCAGTGACCGGGAGCTCCAGGGGATAGATTGGTGGCCACCTGTCAGGAAAGGAGCCACTCCCATCCCACCCTTAGAGTCAGTCGGGAAAGGGTGTTGCACAAAGCAGGTAAGTGATCCATGAGCTGTCATGGTGTGTCTGAATCATTATGCTGATAATATACAAGCTGCCAAAGTAGGTTAAACGGCTGTGTATAGTTCTGTCTGTTTAATTTTGCCTCACAGGTTTTGTTTGTCTATAAGACTACTAATGCATGATGCATATACATAGGGTCGCCACTTCATCCCTTTTAACCCAAACACGAATGAATTACACAGGTTCTGAGGCTAATTTAATGCAGATAAGGCACCAAGTTAGTTTAATTACCACCTTAATCAGCCACAGAACCTGTGGAATTCATGTGTGTTCAGGTTTAAAGGGATGAGGTGGCAAGCCTACATATACAGGTGTTCGCTGCAAAGTTGAGTCTTTCCTATTAAATCAGCAAGGCCTGGCTTTGCAGGTTTGAGATCACTGTGCTAATGCTCTAAAGCTTGGATTTGCTGTTTTTAACCTTTACAGGTCAGTGGCAGTGGGGGCCCCCTTGATGGCCCCCTTGGGGGGGCACAAACAAACTGAAAAATACTGAACCCCCCCATCAATTGCAGCCTCACTGTTCCCATCAAATGCAGCCATTGTTCCCATCAAATGCAGCCACTTGTGCCCATCATACGCAGCCACTTGTGCCCATCATACGCAGCCACTTGTACCCATCATATGCAGCCCGTTGTGCCCCATCAAATGTAGCCACTTGTGCCCATCTAATGCAGCCATCTGTGCCCATCAAATGCAGCCACTTAGAATAGGAGAAAATATGCAACCAGTGCATAAAGGAGTCGCCCCTTAGGACTTTTTAGGCAGGAAAATATAGGAAGTAACAATATATAGTGGGTTGCCATGGGTACAAAATTTGCACCCAGAATTGCTAATCTATGGCTAAATGGGAGGAGGATGTCGTCTATTCTGACAGAAGACCTGAATTGGCCTTCTGGGGTAGATATATAGACGACATCCTTCTCCTGTGGGATGGTGACATAATGTCGCTTTCCACCTTTATGGGACAACTCAATGAGAATTCACTGGGTATTGTGTTACAATTTAAGAGCAGTACCAGTAAGATCAACTTTCTAGATTTGAATATTAAAATTAAGGATGGGATATTTAATACATCTACCTTCTTTAAGAGTACCGATAGGAACGGCTATATTGGGCAAGGTAGCTGTCATCATCCCTCATGGCTCAAGTCTGTACTAAAGAGCCAATTCCTCCGCTTGAGGCGGAATTGTACTCTTAAGAAGGACTTTTTTGATCAGGCTGCCATCCTTAACCACTTGCCGACCGCCTCACGCCTATATACGTGAGCAGAGCGGCACGGGCAGGCAAAATCACGTACCTGAAACGTGATTGCCTTCCCGCGGGTGGGGGGTCCGATCGGACCCCCCCGGTGCCAGCTGCGGTCGGCATTTGGTTGGAAGCGATGGGAGACGAGGGGGAGGCCATCCGATCGTGGCCCCCCCCTCGCGATCGCTCCCAGCCAATGAGAAACATCCCCTGCCTCTGTATAGTACACAGAGGCAGAGGATGTGATGTCATCTCTCCTCGGCTCGGGAGTTTCCGTTCCAGCGCCGAGGGGAGATGACATGTAAGTGCACCAACACTCACACACACACAGTAGAACATGCCAGGCATACATTACACCCCCGATCCCCCCCCGATCGCCCCCCGATCCCCCCCCAATCACCCCCCCCCTGTCACAAACTGACACCAAGCAGGTTTTTTTTTTTTTTTTCCTGATTACTGCATAGTGTCAGTTTGTGACAGTTAGCAGTGTTAGGGTAGTGACTGTTACCCCCCTGTAGGTCTAGGGTACCCCCCTTACCCCCCCTAATAAAGTTTTAACCCCTTGATCACCCCCTGTCACCAGTGTCGCTAAGCGATCATTTTTCTGATCGCTGTATTAGTGTCGCTGGTGACGCTAGTTAGGGACGTAAATATTTAGGTTCGCCGTCAGTGTTTTATAGCGACAGGGACCCCCATATACTACCTAATAAATGTTTTAACCCCTTGATTGCCCCCTAGTTAACCCTTTCACCACTGATCACCATATAACCGTTACGGGTGACGCTGGTTAGTTCGTTTATTTTTTATAGTGTCAGGGCACCCCCCGTTTATTACCAAATAAAAGTTTAGCCCCCTGTAGGTCTAGGGTACCCCCCTTACCCCCCCTAATAAAGTTTTAACCTCTTGATCACCCCCTGTCGCCAGTGTCGCTAAGCGATCATTTTTCTGATCGCTGTATTAGTGTCGCTGGTGACGCTAGTTAGGGACGTAAATATTTAGGTTCGCCGTCAGTGTTTTATAGCGACAGGGACCCCCATATACTATCTAATAAATGTTTTAACCCCTTGATGGCCCCCTAGTTAACCCTTTTACCACTGATCACCGTATAACCGTTACGGGTGACGCTGGTTAGTTCGTTTATTTTTTATAGTGTCAGGGCACCCGCCGTTTATTACCGAAAAAAGGTTTAGCCCCCTGATCGCCCGGCGGTGATATGCGTCGCCCTAGGCAGCGTCAGATTAGCGCCAGTACCGCGAACACCCATGCACGCACCGTACACGCACCGTACACCTCCCTTAGTGGTATAGTATCTGAACGCATCAATATCTGATCCGATCAGATCTATACTGGCGTCCCCAGCAGTTTAGGGTTCCCAAAAACGCAGTGTTAGCGGGATCAGCCCAGATACCTGCTAGCACCTGCGTTTTGCCCCTCCGCCCGGCCCAGCCCAGTCCAGCCCACCCAAGTGCAGTATCGATCACTGTCACTTTTTTTTGTAGCGTTTTGGTGAACTGGCAAGCACCAGCGGCCTAGTACACCCCGGTCGTAGTCAAACCAGCACTGCAGTAACACTTGGTGACGTGGCGAGTCCCATAAGTGCAGTTCAAGCTGGTGAGGTGGCAAGCACAAGTAGTGTCCCGCTGCCACCAAAAAGACAAACACAGGCCCGTCGTGCCCATAGTGCCCTTCCTGCTGCATTCGCCAATCCTAATTGGGAACCCACCGCTTCTGCAGCGCCCGTACTTCCCCCATTCACATCCCCAACCAAATGCAGTCGGCTGCATGAGAGGCATTTATATATCCTCCCAAGTACCCCTACCCAACGAACCCCCCCAAAAAAGATGTTGTGTCTGCAGCAAGCGCGGATATAGGCGTGACACCCACTATTATTGTCCCTCCTGTCCTGACAATCCTGGTCTTTGCATTGGTGAATGTTTTGAACGCTACCATTCACTAGTTGAGTATTAGCGTAGGGTACAGCATTGCACAGACTAGGCACACTTTCACAGGGTCTCCCAAGATGCCATCGCATTTTGAGAGACCCGAACCTGGAACCGGTTACAGTTATAAAAGTTACAGTTACAAAAAAAAGTGTAAAAAAAAAAAAAAACACAAACAAAAATAAAAAAAAATAGTTGTCGTTTTATTGTTCTCTCTCTCTATTCTCTCTCTCTATTGTTCTGCTCTTTTTTACTGTATTCTATTCTGCAATGTTTTATTGTTATTATGTTTTATCATGTTTGCTTTTCAGGTATGCAATTTTTTATACTTTACCGTTTACTGTGCTTTATTGTTAACCATTTTTTTGTCTTCAGGTACGCCATTCACGACTTTGAGTGGTTATACCAGAATGATGCCTGCAGGTTTAGGTATCATCTTGGTATCATTCTTTTTAGCCAGCGGTCGGCTTTCATGTAAAAGCAATCCTAGCGGCTAATTAGCCTCTAGACTGCTTTTACAAGCAGTGGGAGGGAATGCCCCCCCCCCCACCGTCTTCCGTGTTTTTCTCTGGCTCTCCTGTCTCAACAGGGAACCTGAGAATGCAGCCGGTGATTCAGCCAGCTGACCATAGAGCTGATCAGAGACCAGAGTGGCTCCAAACATCTCTATGGCCTAAGAAACCGGAAGCTACGAGCATTTTATGACTTAGATTTCGCCAGATGTAAATAGCGCCATCGGGAAATTGGGGGAGCATTTTATCACACCGATCTTGGTGTGGTCAGATGCTTTGAGGGCAGAGGAGAGATCTAGGGTCTAATAGACCCCAATTTTTTCAAAAAAGAGTACCTGTCACTACCTATTGCTATCATAGGGGATATTTACATTCCCTGAGATAACAATAAAAATGATTTTAAAAAAAAAATGAAAGGAACAGTTTAAAAATAAGATAAAAAAGCAAAAAAATAATAAAGAAAAAAAATAAATAAATAAAAAGCACCCCTGTCCCCCCTGCTCTCGCGCTAAGGCGAACGCAAGCGGCGGTCTGGCGTCAAATGTAAACAGCAATTGCACCATGCATGTGAGGTATCACCGCGAAGGTCAGATCGAGGGCAGTAATTTTAGCAGTAGACCTCCTCTGTAAATCTAAAGTGGTAACCTGTAAAGGCTTTTAAAGGCTTTTAAAAATGTATTAATTTTGTTGCCACTGCACGTTTGTGCGCAATTTTAAAGCATGTCATGTTTGGTATCCATGTACTCGGCCTAAGATCATCTTTTTTATTTCATCAAACATTTGGGCAATATAGTGTGTTTTAGTGCATTAAAATTTAAAAAAGTGTGTTTTTTCCCCAAAAAATGCGTTTGAAAATCGCTGCGCAAATACTGTGTGAAAAAAAAAAATGAAACACCCACCATTTTAATCTGTAGGGCATTTGCTTTAAAATAATATATAATGTTTGGGGGTTCAAAGTAATTTTCTTGCAAAAAAAAATAATTTTTTCATGTAATCAAAAAGTGTCAGAAAGGGCTTTGTCTTCAAGTGGTTAGAAGAGTGGGTGATGTGTGACATAAGCTTCTAAATGTTGTGCATAAAATGCCAGGACAGTTCAAACCCCCCCCAAATGACCCCATTTTGGAAAGTAGACACCCCAAGCTATTTGCTGAGAGGCATGTCGAGTCCATGGAATATTTTTTTTTTTTTTTTCAAATATAAGTTTATTCAGGTGCAGGAAGGCCAGGGGCCAAATAATACATTTTGGACATAAATATTCAACGAGGGCGCAGCCTCAATCATCAATGCACATAACCAAATATCAATAATAACGTCCAATACAGAGTCCAAAAGACTGTGAGCATGTGAAAGAATACAATTCTGTTTTATTACTCATATCTAGTTGAAAGGCCCTTTTTTTTCCCCACCATTTTCCATTTTCCAAGATAAAGTATCTTAGCAATAAAGTTGAAGAGAAAGAATTAAATGAAAGGCAAAAAAAAAAGAAGTGGAGCAAGAGTAGAGAGAGGGGGAGATAAGGAGGTGGGTCAGGTGGGGGGGGGGGGAAAGGGACACACGGATTCGGCGACCCATTATGTCCTGTGACTGTTACTTTTGGTTTCCTGGTTCTGATAGAAGATCACGTCCCTCATCCGAAAATATAAATAACATCCATCTTGTCCAGGTTTTGTCATACAGCTCTTTTTGATTACGTGCCGTGAGGATAAGATCCTCCATGTTTCTAACCTCCTCCACTTTCCTGAGCCACATGCCCATACTTGGAGTTCTGGTCGTTTTCCAGAGAAGTGGAATACACGCCTTTGCCGCATCTAGGAGATGACGGGTCAGGGATTTTTTGTATGCCTTTCTGGACATTGTGGTTGCATGAAGCAGAAAGACAGCTGGGTCAGCTGGGACGTGGTATTCTGTGAACTTTTGTATGGTCTGTTGAATAGATCTCCAAAACTGTTCCAGCCTAGGGCAGGACCAGAACACATGAAGGATCGTACCCAACTCTTCGCCACATCTCCAGCAGAGACCTGATGAGCTTCGCAGGTGTGTTGTACCATCTGGTGAGTACTTTGTAGTTTGTTTCCTGTGTCTTAGTGCATGTTGAGGACTTAAATGTAAAGTGTAAAATGTTCTGTTTTTGCTTTGATGTAAGGGTACACTGTAAGTCTCTTTCCCATGTTTCAAGCGCGGGTAGTTGGAAGTTGTTGGGGGGGTTGTTTATCAGCTGGTATGTCAGTGACAACGAATGGGGTAGGTCACCTTCCTCCGTGCAGTACAATTCGTAGGTGGAGAGCATTCGTTCAAATTGTGTCGGCAAAGGGAGAGATCTAAGGAAGTGGCTAAGTTGGTGAGCCCTCCAAAAGTCTAAGCGGAACGGGCCCTCCGGTCGCATAAGGTCCGTAGTCGAGACCCACTTACCATTTGTAATGAAGTGGGATGCTTGCGAGAAGCCCATGTTGCGTAGGGACCTAAAAATTGGATCGAAGCATCCCGGACTAAATTCAGGGGTGCCCAGTATTGGACGTAATGGGGAAACCGATGGGTCGAGGTGTAGTCGAGCAAAGAGCGATGCGCAGGTACGTATGGTAACCCCTATCAAAGGGTGCTTCTTTTTCGTTTTCCGGTAAGACGACGTGACACCAGGGGGCCCTGTTTAACGGTACTGGGCACTGGCTCTGTTCTATGTGTGTCCATAGCTTCGTGTTTTGGTGGCGGTTCCAATCGATAAGTCTAGTAAGGTGGGTTGCTTGTTGATACCTATGGAGGTCCGGTACTGCAAGACCTCCATATGTTTTAGGTAGGGTGATTAGTCGTTTGTTGAGTCTGGGTCTCTTATGTGCCCAGATAAATTTAGAGAAAAGGGCACTAGTCTGGGTGAAATAATGCGGGGGTATATGGACCGGTAATGCCTGTAACAGGTACAGGAATTTTGGTAGGATGGACATTTTTAGGATGTTGCATCTACCAAACCAGGAATGTAGTCCTGTATTCCAAGTGGAAAGAAGGGATCTGACCGAGTTTAGGAGTGGAGGGAAGTTTAGGTCAAATGTTTGGGATAATTTGGGAGGGATGTATGTACCAAGATATTTTAGAGCTGTAGTGGTCCACTTAAATTTAAAGTTATTCTGTAGTGCAGCTAAGTGATGCGGGGGGATCCCCACTCCCATAGCCTCTGATTTGCTAAAGTTGATCTTCAGATTAGATATGTTACCATAGGATTTAAACTCTTGAAGAAGGTTGGGTAGGGAGACTACTGGATTGGTGAGAGTAAACAGCATGTCATCTGCATATGCTGCTATTTTCTGCTGTGTCTCTCCCATAATTACCCCCGTAATGTCTGGATGTGCACGTACAGTCCGCAGGAAAGGTTCCAACGACAGGGCGAACAGAAGCGGAGACAGGGGGCATCCCTGGCGGGTTCCGTTCCGTATCGCAAATGGGGCTGACAAAATCCCATTAGCACGAACCCGTGCCGAAGGATTGGAGTATAGTGATTCTATCCAAGTCAGCATCCTGCCTCCAAGACCTATATGTCTCAAGACCGAGATCATAAAACGCCAGTCCACCCTGTCGAAGGCTTTCTCCGCGTCTGTGCTCAAAAAGATACAAGGTGTCTTATGTTGGTTAACTACATGTAAGATATTCAGGACTTTGGTCGTGTTATCCCTGGCCTCTCTAGTTGGGATAAACCCAACCTGATCCAGGTGAATCAGTGACGGGAGATATGTTTGGAGTCTAGTGGAAAGTATTTTTGTAAAAATTTTTAGATCTAAATTTAGTAGCGAGATTGGCCTATAGCTACCGCACATCCCCGCATCTTTTCCCTCCTTTGGAATTACTGCAATATGTGCTAGCAGTGTGTCTCTGGGGATATGTGTACTTGAATCCAGTGAGTTAAAGAATTGGTGCATGTGGGCCCCCAGGGACAGTAGTAAGGATTTATAGTATAGGGCTGTAAAGCCATCCGGTCCCGGTGCTTTCCCTAGCTTCATGACTTTAACTGCACTTTGAATTTCCTCCAGAGAGATGGGTTCATCCAGTAACTCACTGGCTTCAGCAGGTAGTTTGGGCATTCCAGATTTACACAAATAATCCTCTATGTGGGGTTGTGATGTGGGTGTCTGTTGTAAATCATATAGGGACGAGTAAAAGTCTTTGAATTCCGTAGCTATCTGCTGTGGGAGTGTCATCTTCTGTCCAGAAGAAGACATTATGTGGGGGATATAATTTGCCAGTTGTTGTTCCCGAAGTGATTTGGCCAGCAACTTCCCACACTTGTTCCCTGACTCATAAGACACTCTTCTACATATTTGTATTGCAGCTTTCGCTCTAAATTGCATTAGCTCCGTGATTTTGTTGCGTAAGAGCAGAAGTTCTGCCTCTCCCTTAGGTGTTTGGGCATGTTTGTGTCTTGCCTCCGCTAAGTGAAGTTCCTTTAGGAGAACTGTCAGTTGGTTTGTACGGTCTCGTTTGATGCGTGCCCCATGTTTGATTAGGATGCCGCGGATCACCGCTTTATGGGCCTCCCAAACAATACCAGGGTCGCTATCAGGGGTATTGTTGTGTTTAAAATAGAATTCTAGTTCTCTTATGACCTCCCTAAGGACCTCTTCGTCTTGTAGGAGGCTTTCATTTAATCTCCAGGTCTTTGGTCTGTCCGTAGTGTTGTCAGTCAGGGCGTACGTCAGGAGGACTGGGGCGTGGTCTGACCACGTGATAGAGCCTATCTTGGAGTCTCTAAGGGCATGCAATTGGGCATGTGGTATCAGAAAGTAGTCAATCCTGGAATATTGTTTATAGGGGTTAGAGTAAAAGGTGTAGTCACGTTCTTTCGGATGTAGGAGCCGCCATACATCGACCAGCTGTGCCCTATGTAATGTTTTAGAAATCCTTTTCCTAGTCCTAGGAGTGATAGAGGAGGTCCCCGAGGAGGTGTCCTCAGAGGGGATAAGCGGGATATTCAAATCCCCCCCCACTATAAGATGACCTCTCGTAAATGTCGTTAGGTCCTCTAGCACCTTACCCAAAAAGTTGTCCTGTTGGGTGTTTGGTGCGTAGATGTTCGCTAGGGTCACCGTGATACCCCCAATCTCCCCCCTGAGGAACAGATACCTCCCCTCTGGATCAAGCCTTGTATCCGCACATTTCCATGGTACTCTGTTGGAGATCAATATGGATACTCCGCGAGTTTTAGTAGATCCATTTGTGGCGTGATATACCACAGGGAAGTGCCTACTCCGCAAGACAGGGAGACCTCCATCTTTGAAGTGCGTTTCCTGGACTAGGGCTAGGTCAGTCTTATAGCGTTTTAGGTCTTGTAACAACATGCGGCGTTTTTCCGGCACGTTCAGACCTTTAGCGTTCAAAGAGAGGACGTTCACCGAATCCATGTCTCCCTATAAGAAGAAAAAAAACAAAAAAAAAGGAAAAGGGAAAGAAACCCTCGAGATCAGAGATGAGGGAAAGTAGGGGGGTAGAGGTAAGTGAAGGAAGAAGTTCAAAAGATATAGAAATGGGGAACAGTATAGGAAGAAAGAGAATAATTAGAGACTAGGGAACCCCAGTCTAGTACAGAAATTATTTCTAAGTAGGTAGCACACTAGTGCTGAGACGCTCTCTGGAACTAGTCCAGCAATCGAGCGCTGGCCTAATTAGGGTAGTGGAGAGAAATAGCCAGTAAGGAGTTCGCTGGCTACCCCTCTGCATCCCTTGTTAGTGTGAAATGTGTCTACATTTATCTTATGACGGTCAAAATACAAGTTAGAACGAAGGCACTAATTTCGGTTCTGGGGAAGTATGATATATATTTTCATTGCATAAACTATATGTGTGGCTGTACCACTTATGTCTTACCCTATTATAAGCTCCAAACAGCTCCTATTTTCTAAAAAAGCAACATCAAAAACTGTGGTTTGCCTAGCAGTTAACATAAACATTCTGACAAAGCTGCACTCCTGTACAGTATGGCTATGTCTGGTGGGTCATTCAAAGGACACAGCTACGGAGATCCCGCCCCGATCGAAGCCCTCCCCCACCCGTCCTTACAAGCCAGGTCCCGTATCATCTCCCTCTCCAGTGTTATAACTTAAGCATAGGATACAGGTCTGATACCATCCGAAACAAGTAAAAAGAGACTCGAGTAGAGCCTTATACCTGAGGAGAGTGTCCCAATGCCCAGGTGATCATATTAACACCATACTTCTTCTTTGTTGCTCATGCTTCCGTTTAGCTCCAGCAGGGGAAGTCTTGATTTATTCATCGTGTTAAATGTTCACAAGTAAAGTATGTGCAGATCTCTCCGTCTAGAGCCGGATATCTGCATTATGCATGTATGTAACACTGAGGACCAATGTTTCTCCTTGTAAATTCTCTCTTGCCTCTCCCCCTCTTCCTCCCGGATCGGTGGCATCAAGTACATGCTAGAGGGCTTTGGGATTTACACAGTCAGGGTCTCTGGCCCTTGCGGTATAACAATCGCCATGTATGATCCGAGGGGTCTCAACCAGGGCGGGAAAACGGGTCGGGACGGAGCGGAATAACCCCCATCAGTCCGAGTATCAACATACTGTAGGCAGGCCATAGAACGGGAAAAACAACAACAAAAGATTTGCCAGACAAAGGAAGGGGACCTACAACTCCCTTCTAAGAAACGAACACATGGGGCTGTTTGTACATCCGTGGAGACCCATTATTACGGTTCCCTTCTTTCCTCTGCTGAGGGCGAGCGGTTCCTTCTGCGGGCTCTCTGCTGACGTGGTGGGAGCTGGTTTCGGCGTTGATCGTTGCCTGTTCGGCTCCTCGGGTTTGGGACAAATGCCAGCCAGTCCGGCACCGGAATCGGCTCCGCGGCTATGAATTCGAAAAAGGCTGGCAGCTCTGATGGGGTGCGCAGGTTGAAGAAGGTTGATCCCTTACGGAACGTGACTGCCAGCGGGTACCCCCAACGATACGTGCAGCCTTGTCGCTTAGCGAGCTCTAGAGCCGGCCTCAGCAATGCTCTCCTCTGAAGTGTTGCTCTGGATAGGTCGGGGAGGATTTTAATCATAGCACCTTCCCAATCCACCTCACCTTGATCCCATGCTTTCCTCAGAAGGAGTTCTTTCTGGGTGTAGCGGTGAAGCCTACACAGGACATCCCTGGGTCTCTCCGGATCAGCCAGCCTGGGGCCAAGTGTTCTATGTACCCGATCTAGCTCTAGAAGCGGTGGCGCCGTGCCCAGGAGCTTGTGGAAGATGGCCGTGACCGTCGTTGCCAGGTCCTCTGCGGTTGTGGTTTCAGGGATACCCCGCAGCCGCAAATTATTGCGGCGGCTGCGGTCCTCCAAATCCTCCAAATGAAGTTGTAAGTCCACCGCCCTGGTAGCTTGTGTCTCATGCGATCTCTCTAGGGCTAGTACCCGCTGTGTAAGGGAGGATACCGACAGGTCAGTGGAGTCTACCTTGGCTGTAAGATCTTGAACCTCTGTCCTCAGCTCTTGCATATCTCGGCTGTGCGCCTCCTCCAGTCTGAGGATGAGGGACTCCATGTCCGATCTAGAGGGCAAGGCCTCAATATCCGCCTTGGTCGGTAGGGTTTGCAGAATGCTCCGTAGGTCCTCCGGAATGCCGCTGTGTCGCTGCGACGAGCTCGCCATGTCTGTCTGGAAGAACTCCGGGATGTCAAACTCCGAGTCTGAGGTCGTGGATGTGAGCGGTGTGGCCGGTAAGTCCAATTCGCTCGTCCCGCTCTGGGTCAAACCACGAGGCGACGTAGCAATGGCGCCTGGAGATGTCCTCTGTTGGTCTTTGAAATATCGCTTTATCCCACTCCGGGGGGTCTGGGAGCTGGAACCGCTGGCTGAAGAACGAGTTCTGTATCTTTTAGTAGATATCATGCCTTGAATTTGATAACGAAAGACCGTCAAATCGAGGGATACTGAGGGGCAATGCCAGGAGCTCACATAGAATGCTTCCTCACTCGGCCATTGCTAAGCCACGCCCCCCCATGGAATATTTTATATTGTGACACAAGTAGCGGGAAAGAGACAAATTTTTATTTTTATTTTTTTTTTTTGCACAAAGTTGTCACTAAATGTTATATTGCTCAAACATGCCATGGGAATATGTGAAATTACACCCCACTCTTCACTGCCTATCACAGTTTCGGAGGCCATGGAATGCCCAGGTGGCACAAACCCCCCCAAATTACCCCATTTTGGAAAGTAGACACCCCAAGCTATTTGCTGAGAGGTATAGTGAGTATTTTGCAGACCTCACTTTTTGTCACAAAGTTTTGAAAATTGAAAAAAGAAAAAAAAAAATTTTTTTTCTGGTCTTTCTTCATTTTCAAAAACAAATGAGAGCTGCAAAATACTCACCATGCCTCTCAGCAAATAGCTTGGGGTGTCTACTTTCCAAAATGGGGTCATTTGGGGGGGGTTTGTGCCATCTTGGCATTTTATGGCCTTCAAAACTGTGATAGGTAGTGAGGAGTAAAATCAAAAATGTATGCCCTTAGAAATCCTGAAGAAATCCTGAAGGTGGTGCTGGGTTTTCGGGGCCCCGTACGCGGCTAGGCTCCCAAAAAGTGCCACACATGTGGTATCCCCGTACTCAGGAGAAGCAGCTGAATGTATTTTGGGGTGCAATTCCACATATGCCCATGGCCTGTGTGAGCAATATATCATTTAGTGACAACTTTTTGTAAATTTTTTTTTTTTTTTTGTCATTATTCAATCACTTGGGACAAAAAAAAAAAATATTCAATGGGTTCAACATGCCTCTCAGCAATTTCCTTGGGGTGTCTACTTTCCAAAATGGGGTCATTTGGGGGGGGGTTTTGTACTGCCCTGCCATTTTAGCACCTCAAGAAATGACATAGGCAGTCATAAACTAAAAGCTGTGTAAATTCCAGAAAATGTACCCTAGTTTGTAGACGCTATAACTTTTGCGAAAACCAATAAATATACGCTTATTGACATTTTTTTTACCAAAGACATGTGGCCGAATACATTTTGGCCTAAATGTATGACTAAAATTTAGTTTATTGGATTTTTTTTATAAAAAAAGTAGAAAATATCATTTTTTTTCAAAATTTTCAGTCTTTTTCCGTTTATAGCGCAAAAAATAAAAACGGCAGAGGTGATCAAATACCATCAAAAGAAAGCTCTATTTGTGGGAAGAAAAGGACGCAAATTTCGTTTGGGTAGAGCATTGCATGACCGCGCAATTAGCAGTTAAAGCGACGCAGTGCCGAATTGTAAAAAGTGCTCTGGTCAGGAAGGGGGTAAATCCTTCCGGGGCTGAAGTGGTTAAAGAAAAGTTAATTGAGAAAGGGTATTCACCTGGTGATTTGAATCTTGTAATTAATGAGGTGGGTAATATGGATAGGTCTACTATCCTCCAAAGAAAAGAAAAATCTCTATCAAATGTGACTGACTGTAATTTCTCAATGGTTATGACCTATTCCCAGCAATATTTTGACATAAAAAAAATCATGAATAAACATTGGGGGGTCCTGAAAAACTATAAGGTTCTGGGCCCAGTACTTCCGGATCGACCACAGGTTATTTTTAGGGGGGTTCCCCCTCTAAGACTTCAAATAGTACCCACTATTTTGGACGCTCCTAATAGGGTATCTTTCTTCCAGAAATCCAAGGGCTATTTTCCATGCCATAACTGCATAATTTGCACTATTAATAAGGATAGAAGTAGAAAAATCTGTCAATTTAAATCTCATACTACAGGCAGGGTTTTTGATATTAACACCTTTATCACCTGCACTTCACAGAATGTAGTATACCTATTAATTTGTCCATGTGGCCTACAGTATGTAGGCCGCACTACACGTGCTATGAATGTAAGGATTAATGAACACATAGCAATTATAAGAAAAGGTTTCCCCAAACATAGCGTGTCTCGGCACTATTTAGATTATAATAAGAAAAATCCAAAGGGGGACCATTTTTGTGGCCATTGATAGGATTTTCTCCTCATTGGCGTGGTAGCCTGACCAAAAGGGAAATTTCAAGACTTGAGACCAGGTGGATATATGACCTCAAGTGTTACACCCCTTTTGGTATGAATGTGGATTGGGATGTGAATTGTTTTATCAACAACTGTTAAATATTAGAAGTTCTAACACTAGAGGGCAGTGTAAATGTGTTTTGTTTAATACTTACATTTTTTAATTATTTAAATTTTAATGTGTAATTTTAAAGTTTCTTTAATGTTCTCCATATTTTATCATGTTTTCATAGACAGTCTCTTTTTGTTTACATGATAGCATTTCATTTTATAAGTATTGTATAGGTATTACACTATTGGTTTTACTGATAAGTGGGGTCTGGCTTACTTAATAATGTTTCGATCCTGCTAATAACCAGCTTATTGTAATCCTGTTTCTTGTCATTCGGAGCGCAAACGCTGCCTCAGTGCGTTCCACTGACATCACTTCCGCGTTGGTTGGTTCTGCCCACCGGAGGTTGGCACATTACCTTTGGTTCCCACTGAGACACGAGGGTCGCCGCGATGCGCTCCATCTATGTCCCTCCTGGCCGACGCTAATGCCGATCCGGAAGTGTTTATCATATGTGTTTTGTTTTCTGTGACACGGCCGGACTGCACATGCGCGGCCGTGTTTTGAGATTATACTGACTCTCATCAGCTGTTTCTAACGTCGGGCTGTCCTATCAAGGGGCAGAATGGTATATGGTGATTTGTATATTAAGGGCGTGCTTGCGTCAGGCCATGCCTCTGATGATATCCTTCTGGGATGAAACATGTCAGGCTGGCCGATGCAAGCACGCTAATAGCCGCGGAATCTTTATATCATGACATTTGTCCTTTTACCCCTGTAAGTATATTACAATAAAGACTGTTTTTTCTTTATCTTACGGGCTTCACTATTATTGCTTTTTCCTCCTATTGAATAACATCTTTGTTGGTGAGTGTATATCCTGCCAAGTCCTCCCTGGGAGTTTTGAAGATTATTTGAGATTGGTGAATTTGGAACCCTTTTGGTCGGTCTTCAGAGTTTGGAATGTGACACCTGTATTTGGCCCCCTGTGATACATGATTATATTGCATATCTTTTATGTCTTTCTGGTAAGCAGATTGAAATCACTTGGGTGTGGTGTGCTTTTTTCCGTGCACATTGAAGTCGGTGGAGGTTCCTCAAATCTTTTTCTCCACTATAATTGAACTGTTATTTGATCATTATTATTATATTTAAGCGCTGCACTCTGGACTTTTATTTAACAATATATAAGAAATGCATGTAAGTGCTAACTTTATTAATTATAGAGAAAATAGTATAAGTACAAAATTCACTTTTAAAATACATAAATAAATCAACCATATACAAGGTAAATGTATCAACCCAAAGCTCACAATCCACTACCTAAATCAACTGATACATTTACAGTGGATTGTGAGCTTTAGGTTGATACATTCACCTTGTATATGATTGATTTATTGATGTATTTTAAAGTGAATTTTGTACTTATACTATTTTCTCTATAAATAATAAAGTTAGCACTTACGTGCATTTCTTATATATTGTCACCTCCTATATTTTCCTGCCTAAAAAGTCCTAAGGGGCGACTCCTTTATGCACTGGTTGCATATTTTCTCCTATTCTATTTGTACAAGGATGTTGGCAGTACCCTATACATTTCCAGTTCTCATACCACTTCTTTTCTCTCAAATGCAGCCAATTATGCCCCATCAAATGCAGCCACTTGTGCCTATCTAATGCAGCCACTTGTGCCCATCAAATGCACCCACCTGTGCCCATCTAGTGCAGCCACCTGTGCCCTATGAAATGCAGCCACTTGTGCCCCATGAAATGCAGCCACCTGTGCCCCATGAAATGCAACCACTTGTGTCCCATCAAATGCAGCCACTTGTGCCCATCTAATGCAGCCACTTGTGTCTCATCAAATGCAGACACCTATGCCCATCTAATGCAGCCACTTGTGCCCATCAAATGCAGCCACCTGTGCCCATCAAATGCAACCACCTGTGCCCATCTAATGCAGCCGCTTGTGCCCCATCAAATGCAGCCACTTGTGCCCCATTAAATGCAGCCACTTGTGCCCAATCAAATGCAGCCACTTGTGTCCCATCAAATGCAGCCACCTGTTCCCATCTAATGCAGCCACTTGTGCCCATCAAATGCAGCCACCTGTGCCCATCTAATGCAACCACTTGTGCCCATCTAATGCAGCCACTTGTGCCCATCAAATTCAGCCACTTGTGCCCCATTAAATGCAGCCACCTGTGCCCATCAAATGCAGCCACTTGTGCCCCATCAAATGTAGCCACCTGTGCCCCATCAAATGCAGCCGCCTGTCCCCCATCAAATGTTGTTGCCTGTGCCCATCAAATGCAGCCACTTGTCACTTCACTAAAGCCTCCCTGCGGCCGGTCCGGAGGCACTTACCGCTCCTCTCCTGGAGTGACGGGGCTCTCCTCCTCGGCGTCTCTCTTCCTCGGCAGCTCTCATCTCTTCCTTGGTGGCTCTCCTCAGCGGGAAATGGCTCCTGTGTCCGCTCGTCTCCTCTTCCGCCAAAGCGTTAGGCATCCAATAGAATCGCCTAATGCTTTGGCCAAGCGGGAGACAGGTCTCACTGACCTGCCTGCTGATTGGCAGGGAGGAACGTCAGTGTGAAAATAGCGAAAATTCATTCGCTATGCCACACAACAGGGTGGGATCGGGACTCAGTGTTCTGCTCCCCGAGCTCTTAGAGCCTCTGGCTCTAATCACGTGCTTCAAAATACACACCCCCCACCTATCCTCGCCATAGTAATTCATGTGTCCGGCGTCCTGAAAGGGGCCAGGCACATGACTTCACACTCTCAATCACGAAAAGGATTTTTTATAAAGTAAATGCTGTAAACTAGTAGCTTACAGCATTTAGTAGTAGTGAGAAATTAACATCATCCCCAATTTGTGCACATTCACACCTCAGATCAGCCCCAGTTCATGCACCTTCACACCTCAGATCACTGTCCCCCTTGCAAATCTGCCCCACCACTGTAACCCCTTGCACATCTGCCCCACCACTGTAACCCCCTGCACATCTGCCCCACCACTGTACTACCCTGCACATTTGCCCCACCTCTGTACCCCCCCTGCTCATCTGTCCAACCACTGTACCACCCTGCTCTTCTGCCCCACCACTGTAACCCCCTGCTCATCTGCCCCACCACTTAGGGTGCCCGCGTGTCCCGGATTGCCCGGGATTGTCCCTTAATGCGTATTTTTGTCCCGTGTCCCGGGCACCTTCATTCCAGGACTATACAATGTCCCGTAATGAAAAAAAGAACACACCGCCAGTCCGCCACCCTGATAAATAATTTGCCGAACTCTGGTTGCTAGGGCCACCCCGCCTCGTGTCTAGCAACCAGTGACGTCGGCTGACACGTGGGTACCTTACAGATGAGCAGCGCGTCTCACTCCACCCACCTCCTCTCCTTCTCCGACTCCGCCTCTGGCCACAGCAGAGAGAGAGAGAAAGAGAGCTGCCACACTAGAGCGTCTTCATTTTGTATCTCCTCCTGAGTCTCCTAACAAGATCCAGCCTGTCATTGTGCCCAGTGCCATTACCGACCCCCGGAGCCGCCGCTGCCTACTCCCGCAGCCGCTGCCTGCAGCAGCACATTGCCAGCAGCCAGCTGAGTGGCCCAACTTCTCCAGTTCTCCTCCTAAACCTCCTCTGGCCCACGAGGACCGCCTGCGATGCGACCCGACTCCGAGCCGACAGCAAAACTTCCAGGTTTGTGTTTGTTCTGTTGTGGCAGCAAATATCATGACCAGACCAGCTCTAAAATGTGATACAGCAACTTGCTGGCAAAATGCAAATATGACCTGTTTCTCTGAGTCTTTACACTTCCCTTCATTCTTTAGTCACTATTAAATTATTAAAATCTGCAGACGCTCCACTTCTGTAATTACATCTGCTACATCCTCTACAACACATCAAAAAATAACTGCACTTTTTTTTTTGCACAGTTTCATATAGGATTATACAAAATCACATATTTTTGGAAAAAAAAAATCGCAATAAGCTTATATTGATTGGTTTGCACAAAAGCTATAGCGTATACAAAATAGGGGATAGATTTATAGCATTTTTTTCCCCAAAAATTGACAAAAAAAAGTATCAAAAACCCAAAAATATTTTTTTGGGGCGGGGGCGGGCACGGAGGGGGGGGGGGGTGTCCCTGAATGGTAGTTTGGAAATGTGGTCACCCTACCACCACTGCACCCAGGGCCGTCTTTAATATGGTTTGGGCCTTGGGCAAACATTTTTTTTGGGCCCCCCCAATGCAATTTTGCTCTTTACCCACAAAAACTTTGCAGACCCCCTTCACAGCAGTCTCATGGTGTCCTCAGTTCCCTTTCATGTCACAGCACTCCATTACATTGCAGCCTCTTCACATCACAGCACCCCATTACATTGCAGACATTTTCACATTATAGTGCCCCTTTACACTTAACAGTGCCCCCAGTACATTAGAGTCTCCTTCATGTCATAGTGCCCCTTTACACATCACAGCACCCCAATTACATTGCAGCCATTGTCACATCACACATTCACATATAGGTGTTTTGGTGGCCCACATTTGCGCAGGCACAGCAGCCCACCCATTTAAATCGGCTGCCATGCCTTCGTTTCCTGCAGAAAAAAAAGGTGCATGCAGCATCTTAAAAATGCAGTGGCCTTGAAATCCATTCTGCTTTTGCACAATGCGACTTACCTGCAGTTCCTGCACACACAAACGCACTGTGTTTTTAAAAGTGTGGCCTAAACATCTAAAAACGCAGCAAGTTTGCCGGTGCGGGAACTGCAGGCAAGTCACATGGTGCAAAAGCAGAATGGACAGACAGTGCTGTATTTCACTGCTTTATGGGCATAGGCAGTGACGTCGGCAGGGGGGGGCTCACCATGGCTGAAGCCCCGAGTGGGTCCCCAAAAAGCTCTGAGTCTCGAGTGGGCACCGTTCTATTTATAGCCCCAAGCGCGGGGGCTGATCTTATCCCGAGTGCCGCGAGCACCTCCGAGTGCAGCCGAGTCACATAGCAGGTCCCACCTTCTGGAGCCTGCAGTGCTGATGGACGTCCCACTGGTCCAATGTATGACGTCCATCATAGGCGCTGCAGGCTGCAGAGTATTGTGTTTTTTTCAGTCAGTGAAATCCCTTCTTTCTGTCATCTTCCTGCAGATGGTGGATGGGGCTAGCAGGATTGTGATTGGCTTTAGCAGTGGCCAATGACAGTCCTCCTCCTCCTGGAAACAGGGACCGCCCCCCTAGCAGAACTGCACCCAATCTCTTCCCCATCACAAAAGTTAGAGAACCAAACAATGTTTCCCATGTTTTACAATGTATGGGGGCACAGTACCTCACCCTCAGTGCAGATGTGGCGTGGGAAATTCTGAAATTGGAATGAATCAGTGTCTCACTGACACCTCCCTGCGCTGCTCTGTCGATGGGGAGGGAGTCGAGTGATGGCAAATGAGGCTTTGCATGCCGCTTGCGGCACCCGTGCCAGGTGTTACCTACCCCTGGTTTAAGGTCTGCCTTTGGGTGCAATATGTTTAATGATTGCTATGCATTAACCTGTTATGTCTAAATGCCAGAGTAAATTCAGTGTTCTGTTTAAGCTACATTGCCTTAATTAATTGGTTTATTACACTATCTGTAATTGCTTCTGTCTAAGGGTTTAACCCTTGCTCACACTAGCAGATGGGTCCATGTGCAGCTTCAATGTCTGCAAATGGCTGTGTCGATGGCCACTGATATCGTATTAAGGCTATGTCCTAGCTAGTACTTCCAGGTATTTTTGACCACAATAAACTAAATTTGTGCGCTAGCATAAATAAATCATGTAATGAAATTTGCAGCTAACAGGCTCCTTGGGAGTACTACCCGGAGCTGTAGTGAATTTAAATCCCAGTGCAGAGAAATAACATAATAAAACTAGAAAAGGTACAATTTCTGGGGAAATTGTGAAAAGTGTTCTTGCCTCTACAACTGTTGTGTGGTTGGAGTGGCTGGAGTAACTGTGAAAAGTGTTAAAAAGCTTAATATTTTAAAAAGTATAAATAGTAGTAAAAAAGTTGAAGTCTCATCATTAGCTGAAAGAGCTGAACATTTTTTTCAAAAATTATGATTTTTTTTTTTCAAAAATTATGATTTTTTTTTTTCAAAAATTATGATTTTTTTTTCAAAAATTATAAATTTTTTAATCAAAAAAGATTTTTTTTTTCAAAAATGATTTTTTTTTTCAAAAATGATTTTTTTTTCAAAAATATTTTTTTTTTCAAAAATTATTATTTTTTTTTCAAAAATTATTATTTTTTTTTCAGAAATTATTATTTTTTTTTTCAAAAATTATTATTTTTTTTTTTCAAAAATATATATTTTTTTACATGGGGCGGTCATAATGTTTTGGCTGATCATGGGGTGGTCATAATGTTTTGGCTGATCATGGGGTTGTCAGCTTTTGTCACCTCCCACTCTAGTTTTGAACATTTCGCCATTCATTCCTATGGGACCAATTTCGCCGCAAAAACGTCATTTCGTGGACCATTCGGCGAAACATTCCACAAAGTAATAACACACCAATCGGGAACAATCCGCTCGTTTCGGTATATTACTTGTCTCTGTAGTGTAAAAACTGTGGGAGGAGTCTACAAGCATTATCAAGTCTAGCAGATGAAGTCACATGCATTTGGGGTGTCTCAGCATCTTGTGTTTACAACCACTGTTTCCTAGCAACGCTCATGCTCTGTTTATGCTTCCCAAATACTACTTCATCAAAACTGCCCCATCAGAATTACCCCATCAAAACTGCCCCATCATATTCCTCTATTATAAATCAGTACATGGTGTGTCTGTCCTCTCCCCCGGGCTCTGTAATCAGAGCTGAGATGCTCCAGCCACCTCCCCCCTGTGTATAACAGAAGCTTTGGTAACCATGGCAACAAAACAAACACAGTACACGCTGATTAATGGCTAAAATTTCCTGAAATGACCTCTAAACAAATGGCCGTATTTTAAAAACTATACATCCTACAGCGAAGATCTTTATATTGTGAGAATCACAAGACCCAGACCTAGATTTTGATACATAGTATGTCTCTGAAATATTAAAATTGAAGGCACGGTCGCAGTTTAGAAATTGCCCTTCAAATTTGAAGGGGCTAGAGTGTAGTTTCAATGAATGTCAATGGACGGCGTGAGTTGCAAACAAATGGTCATATTGTGAAAACTATCAGGACTATGGCTTAGCCGTGGACATGTTTAGTGGCAGCAGGGATAGCTGAACGTTTTGATATAAGATTTGTGTAGGTGGGCTTGAAAATGAGGGAGTGGCGGCAGTTTAGAAATCATGTTCTGATTTTTCAGCTTTTGTCACCTCCCACTCTAGCTTCCCCATTCATTCCTATGGGACCAATTTCGCCGCAAAAACAACGATATTTCATGAACCATTCGGCGAAACGTTCCACAAAATAATAGCACACCATTCGGGAACAATCCGCACGTTTCGGTATATTACTTGTCTATGTAGTGTAAAAACTGTGGGAGGAGTTAGGGTGGTAAATTTGGCTATAATAATAATATATATGTGAGATAACAGTAAGTGGTCTTGCTATGCAAGAACACTTAATAAAACATACAAAAGTTATGAATTAAACCACATCTCCATGACAAAAATTGTGAATAATTCTGAAAAAGCAAAAAAGTGAAAGTTCAAAAATTGCGATCGGACCCCCAATCGCTTGAAAAACACCACATTCAGTCCATGAAAGACAAGCAGTATAAAGAGGATAAAACGTTCCTTAGGTGTGTCATATCAGGGTAGAAAGGTGAAAAGATATAGGGACACTTCCAAGCCACCGATAGTTGCGGGAGAGGAGTAATGGATGTACCCTTACCACACTTGATGGACCTCCTCTATGGCGAGGTCATACGAGCTTGCAGATATAACCCTCTGCAGGGACAGATGGATAACGATGTCCGGGTCTTGTTTGTAAGCGCCTCTCACTCAAAAACTGATCTTTAAGAACGTTAGATCTTGGCTCCTCCTCCCTTCTGATCAATGTGCTGTGTGTGTTGTGTCCATAGAGACCAGAGACCGGGGACAGGAGACAGGAGCCGGTGCTGAGCCTGACCGGGACTGCTGAGGAGGAGGAGCCAAGATCTAACGTTCTTAAAGATCAGTTTTTGAGTGAGAGGCGCTTACAAACAAGACCCGGACATTGTTATCCATCTGTCCCTGCAGAGGGTTATATCTGCAAGCTCGTATGACCTCGCCATAGAGGAGGTCCATCAAGTGTGGTAAGGGTACATCCATTACTCCTCTCCCGCAACTATCGGTGGCTTGGAAGTGTCCCTACATCTTTTCACCTTTCTACCCTGATATGACACACCTAAGGAACGTTTTATCCTCTTTATACTGCTTGTCTTTCATGGACTGAATGTGGTGTTTTTCAAGCGATTGGGGGTCCGATCGCGATTTTTGAACTTTCACTTTTTTGCTTTTTCAGAATTATTCACAATTTTTGTCATGGAGATGTGGTTTAATTCATAACTTTTGTATGTTTTATTTTATTATGTTATTTCTCTGCACTGGGATTTAAATTCACTACAGCTCCGGGTAGTACTCCCAAGGAGCCTGTTAGTTGCAAATTTCATTACATGATTTATTTATGCTAGCGCACAAATTTAGTTTATATGGTTTTTTACACTTTATTTGATATTTGAAGTATTTTGTTGCAGCTGCACATTGCATTTTCAAGCAATTTTTTATTTTGTCTTGCTCACTAGCGCAGGTTTTCCTACAAAATTATTTATGACCACAAACCTGCAGCTCATATCTTGAGCCATGAGCTTATCCAGAGACCAGCCAGGATCAATAAGGTGAGGGTATGCTATCCTAAAAAAAATAAAAAAAAAAATAAAAAGTGCATGGGCGGTATGGATGGTAAAACTCTCCAGCCCTTAAATATCAGCACAAAAGTAGCAACTTGTTCCTTCAACAGTGACAAGTCCTTTTTGGCTCTGAAGAAAACTGCTATACATTCAAAGTGCTGCCAGAAGGAGCAGACTAAAAGGAAATCACAATAAGGACAATCCTGGGTGGTATGGGGAGTGTGGTTAGCTGACGTGCCCGCCAAGATGCTATGCCAAGTTGCATATCAGGCGGCAGTAAACATAAAGGCAGATGTGTTGACTCAAGTGCAAACTGACTGGGTGGATCTCTAGTCGCTAACGCTCAGGTACTAAGCTAATCAAACAGCTGAGTTTGTTTAGCCGCTTGCCGACCAGCCGCCACAGTTTTACTGCGGCAGAATGGCACGGCTGGGCGAAACGACGTTATGTTACGTTGCTTTGCCATTTGGTCACTAGGGGCGCGCGCGCGCCCGCAGCATGTGCCCGACCCGATGCAAGTGCCTGGCAAGCGCGATGACCACCGGGCTCCCGCGATTGCTCATGACAGAGCGAGAACTGGGATCTGTGTGTGTGTAAACACACAGATCCCGGTTCTTTCAGGGGAGAGGGGACAGATTGTGTGCTCATACTATGTATGAACACCGATCTCTGTTTCCTCCTAGTCAGTCCCACTCCCCCCACAGTTAGAACACATACTAGGGAACACACTTAACCCCTTGATCGCTCCCTAGTGTTAACTCCTTCCCTGCCAGTGACATTTACACAGTAATCAGTGCATTTTTATAGCACTGATTGCTGTATAATTGTTAATGGTTTCAAAAATGTGTCAAAAGTGTCTGATATGTCCGCCATAATGTCGCAGTCCTGATAAAAATCGTAGATTGCCGACATTACTAGTAAAAAAAATAATAATAATAAAAATGCCATAAATCTATCCCCTATTTTGTAGACGCTATAACTTTTGTGCAAACCAATCAATATACGCTTATTGCGATATTTTTTTTTTTACCAAAAATATGTAGAATACATATCGACCTAAACTGAGGGAAAAAATTGTTTTTTTGATAAAAAATGTGGGATATTTATTATAGCAAAAAGCAAAAGATATTGTGTTTTTTCTCAAAATTGTCGCTATCCTTTTGTTTATAGCGCAAAAAAATAAAAACCGCAGAGGCGATCAAATACCACCAAAAGAAATCTCTATTTGTGGGGAAAACAGGACATCAATCTTGTTTGGGTTCAGCGCCGCACGACAGCGCAATTGTCAGTTAAAGCGACGCAGTGTCGAATCGCAAAAAATGACCTGGTCATTAAGCAGCTAAATCTTCCAGGGCTGAAGCGATCAAAGGGTACCTCTGCCTCAAAAGCAGCAGACCAAAGAGCTTTCATCAGATTGGCCAGATGTGTCTTCATGCTAGCAGGGGATGCAAGATCCCCTCTATAAAGCCCAACTTTTACTGCAGAAGCAGTTAGCCAAATAATCTTCATCAGAAGTGCCAGTCTGCCGGCGGATGATGCAATAGACTTCCCAGAGGCATGGGAACAGCAATATGGATTTAAAAAAATTAAGAAATTTTATACTACCATTAGGGAGTATTGTGTGGCCTGCGTTGGAGTTCACTTCAGTAGCCAAGGCTATTTGGTTCTCAGCAGACGAGTGGAAGGCAAACTTGGCCAGTAAGATGTCTCCGTGGTGTTTGATCCATGAGTGAAATTAAAGTGACCAGAGAGGCAGTACAACCACTATTGATGCAGTAGGCTGTTCCTCCACTATTCTGTGGGGTTAGTCAAGCCCTGTGGCTTAACCCACTGACTGCATATACATAGTGGAACGGAATGTGATTTAAGATGGAATCAGTGATGTCTAGATCAGGAGCTAATAACTTAGGCTAGTCACCTAGGCCCAGAACAAAGAGTTGGTGACAGGGCCTGAGAAGAGATTGGAAGATCCATAATCATCTTTGATCGACCAAGTCTGCTCCTCTCGAGGAGCAGCAAAGTTCCTTTTTACTCAAATGTGCCCAGTAGGTGTTATATTGCAGAAATGAATGCAAATTTGGGCAGGAGGCTCAGGATCAGTGTGGCCTGTGCAGCACTTTGTGATGTGATCTGTCTGCAACGGAAGATTTCTGGTGTGCTGGTGAATATGTACTTTGTGCAGTAAGGAAGTCAATGGAATGGCAAATGTTACCGAATCTTGTCCAACAGGAACCATCAGGCCATTGTTTTTTGTCGGAAAGCAGATTTAGGCAGGATGTGGAACGAAGGATCAAGATCCAAAAACTTTATATGGAGTCATTGAGAACAATCACTCAAACCATCAGATAAAGCATCTGCAGTTTCTCTAGCTCTAGCTGATGTATACATACGCACTTCAGTACACCCTGGCTTCTGAGAGTTTTACTTCAGGGTTCACTCAACAACCTTTGACCTTTCCACATACTCAAGACATTTTCCAGAACATTGCTTCCAGTAGTGGCCATCTTGTGAAAGCAAGGGCTGCAGGTTTCTTAGCTAGACAACAGCTGTGAGTTGCTCAACATCCTCCAGGTCCTGGCAAATTCTGATTCAGACTCAGATCAAATTTGGACATTTCATCAACTGGGGAAGGCCAACTAATCTCATTACATTAATGACATTTTAGACACTCAGGATAATACTGTAGAGTTGCCCTCACAGAGGGTGACAGTATTAGGTTCTTATGTGGAGGCAAGTCTTAGCTGTATCCCATGGTCTCAAATGGTCAAGAAGTAGTCAGCAGTAATCCATGCAGTCGGTTGGACGCACTGGAAGATTGAAAACATCATAATCTGGCCTTCTAAGGTAAACTCCAGGTATACTAGAACATGGGAAATCTCGCAGAATTTAGGGATTGAATCCTCTGCTCCCGGCTGCAAAGATTAAGATGTCTGCAAGTAATCCAAGATAAGGGATTGTGCGGTAGTCAGGTCCTCACTTCCTGAGATCCAGTGACTGTCGCACCTCTGGGGAAACCAATTCCGAAAGGCCGGTAAAGATCGTTCTTTCCCCTTAGAACTTGCAGTGCAACTATTGTTGGGAAGGTTGTCCCACTCCTCAATTCTTCTGAACAGGACTGCTTCAATAGGATCGGTGACACTAAAGCAGTATTTCTTCAGGATATCGCATCTAGGAGAAGGCTTTCAGAGATCCAAGCATCAACTGGTAAACTACCTTATTGCTACCATAATCAAACAAAATAGCTCTGGTTTCTTCTTCTCCAGCACCAGACGAGGGTCTGCATCCTTGCTTCTGGGTCAAGACATCACCCTTCTGACATGTCCAAACTGAAATGTCTGCATCACCACAAGCTGGAGTAATGGACTCTATGTGGAAGAAATACATGGAAGTGGCCTCTTCAGGCCTGGCAGTATCAGAAGAAGACTTTTCACTATCCACTAGGACAATTGCATTTTCTCAGGTCAGAGTAGCCTAAGGGGCTTATAGGCCGAAGATTAATTCATCAATCTAGTGCAGAGCTAACTTTATCAAATGGGTGGCGTGCTCATGGGCAAAACTCAGAGGTCCAGAATTTTACAGGATACCAACCAGGTTCATATACTACAAACCATTTTTTTGCCTATTGCAAAGTCAATCAAGCAACATTGGAAGCAGGGGAGTTGACTTCAGTTCTAAACGAATCTAATGATATGTTTCAATGTTCTTACAGGCAGCAGGAGGGGACGTCCTCCCACCACCCTCCGGTGCTTCTCCCAGTTCGCCCCTGCCATCAGCGAACAGGATAAGGAACCGACCGCCCTGAATGCTGACCACAGAGATTTCCAGCAGGACAGATGGTCCCTGGAGTCTCTATGATTGTTCGGAGGCCAGGCGCGATGTTATGATGTCACGCCCGACCTCTGCATTTGAAAAAAAATGCTGCCGCCTCGGCTGGGAAACTGAGGTTTCTTTTTCCCAGCCTAGTCTTATTGAGCCCAGATCTCACTGTAAAGAGGACCTGTCAAGCACTATTCCTAATACAAGGGATGTTTACATTCCTTGTAATAGGAATAAAAGTGATCAAAAAAATGTAAAAAGAAAGTGTCAAAATAGAAAAATAAATAGAATGAACAAAAAAATTAAACATGGAAAGCGCTCTCTGTCCCTGTGTGCTCGCTCGCAGACGTGAATGTAAACGGCGTTCAAACCTCACATGTGAGGTATCGCCGCGAACGTTAGAGAGAGAGCAATAATTCTAGCACTAGTCTTCCTCTGTAACTTTAAATATGTAACCTGTAACAAAATGTAAAGCGTCGCCTATGGGGATTTTTAAGTATCGAAGTTTGGTGCCATTCCACAAACGTGTGCAATTTTGAAGCGTGACATGCTAGGTATTTATTTACTCAGCGTAACATCATCTTTCACGTTATACAAAAAAATTGGGCTAAATTTACTTTTTTTTTTAATGCATGAAACTTTTTTTTTTTCCCCCCAAAAAAAACACGTTTGAAAAATTGCTGTGCAAATACGTGCGAGATCAAAAGTTGCAACGACCGCCATCTGTTTCTCTAGGGTCTCTGCTGAAAAAACATATATAATATTTGGGGGTTCTGTGTAAATTTTAAAGCAAAAAAAAAAATGATTTGTACATCTAGGAGAGAAATGTCATAAATAAAAACCTTTGGCCATAAAGCTGAAGCCCAGAAACGATAAAAAAAACTAAAAAAAACTCAGGTATTATCAGCCAATGTACAAATAAGTGCAACCAACAAACTCTTTCATTAACTGGCCATTGCAGCAAGGTGCGCATGGAAGGGCAATGTACATCACAAACTAAAAATTTCCCAGCACACTTACAGGCTAGCCTGCAAAACCACGAAATGAACCATGTTTACGTTAGAAACAGAGGGTTTTGTTTGCACACATTTACAAATATATGCGTAAGCCACAGTCCTCACACCAAGGGACCTCTGTATATACTGCGGCCCTAACTCTAAGCTGCCTGGCCAATGTATGTACCAATTTATGTCCTTTATTGTAATCCTCTGTACAGTAGCACAAGGAATATGCTTGTAGCACCAGAGATATGGGCTTATCTGTCTTCTGCTGCTCCTTCATTGTCTAGTCACTAGTTGGGGGGCAGAGAGGTGACCAAACTGTATCACGTACCAGCAATAGAGAAAAGTAAGGTCACTAACCTGACTGTTCTCTCTGATAGATCTGTGTAAATTTCAGGACTAACAAGGCAAAATGCAAATCCTTTCTCAGGTTAAACAGCTCCATTATGTTTTTCAACTGTGTATTTAGCAGTTTGCCTGGAGTTTTAGACACAGTGAAAAAAATTATTCTGTAAAAAATGGATGGGCTCTGAGCTTACTTTCCTGCTTTGTAAACATGTGTCAGATTTTCTTACTAATCAGCTTGATGATGGCCATTATTTCACCTCAGGGTACATTGTACAGTACAAGAGTTCACATAGAAATCTAACGTCTGGAACAAAGACCACCAAACAAATTATTGATTATATCTTTTAAACATAAGGGAACATTGTCTCATATGTAAAGCAGCCAGACAGGAATAATTTTGAAATTGTTGATCCAGTTTCTCCTTTGGTGAGGACACATTCACGATGATCAACTGCAGAAAAGTTTATGTTATCTTGGCATGCTAAAATGCTTTTTTCCCCCTCATCAGTGCAGAGAGACATCTGGAATAAAGTTTAATGTGTAAAACATGAATATCTAACGTTTATTATCTATGCCTGGAAATTGACTTAATACTATTGGAGTATTAAGAAATACATTTGTAAGAAATATCTTTGTAGCTGTATCACTTTCATTTTTACAGTGCTACAATATAAAAAAATATATATATTTCTATAGCTTCCAAAAAAATAAAAAGTGTTTTAATGTAATTGTATTTAAATTTCCTCTTTCCATATATTACCCAATACAACAGAAATCTATGAAGCCTTACTTATCTATATCCCATATACATGCTTAAGGTAGTAATTCCAAGCATATATATTTTTCTATTGTGTATATACTGTATAAACTTTTTTTTATATGTGTATAGTTTTTTTGTTTTTTTTTCAGAATGCCTTACTTATACCCTTGTTTAACTAGCATTCACAATTTTAACATGTTTATTTAACATTAAGTTTTACATTGTAATATCTGGGTTGATTTAACCCCTTACAACGTGCGGTTTGCCCGACAAAATTTCATTTTTTTTTACTTATCTTCACCTGACCATTAGGGGGCTTAAACATAGGTACTGTTGAAAACAATTGGCCTCAGTCAGGTGTATGTTATTAATTAACTTAATCATCAATGATACCGCTGTTGGAAGCCTGATAAATTCTGCCGTAGACTTAATCCAATCTAAACATGGCCGCTGTTAGGTATTGTTACCGACAACTGCACGGTATAAAGGACGTGAGGTGTATGAAGATAGCGCCGCTCCTGATGACGTCTGCATGACGAATCGTGTAGGGCAGAGCTTACAGCGTCACTACGTCACTTACGGTTTTGAGTTTCTGGTCTGTGAAACGCAAGGTGTCCCAGACCAACCGTTATACAGCTGTATACTATCCTGTAGCACTATTAAGAGTGCTTTTGACTAACTATTACCCAATAAATGTGATTATATGGATTTACACAATGAAATGTCCTTTTTCTTTACCCATTCTTATGTGATTGCACCCACTGACCGTGGATGAGGAGGAGGAAATACAGGACAAAGAGTTGATTCCAATGTGAGGCTTTTCACTCCTGCAGGGGTACATCTCTTTGGTGAGTGCGGGCCTGAGGGGGGAGCATGCGTGAAGATTCTCCAATTTATACTTATTACAGTATTCACCCAAGCACCAGCCACTTTGAAGATGATCACTTATATAAATTTATGAATTGTGACTTTTTGCTGATTTTTTTTAATTTCATTTTATTTTTTGTTTGTTCATATATTGAATTTTCTTTCAAGAAACTGACTTTACCTTGTTATTTTGAACTTTGAGGACTTTATTTGCATATATATATATATTTGTTTGTCAGTAATTGATGTAATTACATTGCAGGGTTGCGCCTGCATGCTTCATTCAATAGTGTGTCTTTGCACTTAAAGAGAGAGTACACAATTTAAATATTTTTTCCTTTTTTTTATATCACACAACAAGCACTTAGCACTGCCACTACACCCCTTCATTTCTTATAAGAAGAAAGCCATTGTTGAAAGAACGCCATAAGAAGTCCTGTTTGCAGTTTGCGAGAAGCCAAGTGAGGGACACAGCAAACATGTGGAAGAAGGTGTTCTGGTCAGATGAGACCAAAATCAAACTTTTTGGCCTAAAAGAAAAACGATATGTGTGGCGGAAAACTAACATGCTTTTCTTCAGCAGGGACAGGAAGTTGGTCAGAGCTGATGGGAAGATGGATGGAGCCAAATACAGAGCAATCTTAGAAGAAAACCTGTTAGCGCCTGCAAAAGACTTGAGACTGGGGTGGAGGTTCACCTTCCAGCAGGACAATCACCCTAAACATACAGCAAGAGCTACAATGGAATGATTTAGTTCAAAGCATATTCATGTGTTAGAATGTGCCCAGTCAGAGTCTAGACCTAAATCCAATTGGGAATCTGTGGCAAGACTTGAAAACTGATGCTCTCCATCTGACAGAGCTTTAGCTATTTTGCAAAGAAGAAGAGGCAAAAATTTCACTCTCTAGATGTGCAAAGCTGGTGGAGACATACCCAAAAAGACTGTAATTGCAGCAAAAGGTGGTTCTACAAAGTATTGTCTCAGGAGGGCTGAATACAGATGTGCGCTACATTTTTCACATATTTATTTGTAAAAAAAAAAATGTTGAAACCATTTATCATTTTTCTTCCCCTTCACAATTATGTGCCACATGGTGTTGTTCTATCACATAAAATCCCAATAAAATACATTTACGTTTTTGGTTGTAATATGACAAAACGTGGAAAATTTCAAGGGGTATGAATACTTTTTCAGGGCACTATATAAAGCACTGTGTAATTTGTCTGCACTATATAAATATTTGTAACTAATAATAATCTGTGTAAAACAAAAACTCTTAACTATTTTGTCCTTGTTTCTGAACCTAGCCAGGTTGTCTATTCCAATAAGCTCAAATCTCAAACTAGGCAACCAAAATAATGTGATTTTTTGATAATGCGGGGGTCTGAAATACTGTCAGGTCTTTACTGCTGTCTCTGTGAAGAGATTCACGCTCGCCTCTATTTGTCCTGTTACAACTCATTTATTCAGGGAAGCCTATCCCAAACCCACATAACTGTCCCTGAGCCACCCCCATCAAATCATTTTTTGCAGCTATTACCTTTTGTACCACCACCCTCTCCCTTTAGAATGTAAGCTCTATGAGCAGGGCCCTCCTGTACCTTTTGTATTGAACTGTACTGTAATTGTGTTGTCCCCCTTATACATTGTAAAGCGCTGAGTAAACTGTTGGCGCTATATAAATCTCGTATAATAATAATAATAATAATAATAATCATCATGACAGAAAAAGAGGGGAAAAGCCAACATTTTTGAATTGTCGAGGGTAAATCTTCTAATGCAGACCATTTTTTTTGGTGACACCTGTTTAAGAGGTGATTGACCTTACTTTGGAGAGATTTCCTCTCACTTCCTGTTGTGTCGACAGAGCAGGACAAAGTGAACAGTAATTTCCCTAATAAGATAGATAGATGGTAGAAAAAGAACTGAACTGGGTTTTATAAAGTAAATTACTTAGCTTATTCCTCAATTTTCTCTGTTCTTTGATGCTCCCAGGCTAGGGTGGACCTTCATCATCCTCACTAATGATAAAGTGGAGGGTTTTTTTGGGGACTTTAAATTAAGCCATAAGGTCATGTATTTCCATCCCTGTTGAAGTAAAAAATAAGGAGGAGAGCAAGAGAGTGGGACTTTACATAAAGCATGTGGTTGCAATAGAGTAAATTGGTGAACATATAGGAAATGTATTGATTATTATATAGTATATACATACATATAATGCTGGTATCAATTATAGACGATGAGCATGGTAAGAACATTAAACATGGTAATGACATTGGTATCTCATGAATGATATAACCACAATAATATTCCATAGTTCACCAATAGCAAGATTGTATAAAACCATAAATTGCAAAATAGTGCCTGCAGGACCTATGGCCTCACTAGTCCTGTAAAGGTGGGTATTGCATAATGACTTAAAGGTCTGGGTAAGTATTAGTAGAAACACAGCGTCTGGTAGCTCTACGCATTTCGTGGCTTTTGAGCCACTCGTCAGGCACAAGCGCGTGATGTATCTAAAATAGAATTATTATATATGAATAGTCTGATATATATATATATATATATATATATATATATATATATATATATATATATATATATATATCTCAATAACTCACTCACTCAAACATGAACAGTGGTAGGGGGTAAAGAAGACCCCACACCCGGTGCATGCTTACTTATTGTAGTTCATGTATTGATGGTATGGTGCCGGGCACCACGAGCCTTCCGAGGGCACCTCCAACTGGGAGCTGTGGCGGACAACTCGGCAGGGACGACCCACACAGGCATCAACCAGGGCAGGCATGGAACCACAAGGCACTCCTGTGTAGGAAGTGAAAATATGAAGTGAATGTCTAAGAGATATCGGTGAGGGTGAGAAAGTGGGCAGGGGACCCATGCTAGTAAAAAAAATATAGTGTGCAGAAATGAGGACTGATGACCCTGAAGCTAACAATAAACTGTGTGGGATAGAAGTGTGAGTGAGGGAAGTGGTTACCCAGCAGTGGCACCTGGGAGGTGGGAGTGGAAGGCCCGAAGGGCGATGATAAGGAGTGCAACGTTATCTAATGTGGATTAAGAAACCGAGGAGAGGGGAAAAAACGAGATCCCAAGCTGCGTGGAGTCCGGTGGGATGTGACACCACGGAACAGCCCACCATTGTCACGCCGTGTAGCAGAGTGGGAGGAGGGGCGCCGTCAACCGAGCAGCTATGTACCCGGTCAACCGGCACCAACATATCTCCCATGTTGCTCACGAGCGTGGAAACCACCTGCATGGGTGTGGCCTTAAGGATGCCGCATGTCCAGGGTGGAATGCGTGACGTTGATGCGCAGTGACGGCGCATCTGCTCCCCTCAGGCGTCATAGAAGGCAGGGGATGGGAGGAGGTCCGCAAGGCGCATCACAGCTCCCGGACAAGGAGACAATCAGTTAGACGGCATGGCAACCTGACTATGCACACTACCAACAGTGACAACGAACCAAAGTTATATGTCCAAATTGAACTGTAAAAGATGTATAAAAGAATTAATGAATAACAAGATACTACTGATAAGGAGGTACAGTGGGGCAAAAAAGTATTTAGTCAGCCACCAATTGTGCAAGTTCTCCCACTTAAAAAGATGAGAGACGCCTGTAATTGTCATCATAGGTATACCTCAACTATGAGAGACAAAATGTGGAAACAAATCCAGACAATCACATTGTCTGATTTTTGAAAGAATTTATTTGCAAATTATGGTGGAAAATAAGTATTTGGTCACCTAAAAACAAGCAAGATTTCTGTCTCTCACAGACCTGTATCTTCTTCTTTAAGAGGCTCCTCTGTCCTCCACTCATTACCTGTATTAATGGCACCTGTTTGAACTTGTTATCAGTATAAAAGACACCTGTCCACAACCTCAAACAGTCACATTCCAAACTCCACTATGGTGAAGACCAAAGAGCTGTCGAAAGACACCAGAAACAAAATTGTAGACCTGCACCAGGCTGGGAAGACTGAATCTGCAATAGACAAGCAGCTTGGTGTGAAGAAATCAACTGTGGGAGCAATAATTAGAAAATGGAAGACATACAAGACCACTGATAATCTCCCTCGATCTGGGGCTCCATGCAAGATCTCACCCGGTGGGGTCAAAATGATCACAAGAACGGTGAGCAAAAATCCCAGAACCACACGGGGGGGACCTAGTGAATGACCTGCAGAGAGCTGGGACCAACGTAGCAAAGGCTACCATCAGTAACACACTACGCCACCAGGGTCTCAGATCCTGCAGTGCCAGACGTGTCCCCCTGCTTAAGCCAGTACATGTCCGGACCCATCTGAGGTTTGCTAGAGAGCATCTGGATGATCCAGAAGAGGTTTGGAAGAATGTCATATGGTCAGATGAAACCAAAGTAGAACTGTTTAGTAGAAACACAACTCGTCGTGTTTGGAGGAGAGAGAATGCTGAATTGCAACCAAAGAACACCATACCTACTGTGAAGCATGGGGGTGGCAACATCATGCTTTGGGGCTGTTTCTCTGCAAAGGGAACAGGAAGACTGATCTGTGTACATGAAAGAATGAATGGGGCCATGTATCTTGAGATTTTGAGTGCAAACCTCCTCCCATCAGCAGGGGCATTGAAGATGAAACGTGGCTGGGTCTTTCAGCATGACAATGATCCCAAACACACTGCCCAGGCAATGAATGGTTGGCTTTGTAAGAAGCATTTCAAGGTCCTAAAGTGGCCTAGCCAGTTTCCAGATCTCAACCCCATAGAAAACCTTTGGAGGGAGTTGAAAGTCCGTGTTGCCCAGCGACAGCCCCAAAACATCACTGCTGTAGAGGAGATCTGCATGGAGGAATGGGCCAAAATACCAGAAACAGTATGTGACAACCATGTGAAGACTTACAGAAAACGTTTGACCTTAAACTTTTGATATTGACCAAATACTTATTTTCCACCATAATTTGCAAATAAATCCTTTCAAAAATCAGACAATGTGATTGTCTGGATTTGTTTCCACATTTTGTCCCTCATAGTTGAGGTTTACCTATGATGACAATTACAGGCCTCCCTCATTTTTTTTAAGTGGGAGAACTTGCACAATTGGTGGCTGACTAAATACTTTTTTGCCCCACTGTAGATCAGATAAACCAGGGGAGGCTAGCATTTGGTCAATTAAATAGGTGTAATAGAACTGAACCAATAGAGCATTACCCCGTGATTCCATCCCTATTTAGAGTGATAAAGTGGAGGGGTATTTTTGGGACTTTAAATGGAGCCATAGCCTGGTAAGGTCATGTATTTCCATCCATGTTGAAGTCAAAAATAAGGAGGAGAGCAAGAGAGTGGGACTTTACATGAAGCACGTGGTTGCAATAGAGTAAATTGGTGAACATATAGGAAATGTATTGATTATTATATAGTATATACATACACATAACGCTGGTATCAATTATAGATGATGAGCATGCTAATAACAATAAACATGGTAATGACATTGGTATCTCGTGATATAACCACAATAATATTCCATAGTTCACCAATAGCAAGATTGTATAAAACCATAAATTGCAAAATAGTGCCTGCAGGACCTATGACCTCACTAGTCCTGTAAAGGTGGGTATTGCATAATGACTGGGTAAGTATTAGTAGAAACACGGCATCGGGTAGCTCTACATGTTTCGTGGCTTTTGAGCCACTCGTCAGGAGCAAGCGCATAATGGTTTGGTCAAAAATGGGTTTGGACGGAACCTGGAGCCTAACTCAAGCTCATCCCTAGTCCTCACTTGCAATGCAAGACTGCTGGTCCTGCATTGTACATGATGATTGTACATGATGATCTTTAAGAGCCTTCGACCAGTCAATGGCAAAAGCTTTGGGAACTGGTTATAAAGTGCATATTGATTGGTTTGCGCAAAAGTTATAGCGTCTACAAAATAGGGAATAGATTTATGGCATTTTTATTATAATTTTTTTTTTACTAGGAGCAAAGAGGGACCATCCGAGAGGACCCCAACCATAAAGGAGTCATCAGAGGAGCTCCACATTAATCTGCGGAACAGGACACCATCAGCCAGTGATCCAGAAACCGGAGACACCATACATCAGATGGTCCTACAGTCCCCCACAGAGGGTAATCTGTCTGCTCGAATGACCCTGCGGTGGAGGGGGTCCACCTTTTCTGGTAAGGGTCTCCACACACAGATTACCACTCTGACACTGGGATCCATCCTTCCACCATCCATGCCCCAGGGAGCTTTCTAGCATTTCATCTGCATCATCTCCCATTTTGGAACTCACTTACCTGTGTACACATTCATTTATGTTACAATTGCAACCTATTGTGGACATTACGATATGTTTGATTTATCGCAATTTGGGAGGTGGATGCATTTTTTTCACATTATAATTTACTATTCACCATATCACATTTAGCTATTTGTGTATATATACTATATACGATCCTTCATATGAATATTATATCTGCTTATAGCGCAACTTTATTATTATTATTTTTGAAGTTTTTTACCAGAGAGATATTAGATGGTTTTCAGTTGCTGCTTCTATATACAATCTAGCGCTTTATTTTTTTCCTTTTTCTATTTTTTGGAAATAACTATACATTGTTTTCTCATGATGTAAAATTAAAAATTGAATCAATTTTATCTTCACCTTTGGTGAGACTAGATTTGATTTGAAACGTTAACGTGTTTCCACCAGCCGTACCCATATATTTGCCAACTGGGCCATTGGGCTTTAGAGTTGAATGGCTACATATACTATATGCATCCATGGGAAATGACTTTTCTGTGTTGAGAAAAGCACTGTGACAAACCTCTCATGGACAGCTCAAAATCAATTTTTATGATCTGGAGCTTCAGATCATTTGACTGTGACAACCAATCACAGTGGTCACATGATCAAAAAACAAATGTCCGTCTCCAAGCATTCAAATCCTCTGGAAACTGAATTCCAAGAATTCAGCTCCTTTATAAAAAATGAAGGCACACAATGAATTAAGTCCAGCTGGGTGCATGCCCCTCCTGGGCTTAGCTCCATTATTTATAATGAGGAAAATAATTATTTGATCCCCTGCAGATTTTGTGAGTTTGCGCACTTACAAAGGAATGAAAGGTCTATAATTTTTATCATAGGCTTGTTTTAAATGATAGAAACAGATAGTCAACCAAAAATCCAGAAAAAACACATGATACAAAAGTTATAAATTGAGTTGCAGTTCAGTGAGTAAAATAAGTATTTGATCTCCTACCAACTAACAATAATTCTGGCTCCCACAGACTGGCTACAGTATGTGCTCATGTGGTACGCAGATAAGTCCTGTCAATTTAAGAAGGTGCTCCTAACGACAACTCGTTACGTGTATAAAAGACACCTGTCCACAGAAACTCTTTCATCCAATCAATCCCACCATCATAGGCAAGACCAAAGAGCTGTCAAAGGATGTCAGGGACAAGATTGTAGACCTGCACAAGGCTGGAATGGGCTACAAAACCATCAAAACCATCAGCAAGAAGCTTGGTGAGAAGGAGAGTGATTATTCGCAAATGGAAGAAATACAAAATAATCATTAATCACCCTCAGTTATGAGCTCCATGCAAGATTTCGCCTCATGGGGTAAGGATGATCATAAGAAAAGTGAGGCATTAGCCCAGAACTACACGGGAGGAGCTTGTGAATGATCTCAAGGCAGTTGGGACCGCAGTCACCAAACAAACCATTGGTAACACAATACGCTGCCATGGCTTGAAATTCTGCAGTGCCCACAAGGTCCCCCTCCTCAAGAAGGCACATGTAGTAGAGGCCCGTCTGAAGTTTGTCAATGAACATCTAAATTAGGGTTGTCACAATACCGATACTTGCACTCGAGCAAATGCTCTGATATTTGGATAGTCAGGGATGATCAGTGCGACGGTGGAGGGAGTTACAAGCATCGATCTCCCTGTATATATTTCAATAAAGCAGCTGACAGACGCTTCTCCTCCTCTCCTCCCCCCACCCCACCGCTTTCAGCTGCTTTATTGAAATTTATACAGGGAGATCGCTGCTTGTAACTCCCCCCCACCGCTGCACCGATAACCCATGTCTGTCCTCTGTGTCCTCCTCCAGTCCCCCTCTGTGTCCTCCTTCATGCTCCTCCAGTCCCCCTCTGTGCTCCGGTCCCCCCCTCTGTTCTCCGTTCCCCCCTCCATGCTCCTGTCACCCTCTGTGCTCCTGTCCCCCTCCATGCTCCGCTCCGCTCTACTTGCTCCTGTCCCCCTCCATGCTCCGCCCCCCCCCCGTGCTCCGCTCCCCCTCCCCCCTCCGTGCTCTGCTCCCCCCTCCGCGCTCCACTCCCCCTCTGTGCTCCGTTCCCCCTCTGTGCTCCGTTCCCCCTCCATGCTCCGATCCCCCCTCCATGCTCCTCTGCCCCCTCTGTCTTTGATCTGTGAGGAGGGAGATCAGAGGAAGGAGCCGGTAAATCTGTCATTTACTGGCTCCTTCCTTTTCCGAATGAACAGAGTCAGTGATTACTGACTCTGTCCATTCATAACTGAGCATCGTAAACTGTGTTTACGATGTTTCAGTTTATGAATGGAGAGGAGCCGCTGTCTCCTGTCCATTCATCTCCAGTGCAGCTGAGGCTGCAAAGAAATAGACTGGGGAATCTGTGTCCTCAGTCCCTTTCCCTGTCTCAAAGGGGAGATGTCAGAGATGTCAATAAAATTACAAAAAAGAATTGTAAAAGATAATTAAAATAATTAATTGTAAAAAATAAAATTGTATAAAAAATTAAATAAAAATAAAAAACTACTGCGTCATCAGTGCTGTATCAGTAATCGGTATCGGTAAGTACTTGGAAAAGAAGTACTTGTACTTGGTCTTAAAAAAGGGGTATCGGGACAACCCTAATCTAAATGATTCAGAAAAGGATTGGGAGAAAGTGCTGTGGTCAGATGAGACCATAAATGAGTTCTTTGGCAATAAATCAACTTTCTGTGTTTGGAGGAAGAAAAATGCTGACTATGACCCTAAGAACACCATCCCTACAGTCGAGCATGGAGGTGGAAACATTATGCTTTGAGGCTCTTTCTCTGATAAAGGTACAAGCCGACTTTGCTGCATTGGGGGGCCAATAGATGGGGCCATGCATTGTAAAATCTTGGATGAGAACCTTCTTCCCTCAGTCAGAACACTGAAGATAGGTCGTGGATGGGTCGCCGTGGATGGGTCTTCCAGCATGACAATGACCCAAAACATAAAGCCAAGGCAACAAAGGAGTGGCTCAAGAAGAAGCACATTAAGGTAATGGAGTGGCCTAGCCAGTCTCCAGACCTTAACCCTATAGAAAATCTATGGAGGGAGCTGAAACCTCAAGTTGCCAAGCAACAGCCAAGAAACCTTAAGGATTTAGAGAAGATCTGTAAAGAAGAGTGGACCAAATTCCCTCCTAAGATGTGTGCAAACCTGGTAAACAACTACAAGAAATGTCTTACCTCTGTGCTTGCCAACAAGGGTTTCTCCACAAAGTACTAAGTCATGTTTTGCTCGAGGATCAAATACTTATTTTACTCACTGAACTGCAACTCAATATAACATTTGTATCATAAGTTTTTTTTCTGGATTTTTGGTTGATATTCTCTCGCTATCATTTTAAGATACACTATAATAAAAATTATAGGCCCTTTATTTCTTTATAGGTGGGCAAACTTACAAAATCTGCAGGGGATCAAATATTTATTTTCCCTACTGTATATCTGATAGCTTTACAGGCAGTTCCCGGGTTACAAACAAGGTTCTGTATGTGTGTTCTTAAGTTGAATTTGTACGTAAGTTTGAACAGATAGCATAGGGAAGGGTTAACACCCCTCAGGGGCGTAACTAGAAATCACAGGGCCCCATAGCAAAATGTTGTATGGGGCCCCCCCCTGCAAACAGCCCCCCCACAAAAAAATGTCAGGGCTTAAATTTAAATAGTGGGTGTGGCTTAAAGGGTGTGGCTCAAAGGGGGTGTGGTTAGAGTCCGAGATTTATGAGGGTTGGAGGAAGGAAGGAAGAAAAGAAAGAAGGAAAGAAAGCAGGGATGGAGGGACAACAGGCCCAGATCCTACACCACAATAGCAATATGTGTATTCCAGAAAGTTTAACAATCAACAGATAAATATACTCCAAACACCTGGTGTTGGCGCTTCAATCATCCTCACCTGTGCCCAATGCAGCGTGACCAGTGCCCAATGTGGCCTGTGTGTTCCCAATGCAGCATGGTCTGCCCGTGCCCAATACAGCCTCACCTGTGCCCAATACTGCTTCACCTGTGCCCAATGCAGTGTGGCCTGTGCCCAATGCAGCATGTCCAGTGCCCAATGCTGCGTGTCCAGTGCCCAATGCAGCGTGACCTGCGCCCAATGCAGCCTGTCCAGTGCCCAATGCAGCCTTGCCTGTGCCCAATGCAGCCCCACTGTGCCCAATGTGGCCTGCCTGTAGCCCAATACAGCCTCGCCTATGCCCATCTGTGCCCAATGCAGCCTCATCTGTGCCCAATACTGCCTCACCTGTGCCCAATGCAACCTCACCTGTGCCCAATGCAGCGTGACCCGTGCCCAATACAGCCTTACCTGTGCCCAATGCAGCCTCACCTGTGCCCAATACAGCCTCACCTGTGCCCAATGCAGTGTGACCCGTGCCCAATACAGCCTCACCTGTGCCCACCTGTGCCCAATGCAGCCTCACCTGTGCCCAATACTGCCTCACCTGTGCCCAATGCAGCCTCACCTGTGCCCAATGCAGCGTGACCTGTGCCCAATGCAGCGTGACCTGTGCCCAATACAGCCTCACCTGTACCCACCTGTGCCCAATGCAGCCTCACCTGTGCCCAATACTGCCTCACCTGTGCCCAATGCAACCTCACCTGTGCCCAATGCAGCATGACCTGTGCCCAATACAGCCTCACCTGTGCCCAATGCAGCCTCACCTGTGCCCAATGCAGCATGACCCGTGCCCAATACAGCCTCACCTGTGCCCACCTGTGCCCAATGCAGCCTCACCTGTGCCCAATACTGCCTCACTTGTGCCCAATGCAGCCTCACCGGTGCCCAATACTGCCTCACCTGTGCTCAATGCAGCCTCACCTGTGTCAAATGCAGCATGACCCGTGCCCAATACAGCCTCACCTGTGCCCACCTGTGCCCAATGTAGCCTCACCTGTGCCCAATACTGCCTCCCCTGTGCCCAATACTGCCTCACTTGTGCCCAATGCAGCCTCACCTGTGCCCAATACTGCCTCACCTGTGCCCAATGCAGCCTCATCTGTGCCCAATGCAGCCTCACCTGTGCCCAATGCAGCGTGACCTGTGCCCAATACAGCCTCACCTGTGCCCAATGCAGCCTCACCTGTGCCCAATACTGCCTCACCTGTGCCCAATGCAACCTCACTTGTGCCCAATGCAGCCTCACCTGTGCCCAATACAGCCTCACCTGTGCCCAATACAGCCTCACCTGTGCCCAATACTGCCTCACCTGTGCCCAATGCAGCCTCATCTGTGCCCAATGCAGCCTCACCTGTGCCCAATGCAGCGTGACCTGTGCCCAATACAGCCTCACCTGTGCCCAATGCAGCCTCACCTGTGCCCAATACTGCCTCACCTGTGCCCAATGCAACCTCACCTGTGCCCAATGCAGCCTCACCTGTGCCCAATACAGCCTCACCTGTGCCCAATACAGCCTCACCTGTGCCCAATGCAGCCTCACCTGTGCCCAATGCAGCCTCACCTGTGCCCAATGCAGCATGACCCGTGCCCAATACAGCCTCAACTGTGCCCACCTGTGCCCAATACTGCCTCACCTGTGCCCAATGCAGCCTCATCTGTGCCCAATGCAGCCTCACCTGTGCCCAATGCAGCGTGACCTGTGCCCAATACAGCCTCACCTGTGCCCAATGCAGCCTCACCTGTGCCCAATACTGCCTCACCTGTGCCCAATGCAACCTCACCTGTGCCCAATGCAGCCTCACCTGTGCCCAATACAGCCTCACCTGTGCCCAATACAGCCTCACCTGTGCCCAATGCAGCCTCACCTGTGCCCAATGCAGCCTCACCTGTGCCCAATGCAGCATGACCCGTGCCCAATACAGCCTCAACTGTGCCCACCTGTGCCCAATACAGCCTCACCTGTGCCCACCTGTGCCCGATGTAGCCTCACCTGTGCCCAATACTGCCTCACCTGTGCCCAATACTGCCTCACCTGTGCCCAATGCAGCCTCACCTGTGCCCAATACTGCCTCACCTGTGCCCACTGCAGCCCCACCTGTGCCCAATGCAGCCTCACCTGTGCCCAATACTGCCCCACCTGTGCCTACCTGTGACCAATGCAGCGTGACCCGTGCACAATGCAGCCTCACCTGTGCAGAGGAAGAGGTGAGCCAGTGGCGAAACTACCGGGGAGGATGAGGAATGCATACTGCAGCCCTCAATTGGCTGTTATCGAGCATGGTGCTGCCTCAGAGTGGGGGGGCAAGCACCGCCCACACGGTCCCCCAGCCAGGGGAAGTGAGGAGAGGAAGAGGCAAGCTGTCCATACGAGCAGAGAGCTGTAAGAGCTTTCGTTTGAATTTCCTGTTTTCCTGGGGCTCACCGTTACATAGCCCCACCTCTTGGCCGGTGCCTTTGATGACGTCATATGTCCCGCATTGGACCGGTCTTCTGTCTATCAAAGGCGCCGAGCCAAGAGGTGGGGCTATGTGACAGTGAGCCCCAGGAACACAGGAAATTCAAATGAAAGCTCTTACAGCTCTCTGCTCGTACGGACAGCTTGCCTCTTCCTCTCCTCACTTCCTCTGGCTGGGGGAACGTGCGGGCGGTGCTCGCCCCCCCGCAGTATGCATTTCTCATCCTCCCCACGGGCCCCTCTTGGCTGCGGGCCCCATAGCGCCCACGTGGCTCGCTATGGCAGTAGTTCCGCCACTGACACCCCTGTAACATTTGTTTTGCTGTCTGTGCCCCTGTTCAAATTCCACCTCACTTTCTGTCCCTGTGACAACTGGATTTTGAAAAATTGGGTTGTTGTGGAAACAAAGATAGGTAATAAAGCTTCAGTGGAGACACCTTTTTCCCATGATAACGCTTACAGGAGTGAATTTCCCTTCCCTCTTCTCACTTCCTATTGTCTCCCTCCATTTGTAAGTATGAGTCATATGTAAGTCGGATGTTTGTAACTCGGACACTGCCTATATAGTACTCCTGGAAAACAGCTCTCTGTAATTCCAAGAGAGCGACACTGATCCTTCTGAGCTATGAATCTTGAATAGGAGAGTCACTGCAGCTACTATGCCCATTCCTCCCCTGCTCTCCTCCTGCCCGTTCACAGAAGCCTTCATATTATGTGAACACATTCACAAAATACAAAACGTTCTGTGAATGAGCAGCAGAGGGGAGAGGAGGGGCAGGCATAGCTGCTCTGTGTGCTTCTCTCCTCTCAGTTTCCAGAGTGTCTCTCTGGCAGAACAATAAACCTATCAAATGTAACTTGGAATTAACTCATATTGTGAGTTAATTCCAATGAGCAGCAGAGGGGAGAGGAGGGGCAGGCATAGCTGCTCTGTGTGCTTCTCTCCTCTCAGTTTCCAGAGTGTCTCTCTGGCAGAACAATAAACCTATCAAATGTAACTTGGAATTAACTCATATTGTGCCTTTACTTTTTACAAAGTAACCTAATTTCTGGAATTCAGCTTTTAGGGTCCAGGAGCCAGCAGCAGCAGCAAGGGGTTAAAGTGTCTGTAAAGGCAAAACTTTTTTTTAGTTTTGGAGAGTGGGGAGGAGTTAAAAAAACTCTTTCAGGTCTTTTTTTTTTTTTTTTTGCTTTCTTTTCTGTCTGTGCTCCCATTGGGCAGATTCACCCTCTATTTGTCCTGGTAACTGTTGGCACAGGTACAACCCAAATAACCCAAGTAAATAACCCAACAGCGGTTTGTACCTGTTCCCATTCTATCCAAAACAAAAAAATGGCTATACACTCACTTTAAAACTTCTTTCATGCCTATGCGTATTGATGTATGCTGCAATAAAGCAAATAATTTAAATTAAATGGGCTCATAAAGCGGTATTAATCACAAAACCAAACATTTTATATATTGGCAGCTTACCCATCATTAGATGTTGTAGCTGCATTTTTTTTTCTTTTTAGGCTTTTCTCCCTCAGTTTTTACCTGATGCTCTGGACAATAACACACCTCCTCTGTTAGGGTGCTCCCACTCTGGATAAAGGAGAACAGGGGGCACAGCACACAGCAGTGTTGTCAGTGTGGGGGGGAGGGAATTGGTAAATGTAATTGCAGGTTTAAATACACTAAAAATTGAATCCAAATTCCAACTAACACTTTATAATCAAGTACAGCAACCAAGCTTGTTCTGTTGAAAAATAACAACAGACTTACTGGTCACATCACCAGATGAAAAAAGATAAAAGAAAGCCTAAAAAGAAAACTAATTCAATCATCACATCTAAGAATTGGTAAGCTGAAATATAATAAATGTTTGCTTTTGGGTTTAATGAGCCTTTCCAGACAAACAAATTACCCACAAAATGCAGAAAGCCACAAGACACAGTACATTTATATATGTGCATTGTAAAAGGTGCATTGCTTTATAGAACATCCTGAAAAAAATTTTGGATGCAAAAAAAAAAAATGATAGAGAAGTGCGTAGTATGAGGATGCATTGCCCAGACAGGATCCTCCTTTTATATAAAAGGCTTCATAAAATGATAATATGGCAGCTTCTACAGCCATGAAGGAATTACCAGGCAAAGGAGTAAGCCAATCCTGGCTATATACTAATTGGGAGGCCAAATATTAAATATAGAAGCCAAGACCTGCTACGTGAGTAGGTAGTTTAAGTATATCTAAAGCAACTCTTTAATCATTAATCGTTTTGTTTAAAGATCTGCACAGGGACCATACAGGGCGAATTAGCTAAGGTGTATTATGCCCCGTACACACGATAGGATTTTCCAATGGAAAATGTGTGATAGAACCTTGTTGTCGGAAATTCCGACCGTGTGTAGGCTCCATCACACATTTTCCATCGGATTTTCCGACACACAAAGTTTGAGAGCAGGCTATAAAATTTTCTGACAACAAAATCCGTTGTCGGAATTTCCGATCGTGTGTACTCAAATCCGACGCACAAAGTGCCACGCATGCTCAGAATAAATAAAGAGATGAAAGCTATTGGCTACTGCCCCGTTTATAGTCCCGACGTACGTGTTTTACGTCACCGCATTCAGAATGATCGGAATTTCCCACAACTTTGTGTGACCGTGTGTATGCAAGACAAGTTTGAGCCAGCATCCGTCGGAAAAAATCCTAGGATTTTGTTGTTGGAATGTCCGATCAATGTCCGACCGTGTGTACGGGGCATAACAGTTTAGATAGAAAGATCACTTTGACCATATTAATGGCCCGTACACACGATCTGAAAATCGGACGAAGAATATCGCTTTCGACACGATCGTACGATAATCGGATCATTAGTACAGAGCTTTCAAGAGCCGATCACAACGATTCATCCGATATTATTCAATTAAGCCTTATTGTAAAGAACATAGCACATATCATGAGGGACTCCATTTTAGTTCTAAGACACCATCTCATGTTTTACAGGAAAATTGAGAAAACTCAAATATGAGTTTCAACCGAAACCCACATAATCTTTAAGCTGTTATCTATAGAAAACCTTCTCAAGGTTGCCTATACATTTTAGCTAGAATATGGAGTTTGGCCTAGCTCATGTTTGTTCTTGATAAGATAAAATGCGTCCTTCACCTGTTAAAGAATATTCTAATAGTAGAAATGATGCAAGATTTTGTTTTATAACACCAGCTAATAGGTAACTATTAACTGAACCTATTTTCATTTCAATGACATGTATAAGGTTAGTAAAACTCCTCCCATCCCTCAAATGACATAAATGCTATATTTCTGAAACTCAAATTAGATGTCATTAAGTGGCTAAGCAAACCTGTCTCCTGTGTCACTTTATTGATATCTCCAGGCCTGGGGGTCTACGGAGGTCTTCCTGCATTACCTGAACCTACCTGGGTGGTCTTAGAAGCCGAAATTGCCTACAATCTGGGGGCTCATCCGGGATAAAAAGCCAAATAAAATCATCTGAAGGTAAGTCTTTATTTTGTCTTTATTGACGAAATATTTCTTGCCTCAGCTCTGATTAAAGCTTTTTAGACCCGTAAATTAGTAGGGGATAAGAACCATGCCAGAGGTTAATATTGGAGGGTTTTTGGGAAACCCACAAAGATAAGCAGTACTGCATACACATATATAGAGACATTCCTTTTGGGAAGGGATATGAAGTGGTTAATGAGGAAATAGACTCCGGTGACCCCAAAATCTTTTGCTTTTTCTTATCTATCGCATTAGAAGTTATAAGATAATCTGTCGTGTGTGTGTGGGTCAGAAGACTGGGTGGTAAGAACAGTCGGCTCCCACTGTCAATATGGGTCAGAAACAAGGTAAAGAAGATCCTCCCCCTCTTCCCAATCCAGGAGAAACGTGTAAGGATTTTGTAGCCAGAATTTGTGGTACTAATTATGAATTCATAGTCCCATGGGTTTCAAATTTAGTGGGATGGACCGAAGCCATACACAGTGTAGACCCCTTTCCCCGGGATGGCGCTAATGATGAATTTCACATAGATATGATAAAAGGATTGTGTTTAGGAGATAAGAGAGCTTTCCCTTGGTACCCCGGGGATCCTCAATGGGATATGGATTATATGGAAAAGGGAGGAGAGAACTGGTTAAAATACGCCCCATATTGGTTTCAGAGGGATAATAAGAAACAGAAAAAGCCCACCAAATGTTTAAGTAAGGAAGATTATGACCAGAAACATAGAGAAGAAGCCGATAAAAAGAGATTTGTCCCTGACCCAATAGCCCCACCCCTGCCAATAGTCAGTCATCCTCCACCTGCATATGTACATGTCTATCCGAGTTTAAGAAAGGAAGATATTGATCTTCTGGCTGGACATTATGCAACCAGACAACGGCAGGTCCCCCTCGCTCCACAACCACAACAGCAGATCCCTCCCGCTCCACAACAAGATAGACAGCACCCACAGAGGGCCCGAGTCGAGGTAGGGGAACCAGAAGATGATCAGGGAGCTATAGGAGGGGTAGTTTCACCACCTGGCCAAGAGCAGGAGGAAGAAGACGTTAAAGGGGATAGAATACTTAGTCCCCCTAAAACAAAGAGTGGAACTGTATATAGTAACACTAACCTTCAAGCACCTTTCATGACCATTGGAAATGAATTATTAAAAAAGGTAATAGACATTGAGGACATTGACAGAATAGTAAAACATTGCCCCAAACCCACCGCCTCTGCAGGAGGCACTTTAATTTACTTAAAAAAGGCCTGTAAGGGTAGAAATTACACACAGGAAGACATGCGTCTTATCATTGATGGTATCATAGGACACACCAGTTCCTGGAACTGGACAAATGTTCCAAGTATAAACACTATTGACACTGGAAACGCGGGAGCATATGGGTTAAACACAGTACCAGGTAGGAACACCATGTGGACAGAATTAGAGACTGAAATGATGAGAGTATTTAAAAATAAAAGTTCCCTCCCTACTGCCATAGCATGCAAACAAAAGTCAGGAGAAAATGTAGTTGAATTCTGGAAAAGGTTTCATGAAAATTGGACAACAGAAGCTGGATTAGCTACAACTACTGATGTGGGAGCTTTGTTTATTCAAACTTATATGAATAATCTAAAACCCCAGTTCGCCTTGGTGGTAAAACAGATGATATCTGAATGGACCACACAGACGATTGACCAATTTCAGGAAACTTTAATACAGAAAGAAGCAGCAGGGTGTTTTGATGTAATAAAAGAGAAAGCAGTGAGTACCCTTTATCAGGGTGGAGTGCAAGTTCAGCCTCCCCAAGATAATGGTGGACAATGGGGCAGTGGAAACAGAGGCAGAGGAAGAGGAAGAACAAAAGGGAGAGGGCATGGTTTTTCCAGACCACCCCAGCAGTCCCGCACATGTTGTTTTAACTGTGGACAACAGGGTCACTGGAGAAATCAATGTCCTTATGAATGGAATAACCCAAATACTCAAGACCAAGATCAAATGCATACACAGGGACCCCAATCTAGCCAACCGAATCAAGTTGCCCCAAAGCAACAGGGTCCCCGATTCCCTATACAGTGGAATCAACAGCAACTAAAATGAAGCTGCCCGGAAGGTAGTATCCCAGCATTTCCTTTGATCTCACACTCTTACAATGAACAACCAATTGTGACCCTATATGTCAAAAATAGGCCTGTTCCGTTTTTAACCGATTCAGGGGCAACTCGGAGCACCCTCAGTGAGGACTACTACAGAGGTGAGACTAAAATTGCTGAACCTTCTATGGGAATTAATGGGATACTTACCAAAACATACAAAACACCACCTTTACCAGTAAGTGATGTTGAAAGGGGAGGTGCAACAGTCTTGCATCATTGTTTCAGGATTATACCAAATTGTCCTGTGAATCTCTTGGGTAGAGATCTGATGGGAAGATTGGGTATAACACTGAAAATGACTACTGAAGGAGGGGTCTTCGTACACTCCAAGGTAATACCAATATATTACACTGAGGATAGTGATCTCCCTCCACCAGATGATCCGGTATGGTCAAAAAGCTCCTTGGATGTAGGTCTTATTTCTTGTACCCCATACAAGGCAGCTTTAAAATCATGGGCACAGCCGGTTTATCACAAACAATACCCCATTTCAAAAGAAAAAGAGGAAGGAGTGGCCCCAATGGTGGAAAAATTCCTGAAGCAAGGAATTCTTAAAGAGACACTGTCACCCTACAACACCCCCATTAACCCAGTAATGAAGCCGGACGGCTCTTACAGGTTTGTACAAGACCTCAGAGCTATAAACAACCTAGTGATACCCATTGCTCCTATAGTGCCTGATGTGCCATCACTCTTAACCTCCATACCATCCGATGCAGAGTATTTTTCGGTCATTGACCTTTGTAATGCATTTTTTTCAGTTTCTGTTGATGAAGAGACACAGCCTATCTTTGCATTCAATTTCAGAAACCGCCAGATGACGTGGTGTAGATTACCTCAGGGCTATGTAGACTCCCCTGTAGTATACACAGTGGCCCTCCAAGCAACCCTGCGGTCTTGGACACCCCGCCATGGTTCTGTCCTACTTCAATATGTTGATGATTTGTTGTTGTGTAGTCCAAGCCAGAAAGCATGTAAAAATGATGGTTTAGATCTGTTACATTGGTTAGCAGACAATGGTCACAAGGTTTCTAAGAAAAAGCTACAATGGTGTCAGGAAACTGTTGAATACCTTGGTTTTGTACTCTCCAAAGGAGAAAGGAAAATCAGTCACAAGAGAGCTGCGGCTCTCGTGGGTCTGCCCCGCCCACTTACTAAGAAGGACATGCTATCCTTTCTTGGAATGATTGGTTACTGCCGCCAATGGATACCTGATTGTTCCTACTATGATAATCTCCTGAGGCAAGCCACAGGTACTGACATGCCAGATTGTGTGAAATGGAATGATGAAATGTACAATGCTTTTGTGTATCTTAAAACTGCAATGGTCACATCTCCTGGACTTGGACTACCTGAATATGGTAAAATGTTTCACTTGTTTGCAAGGGACAACTGTAAAACAATGGCGGGGGTCCTGGCTCAGGAGCATGGGGGGAAACTCCGCCCAATTGCGGTTTTTTCAAAAGTTGTGCCGATGCCGGTACAGGGAATGCCGGCGTGTCTCAGAGCTCTGGCATCCTGTGCGATGGTGGTGGAAATGGCTACATCATTCACTCTAGGACATGCCACCACACTACACACCACTCACAATGTATCCATTCTACTAAAGAACATCCATACCCAGCACATGTCAGCCCAGAGGCTGAGCGGTTATGAAGTAATTTTACTTTCTAACCCAAAACTTGAGATCAAATATGCCTCTCCCACTTCTGGCCCAGCTCCAATCCTGAATGCCTTGCTAGGCTTGAAAGGTGAAGAAGATGAGGTGTGCCTCAACATGAATGCATGGACCTCATCCACCAAGACACATCCCCGAGACCAGACATGTCTTCAATTGCTCTCCCTGGAGCACAGAATGTCTTTGTGGATGGGTCTTGTTCAAGACCAAATGATAACACATACCATGCAGGGTATGCTGTTGTTCAGCTGCCTGATAAAATACTGGAAGCAAACCCTGTCCCATTCCAATCAGCACAAGCTGCAGAACTTATAGCCCTTACTCGAGCTTGTCAGCTTTTTGAAAGGCAGGATGTAAACATTTACACAGACTCCAAGTACGCGTACGGTGTTGCGCATGATTTTGGAGTCATATGGAAAAGGCGGGGCTATATAGCAGCAGACGGTAAATCCATCTCACATTCCACGCTTGTCACAAGTCTGTTAGAAGCTATACAATTACCAAGGTCCATAGCTATACTACACTGTAGGGCACATACAGGGCAACAGGATGACATAGCCAAAGGCAACGCCTTAGCTGACAAAGCAGCAAGAGAAGCAGCATCCACACAGCCTGCAAACATACAAATGCCATTACTCTCACCAGAAATTCCTCTTTTTGATCAAACATTGCGTGATCTCCAAGCATATGCCACAGAACAAGACATCCAGCAATGGAACTCAATAGGTGTGCAGACAAACCCAGAAACTGACCTTGTCTGCCAAGAGGGGAGACCATGTATCCCTGTAGCCAGTGCACCCATTTTTATTTCACAATACCATGGGATAGGTCACAGAGGGTGGAAAGTCACATGTGAACTTTTGGATAAGGATTTTTACATTCCAGGTCTTCCCTCTCTCGTTAAGGCATATGTTTCCAGATGCATCACATGCATTCGGAATAACCCTAGCAACCCTCACAAAGCAAAACACGAACATCTGATATATCCATCTACACCATTCACTCATCTGCAGATAGATTTTACACACATGCCCAAACTAGGTAAAAGACAGGAATATTTGCTAATAATAGTGGACATGTTCTCAAGATGGATAGAATTGTTTGTAACTACAAAGGAAGATGCACAAACAGTAGTGAGGATTCTGATACAAGAAATTATCCCAAGGTGGGGTTGCCCACTACAGATCAACTCTGACAATGGTCCTGCATTTGTGGCCAAAGTTTGTCAAGACCTGGTAAAAACACTGAAAATAGAATGGAAGTTTCATATTCCTTACCACCCCCAGAGTTCAGGTATAGTGGAAAGGATGAATAGAACCATTAAAGATAAGATCAGGAAGGCCACTGGAGGTACGTATGCAAATTGGAAGAAGGTCCTACCAGCTGTACTAGCCGAGGTAAGAATGACACCCTCTAAAAAGACAGGATACTCTCCTTTTGAAGTCTTAATGGGTAGGCCATTCCCCACCCCATGGGCCAGACAGCCACTTATGTTAGAAAGAGGGGACCTAGATCTTATTCAGGAAGAATATGTAAAAAAACTTATTGAAACTTTGGATAAAGTTGAAAGGAATGTTGCTCGCACCTCTCCTTCTTCTTCACAGGAACCTACACACCCTTTCCAGGTGGGTGACACCGTGGTGGTCCAGAGATTGAACCGCACCAAGAAACAAGAGTTTCCCTTCGGACCCCCAACCAAAGTGATCGCAGTCACCCGCACAGCTATTTTGGTAGAAGGACAACAGGCCTGGATTCATGCAAGTCGCGTAAAGAAGGTCAACCAGGACCCTAAGAAGCAAGGCAAAGATAAAGCACAGAGAGGTGAAGCAAGTGATATAAATCCTCGAAAACAGAGTGAAGCAGGTGGTCAAGACTCTGAACAAGATGACGTCGCTTATTTCACCACGGACTTCTGGGAAGACCTTGTGCCTCCTATGCTGGGCTGCCCTGATTGTGTTCCTGCCAACTTGGCTGATAACTAACTGTATTTATCATTCTGAAGATTTGGGACTCATAAAGGGTATTTGTGGGGCCTCTAACACTCTACAACAGAATAATACACATGACAGACACAAGAGAAATGAAAACTCAGAAAGTTTTACAGATAAAATGTTATTGTTGAAGTTTAAATATAGCTACGCCCAGAAATCTGGATTTGAAAAATGTTGGATATGTAGTAAACTCCATCCTAGCACTGCTAGAATCCCCTTAATGGCAGTACCTCTAAACTTCACCCCACTCCTTAATGGCACACCTCCTGTCGTCCTTACAGAAGTCATAAGAACACTTTCAAATAATACCCTTACTTTCCAAATTACTGGTAGAAGTCATTCCCCAGACTGGTGTTTTAGGCTGGGAAACTCCACAAATGGAGCTGAAGTTTGCCAACAAGCTAATATTAACTTTTCAATGACTTCAATTGAAAGCCCTTTCTTTCATACTTCAGAACCTGCCCTAAACACCACTCTAATAAACTTTCTTAACTCCAGTTCCACTTCCACAGTAGGACAATTATTGTCGAGTTTAACTTTTTCCAGTTTTTCTGATGAAATGATGACAATATTCAACAAACGATCCTTAGCTCTAGGAAACAGTATTTATATTTGTTGTGGAAAAATCTGTCACCCTTGGATCCCCACCGAACCCCAAGGATGGTGTTATCTTGCATCCCTAGTCCCCATCATGGGCGTAGTAGGAGATAGCAAGGGAAGACACCTCCTTGAAGCTAGCATGCATCCTAGGTACCCCCTCAAACACTGCAATAAAAGGGAGTTATTTCTTACAAAAGATATGGCATGGGCTTGGTTCCCCTCATGGACTGGGTGGGGAATAGACTTAATGAAAAGGTTGAATAATTACACTGGAATCATTGATGAAATAATGGAAAAGAATTCTGATGATATTACTAAATTAAATATAGAAACTAGGGCAATTAGAAAACAATTAGAACTACACGAGTTAGCCATAGAAAGCATGAGTGCTGCCTTAACTGGGTTATGTGAAAACACAGAAGATTATGAGTGTTGTACCTGGTTTCATAACACAAGTATGGAGGTACCAGATTATTATGATATAATTGCACAACACCGGAAAGAAGTAAGCAAATTACAAGATGAAGCTAGAAACATTGCTAAGACATGGGATCCTTTTGCAAACCTAAGTTCTGGGATAGGAATTTTGGCATGGATAAAAAGTGCTGCCATAACTATAATTATGATTGTTCTTTTTGTTTTGTTCCTATATGCCTGTTATAAGCTTATAATGTGTATAATTGTTAAGGCATCCCGAACCCCTGATCCTGCTGCTGCGAATAGGATTTATCTGAGTATGTATTATGATAGAAGAAAATTTACATAACTGTGAAAGATAGTGAGCCATATAATAATGTCTCAAAGAGGGGATTGTAAAGAACATAGCACATATCATGAGGGACTCCATTTTAGTTCTAAGACACCATCTCATGTTTTACAGGAAAATTGAGAAAACTCAAATATGAGTTTCAACCGAAACCCACATAATCTTTAAGCTGTTATCTATAGAAAACCTTCTCAAGGTTGCCTATACATTTTAGCTAGAATATGGAGTTTGGCCTAGCTCATGTTTGTTCTTGATAAGATAAAGTGCGTCCTTCACCTGTTAAAGAATATTCTAATAGTAGAAATGATGCAAGATTTTGTTTTATAACACCAGCTAATAGGTAACTATTAACTGAACCTATTTTCATTTCAATGACATGTATAAGGTTAGTAAAACTCCTCCCATCCCTCAAATGACATAAATGCTGTATTTCTGAAACTCAAATTAGATGTTATTAAGTGGCTAAGCAAACCTGTCTCCTGTGTCACTTTATTGATATCTCCAGGCCTGGGGGTCTACGGAGGTCTTCCTGCATTACCTGAACCTACCTGGGTGGTCTTAGAAGCCGAAATTGCCTACACATCCTTTGTCTGGTTTTGTGTTGTAAGAGTAATATTTGTAGGAATGTAGCATTAAAGGGGTAATTCAACTGACACTCTTAAGATAATTGAAAGACTTCACCACCTGTAGCCTGGATGAATCTCAGAGACAGCCGCTGACTCAAAGGAAAACAGACTAGATTTCTCCCGATTGACTTAGAAACCGGAACAATCCCCGAATTCCATAGCCTGATCACCTTGCCTTCAATAAATTAATGTATGTTGCAACAATGTCGATTTTTTTTTTAATCATTATTATTCAACGTAGGAAATCATGGACTGGTCACAAGTAGATCTACACACTTGCATTTACAGTAGTTGATCACTAAATTGGCTACACACAATGCAGGCATCAGTTAACTATGCCTATCTACAACAATATCTCTGTATATAAAATTGTAGCGTTTTAAAATAAAAATGAATGAGAAACCATCTCTTGTTCTTAAAAAATGTCTTAAAAAATGTCTGTATGATTCTAGATATTAATATCTGACAAGCTTGGTAGCTGTGAAATCTGGGATGTTTTTCTCCATTCTTCTTGGCTTTCAAGTCTATATTTTCTTAAATGCACTGGCTCTTCAACCACTTCAGCCCCGGAAGGATTTGCCCCTTCCTGACTAGGCCATTTTTTGCGATACGGCACTGCATTGCTTTAACTGACTATTGCGCGTTCGTGCGACATGGTACCCAAACAAAATCGATGTCCTTTTTTCCCCACAAATAGAGCTTTCTTTTGGTTATATTTGATCACCTCTGCAGTTTTTATTTTTGTGCTATAAACAAAATAACAGTGACAATTTTGAAAAATATATATATATTTTTTAGTTTTTGCTATAAAAATATCCCCCAAATTAAAAAAAAAAAATCAGTTTAGACCAATATATATTCTTCTACATATTTTGGTCTACAAAATAAGGGATAGATTTATGGCATTTTTATTTATTTATTTATCTTTTACTAGTAATGGCAGCGATTAACCATTTTTTTATCGGGACTGCGACATTGCGGCTGACAGACCGGACACTTTTGACACTTTTTTGGGACCATTGACATTTATACAGGTATCAGAGCTAAAAATAGCCACTGATTACTGTATAAATGTCACTGGCAGGGATGGGGTTAACACTAGGGGGCGATCAAGGGGTTAAATGTGTTCCCTCAGTGTGTGTTCTAACTGTGGGGAGATGGGAGTGACTAGAGGAGACATATCACTGTTCCTAATTAATAGGGACACACAATCTGTCCTCTCTTGACAGAACCGGGATTTGTGTGTTTATACACACAGATTCCTGTTCTGTCTCTCGTGCCTGCGATCGTGGGTGGCAACCGCCTGCCATGCGCACCTGCTAAGGCTCTTAAAGGAGCCGATGTACCTGTTCGTCGTTTTGTGCAGGAGAACCAACCTGGCGATGTATATTTACATGTGCTGGTCGGGAAGTAGTTAAACTGTTTGATTGTAGTCGATTCATAATTCCTTTTAGGAGTTTATCTGTATGTGCCAGAATCTGGGTTGCAGAGTGAGGTCTGTTCGACTGCTAGGGTATCTGCAGACACATCATACCAATCATCTGACATTTTTTTTAGCACTTTACACTGCATACAGTTTTTGTTGATTAGACTAAAAAGAAACTTTGGGATATGGATGGCAGAATAGGTTTGTTCACTATAGAATAACCCATTTTATTAAACCTATTCTACTGCTGTTATATTATTATGATACGTATGGGTGGCTAAATATGCTTCTTGACACTATCAGTGGAATTCAGATTTATTTCTTTGATCATTGCTTGAAGATTCATACAAATCCGCTTAAAATTTATAGATGTTGATGTCTCCTCTATTAAAAAAAGTTCCAATGTATGGTTTAAATTATTAGTATTGCTGGCCATTACAACCTCCTTTGGCAACATCTGACTACCCATGTAGTGAAAGAACTGCTTTCCATGCTAAAGATAACAGATTGCTGAATGTGCGTTTTTTTTGCCTATTTAGGTGGGAAAGGGGAGTGCATCCAGACTTCCCTGGCTTATAGCACTAACAATAGCAATCATCCAGGTACCAAACAGGGCCAGTCACAACTTCCTGATATTGTTTGGTTGCAGGTGTCTAGTGTAGTTTGATGGCAATCATGGATATCTCAGTTGCTATGTTAAAGCAAAACTGTAATGTTTTGTAATGTAACTTGTAAAAAAAACTGTAATGTAACTGTAAAAACTTATGATTTTAGGGCAATTCTGTTTTTTAATAAGCTTTTAAACTTTTTCCCCTATCTTTTTCATTTTTTGCAGACAACCTTTATTTTACAAATAAACATTTAACATATAACCATGGATAACCATGGATGCCCAGAACAATGTGGTTTTGCTATAAAGCACAACAGTCACAACATTTCTTGGGGCTGGCTTCATCTGACCAAGAGAGTAACTTGGGTGAGCAGTTAATGTGCGGAGAACAGAATTTGTAACATAGCAGTTAAGATGTTATGAAGTTGATCTTTCATAATATAGAAAGCTGTGATGAGATTGGATGGCTAGATAGATACAAGGTTTAGTTCACAAATATTTTCTAAATATAGTAGTCTAAATATATTAGACTACCTTAAATTTTAATAATTTGGTAATGTCCTGCTATAAATATATCCATGGTATAATCATCGTTTTTTTACTGTTTCTTTGATTTACATCTAGAGGTTGTAAGGGAGGTTAGACTAAGGAAGAATCAGATACATTAAGGCATTGGTGATGTCTGAGAATGTCTCAAAGTATATCTAAATCCTGTCAGGTTTTTTTTTTTTTTTTGCCATGTGTGTTGCATTGTCCTCTTTACACCACTGGAAGTGAGCAAAGACCATCCTAGACAACTGGTACCATTGCATATGTCTTTGTTAAAAAAAAATTCCCCTCCCCTCCTGAATGTTGCTACTTAACATATTAGTAAGTAGTGCCATAACTACCGGTATGTGTTTTTTTAAAAATCATTAGTCTTTAAAAAAAACACAGTTAGTTTTGATATTATTTGGTAGTTATTTGAGATGTTGGAACACAGACACATACATTGAATATTAGGTCCATATGCTTAGTAAGTGTTGTTCTAAAGATAATTTCCAATGCAGTTTTCCTAACTGTATTCCATATAATGTCTAATAGAAATAGTTTTACAATGGCTTAGGTGCACATCTTTATATTTATTAACATGTGCTTGGGGAAGACCCTGGATTCCTGACCCAAGCTTTATACAGGGTCTAGGGTCTGGTGGCAGAGCCTCTACTGGCTCCTAAGGATCTAGCAATGAGCTGTTCGCTGTTGGGATGGGTGCCCACACTACCATTTTAGTTTAATGGACCTGACAGGTTCCCTTTAAATGTGCAAAATCCAAATAGATCACATTAGCTGCATTTTCAACTTCAGCAATGACAATACCTCCTTGTTAAAATGAATAATGTAACACATGACCTTTCGTGAACACACAGCAAAGAGAAGGGGTGAGAGAAGTAAAAAAAGAGTGTCTCCCTAGATTTTTGGGCAAGCTAACATGGCTTACGTTTATTGTCTGTCATTAGATTATTCTCTACTACATATTTGTATAAGATCCAATAACACACCATCACATAATTTATACATTCTTAAAGTGGACCTGAATTTAGAAAGTAAATATATTTTAAGTTGTAGAGAACATTGAGCGCTTATTCACACGATGTGCAGTGAACTATCACTTTGTGCACTTGTGATATTACAAAGTGGTATTAAAGCTTCATATTTTTTTACAATACATTAAAGTTGTTGTAAACCCATTACAACCACTTTAACCTCTAACCTAAGCCTAGATTAAAGCTTACCTGTAGGTGCCTAAATGGTTTAGGAGATATTTGCAGAAATAACGGCACTGATGTCTACAGCGCATGCGCCATAGACATCGGGCGCAGGCGCACTGAGCGGGCCATTTCCAACAGCGATCATGCCGTTAGTGGCGGCACCAGCACGCATGCACGGGAGTGATGTCATCGCGGCTCCGGCCAGTCACAGCGCCAGAGCCGCAATACCCGGAAGTCACTCTGGGATAGATGGCGGCGTCGGAGGAGGCAAACGAGGGCCGATGCAGGGGCTTCGATCTCAGGTAAGTAATTCATAATGAGCTAGTATGTTATGCATACTAGCTCATTATGCCTTTGTCTTGCAGGGTGTATTTTTTTTCAGAGGCTTTACTTCCTCTTTAAACATGTTATACTTACCTGCTCTGTGTAATGGTTTTGCAAAGAGCAGCCCTGATCCTCCTCTTCTCGGGACAGCACTCCTGGCCCCTCCCTCCTGCCCAGTGCCCCGACAGCAAGCAGCTTGCTATGGGGGCACCCAGGCAGGCTCGCTCCTGAGCCAATGCTCTGCGTGCCAATTCACACACAGAGCCACGGCTCATCCCTGCTCCTTTCTCTCCTCATTGGCTCACTAGCTGTGATTGACACCAATGGCGCCCATTGCTGTCTCAGCCAATGAGGAGGGAGAGTTGTGCACAGAGCTGGAGGAAGATCGAGCTCAGGTAAGTATTGGGAGGGCTGCTGCATAGAGGAGGGTTTTTACCTTCATGCATAGAATGCATGAAGGTAAAAATCCTTGAGCCTTTAGAACCATATTAAAGTAAAGTTTAAAGTAGTACACAGTGTAGTCCATTGAAACATGCACCACACTGCCTGCTCATCGCAGCTCACTGCATGCTAAATCTGAATATTTTGTGTTTGGCCACTGTGAACAAACCCTTAGAAATGTTAATTATGCATAAGCAGTATCCTCAAAAAGGTACCTGCTGTGTTGATTTCCTTCTGAAAAGTAGGAAGTAGGAGTGCACTTCCTGATATGTGAATGTGCCTAAAGCTTCATAGTTGTCTGCAATGTGAGATCTAAAACCCTGCTGCCTCTGATTGCTAGTCTAAAGCCTATTACACAGGGGCTAAATATCGAGCAGCATTGGCTGGTTCAATAGAAACCGACCCACATTCAGCCCATGTGTGCGGTGGCCGTTCCGAAAAAGGTCTACCAATCGGCTTACAATCAGCACCATCAGCCATTGGCTGAGAGCAGTAACTGATGTGTTCTGGCGGTGGGGGGGGGGGGGTAAAAATTGAAGGCGATCAACTGTGGGTTAACTGTGTGCCTAGCCAGTGTTTTTGTGTACTGTATGTGCTGCGTTTACTAGGAGAAGAGATGGATTTTATTCCCTGCTTTGCAGAGACACAAAATCCATCCCTTCCCCCCTGTCAGAACAGAGATCTGCCTTGTTTACATAGGCAGAGCTCCGTTCTATGTGCTTTACCGATGATCGGCGGGTACTGGCGGACATCCAGTGTCCAGCACCCGCAGATCGACATCTGTTGCGATTAATCACAGCAGAAGTTGTGCGCCCCCTGTAGGCGGAAGTGCACAATCAAGTGTATATATACGTGATCCTTCACAGGAGGGCTGCCCTGTAGCAGTAAATCTGCTATAGGGCAGTCCAGAAGTGGTTTAGGAGATATGGAGTGACAATTAAACATGTCACTACTGTGCTGCTGACTGTTCTCCAGGCTCTTACATAGCAAAGTCCTACCTCTACCAAGATTGCTGCTTACACGGTAAAGAACAAATTATGGTAAGCCCGTAATGGTGGAAAGATGAGGAGACAACAGGCAATATCGTCTTTAACCCTATAGCCTGGGGCTATGTTTCCAGATATCCCTTTTATTATCTCAATAAAGTGCTTATAAAACCAAGATAACGTACTCCAATCTAAATACAAAGCATGGAAAAATGCTTCTCTGTTTTATGGATGCATGGCATGTGTTATTGGGAATATGTAATGTTTGCATCTTATATCAATTTAGTTTCCTGGCTGCAATGTAAGTTGTGTATGATAATTGCTGCATAATACACTGCATGTAGCTCATCAAATACACAGACAAGCACATGCTTGATTAAACAAATTACAGCATGCAAGTAAAAGGAGGATGGTTTCCGTTGTTATCTGTGGCGTACAAGAGATAAGACAAGATGTTGGCTTGCATAGTGTTGAAAGTATACTTTACAGACTAAATGATATAGATGCTTGTTACCATATTTTTTTGGCTCTTGAATGTGTTATACTCATAAAAATAAGACCTAAAAACCCTGTGTACACTGAAACTGGTCATACACTGTTCAAAATTCATCCGGTCTCTGGTTGATTTCAATCACTGTGTGGGCGGTACCACTCAACAGAAGTTGATTGTTTATTTTACTTCTGTCAAAAGGATATGTTGGAAAATTTTCCATTGATCAGCGGATGCAGGAAATCAGCTGCAGAAGCTGATCAGTGTATTCTGGCAGCGGTGGATCCCGGCAGGGGGGATCCCTCCATCCACCTCATTTGTGTGGATGGAGGAGTCTGTTAGTTTTTAAGCAATGGTGATGTCTGAGATAAAGTAATTCAGAACAACCAATGGCATATCAGTTTTCTCTACTGTTACATGTTAAAGACAATTGTTAATTGATTGTTATTGGTTGGGTTATTTTGGTCATTGACTATATATTTATATTTAATTTCCTAAGAATCTCTGCTGTGCAAATCTGTATACAGGGGGTCCCCTAGTTACGAACATCCGACTTACAAACGACTCCTACTTACAAATGGAGGGAGACAACAGGAAGTGAGAGGAAATCTACCCCTAGGAAGGGAAATTCACTCCTGTAAGAGCTATTATAGGGAAAAGGTACCTCCACTGATGCTTTACCACCAAGGCTTGTTTCCACAACAACCCAAAATTTTCAAAATCCAATTGTCATTGGGACAGAAAGTGAGGCGAAATCTTCTGAACAGGGGCACAGACAGCAAAACAAATGTTACAGGGGTGATAACCCTTCCCTATGCTATCCAAAAAGCTTAAAAATATTTTTTTTGGCTGGAGCTACACTTAAATAATGTACCTGTTCCGACTTACAAACAGATTCAACTTAAGAACAAACCTACAGTCCCTAACTTGTTTGTAACCCGGGACCCCCTGTAGTGTATTCTGGTTGAAGTGTCATTTACATGCAGGCAGTTTGGGATTAATTTGCTTATTATGAAATCCATCCCTGTTACCTGATTGGTCAGGTTAGGTTCTTAAACAGAGAGATGAAAGTAGCACAGGTCTGGCATGTAGAGAATACAGTGCCCTGCAAAAGTATTTACCCCCTTGGCTTTTTACCTATTTTGTTACATTACAGCCTTTAGGTTAATGTTTTTTTAATCTGAATTATATGTGTTTGGATCAGAACACAATAGTCTAAGTTGGTGAAGTAAAATTAGAAAAATATATACATAAAACTATTTTTTCAGAAATAAAAAACTTATAATTGGCATGTATTCACCTTCTTTGTTATGAAGCCCATAAAAAGCTCTAGTGCAACCAATTACCTTCAGAAGTCACATAATTAGTGAAATTATGTCCACCTGTGTGCAATCTAACTGTCACATGATCTGTCATTACATACACACACCTTTTTGAAAGGCCCCAGAGGCTGCAACACCAAAGCAACAGGCACAACTAGCCAAACACTGCCATGAAGACCAAGGAACTCTCCAAACAAGTAAGGGACAATGCTGTTGAGAAGTACAAGTCAGATTTAGGTTATAAGAATTATCCAAATCTTTGATGATCCCTAGGAGCACCATCAAATCTTTCATAACCAAATGGAAAGAACAATGCACAGCAGCAAACCTGCCAGGAGACAGCCGCACACCGGGCAAGGAGGGCATTAATCAGAGAGGCAGCACAGAGACCTAAGGTAACCCTGGAGGAGCTGCAGAGTTCCACGGCAGAGACTGGAGTATCTGTACATAGGACGACAATAAGCCGTACGCTCCATAGAGTTGGGTTTTATGGCAGAGAGGCCAGAAAAAAGACATTACTTTCACCAAAAAACAAAATTGCATGCTTTGAGTTTGCGAAAAGGCATGTGAGAGACTCCCAAAATGTATGGAGGAAGGTGCTCTGGTCTGATGAGACTAAAATTTAACTTTTTGGCCATCAAAGAAAATGGTATGTCTGGCGCAAACCCAACACATCACATTACCCAAAGAACACCATCCCCACAGTGAAACATGGTGGTGGCAGCATCATGCTGTGGGGAAGTTTTTCAGCAGTCGAGACCGGGAAACTGGTCAGAGTTGAGGGAAAGATGGATGGTGCTAAATACAGGGATATTCTTGAGCAAAACCTGTACCACTCTGTGTGTGATTTGAGGCTAGGATGGAGGTTCACCTTCCAGCAGGACAATGACCCCAAACACACTGCTAAAGCAACACTTGAGTGGTTTAAAGGGGAAACATATAAATGTGTTGGAATGGCCCAATCAAAGCCCAGACCTCAATCCAATAGAAAATCTGTGGTCAGACTTAAAGACAGCTGTTCACAAGCGCAAACCATCCAACTTGAAGGAGCTGGAACAGTTTTGCAAGGAGGAATAGGCAAAAATCCCAGTGGTAAGATGTGGCAAGCTCATAGAGACTTATCCAAAGCAACTTGGAGCTGTGATAGCCGCAAAAGGTGGCTCTACAAAGTATTGACTTTAAGGGGGTGGATAGTTATGCACATTGACTTTTTCTGTTATTTTGTCCTATTTGTTGTTTGCTTCACAATAATAAAAAAAAATCTTCAAAGTTGTGGGCATGTTCTGTAAATTAAATGATGCAAATCCTTAAACAATCCATGTTAATTCCAGGTTGTGAGGCAACAAAACACAAAAAATGCCAAGAGGTGAATACTTTTGCAAGGCACTATATATATAAATGTACTTTGCTCAGGCAGGTTGCATGTGTCAAGCACTGGGCTGTGTGTCCGCGTGCTTTAGCTCCAAAGTAAACTGACCAATGTTGACTTGTCGGACTAGTGATGGCCATGGAGTGACTTCACTGTGCTTGAATGTATTTGTCTGTGTTTGAATATACTTGTCTGTGCTGTCCAGAGTGGGCTTAGACTCTTTTGCTTTTGATTGTAACTAGATAAAGATAAGGTAGATGTTGTCAGATTTGTTTCATGCCCACATAGTTGCTGAAAGGGTCAAGAAAAAGCCTCTTGTGTTTTCTAATCTAATACACGACTGTTCCTTTAAAAGTTATCATTTTACAGATTAAGTAAACAATATATTGTTGTGTAAAATGGGTCTTGAGAAACTAGACATAGGAAGTGACGTATGTGTCATAAGATCTGATTTTATATCTGTCTAGGTGACATAATGATATTGTGACATTGTGAGTGACATTGTGATTGATAATGTGATTGGTTGGTTGATGTAAGTTGAACATGTACCCTTGTTGGTGGAAGGTGACCAGTAATGCCCATATTTTATCGATACTTAATATCATGCCGGGGATAATAGAAGCGGAATGGTGAATTGTAGAGCAACTTGTCTTTTGTCAAACATTGTGTCCCCTATGCATAGAGATATATATTTGGATATGAAGCAAAGGAATCGGCCGATGAAGGTAATTATAATTAGATAATAGGATGATAGTCAGGACTAGTGTTTTAAAGTGAGATAGCACCTTTCAGTGGTGTCAGAAATAAGCTTATTAGCAAAGTAGAACTTAACAGTACTTTGGCTATAGTGCTTTTGGGGAGGGTGCAGGACCACCTTTGGTGACAGAGTTGGTTAATTCCTAGCTTTCACCTGGGTTGCCCACCCTTATAGGATAAACGCCTCAGGTTAGGAAGTACTTAGGAAGTATTTTGAAGTTTATATAAATTAGTATTACTACCCTGGTATCATAAGTTATGATAGCTGGTTGGTATTGCTAGATTACTTGCATATTTATTTTTTTTTGGTAGCAGCTTGGGGTTTCTATGCTGTTATGCCCAGGTTGGCTTTAAGCGTTATGGGAACGCTGTGGAAAAGTTTACACTCCCATTGAGAGCTTTGGGAGCTTGTGGGAAAGGTAAAAGTGCTTGCGCAGGTAGGTAGGGATATTTAGTCAGAAATAGAGACAAAGTAATTAGGAAGCTCCCTTGCGTATACCCAAATATTGTGAGAGTGGTAAGTACTTTTGTATGTATGTTTATATAATCTGCTAAGTTTTCTTTAAAGCGGAGTTCCACCCTAAAGTGGAACTTCCGCTCATCGGATTCCTCCCCCCCTCCGGTGTCACAATTGGCACCTTTCAGGGGGGAGGGGGGTGCAGATACCTGTATAATACAGGTATCTGCACCCACTTCCGGGTATAGCTAGCCGCAGCTAGCCGCAGACTCCCCGCCCACCCCCGTTGTGTTGTGGGAAATACACAGTTCCCACAACACAACGGGGACCAGTGTAGACACGCAGCGCGACTCGCGCATGCGCAGTAGGGAACCGGGCAGTGAAGCCGCAACGCTTCACTTCCTGATTCCCTCAGTGAGAATGGCGGCGGCAGCACCCGAGGATCGAGGGACGGCTCGATCTCGGGTGCCGACATCGCTGGACCCCGGGACAGGTAAGTGTCCTTATTTTAAAAGTCAGCAGCTGCAGTATTTGCAGCTGCTGACATCTAATTTTTTTTTTTTTAGTGAAACACCGCTTTAAAGAATGAAAGAAGGTATGGGGAAAATTTCAAATGTGGGTAGGTCATCGCTTAAGGTGTTAAAAAGACTAAAGAAATTAAGGGAAATGTTATTGTTGTTATGCATGTGGAACAAAAGGTATTTTGGTTATGCAATGGAAATAAAAGAAATGGACCAGTTGAGGTTACAGTGCAATATTATATGAAGTATATGAGGTCTCCCCTTTACCAATATTTGTTTATAAGTGCTTAAATTGCTTGCAAGAAGTGTAATTGTTTAAATACATGTTTTGATGACTCTTTGAAGGTAAAAAGAATATAATTTTGAAAGTTGCAAAAGAATGTGTTGGGTGTGCTGGGGGCTTGTGTAAGGAGAGGGAGTGTTTTGAGAACACCCTACATTGTGATAAGGATAAAGTGAGTGAGTTTAAAGGTGTTTTTTTAATGAAAACATTGTAGATGGTAATGTAAGTTAAGATTTGAAAGAAGAGTTATGCCGCATACACGCGGGCGGACTTTTCAACCGGACTGGTCCGACGGACCGAATCCGGCGGACAATCCGACCATGTGGGGGCTCCATCGGACCTGCAGCGGACTTTTTCAGTCAAAAATCTGACGGACTTTAGATTTGAAACATGTTTCAAATCTTTCCAACAGACTCGAGTCCGGTCGAAAAGTCCACTCGTCTGTATGCTAGTCAGATGGACAAAAAACGACGCTAGGGCAGCTATTGGCTATGAACTTCCTTATTTTAGTCTGGTCGTACTTCATCACGTACGAATCTGTCGGACTTTGGTGTGATCGTGTGTAGGCACCAGTCCGGTCGAAAAGTACGCCCCTGTGTACGCTGCATAAGAAAGGAGTTATTTATTAATGAAAGTTAAATAATATAAAAAAAACAGAAAACTCACGGAGTATTAAGATCTTAGGATTGCAGTGGAAAAGTTAATGGAACTTACCACTTCTGGGGCCAGGTAGAGCTCATATCTAGAAGCTTAGGAACACTGTGTCAGTTAAAATCCCCAGTTAAAATTCATTATCGAAGGTAGCTACTGATATAGCTGATGGAGGTTTCCATTGTACAAGTCGATTCAATGCAATTTAGAGACAAAAGACGCAGAAAAAGTATTTTTTAAAATGGGAAGTAAAATTACGGAGCTGTTAGAGATTTAAAGGGGACTTTTGAAGACATTAGTGGCGAAGCATAATAGACCTGGCGAGTGTCCATGTTTGCTGTAGCATTGCTGGAATATTAATTTTCATGTATTTATTGATTATGAGGTATATTTGGGCTAAAGGATGAGCAGAAATGATTGTCAAGGACAGTCAAGATCCAAGGTTTTAAGCAGTTAAGGTTAATAAGTTTCTGTTTAAGATGAGGAAGTTACGTCTTTACAGCCAGTTTCAATCTAGCAGTAGATATTGAGAAATTTTGGGATACAGTAGGTGTAAGTATATATATTGATATTGAAACTAAGAAAAGGGGAACTTGCCATACAGAATATAATATTGTTGGTTATTTAAAATATCGTATTTATCGGCATATAACACGCACCCCAATTTAAGAAGGAAGTTTCAGAAAAAAAATGTTTTTTTCAAATAAACCACTTTGAAGCAAAATAATGGTCAGTGCCAAACAATGCTGCCTGATTAGTGCCCATCTGCAGCCTCAATGCAGCCTGATGCCCATCTGCAGCCTCAATGCAGCCTCTGTGCCCATCTGCAGCCTGATCTGCACCCATCCAATGCAGCCTGATGCCAATCTGCAGCCTCAATGCAGCCTCTGTGCCCATCTGCAGCCTGATCTGTGCAATCCAATGCAGCCTGATACCCATCTGCAGCCTCTATGCAGCCTCTGTGCCCATCTGTAGCCTGATCTGCACCCATCCAATGCAGCCTGATGCCTATTCACAGCCTCACCATCTCTTATGCAGTGCAGGAAATCAGGAGGGGGACGGGCACCGCCGGAATCACCGAGCCGTCATCTTCTGTTTACAGTACTCGGCTCTCACACACACACGTCCCGCCTCCGCCATTGCCATCGGACCAGCTCCTGTGATTGACAGAACACTGGTCCAATGCCGGTGGCGGAGGCGGGACGTGTGTGTGATGTCAGAGCCGAGTAAACAAGACATGACGGCTTGGTGATTCTGGAGGCACTCGTGAACAAACAATGACGGTTCAGTGATTCCAGCGGCGGCAGTGCTCGTCCACCTCCTTCTCCGAGGTATGCTATCGGCGTATAACACGCTCCCCTGATTTTCCCCCTATTTTCAGGGGAAAAAAGTGCGTGTTATATGCCGATAAATACGGTAATTAATAAAAATAATTAAGGTAGATGGTAGTATGATGAAATTTGATTCTTAAAAATTTTATTTTATGGGTGCACATTAGGGATGAGCTTCGTGTTCGAGTCGAACCCATGTTCGACTCGAACATCGGCTGTTCGACCGTTCGCCGAATTGCGAACGATATGGGCCGTTCGCGCCAAATTCGTGTGGCGCGTCACGGCCCATAATTCACTGCGGCATCGCAGTGCATTGCTGGCTGATGATTGGCCAAGCATGCACTATGACCCGCATGCTTGGCCAATCACAGCGCCGCCTGAACAGAGAGCCGTAATTGGCCAAAGCCAAGGAGGCTTTGGCCAATTATGGCTCAGGGGATTTAGTACACGCCCCACACTATATAAGGCCGCCTGCACGGCGGCCCTGTGTAGTGTGTGTTCCGGTGTGCTGAGAGATAGAGAGAGAGAGAGACAGTGTCATTTCATTTGAGTTAGATAGATTAGGCAGAACAGTCAGTCAGTTAGCTGCACTTACAGTGTATTGTGTATATATATGCATCCCAGGTGTTGCATATATATATATACACTGTATTCAGTTTAGCTAGATCCGTTCCTGTTATCTTCTAGACTATTTACATTTAGTGCAGTGCGTCCTGCTCACAGTGTTCAGCTAGATCCGTTCCTGTTATCTTCTAGACTATTTACATTTAGTGCAGTGCGTCCTGCTCACAGTGTTCAGCTAGATCCGTTCCTGTTATCTTCTAGACTATTTACATATAGTGCAGTGCGTCCTGCTTACAGTGTTCAGCTAGATCCGTTCCTGTTATCTTCTAGACTATTTACATTTAGTGCAGTGCGTCCTGCTCACAGTGTTCAGCTAGATCTGTTCCTGTTATCTTCTAGACTATTTACATTTAGTGCAGTGCGTCCTGCTCACAGTGTTCAGCTAGATCCGTTCCTGTTATCTTCTAGACTATTTACATTTAGTGCAGTGCGTCCTGCTCACAGTGTTCAGTTAGATCCGTTCCTGTTATCTTCCTACTGACAGGCAGGCTTGTCTGGTTACAGTATATAAAGCTACCTGAAGAAAATTACTGGTGTTCTATTTGATCCTATTAGTACCACGGTCAGGCAGCTAGACTATTTACATTTAGTACAGTGCGTCCTGCTCACAGTGTTCAGCTAGATCCGTTCCTGTTATCTTCCTACTGACAGGCAGGCTTGTCTGGTTACAGTATATAAAGCTACCTGAAGAAAATTACTGGTGTTCTATTTGATCCTATTAGTACCACGGTCAGGCAGCTAGACTATTTACATTTAGTACAGTGCGTCCTGCTCACAGTGTTCAGCTAGATCCGTTCCTGTTATCTTCCTACTGACAGGCAGGCTTGTCTGGTTACAGTATATAAAGCTACCTGAAGAAAATTACTGGTGTTCTATTTGATCCTATTAGTACCACGGTCAGGCAGCTAGACTATTTACATTTAGTACAGTGTGTCCTGCTCACAGTGTTCAGCTAGATCCGTTCCTGTTATCTTCCTACTGACAGGCAGGCTTGTCTGGTTACAGTATATAAAGCTACCTGAAGAAAATTACTGGTGTTCTATTTGATCCTATTAGTACCACGGTCAGGCAGCTAGACTATTTACATTTAGTACAGTGCGTCCTGCTCACAGTGTTCAGCTAGATCCGTTCCTGTTATCTTCCTACTGACAGGCAGGCTTGTCTGGTTACAGTATATAAAGCTACCTGAAGAAAATTACTGGTGTTCTATTTGATCCTATTAGTACCCCGGTCAGGCAGCTAGACTATTTACATTTAGTACAGTGCGTCCTGCTCACAGTGTTCAGCTAGATCCGTTCCTGTTATCTTCCTACTGACAGGCAGGCTTGTCTGGTTACAGTATATAAAGCTACCTGAAGAAAATTACTGGTGTTCTATCCCAGCTTAGTGCAGCTACAGGCCATTAGTATGTCTGGAAGGCCAAGAAGGAGAGGCAGACAGTCACAAGCCAATAAGAGAGGGCAAGCAGGCTCTGTGTCTAGTGCTGGTCGTGGAGACGGTGCATCCTCATCAGCACGTGGCCATGGGACACGCTTGGCCTTTTTTTCGGCAGCTGGCCGTGTTGAGCCGCAACATGCGGAAGACTTGGTCGAGTGGATGACCAAGCCGTCCTCATCCTCCTCATCCTCTCTCACCCATGCCCAGGGTGCTTTGTCTGGCAAAGCAGCGGCCTCTTCCCTCAGCTCAATGTCATCAGTGACTCCTTCCCTAGCTCCACCATGTCCTCCTGAGGATTCTCTCGAACTGTTTGACCACAGTGTTGGGTACATGCTCCAGGAGGATGCCCAGCGTTTGGAAGGCTCTGATGATGATACTGAGCTCGATGAAGGCAGTAACATGAGCACGGACAGAGGGGGTGCCCAAGAAGGACAGCAATCTGGCATTCATGCTCCCCCTGCTGCAGCATACTGCCAGGTTTGCTCCAGTGATGAGGAGGGAGGGGATGATGAGGTCACTGACTCAACGTGGGTGCCTGATAGGAGAGAGGAGGAGGAGGAGGCGGCACATCACCAACGAGGCAGGATGCCCTCCAGGGGCCAGCCTAAGGGCAGCACATTGACTGCATCACACCCCAAAGCTCCACATGTGCAGGGCGCTGCAGTCTCTGCGCGTTATTCAAAAAGTTCTTTGGTGTGGGCCTTTTTTGAGACGAGTGCATCAGATCGCACCGCTGCTATTTGCAACATATGTCTCAAGCGTATCTCACGTGGCTAAAACATCTCCCGCTTGGGTACAACATGCTTGACCAGACATATGTTGACCTGCCATGCAGTTCGTTGACAAGCGTGTCTAAAAGACCCACACCAAAGAACAAAGAGGATCTCTCCTTGCTCCTCATCAGCTGAGATTTCCAACCCCACTAGACCTCCAGTCCTCTCTGAGACCTGTAGTGAGAGGAATGAAGGTGTAGAATTAGGTGTGTCACAGCCAAGTACTTGTGGGCAATCTGCTTTTGGTACACCGACGTCAGATTGTACCAGGCAAATTTCCCTGCCCCAGCTGCTGCACCGCCGAAAGAAGTTTGCTCCCAGCCATCCACATGCCCAGCGGTTGAATGCTAGCTTGGCAAAATTGCTAGCACTTCAACTGCTGCCTTTTCAGTTGGTAGACTCTGCCCCCTTCCGTGAGTTTGTGGAATGTGCGGTTCCTCAGTGGCAGGTACCCAAACGCCACTTTTTCTCACGGAAGGCGATTCCGGCTCTCTACCGGCATGTGGAAGGCAATGTCCATGCCTCGCTGGACAGGGCGGTCAGCGGTAAGGTGCATATTACCGCTGACTCATGGTCCAGCAGGCATGGACACCTAAGTTTCACGGCGCATTGGGTGACTCTGCTGGCAGCTGGGAAGGATGCAGGACAAGGTGCAGTAGTGTTGGAGGTTGTTCCGCCACCACGCCTCCAAAATGCTGATTGTGACACACCTCTCTCCTCCGCCCCCTCCTCTTCTTCTTCCTCCATGGCCTCTTCCTCGGAACCAGCGGTGCTCCGTAGTCGTTCAAGGGGCTACGCAAGTACGCAGGCCAAAAGATGCCATGTGGTGCTTGAGCTGGTGTGCTTGGGGGACAGGAGCCACACTGGGGCAGAGGTTCTGTCAGCTCTGCAGGGGCAGGTTCAGAGGTGGTTGACGCCACGCCAACTTAAGGCAGGAATGGTGGTTTGCGACAATGGCACCAACCTCCTCTCTGCCCTCCGACAGGGACAAATGACCCATGTGCCCTGTTTGGCTCACGTCCTTAACTTGGTGGTGCAGCGGTTCTTGGGCAGGTACCCGGGCTTACAGGATGTCCTGAGGCAGGCCAGGAAAGTCTGTGTGCATTTCCGCCGGTCATATAATGCCAGTGCTCGGCTGACGGACCTCCAAAAGGAGTTTAACCTGCCCAAGAACCGCCTAATCTGTGACATGCCCACCAGGTGGAACTCAACGTTGGCCATGCTGCAGTGGCTGCACACACAGCAGAGGGCCATCAATGAGTACCTGTGCGACTATGGCACCAGGACAGGGTCAGGGGAGCTTGGTTTTTTTTCCCCACGCCAGTGGGCCATGATCAGGGATGCATGCACTGTCCTGTCACCATTCGAGGAGGCCACGAGGATGGTGAGCAGTGACAGTGCATGCATCAGTGACACTGTCCCCCTTGTCCACCTGTTGGAGCACACGCTGCGTGGAATAATGGACAGGGCACTTGAGGCAGAACAGAGGCAGGAAGAGGAGGACTTCCTTAGCTCTCAAGGCCCCCTTTATCCAGACAGTGTTCCTGCGTGCCCGCCGATCACACAGGAAGAGGACGAGGAGGAGGAGGAGGTGGAGGAGGAAGATTGTGTCAGTATGGAGGTGGAGCCTGGCACTCAGCATCAGCAGCAGTCTTTAAGGGATCAGTCCCAAGAAACACATGGACTTGTACGTGGCTGGGAGGAGGTGGCTGCGGACGTTGTCGTCCTTAGTGACCCAGAGGACTCCGGACCGAATGCCTCAGCAAACCTACGCTGCATGGCCTCCCTGATCCTGCAAAGCCTGCGTAAGGATCCTCGTATTCGTGGTATCAAGGAGAAGGACCAATACTGGCTGGCAACCCTCCTTGATCCACGTTACAAGGGTAAGGTTGCGGACCTTATCTTGCCATCGCAGAGGGAGCAGAGGATGAAACATCTTCGGGAGGCCTTGCAGAAAGGTCTGTGCAATGCATTCCCAGAGACTGGGAGGTTACAAACTCCTGTTTCTGGACAACGTGTTGCTGAGGCTTCGGTCAGTCAAAGAAGGAGCGGTGGAGAAGGTGGCCGTCTGACCGATGCGTTCAGACAATTTTTTGGTCCGCAGCCCCAAGGTATGATCGGTTCCAGCAACCATCGCCAGCGTCTGTTTTACATGGTGCAGGAATACCTAGGGGCAAGATCAGACTTGGACACCTTTCCCACCGAAAATCCTCTGGGTTACTGGGTCTTGAGGATGGATCACTGGCCAGAGCTTGCACAGTATGCAATTGAGCTACTGGCCTGTCCTGCATCCAGCGTTCTTTCGGAACGCACATTCAGTGCTGCTGGAGGCGTGGTAACCGATCACAGGGTGCGTCTGTCCACCGACTCGGTCGATCGGCTGACCTTCATAAAAATGAATCAGTCTTGGATCACCACCAGCTACCAAGCACCTGATGCTGATGTAACCGAATAATTTTTTTTGAAATCTCAGATCCCTTCAAAGACTGCCTATGCTGATGCGGAGTGACTATCCCTGAGTAATTATCCTCTTCCTCCTCAATCATCACGCTGATAGCTTGTAAGAACATTTTTGGTTCTGGGCGCCACCACCAGTGCCTAAGGCACAATTTTTCAGCCCCTGTTTAACAGGGGCGTGTAATTACAATTTTTGATGTAATACTTTGCAGCAGGGCTCGTTCCTGCATTCCAACTAGAGTGTCTGTGAGGGGTTGCAGTGTTGTGGCACCAGCACCAGTGCCTAAGGCCCAATTTTTCTGCCCCTGTCTAACAGGGGCGTGTAATTACAATTTTTGATGCAATACTTTGCAGCAGGGCTCGTTCCTGCGTTTCAACTAGAGTGTCTGTGAGGGGTTGCAGTGTTGTGGCACCAGCACCAGTGCCTAAGGCCTAATTTTTCAGCTCCTGTTCAACAGGGGCATGTAATTACAATTCTTGATCTAATATTTCACAGCAGGGCCCTGTGAGGGCTTACAGTGTTGTGGCCACAGCAACACCTAAGGCCCAAATTTCTGCTGAGTATATAGGGCAGGACCCTACTTTCAAACATCTAACTTACAAACGACTCCTACTTGCAAACGGAAGGAGACAACAGGAAGTGAGATGAAATCCCTAGGAAGGGAAATTCTCTCCTGTAAGAGTTAATATGGGAAAACAATTTCTCCTTTCCACTGATGCTTTCCAATCCTTGTTCCACAAAAAAACCCAAATATTCAAAAAACATTTTTCATTGGGACAAAAAGTGAGGTGAAATCTTCTGAAGAGGAGGAAAGACAGCAAAACAAATGTCACAGGGGTGATAACCCTTCCCTATGTTTTCCAAAAAGTTTAAAAAAGATTTTTTGGCTGGAGCTAAACACGTTAAAAATGTACACGTTCAAAATTACAAAGAGATTCTACTTAACAACAAACCTACAGTCCCTGTCTTGTTTGCACCGCCTGTATACTGCTGTTCAGAGTATATAGGGCCTTTCCTTATTTTAATTTGGGTGCGGGGTTCCCCTTAATATCCATACAAGACCCAAAGGGACTGGTAATGGACTGGGGGGTACCCATGCCGTTTGTCTCACTGATTTTCATCCATATTGCCATGACCCGACATGACATTAAACCCGCAAGCAGTTTTAAATGAGATTTTTTCCTTTAAAAATGACATTTGGTGCAGGGACTGTTCTAAACACGGGAAACACACGTCACTTTACAGGCATACTATAGACACCCCCCAGGTACGATATTTAAAGGAATGTTTCACTTTTTTTTTTTTACTTTAAGCATCATTAAAATCACTGCTCCCGAAAAAACGGCCGTTTTTAAAAGTTTTTTTTGCATTGATACATGTCCCCTGGGGTAGGACCCGGGTCCCCAAACCCTTTTTAGGACCATACCATGCAAATTAGCCTTTAAAATGAGCACTTTTGATTTTGAACGTTCGAGTCCCATAGACGTCAATGGGGTTCTAACGTTCGTGCGAACTTTCGGTTGCAGGTTCTGGTGCGAACCGAACCGGGGGGTGTTCGGCTCATCCCTAGTGCACATCATTATCACGTGTGACTCAAGAATGCATACATTTTGCTACATTTGCATTCCATATTTAGCAAGTCCTTGCTGAAATGGAGAGTGATTATTAAGAAGGGTTATCTGTATAGATTTAAAGAATGTTATCAAATGTTTATTGTTAAAAGGTTGCAACTGCTGTTAGTCTATTCATGGAATGTGTTGGGCACATATTAAGTCCATGCCCAATGCATAGTTAATTGGAATCATAAAAGGGGAATGTGATGTCACTATTAAATTACATGTATGTGCTGGTACCAGATATTTTTTTTTTTGAGGAATCTGATCAGATAAATAGATTAAAAGGTTTAAGATAATTGCAAGATACAAATTTTTAAGAGTAACATTTCAACTTATTGATAGGGTATTTTGATTATTTCAGTTGGAGTCTGACTTTAGGGAATGTTTTAATTGTGTCTCTCTTTAATTCTCTGTTTAATTGTGTAATTGTCTATCCTTACATTGTTGAAGCTTTGGAAGATATTTTTTTCTCAATATCAACAAATGTACTATATTTCGGATTGATATAATTGCCCTGGGCTCCGAGGTGTTCAATAAATGGCATTATAGTATTATAAAAGAACCTAGAGTGGTGTTTTATGTAGGAAAAAAAAAATGTTGTTCAAGATTAATTATAAAAAAAATAGATTGTCTGTTTGAGGGCTGGTTGGGCCGATGGGCTCATTTGTTGATATTGAAGTTAAAGAAATGGGAACTTGGCATTGTACTAGGATATATTGCCTGTTACAAAACAAGGGAATGGTTATTTGTGCAGATGTTTTTAATTGTGCTTAAGCTGTTTTAACAATGATTGGAGATTTTAAAATGTTTGATTTTTACCAATTTGCTTAATACAAGTTTAAGAATATTATAATTAAGAAGTATACATCCATGCTATGGAAAGAATAAATAAGAGGAAGATATGTATTCCAGGCGCCATGCCAGAGGAATTGTGGTTAAGAAAGAGAAAGGGAGGTAACTTAAAGTTGTGTAATCCTATGTACTAATCTACCACTGGAGGAAAAAAAAAAATACTTTGGGTGAGATATGGATTTAAAAAAATAAAAATAAAAATGGGAAAAAAGTGTGCAAGGGAAAAATATGGAAACATTTCTAAATGGAGAATGAATGAAATGGCCAATGGATGTGGAATGAGAAAGTGGTTGCATCGTGTTTAGTGAATGCACAAGGTATTATTTGATTAGTAAAGTATCTAAGTGTGCTTAAAATGTACACAAAAAGAGATGGTTATCTCATGGGATATTGTGTTCTCTTGTTTTTGGGAGTGAGGTTACTGGGCCCATGTTCCTGATACTATATAAAGAGTAGGGATGAGCCGAACACCCCCCGGTTCGGTTCGCACCAGAACCCGCAAACGGACCGAAAGTTCGCACGAACGTTAGAACCCCATTGACGTCTATGGGACTCGAACGTTCAAAATCAAAAGTGCTCATTTTAAAGGCTAATTTCCATGGTATTGTCCTAAAAAGGGTTTGGGGACCCGGGTCCTACCCCAGGGGACATGTATCAATGCAAAAAAAACTTTTAAAAACGGCCGTTTTTTCGGGAGCAGTGATTTTAATGATGCTTAAAGTAAAAAAAAAAAAGTGAAATATTCCTTTAAATATCGTACCTGGGGGGTGTCTATAGTATGCCTGTAAAGTGACGCGTGTTTCCCATGTTTAGAACAGTCCCTGCACCAAATGTCATTTTTAAAGGAAAAAATCTCATTTAAAACTGCTTGCGGGTTTAATGTCATGTCGGGTCATGGCAATATGGATGAAAATCAGTGAGACAAACGGCATGGGTACCCCCCAGTCCATTACCAGGCCCTTTGGGTCTTGTATGGATATTAAGGGGAACCCCGCACCCAAATTAAAATAAGGAAAGGCCCTATATACTCTGAACAGCAGTATACAGGCGGTGCAAACAAGACAGGGACTGTAGGTTTGTTGTTAAGTAGAATCTGTTTGTAATTTTGAACATTTTTAACGTGTTTAGCTCCAGCCAAAAAATCTTCTCTAAGCTTTTTGGAAAACATAGGGAAGGGTTATCACCCCTGTGACATTTGTTTTGCTGTCTTTCCTCCTCTTCAGAAGATTTCACCTCACTTTTTTGTCCCAATGAAAAATGTTTTTTGAAAATTTGGGTTTTTTTGTGGAACAAGGATTGGAAAGCATCAGTGGAAAGGAGAAATTGTTTTCCCATATTAACTCTTACAGGAGAGAATTTCCCTTCCTAGGGGTAGATTTCATCTCACTTCCTGTTGTCTCCTTCCGTTTGCAAGTAGGAGTCGTTTGTAAGTTAGATGTTTGAAAGTAGGGTCCTGCCCTATATACTCAGCAGAAATTTGGGCCTTAGGTGTTGCTGTGGCCACAACACTGTAAGCCCTCACAGGGCCCTGCTGTGAAATATTAGATCAAGAATTGTAATTACATGCCCCTGTTGAACAGGAGCTGAAAAATTAGGCCTTAGGCACTGGTGCTGGTGCCACAACACTGCAACCCCTCACAGACACTCTAGTTGGAACGCAGGAACGAGCCCTGCTGCAAAGTATTGCATCAAAAATTGTAATTACACGCCCCTGTTAGACAGGGGCAGAAAAATTGGGCCTTAGGCACTGGTGCTGGTGCCACAACACTGCAACCCCTCACAGACACTCTAGTTGGAACGCAGGAACGAGCCCTGCTGCAAAGTATTGCATCAAAAATTGTAATTACACGCCCCTGTTAGACAGGGGCAGAAAAATTGGGCCTTAGGCACTGGTGCTGGTGCCACAACACTGCAACCCCTTACAGACACTCTAGTTGGAACGCAGGAACGAGCCCTGCTGCAAAGTATTGCATCAAAAATTGTGATTACACGCCCCTGTTAGACAGGGGCAGAAAAATTGGGCCTTAGGCACTGGTGCTGGTGCCACAACACTGCAACCCCTCACAGACACTCTAGTTGGAATGCAGGAACGAGCCCTGCTGCAAAGTATTACATCAAAAATTGTAATTACACGCCCCTGTTAAACTGGGGCTGAAAAATTGTGCCTTAGGCACTGGTGGTGGCGCCCAGAACCAAAAATGTTCTTACAAGCTATCAGCGTGATGATTGAGGAGGAAGAGGATAATTACTCAGGGATAGTCACTCAGCATCAGCATAGGCAGTCTTTGAAGGGATCTGAGATTTCAAAAAAAATTATTCGGTTACATCAGCATCAGGTGCTTGGTAGCTGGTGGTGATCCAAGACTGATTCATTTTTATGAAGGTCAGCCGATCGACCAAGTCGGTGGACAGACGCACCCTGTGATCGGTTACCACGCCTCCAGCAGCACTGAATGTGCGTTCCGAAAGAACGCTGGATGCAGGACAGGCCAGTAGCTCAATTGCATACTGTGCAAGCTCTGGCCAGTGATCCATCCTCAAGACCCAGTAACCCAGAGGATTTTCGGTGGGAAAGGTGTCCAAGTCTGATCTTGCCCCTAGGTATTCCTGCACCATGTAAAACAGACGCTGGCGATGGTTGCTGGAACCGATCATACCTTGGGGCTGCGGACCAAAAAATTGTCTGAACGCATCGGTCAGACGGCCACCTTCTCCACCACTCCTTCTTTGACTGACCGAAGCCTCAGCAACACGTTGTCCAGAAACAGGAGTTTGTAACCTCCCAGTCTCTGGGAACGCGTTGCACAGACCTTTCTGCAAGGCCTCCCGAAGATGTTTCATCCTCTGCTCCCTCTGCGATGGCAAGATAAGGTCCGCAACCTTACCCTTGTAACGTGGATCAAGGAGGGTTGCCAGCCAGTATTGGTCCTTCTCCTTGATACCACGAATACGAGGATCCTTACGCAGGCTTTGCAGGATCAGGGAGGCCATGCAGCGTAGGTTTGCTGAGGCATTCGGTCCGGAGTCCTCTGGGTCACTAAGGACAACAACGTCCGCAGCCACCTCCTCCCAGCCACGTACAAGTCCATGTGTTCCTTGGGACTGATCCCTTAAAGACTGCTGCTGATGCTGAGTGCCAGGCTCCACCTCCATACTGACACAATCTTCCTCCTCCTCCTCCTCCTCCTCCTCCTCTTCCTGTGTGATCGGCGGGCACGCAGGAACACTGTCTGGATAAAGGGGGCCTTGAGAGCTAAGGAAGTCCTCCTCTTCCTGCCTCTGTTCTGCCTCAAGTGCCCTGTCCATTATTCCACGCAGCGTGTGCTCCAACAGGTGGACAAGGGGGACAGTGTCACTGATGCATGCACTGTCAGTGCTCACCATCCTCGTGGCCTCCTCGAATGGTGACAGGACAGTGCATGCATCCCTGATCATGGCCCACTGGCGTGGGGAAAAAAAACCAAGCTCCCCTGACCCTGTCCTGGTGCCATAGTCGCACAGGTACTCATTGATGGCCCTCTGCTGCGTGTGCAGCCGCTGCAGCATGGCCAACGTTGAGTTCCACCTGGTGGGCATGTCACAGATTAGGCGGTTCTTGGGCAGGTTAAACTCCTTTTGGAGGTCCGTCAGCCGAGCACTGGCATTATATGACCGGCGGAAATGCACACAGACTTTCCTGGCCTGCCTCAGGACATCCTGTAAGCCCGGGTACCTGCCCAAGAACCACTGCACCACCAAGTTAAGGACGTGAGCCAAACAGGGCACATGGGTCATTTGTCCCTGTCGGAGGGCAGAGAGGAGGTTGGTGCCATTGTCGCAAACCACCATTCCTGCCTTAAGTTGGCGTGGCGTCAACCACCTCTGAACCTGCCCCTGCAGAGCTGACAGAACCTCTGCCCCAGTGTGGCTCCTGTCCCCCAAGCACACCAGCTCAAGCACCGCATGGCATCTTTTGGCCTGCGTACTTGCGTAGCCCCTTGAACGCCTACGGAGCACCGCTGGTTCCGAGGAAGAGGCCATGGAGGAAGAAGAAGAGGAGGGGGTGGAGGAGAGAGGTGTGTCACAATCAGCATTTTTGAGGCGTGGTGGCGGAACAACCTCCAACACTACTGCACCTTGTCCTGCATCCTTCCCAGCTGCCAGCAGAGTCACCCAATGCGCCGTGAAACTTAGGTAACGTCCCTGTCCATGCCTGCTGGACCATGAGTCAGCGGTAATATGCACCTTACCGCTGACCGCCCTGTCCAGCGAGGCATGGACATTGCCTTCCACATGCCGGTAGAGAGCCGGAATCGCCTTCCGTGAGAAAAAGTGGCGTTTGGGTACCTGCCACTGAGGAACCGCACATTCCACAAACTCACGGAAGGGGGCAGAGTCTACCAACTGAAAAGGCAGCAGTTGAAGTGCTAGCAATTTTGCCAAGCTAGCATTCAACCGCTGGGCATGTGGATGGCTGGGAGCAAACTTCTTTCGGCGGTGCAGCAGCTGGGGCAGGGAAATTTGCCTGGTACAATCTGACGTCAGTGTACCAAAAGCAGATTGCCCACAAGTACTTGGCTGTGACACACCTAATTCTACACCTTCATTCCTCTCACTGCAGGTCTCAGAGAGGACTGAAGGTCTAGTGGGGCTGGAAATCTCAGCTGATGAGGAGCAAGGAGAGATCCTCTTTGTTCTTTGGTGTGGGTCTTTTAGATACGCTTGCCAACGAACTGCATGGCAGGTCAACATATGTCTGGTCAAGCATGTGGTACCCAAGCGGGAGATGTTTTGGCCACGCGAGATACGCTTGAGACATATGTTGCAAATAGCAGCGGTGCGATCTGATGCACTCGTCTCAAAAAAGGCCCACACCAAAGAACTTTTTGAATAACGCGCAGAGACTGCAGCGCCCTGCACATGTGGAGCTTTGGGGTGTGATGCAGTCAATGTGCTGCCCTTAGGCTGGCCCCTGGAGGGCATCCTGCCTCGTTGGTGATCTGCCGCCTCCTCCTCCTCCTCCTCCTCCTCTCTCCTATCAGGCACCCACGTTGAGTCAGTGACCTCATCATCCCCTCCCTCCTCATCACTGGAGCAAACCTGGCAGTATGCTGCAGCAGGGGGAGCATGACTGCCAGATTGCTGTCCTTCTTGGGCACCCCCTCTGTCCGTGCTCATGTTACTGCCTTCATCGAGCTCAGTATCATCATCAGAGCCTTCCAAACGCTGGGCATCCTCCTGGAGCATGTACCCAACACTGTGGTCAAACAGTTCGAGGGAATCCTCAGGAGGACATGGTGGAGCTAGGGAAGGAGTCACTGATGACATTGAGCTGAGGGAAGAGGCCACTGCTTTGCCAGACAAAGCACCCTGGGCATGGGTGAGAGAGGATGAGGAGGATGAGGACGGCTTGGTCATCCACTCGACCAAGTCTTCCTCATGTTGCGGCTCAACACGGCCAGCTGCCGAAAAAAAGGCCAAGCGTGTCCCATGGCCACGTGCTGATGAGGATGCACCGTCTCCACGACCAGCACTAGACACAGAGCCTGCTTGCCCTCTCTTATTGGCTTGTGACTGTCTGCCTCTCCTTCTTGGCCTTCCAGACATACTAATGGCCTGTAGCTGCACTAAGCTGGGATAGAACACCTGTAATTTTCTTCAGGTAGCTTTATATACTGTAACCAGACAAGCCTGCCTGTCAGTAGGAAGATAACAGGAACGGATCTAGCTGAACACTGTGAGCAGGACGCACTGTACTAAATGTAAATAGTCTAGCTGCCTGACCGTGGTACTAATAGGATCAAATAGAACACCTGTAATTTTCTTCAGGTAGCTTTATATACTGTAACCAGACAAGCCTGCCTGTCAGTAGGAAGATAACAGGAACGGATCTAGCTGAACACTGTGAGCAGGACGCACTGCACTAAATGTAAATAGCAGGAACGGATCTAGCTGAACACTGTGAGCAGGACGCACTGCACTAAATGTAAATAACAGGAACGGATCTAGCTGAACACTGTGAGCAGGACGCACTGCACTAAATGTAAATAGCAGGAATGGATCTAGCTGAACACTGTGAGCAGGACGCACTGCACTAAATGTAAATAGCAGGAACGGATCTAGCTGAACACTGTGAGCAGGACGCACTGCACTAAATGTAAATAACAGGAACGGATCTAGCTGAACACTGTGAGCAGGACGCACTGCACTAAATGTAAATAGCAGGAACGGATCTAGCTGAACACTGTGAGCAGGACGCACTGCACTAAATGTAAATAGCAGGAACGGATCTAGCTGAACACTGTGAGCAGGACGCACTGCACTAAATGTAAATAGCAGGAACGGATCTACCTGAACACTGTGAGCAGGACGCACTGCACTAAATGTAAATAGCAGGAACGGATCTAGCTGAACACTGTGAGCAGGACGCACTGCACTAAATGTAAATAGCAGGAACGGATCTAGCTGAACACTGTGAGCAGGACACACTGCACTAAATGTAAATAACAGGAACGGATCTAGCTGAACACTGTGAGCAGGACGCACTGCACTAAATGTAAATAGCAGGAACGGATCTAGCTGAACACTGTGAGCAGGACGCACTGCACTAAATGTAAATAGCAGGAACGGATCTAGCTGAACACTGTGAGCAGGACGCACTGCACTAAATGTAAATAACAGGAACGGATCTAGCTGAACACTGTGAGCAGGACGCACTGCACTAAATGTAAATAGCAGGAACGGATCTAGCTGAACACTGTGAGCAGGACGCACTGCACTAAATGTAAATAACAGGAACGGATCTAGCTGAACACTGTGAGCAGGACGCACTGCACTAAATGTAAATAGCAGGAACGGATCTAGCTGAACACTGTGAGCAGGACGCACTGCACTAAATGTAAATAGCAGGAACGGATCTAGCTGAACACTGTGAGCAGGACGCACTGCACTAAATGTAAATAGCAGGAACGGATCTAGCTGAACACTGTGAGCAGGACGCACTGCACTAAATGTAAATAGCAGGAACGGATCTAGCTGAACACTGTGAGCAGGACGCACTGCACTAAATGTAAATAACAGGAACGGATCTAGCTGAACACTGTGAGCAGGACGCACTGCACTAAATGTAAATAGCAGGAACGGATCTAGCTGAACACTGTGAGCAGGACGCACTGCACTAAATGTAAATAGCAGGAACGGATCTAGCTGAACACTGTGAGCAGGACGCACTGCACTAAATGTAAATAGCAGGAACGGATCTAGCTGAACACTGTGAGCAGGACGCACTGCACTAAATGTAAATAGCAGGAACGGATCTAGCTGAACACTGTGAGCAGGACGCACTGCACTAAATGTAAATAGTCTAGATAGAAGATAACAGGAATGGATCTAGCTAAACTGAATACAGTGTATATATATATATGCAACACCTGGGATGCATATGTATACACAATACACTGTAAGTGCAGCTAACTGACTGACTGTTCTGCCTAATCTATCTAACTCAAATCAAATGACACTGTCTCTCTCTCTCTCTATCTCTCAGCACACCGGAACACACATTACACAGGGCCGCCGTGCAGGCGGCCTTATATAGTGTGGGGCGTGTACTAAATCCCCTGAGCCATAATTGGCCAAAGCCACCCTGGCTTTGGCCAATTACAGCTCTCTCTACTGACGGCGCTGTGATTGGCCAAGCATGCGGGTCATAGTGCATGCTTGGCCAATCATCAGCCAGCAATGCACTGCGATGCCGCAGTGAATTATGGGCCGTGACGCGCCACACGAATTTGGCGCGAACGGCCCATATCGTTCGCAATTCGGCGAACGACCGAACAGCCGATGTTCGAGTCGAACATGGGTTCGACTCGAACACGAAGCTCATCCCTAATAAAGAGTACAAAAGATTTCCCTAAGGCCTCATGTACACAGGGCAGTTGAAAACCTCTTCTGAATGCTGGAAACTGACAGCTGATAAAGTTGAAAACCTCTTCTGAACGCTGGAAACTGACAGCTGATAAACGACAGTGAAAAACGTCCATTTAACAGCTTTTACATACTGAGTTTAGCAGCAGTTAGCAGTTGAGGTTAGAAGGTTTTTTAAAGATAACCTCAGGAGACCCTCCTAAATGTCCACAATGCAGGAAAAAGATGTACATTATTAACTATTTCAGCCATCCTGTGAGAGAAAAGAGTGCAGTGAGCTTTAACTATGTACTCTCTCTCTGTCTCTCTCTGCCTCTCTCTCTGCCAGTCTCTCTCTCTCTCTGTGCCTGTCTCTCTCTCTCTCTCTCTGACAGTCTCTCTCTCTGTCAGTGCTTGTTTGTCTCTCTCTCTGCCAGTCTCTCTTTCTCTCTGTGCCTCTCTGTCTCTGCCTGTCTCTTTATGTGCCTGTCTTTCTGTCTTTGTGCCTGTCTCTCTCTCTATGTGCCTGTCTCTCTCTCTCTCTCTCTGTGCCTGTCTCTCTCTCTATCTCTGTGCCTGTCTCTCTCTCTCTCTCTCTGCCTGTCTCTCTTTGTCTCTCTTTGTCTCTCTCTGTCTGCCCGTCTCTCTCTGCCCGTCTCTCTCTCTGCCCATCTCTCTCTCTCTGCCTGTCTCTCTATCTGCCTGTCTCTCTCTCTCTCTCTCTCTGCCTGTCTCTTTCTCTCTCTCTGCCTGTCTCTTTCTCTCTCTGCCTGTCTCTCCTTTTCTCTCTGTATGTCTCACCATCTACCCCCCCCTGCAGGCAGAAGCATGTAGTGAAAGTTGTGTTTCTCCCATATCTTACATGTTCCTTTTTAAGAACGCTTATAAACGAAAACATACCTAACCTCAGGTTACAGCTTTTACATGATTTTACAAGCAGTTACAAGCATTTGGCATTTCAAATGCCTCTGAATGTCCGTCCTGAACCCTTTTTTTGCCTTCCGAAAAAAGCTTCTAAACTCAACTGCCTAGAAACAACCCTGTGTACATGTACTGATGAGATAACATAGACGAGAGTTCAGGATTAGTTGAAAAAAATGCCCAACTGCTCCTAAACGTTCGTTTACCAGCAGCAGTGTACATGAGGCCTAAAGGTTTAGGGTTAAAATTAAAATTTGATAATGGGATTTTGGTAAAAAAGGGTGAAATTATAAACGTTTGAAGAGTTACTGAAATTACCGTATTTATCGGCGTATAACACGCACTTTTTTCCCCTTAAAATCAGGGGAAAATCGTGTATGCGTGTTATACGCCGATCCCCCACCGATTGTGAACCTTTTGGTGGCTCTCGGCGGCTTTTGGCCACTCTCTGCGACTTTCGGCTTTTCTCGGCGGCTCTCGGCTATTCTCGGCGTCCGAAAGCCGAGTGCGTCCGAAAGCCGCCGAGAACGGCCGAAAGCCGTCGAGAGCAGCCGAGAGCCGCAGAGAATGGCCGAGAGCTGCCGAGAACGGCGGCGCCATTTTCAAACGACAGATTTCTGCAAACGAAGGGCAAGGCTACAGATGGACACTGACAAGGCTGCAATGGGGGACAATGCTGCAATGGGGGACAAGGCTGCAATGGGGGACAAGGCTGCAATGGGCTACAAGGCTGCAATGGGGGACAAGCCTGCAATAAGGGACAAGGCTACAGATGGACACTGACAAGGCTGCAGATGGACACTGATGAGGCTGCATTGATGGGCATTTAAATGTAAGTTTTTTTCTTTAAACTTCCCTCCTAAAAGTTTTTTTCCTTAAAATTCCTTAAAATTCCCTTCTAAACTTGGGATGCGTGTTATACGCCATCGCGTGTTATACGCCAATAAATACGGTAAGTAACCAGGACCAAAATAAATTGCTGCATATGTTGACTCCATGAAATGCTAAAATTTTAGGGGAAAGTTTGGTTTGAATAACAGTCAGGGTGACTATTCTGGATATTACTTTTTGAGTTCCCATAGTGTCAATCGTGAAGTGTTAATAATGTAGTGTTGTTTATTCATCAATGTTTTGTTTGTTGCTGATGGTCAGATATATTTGCAAAGTTGGGAGGCTGACTTCTGAGTCAGAATATGTATTTGGGTAAAATGTTCTGTTCTGAGACTCTCGGGTCCACTTGGGTCCCGGGGATAGAAGGAACTAAAGGTGTTTATTCTTTGTTGAAATCCTGCTGTAATACTGGATTTGAAAGGGAAAAAAAAGATGTTTAGTTAAAAATATTGAATCTATATAATGAAAACTGTTGCTGAGAAACATTTTTATTTCTGCATGCTTTACTTATGTTTGAATAATGAGGAATATTATTTTTAATACCTCCAATGGTTAAAGCCTGAATTTATCAGGTAGATTTTGTGGTTATTCATATTGGATGAGGAATGTCCGCCCCAGCCAGCCAGTATTTACCCCTAGCCCCATGCACAAGAAGAAATACCCTACCCTATACCCTATCCAGATGGCAGGTTACTTGAAGAAATTACTACAGCTTTTACATGGAAATCGTTGTTCATATTTGTCAGTCTACTGCCATGGGAGGTGTTGAGATGAGTAAAGGCAGACTCCTGCTGGAAAACGTTTCTGGGAACGACAGCTTAAGGCTAGGTTCACACCTATGTGAATTGGATGTGGCTTACACCGTATCCAATTTGCAGAACATTTTAAAATCCATTATTTTCAATCAGTTTGGTTCACATATGTGCATTGCATGCGCAGTCTGCATTGCCCAAAAAACGTGTGTTTTCTAGGCAGTGCGGTGCGAATTGCAGGCACATATTGTTCTATGGGAACGCATCTGATTTGCAGATGCATTCCATTGTGAACAGGCATTCTCTTCCCCTCCTCACTACACCTCCGCCTTCTCCCTGCTCAGCTGATCTGCAGATACAACGGAGAGGCACCGCTGAACAGCTGCTTTTGCTCTTCGCAGAGAAAACGGAGCTGGAATTCGCACCACACATGTGTGAACCCAGCCTGAGGGTTAGCCAAATGACGCATGCCCAAGGTCTACAGAATTCCAGTGAGCGTCACAAGAAAGAGATCCAGATGCCAGCCCGAAGACCCAAGTCTAGCCCAATGCATCAGTTACAGTCTGTCTGAATATCGAGTTCTATCCTTACACAGAGGCAGGGTTTTTGGGGTGGAGGATCTATGTAAAATATGGATGAGCACAGAATCGAACCAAAAAGTTTGGGAAAAGTTTGGGAAAAAGTTTAGGAGAATGAGAATTATAATGTGGACATTTTCCTTTTCCTTCCTTTTTATGAATTTAATGGACATTCATAAGCCATACAAGAGACTTTTTTGTGCTTTTCTTTGGGACTATTTTTCATTTGGCCTAAAGGCTGTCATGCCCCTCCCACTTGCTTTTATGGACTGTCACGCCCCTTTTTATTTTATGGAAAATTACTTTGCAGCTGAGATTTTAATATCTACTAATTCTGATGTTTATTGTTCTCTATTTTTCCATGCTTAAGATAGTGGTACATTTATGGGAAAGTAGTTCAGGTGAATGTTGGGGGCAACAGGCTTTGTGATTGTCACGTTCGTGACAATAGAGAAGATTGAAAGGGTCACGAAAAAACCCCTTGTGTTTTCTAATCTAATACATGACTGTTCCTTTAAAAGTTATCATTTTGCTGATTAAGTAGAAAATATATTGTTGTGTAAAATGGGTCTTGTGTTGAAAACAAAACTAGACATAGGAAGTGATGTATGCGTCATAAGATAGTCTGTGTTTATATCTGTCTAGGTGACATAATGATATTGTGACATTGTGATTGGTTGATGTAAGTTGAACATGTACCCTTATTGGTGGAAGGTGGCCAGTAACGCCTATGTTTTATCCATACTTAAAGAGGAGGGCCCATGAAAAAAAAAAAAAAATTAAAAGTCAGCAGCTACAAATACTGCAGCTGCTGACTTTTAATTGGACACTTACCTGTCCCAGGGTCCAGCGATGCGGGGGATCGAAGTCCCTCCATTCAGCGGCGCCGGCATTGCAACTGTGGGCGCCGGGCTGTGGCTTCACAGCCTGGCACCCACTGCGCATGCGCGAGCGGCGCCGCGCGCCGTGATTGGCCGCTCAGTCACCTGGGACCTGTAATGGGTCCCAGATGATTGACAAGAGGGAGGGAACAGAGCCGAGTCCTTCCTGTGCAGAGGGGGAAGCAATGTCACCAGCCCAGGCACTGGAAGAGGCAGACTACGAGGGACCCCCTAGCAACAGGCATTTAGAGGTAAGTTAAAAAAAAATTTCCAAATGTTTTTTTTTTATTTTTTTTTTAGGCACGGTCATGCATTTTTTTTTTTTTTAGGGTGGAACACCACTTTAACATCATGCCAGGGATAATAAAAGCAGAACAGATGTATTGTAGAGCAACTTGTCTTGTGTCAATCATTGTGTCCCCTATGCATAGAGATATGTATTTGGATATGAAGCAAAAGAATCGGCCGATGAAAGGTAATTATAATTAGATAATAAGATGACAGTCAGGACTAGTGTTTAAAGGTAATATAGCACCTTTCAGTTGCTCTGCAGTGCTTTGAAGACCCTCATAAAAAAAATAAAATAAAAAGTTGGTTAGCCTCCAAAACCACTGTGATAAAGCTGAGTTGTTGGTACTTGATTTCCTGTGGCAAAAAAGTGGGCATTGCTAAACAGCTGTACAGGTGTAGTTTAACAAATGTAGTTTTTACAACATGTGCATTGCATTTCTAAATGTGTTGCATTTTTTTATTCTTTCTGTTCTTTATGCTAATGAGTCTAGCATTTCCAGTCTACTTTGTCCAGTATACAGTCCCTCTGGGAAAATCTCCTGGGTCTATGAACAATGTCTGCACTTACAAGCATTTTTATGGTGCTGGCTATTGCAATTTTAAGATGACATGCACATCAAAGGCATCATTTCTGGATGCATCCTCTAATGACAGAAGGGGGAAATTAAGGGACAATTTTGGACTTTGTAGTTCACTAAAAATTCATGGCCTCTAGCAGCTCATCCACTGTTTTGTGTTTGCACTTTTGGGATGAAAGGCACAGGGTTGATTGCTATGCCACAGTTTGGGGTGTTAGGAAGTGACTTGATGTAGATTAACCCATCTCCTCCAGTGCCTCCTGCCTCACAGCAGACAAAGGTACCAGTTGCTGAACATGTGCTTCATTTGCATGTTCCTCCTGCGGTTCTGCAAGTTGCTCATCCTCTTCCTCCTCATCATTGTCAAAATTTCCTTCTGTTCTGTTGAAAATACAAATAAATAATTACCAGCTAAATAAAATAGACATAACGTAATCCCTATCTAGACTTACGGATAAAACTCCATAACTGGCCATAGGGAGTCTAGTTGTCCAAAATAGACATAGTTATGCCTTTCTTTTGCATCTGCGCCACACTTTTGTTTCTTCTTTTGGGCCCATGGTTCTCTCTAAAAGTTATCTTTCACATTCCTCCACCTTGTTTTTAATTTTGTTACTGAAAATGTTTTTTTTTTTTTTTGATTTTTTTACAGGTTTTTTGCTGCTGGTCACTCATATGTATCCATGCATTTTGAATTTAACTTTGGAAAATTATAATCTATTATATTGTACTGTCAACATGCAAAGCAATCTTCCCTACAGATGGAAGATGAAAATAAAATGCTGATGTGTTTTTGCATAAATGTAAGTTTCCTAATTTTATGGGAGCAATAGATGGCAAGCATATCAGATCAGTGGTCCCACTGAGTAAGAGAAGCAAATACTTTAATTGCAGGAGGCATTTCTCTCCGGTCCTGTTGCCATTTGTCGCAGATTACAGCTTCACCTACATTGATGTTTGATCATATGTGAGCATTAGTGACTCTGCCATCTTCATAAATTCCAAATTTGGGCATCGATTAAGAAGGACACTACACAGGTAGGGTGATGTGAAGGGGACAGAGGACACTGCTATGGACAACATGGTGGAAAGCAAAGATCCCCGTGGAGTGGGGGCTTTGCTATCTGGTGTTAGTAGGCGTTGCCCTTTAAAAAACAAAAAAAACTATCAAACTCCCCCAAAAAAAGAAAGGGATCTTTCCTCCATGTTGTCCAGGTAGAACTCAACTTGTAAAAGGTTGCCTACCCTTGGCATAGATAAACATTTAATGCCTCCTTATTTGCAAATGAGACTTCTTTCATCTTTAACTATAAGTTGTGCCGTGCATGCCGCATGGTTAAGAGCATCTTTGGGATCTTGGCCAACAAATAGCATTCCTTGTACGCCGCCATGATGATGACTCCAGAGAATGCTACGACTGTCGTCAAGGCCACCTGTGTTTTGCACACCTTGGTAAGGGAGAGGGATTGATACATTTTTGAAGAATCTTTGAACTATACCTTGGAACAGGCTAAATAGAGCAGTGCTAGGGGGAATCTGAGTTCTCGTTTCTTATGTGATAAAATGGCTGAATATTTTATGTCACCTGCAGAGTGGCAGGAATGGTTGGCCTAACTTGTGTGCAATATTTTCTGTGGTATTGAGTTGTTGTGTTTTTTTTTTTTATATAATGCACATATTGTTTGGGGTTATTAAAATATATATGTGCTTTGCTAATAAAATTGATATGCTTTTTTTTTTTTTTTCTTATTTCAAATTGAATTTAGATTTAAAATGAACATAAAATATACATGATTTGCTAGTAAAGTTTATACAGGCTTTGTTAATAAATTATACATGGTTGTTTTTAGTATTTTTAGTACTTTATTTGCCTATATGGATAAGTATTGGGTTTTGAGTATTCACATATAAAATCTTATGTACTGTACATTATAATTTAGCACATAATATAGTATGGGTGTGTGTTATATTGTAGCTTCCCTGTCCTTGGATGAGGTGCCTGTTTTTTTTTTTCTTTAGATGATTTTGCTTTATTTTTTAACTGCTAATCCTGAAAATAACGTACTTTATGCCCCTAGGTGGGTACACTTATTCATCCTTTGTTGAACTCCATTACATGGTGGTTGTTGGGATTAGTAGTTTACATAAGAAAAACTGCAAATTGAATATCCTGATACCTATCCATTGCAGAATTTACATGGTTGCTTGTTCTACCCACATCCAATCCTAGGGACCAATCTAACTTTAAAGAAAAAAAGGAGGCCCTAAGGCCAACGTAGCTCTTGAAAATATGTGAAAATTAATTTGAAATGTGAATAAACAATATACAGCTGCTAGCACTTTAAAGGCTGATACAAAAACTTCAGGTATGGTATACAAAATAAATGCACCGCTGGTAAAATTAGTGACCAACTAAACAGGTAATGTAAAAACTAAACCAAAATTCCATTGAAGAACAACCAAGTGAAAAGAAAACTAGAACAAAGTCATATGGAAATAAAGTCCATGTATCAAACAATGAACACCCATCCATATAAAACTGGTAATTTGCAGTGAAAAAATCTGTAAAGAGATCCTTCATATAAGTGCATCCAACTCCACACCCAGGTGAGAAAGTAATCTGCTTAGCAGATCACCGTGACCACTAATCAGTGATCCCACCAAGCTTAGGGGATATGGTTAGGTCTCCCCTGGACCTTTAAAGGCTGTCTGGAACTATAGCTGGTGCCAATGGTACTCAAAAAACATAAAGAGAAAGGCTCCCATAGCGTAATACTGAATAAAAACGGATTTAATGAAGCAGATAAATTTGCATTTACAAAATAGAAGCCTTTTGAAAGCAATACAGCATTGTTGGTTAAAACGGAACTGCAGCATCTCCATAGACTTCTGTTCACTTCCTATGTAATTCGCCCATCCACCTCCTGTGAGGAAAAAGTGATGACGCCACAGTCGTAGGCTCTTCCATATGCGTTTCGTCACTAGTGGACATCAACTGGGGAATGGCCAGAATCTAACTTTATAAAAGAAAGAGAACCAGTCCCCTACTCTATTATTGTAACTAGCACAAATCAGGGAGAGCTGTATGCTGCCATGAATAGACACCAGGAATAGAAAAATTACGGAAAGGTAAATATAACTTTTTCCATTCCCTGGTACCTACATGGCAGCATATACACATACACTTTCTAAATATCTTGCTACATGGGAGGGAAGTAGGCCTAACAAACAATTTAATAAATAATTGAACAGAGTTCAAAAGTTTTTGTTTTTTTTGCAAAATCTTGTGAGCTTAGACTGGCATGGTCCATGCTCTAGTGAGACATAAGGGTGACAAAGGATGACCAACTGACCACTCAACATATGGTTTCTGACTAGGGTTGCCACATCATCCCTTTAATCCAGGACACATTTGAATTCCACAGGTTCTGAGGCTGATTTAATGCAGATAAGGCACCAAGTGAGTTTAATTACCACCTTAATCAGCCACAGAACCTGTGTAATTAATATGTGTCCTGGATTAAAGGGATGATGTGGCAACCCTATTTCTGACAAACCCTGGCACCTGACAAATGTCAACCAGGACAATGAAATACCCTTGATCGAATGAGTGTCAAATTCAACTATTAAAGGAATTGGCAAGTCACTAGCCCAGTAAGCTTTTTGGATCACTTGCACAATCCAGCTCACAATCATTTAAACTGAGTCAGTTTCTCCTTTTCTTTCTGGTGCAATGAGTTCTAGCAGTGTGCTGAGGAATTTCCAGACAAAAATAATGGGTATAAGGCTGGCTGTGATTGGCCAAGACTCTTGCTCAGTGTGAGATTGGCTGTGATTGGCCAAAACTCCTAATAAGTCACAAAGGCTTAACTCTATGCTTTCTGGTTTTAATTCTGCTGTGTCATTGAGCTTACCTTTACTGTCATATAATGAATCTTAAAAGGCACATTTTTCTCGTTTTGCTTCTGTGAACACAATATACAACTGTTATATGACATCCGTATATAAAGTCACAGTAAATAACTCTGCTTTTATCTCTCACATGTGAGCATATAAACTATATTAAGGTTATTAGCAGGTCTAGCTGTATATGCATGTAAGTCACCTTAGCAACCTAGGACAGGTCTTAGCTGGCCAGCTACACAGCCCCGTGAGTGATGTTGTTTAGTGAGAAGGTTCTTCTGTTGGAGCAAATGGAACCAAGGAAAGAGAATCTAAAATAAGTGTAAGGTCCCAATTAGAATAGTTCTTTGTAGAAGGTCCAAGGCTAAGAACTGCTTTGAGAAATCTCTCCACTAAAGGATTGACAGCCCCATTTTGCATCAGTAAGAGCTGACAAGGCTGAAATATGAACCTTAAGTGTTGAGGTCCAGACCAGCCTGTAAGAGCTAGAGGATAACATGTTCTCCCAGGCACGTAAGATTAAAGGCCGAATGTTTTGCAAACTCTGTAAGCTTCTCCCAGACTCTATAATAAATTGAATTTGTTGAATTTTTTCCTTGCTCAAACGAATGTCTCAATAACCCGAGAAGAGCATCCTAGGCCCCACAACCTTCTCCGCCTAATCTCCATGCCTTCAAATTTAGAGTCTCTGGATAATTTCAAGAAGCATGATTTGCAAGCCATTTCCAGGCAATGTAGGCCCAATGTAGACCTTGGTGAAAATACTTTGGAGCATATCACAAAGTACAGTTGTCCCGCTATGGGCTCTATACTAAATGGTGCCCCTGGGCGTCATGATGTCACCACGCCTCGTCTGGCATCCTCTGACCCCCCGGATGTTCCCCACTCTCCATCAGGCCGCTTGGTGGAGGCACCAATGCGTGCCGATGACTCGGGGGGCGCCCCGTAGATCTGGCCCCTCCCCACATTCTCACCAAGATTGGATACCAGATCCCCTATACCCCCATTTAAATTGGCTCATAAGCCACACACCATTTTATGCTGCGCATCCAGGGTGACAGGACCACACAGGCATCGAGCTCCAAACAAGGTAATCGCCCAGGCAAATAACTAACTTTGTGGCCTCTCCTCCCTCTGTTTTTTGGGGGGATATATAGCTACACATAGACCTCTAGAGACTGGTATTATTAGATGGGGTGCATACATATGCATGATTTTGTGTGACATAATAGTGTCCCCTGTTTCTTTCCCTCCTCTCCCTCTAGACCTTGCATTGTCTACCAGGGCCATTGGAAGCATATCTTCTCTCGCCTGATTTTTGTGGCTTCATACCATCCAGTAGGTCCTTCCCTGCATATACATCGCACATGAATAGGCTAAGTATGTATGATTTGCTCAGACACATATGCAATAATTTCTAAGGGAAATTTCTCCATCTCTGTGGTTGTTACACTGAATCAATCTCTTTTTCTTTTTTGCCCCTAGCGATATCTGTCACTCCGGGCTTTAGGTGGGTCTCCATGGGGGCCACGCTTGAGCGCCCTTTGTGAAGTGACAGCTTTCTGAGTCTTGGATTGTTTCCTTGTGTGCACTCATCTCCTTCTGGACCCGAACTGGTTGGCTTGAGGCTGCAGCATTTCCTAAAGTCTTTTTAATTTGGATGCTATCAGGAACCATGAATCAGACCGAGACAGAAGTATAGTAAAATCACACTTGTTTAATAATAATAATAATAATAAGGTAAACAGACTAAGCGTAGTCAAAACAAGCCAGAGTTCAGTAACAGGATCGGGTAGTCAGCCAAGCAAATGTCAGAGAGCCAGAGATAAACATAGTAGTACAGCAAGCAGGATCAGGAGCCAGAAGGAACATCAGCTGAGCAAGTCTTCAACAGGAACGCAGGAGAAAAGTCTCTGTGATGTTGACGAAGGCAGAGATCAAGTGAGCTGGACGACTTTAAGTAGGCAGGAATGACGAGCAGAATCAACAACAGCTGGGTAACTGTGGAGAGAAATGGGAGCTGGTAATTAGCCGACAGCTGAGCGGTCAGCTCAGAGAAGGAAGGGCTGAGCCCATCCCTGACAGATGCAAGAGCTCTATGCAAGTAAGTTGTCAAACATAAAATTAAGCAGTTTTGCAAAAACTTTTTGATGTCATGCTTAATATATGATGTATAAATTCTTATTCATCAATTGTAGATGTATTACCATCCTGTTGTAGCCACATACCCCTGAAGAAGAGAGCTATTATTGCAGACTCGAAACGCGTTGGATTATCTCTGTTGCTTTATCTTTTCAACAGAGTATTGGTTGTTTCTCAACTATATTTTCAATATTGCATATCTTTGTATCTGCATCCTGCATTTTCTATGTACTGTATATCCAACTATCTTTAACGTTTCAATAAAATAACATTATTTTTCTATAATTATGGGTTGATTTGTAGAAAAGCCATGGGCTCTACATCCTGACTGAGAAGAGGATGAATGATGATGCCTTTTGAGGAGATGTGCTATAACCTCTGATGTTTCTGCAGGCTAATGAGCATTCTGGGCTGGAAAAAAGCACTGGCGCATCACTAAGCAACAACAACTACTCTTTAAGGCTTTAATCACAGCATGGTGCAGAGATGTCAGTGCAAGGGCATCAAATAAAATTGTTCTCTATGTGCCCTGTTCACACCACAACACTGGTATCACATGCGGATTGTTCTGCACAGAAGTCTGTAACATGTATGCAGTTTACTGCACGGGAAAAAACTGACATGACATTGGTGTGAACAGGGCACATAACTGACGTCCATAAAAGCTCACTGAAACACACATGAAAACTGATGTGAAACGGATGTCTCTGCAAGTGAAATCTGCGCGGTTTTCCCATCAGTTTTCACGCACGTATGTAAACGAGCCCTTGGGCAACTACTTGCCGACCTGGAGAAGCCTCCTTCCTAGTGGCATGTTGGGGATCCTTTTTTTGCAGTAAGGCATCATCTGAAATGGCTGAAAAAGTTGCAGCAATATATTACTGGAATAAGAAAGGTGACAAAATAAGAATTTATAATACGCACACACATACATATGTAGCGATACCTCCAAAGGAGCTGCTTTTATTTGTTCAATCCGTTACTCTGCCTCTCAACCCCAAAGAACTGTCCCAGCCCCTTTGGCGCACCTAGCAATGTGATTACCGGAATAACACAGTAATAACACACAGACACAATTCTGCTCTTTCAAGTTTACTTGGACCATAGAAAAGTTTAAAGTAATATTAGTCAGCCAAGTCCTATATAAGTAGCCAGGACTTGGTTGAAACAGTTCTCAAAACAGTCAATAACACGTTGCAACAATAAAAGAATAATAACAATGTACATAGATTAAATGGACTCCCCGAACAAGCTATTGATTGATGTAGAGTACTATGGCTAAAGGGGGAACCCAGGCCAGCCTATAGTACCTTCAATACTAACACACAATGAAGTAATATAAACACCAGTGACGTGCCCCCTTTTAAGAGCAACAACAATAATGTTCTAAGAGCAAGGCCTTGGATTTGTTCTCTTCACCAGCATGTTGGAGCTCTGTGGACAAGGGTCCCTCAGTGTAACAGAGTGATGGGGAGCAATGTAAAATAGCTGGTGCTGTAATATAGCACTCCTCTACGTGATCCGGATAACAGGTGTCTGTGCACAGTGTTCAAGTGTGGCATTTTATGGAAGGCAATAAGATTCCTGGACAAAGCCCCCTCACCAGTCCTGTACACATTCAGCGGTCCTTCAAAGAGCGATCGAACGATTCTCCTGGCTGCAGATGTGTCACGATGGCTTACAGTCTATGGACCAGGTGAATCGTCTGATTCCGTGACATACTGCTCTAATGCAGGGCATCCTTCTGGAAGCATGCGGGGTTCTGTCCCTCTGGGCTGGAGCTGCAGGCTGTGTGCCCCTTGGTGGGCCGCAATCCCCTCACACAGCAACAGAAGGTTGCTCTCCCAATGGGATCCAGGAAACAAGGCCTTCTTGGCCTGGTCCACCCTGTACTTTTATTGTCTCTCCCACAATCCTCTTGACTCTCTGCAGTGCAGCCTGGGATTTGCAGTCCTGCACCCTCACACAGTCGGTCAGGCTGCTTTGTGCTGGGACTTCATATTCCACAGTTCTTTGCTGCTGCTCCCTGATGGCTCTCAGTCTCTTCCAATAGGGAGGCTACAAAGTAAACAGTTCTATGTGTCTGCGTGTGTAAGAGAGGAGAGGAAGGCGTGGTGAAAAGCCCACGCAGCTGCTAGCAGGCAGCTCTCTTGTGGATTCCTTGTGGATTCAATCAGCCTGGAGAGGTACCTGCTACACATATATACTGGATAATACATCTATGTATGTACAGTCAGGTCCATAAATATTGGGACATCGACACAATTCTCATCTTTTTGGCTCTATACACCACCACAATGGATTTGAAATGAAACAAACAAGATGTGCTTTAGCTGCAGGCTTTCAGCTTTAATTTGAGGGTATTTACATCCAAATCAGGTGAACGGTGTAGGAATTACAACAATTTGTATATGTGCCTCCCACTTTTTAAGGGACCAAATGTAATGGGACAGATTAACAATCATCCATCAAACTTTCACTTTTTGGTTGCAAATCCTTTGCAGTCAATTACAGCCTGAAGTCTGGAACGCATAGACATCACCAGACGCTGGGTTTCATCCCTGGTGAGGCCAAGGCCTCTACTGCAACTGTCTTCAGTTCCTGCTTGTTCTTGGGGCATTTTCCCTTCAGTTTTGTCTTCAGCAAGTGAAATCCATGCTCAATCGGATTCAGGTCAGGTGATTGACTTGGCCATTGCATAACATTCCACTTCTTTCCCTTAAAAAACTCTTTGGTTGCTTTCGCAGTATGCTTCGGGTCATTGTCCATCTGCAATGTGATTTGCCGTCCAATGAGTTCTGAAGCATTTGCTGAATATGAGCAGATAATATTGCCCAAAACACTTCAGAATTCATTATGCTGCTTTTGTCAGCAGTCACATCATCAATAAATACAAGAGAACCAGTTCCATTGGCAGCCATACATGCCCACGCCATGACACTACCACCACCATGCTTCACTGATGAGGTGGTATGCTTTGGATCATGAGTAGTTCCTTTCCTTCTCCATACTCTTCTCTTCCCATCACTCTGGTACAAGTTGATCTTGGTCTCATCTGTCCATAGGATGTTGTTCCAGAACTGTGAAGGCTTTTTTAGATGTTGTTTGGCAAACTCTAATCTGGCCTTCCTGTTTTTGAGGCTCACCAATGGTTTACATCTTGGGGTGAACCCTCTGTATTCACTCTGGTGAAGTCTTCTCTTGATTGTTGACTTTGACACACATACACCTACCTCCTGGAGAGTGTTCTTGATCTGGCCAACTGTTGTGAAGGGTGTTTTCTTCACCAGGGAAAGAATTCTTTGGTCATCCACCACAGTTGTTTTCCGTGGTCTTCTGGGTCTTTTGGTGTTACTGAGCTCACCGGTGCGTTCTTTCTTTTTAAGGATGTTCCAAACAGTTGATTTGGCCACACCTAATGTTTTGCTATCTCTCTGATGGGTTTGTTTTGTTTTTTCAGCCTAATGATGACTTGCTTCACTGATAGTGACAGCTCTTTGGATCTCATATTGAGAGTTGACAGCAACAGATTCCAAATGCAAATAGCACACTTGAAATGAACTCTGGACCTTTTAATTCCTACACTGTTCACCTGATTTCGAAGTAAATACCCTCGAATTAAAGCTGAAAGTCTGCAGTTAAAGTACATCTTGTTTGTTTCATTTCAAATCCATTGTGGTGGTGTATAGAACCAAAAAGATTAGAATTGTGTCGATGTCCCAATATTTATTTATGGACCTGACTGTATATGTAGCGGTACCCCTGTAAGGGCTGCTGAGAATGGTGGTTTGTCTGTCACCCTGCTCAGCCCTGCATTCACTCTCAGGCACTCCAAGACATAAAGCAGTCCGTGAACTTTCAAGTGTAAGAGGGTCAGTTAGTACTACGTGACTGGGTTGCCAGAATTGTCCTTATTAAAGAGGTTAATCTGACTGCTCACAGATTTACAAATCAGAAAAAAAGACTCAATGGGGTTGATTTACTAAAGGCAAATCCACTTTGCACTACAAGTGCACTGTTAGCCACCTCCCTGCAATTTATATCACAGGTGACCATTTCCCAACCTGCAGATGACAGACTCTACTCTAAGCTCACTGTCATACCCTCCACACTCCTCTCCTATACATACTGCTCACTGTCCTACCCTCCACATCCCTCTCCTGTACATACTGCCCACTATCATACCCTCCACACTCCTCTCCTGTACATACTGCTCACTGTCCTACCCTCCATATCCCTCTCCTGTACATACTGCCCACTGTTGAATGGAGAGAGGGAATTGGGACTTTAAATGAGGCACATATGCGGTGTGCCTCCATCCCTATACTATGTGCAAAAGAGAAGTAGGGGTGGGACTTTGAATGAGATAGATGACTTTGTGGAGGCAAAGTTGAAATAAATGCAAAATTGTTTTATTAGTAACGAACGTTGTAAAGAATATGGCAATATAATAACCACATATACATTCAGTGCAGTAACTCATGTAGACTCCACCCACACATAACATACAGGTGTGGCATGGGAAAAAAGTTTGCATGAGTATGGTATTGTCAGAGCAGTTCAAAGGTACATAACATAGGGTAAATTTGTATTAATACATATGACATAAAAACAGCACCAGCGATAGGAGTATGGGTGTAGGAAATAAAACCAAAATAGATGAATGAATAAATGTCAGAATTATTAATCTGCTGCAGACCAAAATTCAATGTGTCCATTACAGACACAGGTCAGCATCACTTGGGCCCGACGCGTTTCGTGTAGAGACACTCCTCAGGGGCAGATGCTAAAATATATCTGCAGAGTGTAAAGAAAAAAGTGGTGACATTAGTCTAGTTCTAATTAGTAGTGTAGAGATAGGGCAGATTAGCCCGTCCTAAATACTCACATAGGGTCCAAAACGGTAAAATGTTGCGGCCATGTGATCAAAGTCCCAAGATAGCCTCCCCCGGGAACTGAGGTAATTGCAGCCGCGCACAGCAGGGTGCATGCAACAAAACCTCCCGATGACCCAAGGCACAAATTGCTGGTGCAAGTGGGAAGTTGTGGTGGCCTGTGAAGGCAACCTGAAGTGATCTGTAAATGTGTAAAAAAGAATGTGAAATTGAGAATGAATAAAAAATGTAAGTAAATAAAAATATAAAAAAATATAAAAATATAAAAAAAATAAAATAATAAAAAAATAAAAAATAGTAAAATAAATGGAATTTGATGTAAAAGGGGGTGTGTGTTAACTCAATATGTGAGCTATGTGAGCATTGTTGGTGTTGCATGAAAAGGTGAAAGATTGGATAGTGAGAGCCAATGTTAGAACAAAAAAAGTGACAACAGTGATAACAAAAAAAAAAAGAAAAAACATCAAACAAAAGTGACAGGCAATTGTGAATGACCTAGGGGTGGCTTACGTGTTGGAGCAAGGCTGGAAACAAAGGGAAGTGTGGAATGCGATGTGGTAGCTAGAAGGTGTATCAGCAAGAGTGTGACAGGGGACGCAGCTTATATTTACCCCGCACACGTGCACGCCAGCTCTTACCAGCGTCACGCTAGCGTATGATAGGCAGGAAGGGGCTCCGGAGAGGGCGGTAGGCACCGCCCTCCGCAGAAGCCTATATTCACTGCCAGAACAGCTGGGATGGAAATCACGTGCTCTGTGTGTTGGCCTCAATCATGACGCCACACACAGGGCAGGATGCGTGGCGCCAATGCTCTGTAGGCATCCACCCGCTACCCCGTAACACTCCCCGCCCCCCGGTGGGCGGAGAGGGCAGGGGAGGGGGAGGCACGTAAAGAGCATCGCAGCTCCCGGGTAGAAGACCAACAAAGGAAACCGAAATCACCACAACCGCAACATACCTCAAATGAACTGGCGCATTCACACACTCAGGGTACATTAATTTTGTATCCATGTAGTTCTACAGCGCCGTTGCGCCAGTTCATTTGGGGTATGTTGCAGTTGTGGTGATTTCGGTTTCCTTTGTTGGTCTTCTACCCGGGAGCTGCGATGCTCTTTACGTACCTCCCCCTCCCCTCTTCGCCCACCGGGGGGGGGGGGCGGGGAGTGTTACGGGGTAGCGGGTGGATGCCTACAGAGCATTGGTGCCACGCATCCTGCCCTGTGTGTGGCGTCATGATTGAGGCCAACACACAGAGCACGTGATTTCCATCCCAGCTGTTCTGGCAGTGAATATAGGCTTCTGCGGAGGGCGGTGCCTACCGCCCTCTCCGGAGCCCCTTCCTGCCTATCATACGCTAGCGTGACGCTGGTAAGAGCTGGTTTGCACGTGTGCGGGGTACATATAAGCTGCCTCCCCTGTCACACTCTTGCTGATACACCTCCTAGCTACCACATCGCATTTAACACTTCCCTTTGTTTCCAGCCTTGCTCCAACACGTAAGCCACCCCCTAGGTCATTTACAATTGCCTGTCACTTTTGTTTGATGTTTTTTCTTTTTTTTTTATTATCACTGTTGCCACTTTTTTTGTTCTAACATTGGCTCTCACTATCCAATCTTTCACCTTTTCATGCAACACCAACAATGCTCACATAGCTCACATATTGAGTTAACACACGCCCCCTTTTACATCACATTCCATTTATTTTACTATTTTTTATTTTTTTATTATTTTATTTTATTTTTTTTTATATATTTTTATTTACTTACATTTTTTATTCATTCTCAATTTCACATTTTTTTTTACACATTTACAGATCACTTCAGGTTGCCTTCACAGGCCACCACAACTTCCCACTTGCACCAGCAATTTGTGCCTTGGGTCATCGGGAGGTTTTGTTGCATGCGCCCTGCTGTGTGCGACTGCAATTACCTCAGTTCCCGGGGGAGGCTATCTTGGGACTTTGATCACATGGCCGCAACATTTTACCGTTTTGGACCCTATGTGAGTATTTAGGATGGGCTAATCTGCCCTATCTCTACACTACTAATTAGAACTAGACTAATGTCACCACTTTTTTCTTTACACTCTGCAGATATATTTTAGCATCTGCTCCTGAGGAGTGTCTCTACACGAAACGCGTCGGGCCCAAGTGATGCTGACCTGTGTCTGTAATGGACACATTGAATTTCGGTCTGCAGCAGATTAATAATTCTGACATTTATTCATTCATCTATTTTGGTTTTATTTCCTACACCCATACTCCTGTCGCTGGTGCTGTTTTTATGTCATATGTATTAATACAAATTTACCCTATGTTATGTACCTTTGAACTGCTCTGACAATACCATACTCATGCAAACTTTTTTCCCATGCCACACCTGTATGTTATGTGTGGGTGGAGTCTACATGAATTACTGCACTGAATGTATATGTGGTTATTATATTGCCATATTCTTTACAACGTTCGTTACTAATAAAACAATTTTGCATTTATTTCAACTTTGCCTCCACAAAGTCATCTATCTCATTCAAAGTCCCACTCTCCCTTCTCTTTTGCATACTGCCCACTGTCATACCCTCCACACTTCTCTACTGTGCATACTGCCCACTTTCATATTCTCCACACTCTTCTCCTGTACATACTGCCCACTGTCTTACCCTCCACACTCGTCTCCTGTACATACTGCGCACTGTCTTACCCTCCACACTTATCTCCTGTACATACTGCTCAGTATCATACCGTCCACACTCCTCTCCTTTACATGCTGCCCACTGTCATACCCTTCACACTTCTCTCCTGTACATGCTGCCCACTTTCATAAACTCCTCTCCTGTGCATACTGCCCACTATCATACCATTCAACTGCAAGCCAAACTTGCTCGCAGTAGCAGCATAGTCCAGCAATGTAAAAGTACCATTCAGCAATGTAAAAAAAAAACAAAAAAAAAAAACAAAGAGGCGGCAGTAGCACCTCATGAACGCCTGTCAGCTGCTGCGATACCACTCGTTGAAAAGTAATCCACCACAGTCCACTTTTCAGAGGGCAGTAAGCAATACTGCAAATGTGAAAGAAACTTGAAACACATCATCCATTCCACACTCCTCTCCTGTACATAGTGCCCCATCATACCCCCCACACTCCTCTCCTGTACATACTGCAAACTGTCATACCCTCCACATTCCTCTCCCGTACATACTGCCAACTGTATTTCTCTCCACACTCCTCTCCTGTACATACTGCCCCACATAATACCTTCCACACTCCTCTCCTGTACATACTGCCCTGTCATACCCTCCACACTCCTCTCCTGTACATACTGCCCACTGGCATACCATCCACACTCCTCTCCAGTACATAGGTGCCCACTTTCAACCCTCCACACTCCTTTGCTGTGCATACTGCCCACTGTCATACCCCCCACACTGCTCTCCTGTACATAGTGCCCACTGTTATACCCTCCACATTCCTCTCCCTCACCTGCACATACTTCCCACTTTTATATCATCTATACGCCTCCCCTATGCCTCTTACCCACAAAACAGTTCTTTAAAATTATATTGAATATCCTCAATGTTACCAGCTCTAGAATTGGCACACTTTTGTTAGTTCAACTAAAGGAAATCTTCTCAGTCCTCATATTTGTTCCGACCATTATTAGTACTCATTTAGTTTCGTGATTACTAATGTGATGTATAGAGGAACATAGGGGATGCAGGCTACTCTAAATGTACCACTGGTAAAAAAAAGTGTCCCTGAAAATATTTTTGAAATGTTGGCAACTATGCACTCGGGCACTCCCCAAGGGCCACTGGGTCAGTAGGGGCCCCATGAGAGGCTCCTGGGATCCTGTGATATTAAAGCAGTAGTAAACTTCGCTAACATTAATACTTTTTAGAGGGCCTGAGGTAGGTTATGCCATAATGTACAAGTATGCACAGCATATTAGCATATTAGGGTACACTTACCTGTCAGACTGAGCGCTCTAATCAATCCGGAGTGTCCCGGGCGCTTCCATCTTCACCTGGTCTTCCTTCCAGGTTCTGTGCCTTCGGTCACTTGCCTTGGCCAGGCTGCGTTGATGTCACTCCCATGCATGCTCATGTGCATCCTCTGTCTCTCATCCCCCCTCTCTCTCTCATCCTCCCTCTCTCTCTATCATGCTCCTTCTCTCTATTTAATTTCATTTAATTGTTATAAAAAAAATGTTTGCATTTTTATTTTTTTATTTTTTTTATAAAAAGCCTCACCAAAATCCTCAGCACCAGGCCCATGATGTTCACAATCTTCTGCCCAGAAACAATAGTCTGGAATGTCGCATTAACCCCTTAATGCGAATCCTGTGTCATATTTTCCTATATTCTCACAGTGACAGGGCCTCTCACTGTCACGAAAAGCTTAAGTAAAAGCTTGCTTTTTATGATGGATAGTTTTTTCCTCTTCAAATACAATATTTCCATTAGGGATGAGCGGAGTGATTTCAGCAAAATTGCTAAAAAATTATCAAAATTAGCCTCCAGTTTTGCTATGCAGCACTGCTTGGACACAATTAGCTTGAAAGAAATTATCTGACTTTAAGAAAACTTTCCATGTTGCTTTGCAAGCTCTGTGATGCCCCCAAACTATACTTTGAAACCAAACAGTAAATAGTGTGTTTTAGCGAAGTCACATATAGAGCATTACAGCAAAACACAGGGATAAAAGCAGCGTGATTTGATAGTGAAAGGCCTGCAGAGGTTTGAATTATAGCAATATGTTCATCCAAACAAACTGCCCTGACTTAACAAGGGAGACAATGGACAATCATGACAATATGCAGGCAACAAATGGACAATCATGACAATATGCAGGCAACAAATGGAAAATTTTGATGATACGCAGACAACAAAATGGGCAATCAGGACAGTTGTGAAAAACAAAAGGGTAACTGTTACAATACACAGGCAAATAACTGCTAATCGTGACAATAGGAAGGTAACAATTGTGACAATGCTCAGAATACGAAATGGGCAATCATGACAGTGAATGGGCAGCAAATGTTTAATTGGTACAATTATCTGGCAAGAAACAGTCAGTCATTACAACGTACATGCAACAAATGCATACAAGCACGAAGAAAAAGGATTTCATTTATCATTATATTTAACCTTTTTAGAAACAGATTATATCTGAACTCTCATAATTTTGATGTACACGTCTCCTAAATGTTGGATAATATTTTCTATACATATACATACATATATATATATATATATATATATATATATTCTTTCTCCATCAAGAGATGAGGGTACTGGTCTAGAATATAGTCTAGGACAAATGGGATCCTGAAGGCTACTGTTCGTTGTCATATTTACTCTGTTGGATTTTGTCATCTGTTGCAAGTATTGTGAACTTTCTTCTGTGTTGGGAGTCAATAAATGCATTCTCTGGAAGAATCGGGTTGCTGCTAGAAATGTATCGCATCATGCTAATAATTTAATCAATCATCATCTAGCCACTATTACATCACTACACTAAAGTGATATTAAAGCCCTGTTTTTTTTCTCCATAATATAAAAAAAAAAGATGTTTTACTTAACTGCTCTGTGTAAGGATATTGCATAAAGCGGCCCCTTACCTCATCTTCTGGAGTTCCCCGCCAACGCTGTATGTTCCACCTCTCCTGTGTGTGCCCCTATAGCAAGCTGTGTGTTATGGGGACACATTTGCGGGTGACCTCCTGAGCCTGGCTGTTTGTGTCCATAGACACACACATTGCAGCACCCCCACTCCCCCCCACTGACAACAGCAGGAGCCAATGGTTCTCGCTGTTCTCAATCTGTCTTTTGAAAGCAGAGAAAAACACCAGCACTGATGCAGATGGGCAGACAATCGAAAGAGAACTTAGGTAAGCTTTTGGGGAAAGAGAAAGGAACTGCTAGTGGAAGGTTTTTTTTTTTTTTTTTACCTTAATGCAGGGCATGCATTGCAGGGTTTGCTTCCATTTTTTGTAACTTCATAATCAGAATGAAGTTTACTACTTATTAGTTTATGTCTGTCAGAAACCATGAAATCAGACCGAGACAGAAGTACAGTTAAATCACACTTGTTTAATAATAAAAGTAAAAAGAACAAACATAATCAAAACATAGCCAAAGTTCAGTAACGAATGGATAGTCAGTCAAGCCAGAAGTCAGGGATCAAAGTAGAGAATCAGCAAGCAGGATCTTTGAGTCCATCAAAAAAACAGCAGTGAAAATGACATAGCCCAGGAATGGAACTCACACTTCTCCAATTTACAATAGAGATTGTTCTCTCTTAGTTTCTGAAGCACACGACAGACATCTGTGTGGTGGCTCTCCAAGGACTTGGAAAATATGAGGATATCATCGAGATAAACCACCACACATAAATGCAACAAATCTTGGGGGACATCGTTAATGAATTCCTGGAAAACTGCCGGGGCGTTACAAAGGCCAAAAGGCATTACGAGGTACTCATAATGGCCTGTTCTGGTATTAAATGCAGTTTTCCACTCGTCGCCCTTCTTAATCCTCACAAGATTATATGCCCCTCTCAAAGCAAGCTTTTGTGAAAACCGTTGCTCCCTTGAGGTGGTCAAATAACTTCGTAATCAACGGAATTGGATAGGCATTCCTAATCGTGAAATGATTGAGACCCCTATAATCAATACAAGGTCTCAGTTCACCACTCTTCTTCTTCATGAATAAGAAACCAGCACCAGCAGGGGACGAGGATTTGCGGATGAAACCTCGAGAAAGTGCGTCTGCAAGATACTCCTCCATGGCCTTATCCTCCAAGACTGACAAAGGGTAAACCCGGTCACGAGGGGGTATGGCACCAGGTTGAAGGTCAATTGCGCAATCATACGACCGGAGTGGAAGCAAACTACCGGCTTGACCTAAAATCACGGTACTTCTCCGGCAGGGAGGAGAGTGAAGAGGTGCGCAGGACCATGGCTACCTTCTGGAAGCATGTCTTACTGCATACTGCCCACTGTCATACCCTCCACACTTCTCTACTGTGCATACTGCCCACTTTCATATTCTCCACACTCTTCTCCTGTACATACTGCCCACTGTCTTACCCTCCACACTCGTCTCCTGTACATACTGCGCACTGTCTTACCCTCCACACTTATCTCCTGTACATACTGCTCAGTATCATACCGTCCACACTCCTCTCCTTTACATGCTGCCCACTGTCATACCCTTCACACTTCTCTCCTGTACATGCTGCCCACTTTCATAAACTCCTCTCCTGTGCATACTGCCCACTATCATACCATTCAACTGCAAGCCAAACTTGCTCGCAGTAGCAGCATAGTCCAGCAATGTAAAAGTACCATTCAGCAATGTAAAAAAAAAACAAAAAAAAAAAACAAAGAGGCGGCAGTAGCACCTCATGAACGCCTGTCAGCTGCTGCGATACCACTCGTTGAAAAGTAATCCACCACAGTCCACTTTTCAGAGGGCAGTAAGCAATACTGCAAATGTGAAAGAAACTTGAAACACATCATCCATTCCACACTCCTCTCCTGTACATAGTGCCCCATCATACCCCCCACACTCCTCTCCTGTACATACTGCAAACTGTCATACCCTCCACATTCCTCTCCCGTACATACTGCCAACTGTATTTCTCTCCACACTCCTCTCCTGTACATACTGCCCCACATAATACCTTCCACACTCCTCTCCTGTACATACTGCCCTGTCATACCCTCCACACTCCTCTCCTGTACATACTGCCCACTGGCATACCATCCACACTCCTCTCCAGTACATAGGTGCCCACTTTCAACCCTCCACACTCCTTTGCTGTGCATACTGCCCACTGTCATACCCCCCACACTGCTCTCCTGTACATAGTGCCCACTGTTATACCCTCCACATTCCTCTCCCTCACCTGCACATACTTCCCACTTTTATATCATCTATACGCCTCCCCTATGCCTCTTACCCACAAAACAGTTCTTTAAAATTATATTGAATATCCTCAATGTTACCAGCTCTAGAATTGGCACACTTTTGTTAGTTCAACTAAAGGAAATCTTCTCAGTCCTCATATTTGTTCTGACCATTATTAGTACTCATTTAGTTTCGTGATTACTAATGTGATGTATAGAGGAACATAGGGGATGCAGGCTACTCTAAATGTACCACTGGTAAAAAAAAGTGTCCCTGAAAATATTTTTGAAATGTTGGCAACTATGCACTCGGGCACTCCCCAAGGGCCACTGGGTCAGTAGGGGCCCCATGAGAGGCTCCTGGGATCCTGTGATATTAAAGCAGTAGTAAACTTCGCTAACATTAATACTTTTTAGAGGGCCTGAGGTAGGTTATGCCATAATGTACAAGTATGCACAGCATATTAGCATATTAGGGTACACTTACCTGTCAGACTGAGCGCTCTAATCAATCCGGAGTGTCCCGGGCGCTTCCATCTTCACCTGGTCTTCCTTCCAGGTTCTGTGCCTTCGGTCACTTGCCTTGGCCAGGCTGCGTTGATGTCACTCCCATGCATGCTCATGTGCATCCTCTGTCTCTCATCCCCCCTCTCTCTCTCATCCTCCCTCTCTCTCTATCATGCTCCTTCTCTCTATTTAATTTCATTTAATTGTTATAAAAAAAATGTTTGCATTTTTATTTTTTTATTTTTTTTATAAAAAGCCTCACCAAAATCCTCAGCACCAGGCCCATGATGTTCACAATCTTCTGCCCAGAAACAATAGTCTGGAATGTCGCATTAACCCCTTAATGCGAATCCTGTGTCATATTTTCCTATATTCTCACAGTGACAGGGCCTCTCACTGTCACGAAAAGCTTAAGTAAAAGCTTGCTTTTTATGATGGATAGTTTTTTCCTCTTCAAATACAATATTTCCATTAGGGATGAGCGGAGTGATTTCAGCAAAATTGCTAAAAAATTATCAAAATTAGCCTCCAGTTTTGCTATGCAGCACTGCTTGGACACAATTAGCTTGAAAGAAATTATCTGACTTTAAGAAAACTTTCCATGTTGCTTTGCAAGCTCTGTGATGCCCCCAAACTATACTTTGAAACCAAACAGTAAATAGTGTGTTTTAGCGAAGTCACATATAGAGCATTACAGCAAAACACAGGGATAAAAGCAGCGTGATTTGATAGTGAAAGGCCTGCAGAGGTTTGAATTATAGCAATATGTTCATCCAAACAAACTGCCCTGACTTAACAAGGGAGACAATGGACAATCATGACAATATGCAGGCAACAAATGGACAATCATGACAATATGCAGGCAACAAATGGAAAATTTTGATGATACGCAGACAACAAAATGGGCAATCAGGACAGTTGTGAAAAACAAAAGGGTAACTGTTACAATACACAGGCAAATAACTGCTAATCGTGACAATAGGAAGGTAACAATTGTGACAATGCTCAGAATACGAAATGGGCAATCATGACAGTGAATGGGCAGCAAATGTTTAATTGGTACAATTATCTGGCAAGAAACAGTCAGTCATTACAACGTACATGCAACAAATGCATACAAGCACGAAGAAAAAGGATTTCATTTATCATTATATTTAACCTTTTTAGAAACAGATTATATCTGAACTCTCATAATTTTGATGTACACGTCTCCTAAATGTTGGATAATATTTTCTATACATATACATACATATATATATATATATATATATATATATATTCTTTCTCCATCAAGAGATGAGGGTACTGGTCTAGAATATAGTCTAGGACAAATGGGATCCTGAAGGCTACTGTTCGTTGTCATATTTACTCTGTTGGATTTTGTCATCTGTTGCAAGTATTGTGAACTTTCTTCTGTGTTGGGAGTCAATAAATGCATTCTCTGGAAGAATCGGGTTGCTGCTAGAAATGTATCGCATCATGCTAATAATTTAATCAATCATCATCTAGCCACTATTACATCACTACACTAAAGTGATATTAAAGCCCTGTTTTTTTTCTCCATAATATAAAAAAAAAAGATGTTTTACTTAACTGCTCTGTGTAAGGATATTGCATAAAGCGGCCCCTTACCTCATCTTCTGGAGTTCCCCGCCAACGCTGTATGTTCCACCTCTCCTGTGTGTGCCCCTATAGCAAGCTGTGTGTTATGGGGACACATTTGCGGGTGACCTCCTGAGCCTGGCTGTTTGTGTCCATAGACACACACATTGCAGCACCCCCACTCCCCCCCACTGACAACAGCAGGAGCCAATGGTTCTCGCTGTTCTCAATCTGTCTTTTGAAAGCAGAGAAAAACACCAGCACTGATGCAGATGGGCAGACAATCGAAAGAGAACTTAGGTAAGCTTTTGGGGAAAGAGAAAGGAACTGCTAGTGGAAGGTTTTTTTTTTTTTTTTTTACCTTAATGCAGGGCATGCATTGCAGGGTTTGCTTCCATTTTTTGTAACTTCATAATCAGAATGAAGTTTACTACTTATTAGTTTATGTCTGTCAGAAACCATGAAATCAGACCGAGACAGAAGTACAGTTAAATCACACTTGTTTAATAATAAAAGTAAAAAGAACAAACATAATCAAAACATAGCCAAAGTTCAGTAACGAATGGATAGTCAGTCAAGCCAGAAGTCAGGGATCAAAGTAGAGAATCAGCAAGCAGGATCTTTGAGTCCATCAAAAAAACAGCAGTGAAAATGACATAGCCCAGGAATGGAACTCACACTTCTCCAATTTACAATAGAGATTGTTCTCTCTTAGTTTCTGAAGCACACGACAGACATCTGTGTGGTGGCTCTCCAAGGACTTGGAAAATATGAGGATATCATCGAGATAAACCACCACACATAAATGCAACAAATCTTGGGGGACATCGTTAATGAATTCCTGGAAAACTGCCGGGGCGTTACAAAGGCCAAGAGGCATTACGAGGTACTCATAATGGCCTGTTCTGGTATTAAATGCAGTTTTCCACTCGTCGCCCTTCTTAATCCTCACAAGATTATATGCCCCTCTCAAAGCAAGCTTTTGTGAAAACCGTTGCTCCCTTGAGGTGGTCAAATAACTTCGTAATCAACGGAATTGGATAGGCATTCCTAATCGTGAAATGATTGAGACCCCTATAATCAATACAAGGTCTCAGTTCACCACTCTTCTTCTTCATGAATAAGAAACCAGCACCAGCAGGGGACGAGGATTTGCGGATGAAACCTCGAGAAAGTGCGTCTGCAAGATACTCCTCCATGGCCTTATCCTCCAAGACTGACAAAGGGTAAACCCGGTCACGAGGGGGTATGGCACCAGGTTGAAGGTCAATTGCGCAATCATACGACCGGAGTGGAAGCAAACTACCGGCTTGACCTAAAATCACGGTACTTCTCCGGCAGGGAGGAGAGTGAAGAGGTGCGCAGGACCATGGCTACCTTCTGGAAGCATGTCTTACTGCATTGTGGTGTCCAGGAGAGAACCTCAGCACAGAGCCAATCAAAAGAGGGGCTGTGCCTCTGTAACCAAGGAAACCAATAACCAGCAGAAACTTAGGTGAGGAAATAACTTGGAATTGGATTATCTCATGGTGAAGAGCCCCTACGGCCATGAACAATGGAACCGTCTCATGAGTCACATGGGCAGCCTGTAGGGGTCATCCTTGATGGAATCTGAGAGACCATGAGAAAAAGCAGCCACGGGGGCCTCATTGTTCCAAGCAACGTCTGCTGCCAGAGTACGGAATTCAATGGTGTAGTTGGCAACAGTTCTCGTACTCTGTTTGATGGACATGAGGCACTTGGCAGCAGAAGCGGAGCATGCGGGAACGTCAAATACCCTTTTAAAGGAGGCCACAAACTCAGGGTAACTCAAGACAACAGGTTTTTGCGTCTCCCATAGAGGGTTTGCCCAGGCCAAGGCTCTCTCAGAAAGCAAAGATATCACGAAACCTACTTTGCTTCTGTCCGTGGGAAACGCCTGCAGCATCTCAAAGTATATCTCATCCTGGTTGAGAAACCCTCTGAAGCGAAACTTTAGTGGAGTGAAACCAGACATACCTCTTATAGAGGTAATACTCGAGGCGGGTGCTTGCACAGAGATGGCCTGCAACTCGGGTTGTACCGGAGCAGCCACAGTGGGAGATTCCAGGTGAGCCGTGCGACTCAGGAGAGTTTGTAACGCTATGGCAAACTGATCCATGCGGTGATCTTGCTCATCCAAATTGGAAAAATTATTACCAACAAGTGGATTGACTGAATCTTCTGAATTCATGGCCTTCGCCTACTGTCAGAAACCATGAAATCAGACCGAGGCAGAAGTACAGTTAAATTACACTTGTTTAATAATAAAAGTAAAAAGAACAAATATAGTCAAAACATAGCCAAAGTTCAGTAACCGGAATGGATAGTCAGCCAAGCCAGAAGTCAGGGATCAATGTAGAGAAACAGCAAGCAGGATCTGGAGCCAGAAGGGATGTCAGCAAAGCCAGTCTTTAAACAGGGATGCAGGAAATGGTTTCTTGTGATGTTGACCAAGGCGAAGGCAGAGCTCCTCTGGACTAGACGGCTTAAGTGGGCAGGTCTGACGAGCAGGATATGGACAACAGCTGAGTAACTGTGGAGAGAGATGGGAGCTGGCAAGTAGCCAACAGCTGAGCGGCCAGCTCAGAGAAGGAAGGGCTGAGTCCAGCCCTGACAATGTCTGAGGTTGGGTGGTTGTCTGAAAGCCAGTATTGGGGGGGTTCTTGGAATATTTATTTCACCATTTCATCCTCTGTTTTGATGGATTGTAAATCGTTGATTAACTTTCTTATCCCTTCTAGTGCTGGATTGTATGTGGTCACTTGAGGTACATGGTTATTTGTTTATTTCTCTTTGTATTGAAGTAGATTTTATTTTAAGGTTTTCAAGGCTGTGTTTATGCTGGCATTGATGGTTTTGTCTTTGTGGCCTTTCTTATGAAAGGAATCTGCTAGTGTTCTGGGTCTGAGCATAGTTGGTGGTATCTGATGACCTGGCTGTGTATGATGGCCCGTTTAGTGTGTTGGGGATGAAAACTGAAACTCTGGAGATAGTTGCATCGGTCAGTAGGTTTCCTGTATATTGAAGTGTGAACCTTGTTATCTCTGATGTATACTGTCTAGGAAGTTGTCGTGTGTATTTGAATAATATTTTTTTAGTTTGAATGATGGGTGAAAAATATTAATCAATGAGTAAAACTGTTTTAGATTTTCTTTGCCTTCTATCCATATGATGAAAATATCATAAATGTAGTGATCATATTTGTATGGCTTTTGTTGTATGCCGTTCAGGAATTTGTCTTCCAGGTCAGCCATAAATAGATTTGCATATTGGGTTGCCATTTTACTTCCCATAGCAGTATAAAATTAATCCATCTAAAAGTGTCAAACACACAAAAAAGGGACCTTCAATAACACAGGATCATACAACTGCACATCCAGTAAAGTTGTGTACCTCATCCAATGCAAAAGATGTAGCAAAGGCTCTTATGTTAGTGAAACAGGACAGAAGTTGCAGGAGAGGATGAATTTGCACAGACATACCAGCAAGGAACATAAAGAAGATGAGCTCTGCACACTTGTGGGACATCATTTCTCCCAACCAGACCACACTAAGGAAGACCTCAATGAGTTAGTTCTTAAAGGTAATTTCAAAACTATTCAGGAACAAAAAACTTTTGAACTAAAATCTCGTATAATAATAGTTCTATTTGACCCAAAAAATAATGGCCTAAATTTAGATATGGGTTTTCTCACCCATTATGCAACAGTTTTACGATTCCCTCTGTGATGGCTTTATTAGAAGGGGACAAACCCCAAAAGCTTGTTCTAAAAAAATGTTAGTGCAAATAAAAAAGTATCATGGGCAGCAGTGTTAATTTTGGCAGCCAATTTCGATTTAGTTTTAAACTTAGGACTAAAATGGCATTTTTGTTTTAGTCCCATTTTAGTCTTCTGCAATTGTTTTAGTTTTAGTTGTATTTAGTTGACTAAATCTCCAGTACATTTTAGTCGACTAAAACTCATTTTAATCATCTAAAATTAAATGGGTGTAGTTACATTGTAATGTATTATTGAAGCATTTCTCTACAATTTCCAAACTCATTATATACTGCTGGAGTGAAAAATCTAATATGTTATTATTTATGTTATTGATGTATGAACATGCACTACAGTGCAGTGTTAATTTTGACGTCAAAATTAAGGAGCAGTTTATAGCATTATCTGCCAATTTTAATGTCAAGCCAAGATTTTTTTTTTTTTCACAGACATATCCATGACCTTACTGGCTTTACTTTTGTTTACAGGCACACCAACCTTGTCTTCACAGGTGTATGCTCTGCAGGCAGGATCAGATGAAGAGTAAATTCAGAGATGGAAGTATGGTGGGGTATAATTTATTTGAAGGGGAGACTTTTTCAAGTTTCATATACCAGTCACATATAGTATGTTGCCTACGTATTGTTTAGGTGGGAGTTACATTTCTTTCTTTTATAGATATTTGCAGGTTAATATGGTTTAATCTTTTACATCATCCAGGTAAGTCTTGTACTCTAAATATTGTGTTTCCAGCTGTTGGATATTATTCACGTTTTCATATATTATGAACATTATTTGGTATACTCCTTTGCCATCTAGTGGATTATTTAGCTTACTACCTTAACACAATTTTCCTTGATTGATCATCCTTATCGAGTTCATTTGAAATGCTGAGAGTAATGCCCCGTACACACGGTCGGATTTTCCGACGGAAAATGTGTGATAGGACCTTGTTGTCGGAAATTCCGACCGTGTGTAGCCTCCATCACACATTTTCCATCGGATTTTCCGACACACAAAGTTGGAGAGCAGGAGATAAAATTTTCCGACAACAAAATCCGTTGTCGGAAATTCCGAACGTGTGTACACAAATCCGACGGACAAAGTGCCACGCATGCTCAGAATAAATAAAGAGATGAAAGCTATTGGCCACTGCCCCGTTTATAGTCCCGACGTACGTGTTTTACGTCACCGCGTTCAGAACGATCGGATTTTCCGACAACTTTGTGTGACCGTGTGTATGCAAGACAAGTTTGAGCCAACATCCGTCGGAAAAAATCCTACGATTTTGTTGTCGGAATGTCCGAGCAAAGTCCGACCGTGTGTATGGGGCATAACAGTGAGATGGTGATATTCCACACTCACATAAACTACTCTTGTATGCGGATACCACCTAGTGGATATTTTAGACCACAACATCTATGGTATTACTTGACTGTCATATAGTATGTTTTTGCATTTGGCCCTAATCTATATAAATATATGTAAATTTGTATTAAAATATATATTGTTTCAAAATTGAATTGCAATTATTTTGCTTTTCTTTCTATATGAAGTATATTGAGTTGGTAAGGGGGTAGTATATATGGCATAGTATGGCAGCAATAAAGCATTTTACCATGCCTGATCTGAAGGAATTATTCTATAATTGGCAAAACAGATTGATTGATCAGTAGGCTTTGGAATATTTTTAATAGATAGTTTGCAATCAGGAATGTTACTTACACAACAGATAAATAACTCCCAGCTTGCACCTTTACACTGCTGCCTAGTAGATAAGTATGGGTGAATCTGCCCAGGTTCAATTCACAAGGAGTTTGTTGAATCCTGTTTAAAACAGCATCATTTAAAATACACAAAAACATGCTTGGAGGATGTTCTAAAACTGTACATGGTGTTCAAGTGGTTGTAAACCCAGATAAAAAACAAAACCTGCAAGACGAAGGGGGTTGTTTACGAAAGCCAAATCCACTTTGCACTACAAGTGCAAAGTGCACTTGAAATTGCACTGAAAGTGCACTTGGAAGTGCAGTCGCTGTAAATCTGAGGGGTAGATCTGAAATGAGGGGAAGCTCTGCTGATTTAATATCCAATCATGTGCAAGCTAAAATTCTGTTTTTTATTTTCTTTGCATGTCCTCCTCGGATCTACAGCGACTGCACTTCCAAGTGCACTTTCAGTACAATTTCAAGGGCACTTTGCACTTGTAGTTTGCACTTATAGTGCAAAGTGAATTTGCCTTTAGTAAATAACCCCCATAATGTCAGATTTAAAGAGGAACTATACTCAACTTCTATCCAGCCTGCTGTCTCCCGGTGCTCCCCGCCAACTGCTATCATCTTCGGCTGGATCAGCTTCCTGGTACTGATCTTCAGTCATTTTCATTGGCCCAGACAAGTGTGGTAGTTCATTCATCTTGGCATTGCCAAAATTTGTACACTGAGCTTCGGGGCAAAGGGCATAAAGGCAGGTAATAGAGTTTTAGTTGTGGAAAAACAAAATATGTCTCTTCTACATTAAAATCCTGTCTCTTTTCCAATTTTATTTTCTTACGTAAAGTTCCACTTTAGGTATTTCAACAATACCATAATTATCTGTATCACAAACTCAAATATTGAGCTATTTGTAAAAACTCAGATAGCTGATGTTCACTGGTACAATGCAAACCAACTTAAACAGAGGCATAAAAAAACCTCAGAGAAGAAAGAGAAAACAAACAAAAAAAGGGGGGAGAAAATGAGGCGAAGAGAAAGAAAGAGGGGAGACAAAAAAATAAAAAATAAAAAGAAGAAAGAGAGAGGGAGATCCATGTCTGGCTGTAGACACTTCATTTTACACCCATATGGTCCACCCAGTGGCGTAGCGTGGGTTGTCAGCACCCGGGGCAAGGCAAGTAATTTGCGCCCTCTCCCCTCTAACCTGCGGACTTTTAGCTATCCCTGAGTCCCTTCAAATACAATAGTACTGACCTACCTGATTCCTATACTGACCACTACACTACATTGTCCACTACACTAACCACTATACTATACTTTCCACTATATTACACTTACCACTACACTGACCACTACACTGTCCACTATACTGACCACCATATTACACTGTCCACTATACTACACTACACTGTCCACTATACTACACTGTCCACTATACTACACTACACTGTCCACTATACTACACTATACTGACCACCATACTACACTGACCACTATACTACACTGACCACTATACTACACTGTCCACTATACTACACTGACCACTATACTACACTGTCCACTATACTACACTGACCACCATACTACACTGTCCACTATACTACACTGTCCACTATACTACACTGTCCACTATACTACACTGACCACTATACTGACCACCATACTACACTGTCCACTATACTACACTATACTGACCACTATACTACACTGACCACTATACTCCACTGTCCACTATACTACACTGTCCACTATACTACACTGACCACTATACTACACTGTCCACTATACTATACTGTCCACTACACTAACCACTATACTACACTATACTGACCACCATACTACACTACACTGACCACCATACTACACTGACCACCATACTACACTGTCCACTATACAACACTGTCCACTATACAACACTGACCACTATACTACACTGACCACCATACTACACTGTCCACCATACTACACTGACCACTATACTACACTGACCACTATACTACACTGACCACTATACTACACTGTCTACTATACTACACTGACCACTATACTACACTGACCACTATACTACACTGACCACTATACTACACTGTCCACCATACTACACTGTCCACCATACTACACTGTCCACTATACTACACTGACCACCATACTACACTGACCACTATACTGACCACCATACTACACTGTCCACTATACTATACTACACTGACCACTATACTACACTGTCCACTATACTACACTGTCCACTATACTACACTGACCACTATACTACACTGACCACTATACTACACTGACCACTATACTACACTGTCCACTACACTAACCACTATACTACACTATACTGACCACCATACTACACTACACTGACCACCATACTACACTGACCACCATACTACACTGACCACCATACTACACTGACCACCATACTACACTGTCCACCATACTACACTACACTGACCACCATACTACACTGTCCACTATATTACACTGACCACTATACTACACTACACTTCACTGACCACCATACTACACTGTCCACTATACTACACTGTCCACTATACTACACTGACCACTATACTACACTATACTGACCACCATACTACACTGACCACTATACTACACTACACTGACCACCATACTACACTGACCACCATACTACACTGACCACTATACTACACTGACCACCATACTACACTGACCACCATACTACACTGACCACTATACTATACTGTCCACTACACTAACCACTACACTACACTGTCCACTATACTACACTACACTGACCACCATACTACACTGTCCACTATATTACACTGACCACTATACTACACTACACTACACTGACCACCATACTACACTGTCCACTATACTACACTGTCCACTATACTGTACTGTCCACTACACTAACCCCTACACTGTCCACTATACTACACTATACTGACCACCATACTACACTGTCCACTATACTACACTACACTGACCACTATACTACACTGACCACCATACTACACTGTCCACTATACTACACTGACCACCATACTACACTGTCCACTATACTATACTACACTGTCCACAATACTACACTGTCCACTATACTACACTATACTGACCACCATACTACACTGACCACCATACTACACTGACCACCATACTACACTGTCCACTATACTACACTGTCCACTATACTACACTGACCACTATACTACACTGACCACCATACTACACTGTCCACTATACTATACTGTCCACTACACTAACCACTACACTACACTGTCCACTATACTGACCACCATACTACACTACACTGACCACCATACTACACTACACTGACCACCATACTACACTGACCACCATACTACACTGACCACCATACTACACTACACTGACCACCATACTACACTGACCACCATACTACACTGACCACCATACTACACTGTCCACCATACTACACTGACCACCATACTACACTGACCACGATACTACACTGACCACCATACTACACTGACCACCATACTACACTGACCACCATACTACACTGACCACCATACTACACTGTCCACTATACTACACTGACCTCCATACTAAACTACACTATACTGACCACTATAATAACCAGTATACTATACTACACTAACCACTATACTGACCACCATACTACACTAACCACTATACTACACTACACTGTCCACTACACTAACCACAATACTAACCACTATACTACACTACACTGACCTCCATACTAAACTACACTATACTGACCACTATGCTAACCACTATACTATACTACACTAACCACTATACTGACCACTATACTATACTACACTAACCACTATACTGACCACTATACTATACTACACTAACCACTATACTGACCACTATACTATACTACACTAACCACTATACTATACTACACTAACCACTATACTGACCACTATACTATACTACACTAACCACTATACTGACCACTATACTATACTACACTAACCACTATACTGACCACTATACTATACTACACTAACCACTATGCTGACCACTATACTATACTACACTAACCACTATACTGACCACTATACTATACTACACTAACCACTATACTGACCACTATACTATACTACACTAACCACTATACTGACCACTATACTATACTACACTAACCACTATACTGACCACTATACTATACTACACTAACCACTATACTGACCACTATACTATACTATACTACACTAACCACTATACTGACCACTATACTATACTACACTAACCACTATGCTGACCACTATACTATACTACACTAACCACTATGCTGACCACTATACTATACTACACTAACCACTATGCTGACCACTATACTATACTACACTAACCACTATACTGACCACTATACTATACTACACTAACCACTATACTGACCACTATACTACACTATACTGTCCACTACACTGCCCCCCATAGTGACCACTACACTGACCTCCATACTATACTACACTACACTGTCCTGCCTACAGTCTCTCTCTCTCGCCCCCGCCCCGGCCAGTAACATGACTCTCACTCACCTTCTTATCCTGGCTGCATCAATCCGGAGGAGGAGAAGACAGCGGTGGCTCACATTCTTCTCTCCCCTGCGCTCTGCTTGCTGCCATGTTCAGTGTCCAGCGCCCTGTGATTGGGCGTATGGGGGGTCATGTGCGGAGGCGGGACTTCAGGAGCGATCGAGGACAGGCCAGCCCTACGCCTCACATGACCCCCATACACCCATTCACAGGGCGCCGGACACTTAACATGGCGGCCGGAGCCCGGGGACACAGAATTAGAAATTAGGAGGAGGCAGCCAGTGACACATACTGGCGCCTCCCTAAATATGGCGCCCGGGGCCACGGCACCCCCTGCACCCCCCACGCTACGCCACTGGGTCCACCTCAGCAGGACATTTTTGATGAGGGAGAGTTGTTCGGAATGTACTAAAGGAAAAAATAAAAATAAAAGGCAGGTATTTTTACTACAAGATTACATACATCTACAGTTTCAACAACAGTGTAAAATTGGCCAGTAGCAGCCACAATGAGGGGCTTTACTGCAAGAATTAAGATAAATAAAAAAACGTAATATTATAGTTTTAATCAGGGATAATAGACCTGATCTGTATATGCAAAACTTTCATTTTATTTATGGGGATTGGGAAGTGTGGTGAGTGATATAATGTACACGTGTGCACAAAGAAATGAAGTCCTCAAAATACTACCCCTGGAACAAAAGCCCACTTATTTTAACCAGTTCCGGTCCGGACCAGCCGCTGCAGTTATACTGCAGCAAGTTGGCTGGGCTGGGCGAAGCGTCATAGCTGTACGGCGGCCACGACAATCGGATTCCCTTCAGAACTGATCAGTTTCCAGGCCCAGGCCAATGCTTTCTGCCCTGGACCTGGTGATCAGTTCGGGCGAATGAAATCCTTCCCCTGCCTGTAAGTGTAAATACAGGCAGGGGAAGTGATGTCATCTCCCCTCATGGAACTCTTTTCCGTTTCAGAGAGAGGACATCTCACAGTAAGTTATATTGTAAAGTGCTGCGTAAACTGTTGGCGCTATATAAATCCTGTATAATAATAATAATAAAGTTGCACCAACACTACACTGACACAGTACACATAGGTACACTTGTCAACCTCCAATCACCCCCATCACCCCCCCCCCCAGTTAACCCCTTCACTCCCTGTCACAGTGTCACCCAGTGCAGTGTTCATATTTTTCTTTGATCACTGTACTAGTGTCATTTGTGACAATAATCAGTGTTAGGGTACTTAGTAGCACCAGATAGGTCTAGGGACCCCCCTAATAAAGGTTTAACCCCTTGATCACCCCCCCAGTTAACCCTTTCATCCCCTGTCACCAGTGATTACCGTATTAGAGTTACGGGTGATGCTGGTTAGTTTGTTTTCTATAGCATCAGGGCACCCGCGTATATTACCCAATAAAGGTTTAACCCCTGATCACCCAGTGGGTGACATTAGTTAGGTTTTAGAGTCAGTTAGGGTCTGCGTCTCCCCAGGTAGCGACAGATTAGTGCCAGTAGTGCTAACACCCATGCATGCACCATACACCTCCCTTAGTAGTATAGTGTCTGAAAGGATCAATATCTTTGATCTCATCAGATCTATACTAGCATCCCCAATAGTTTAGGGTTCCCCAAAATGCAGCATTAGTGGGATCAGCCCAGATACCTGCTAGCATCTGCATCTAGCCCCTCCGCCCAGCCCAGCCCACCCTAGTGCAGTATCAATCGATCACTGTCACTTACAAAAAACACATAACTGCAGCATTCGCAGAGTCAGGCCTGATCCCTGCGAATGCTAATGGGCCGTACACACGATAGGATTTTCCGACAACAGATGTTCGATGTGAGCTTGTTGTCAGAAAGTCCGACCGTGTGTATGCTCTATAGGACATTTGTTGTCGGAATTTCCGCCATCAAATGTTTGGGAGCAGGTTCTCAAATTTTCCGACAACATAACTTGTTGTCGGAAATTCTGAGCGTATGTATACAATTCCAACGCACAAGAGTCCACGCATGCTCGGAATCAAGCAGAAGAGCCGCATTGGCCATTGAACTTAATTTTTCTCGGCTCATCGTACGTGTTGTACGTCACCACATTCTTGACGTTCGGAATTTCCGACAACATTTGTGTGACCGTGTGTATGCAAGACAAGTTTGAGCCAACATCCTTCTGAAAAAAATCCACGGTTTTATTGTCGGAGAATCCTGTCGTGTGTACATAGCATTACAGTTTTTTTGGTAGCGTTTGAAGCAGTCACTGACAGTCAGGTGCTCTTTTTTCCTGTGAGTTTCACTAGTTGTACCAGTAAATTTAGAGGCCAAAATGTCAAATCGAAGGTACGCTAGTGAAGAGGCCTACACATTTCTGAGCATGACAGATGAGAGTGAAGAGGAAGTCACCTATCTGTCAGATTCAGGCTCAGAATACGAACTTGTAGACAGTAGCAGCACCCTGACAGATAGCTCAGACGACGGACTAGTGGTCCCTGCCAAGGTCAGGCGTACCCGACCCCATTCTTCTGCTGTTGTTGAGGTGCAAGAACCGCATGGGTCTCGTATGGAGCAGAGGCCCAGTACTAGTGCCGCTCATTCTTCTGGTGAACTGGCAAGCACCAGAGGCCTAGTACATCCTAGTCGTACATCCAGCACTGCAGCAACACTTGGTGAGTCCCTTAAGTGCAGTTTATGCTGGTGAGGTGGCTAGCACAAGTAGAGTCCCGCAGCCACCAAAAAGAAACACAGGCCCGTTGAGCCCATAGTGCCCTTCCTGCATTTGCCAATCTGAATTGGCAGCCCACCACTTCTGCAGCACCCGTACTTCCCCCATTCACTGCCCGACCCGGAATTCAGGTGGAAACAGTTGATTTTACGTCACTTGATTTTTATACGCTGTTTTTCATGGAAGAGCTCTATAGATCTGGTGTGGACCAAAGCAATTTGTATGCTGGTCAATTTATCGCTGTTTATCCCCAGTTGATCCTTGCCAGAGATTGGAAACCTATTACGGTGTCTGAATTTAAGACCTTCCTGGGCCTATCCCTCCACATGGGCATAGTTAAAAAAAGTGAGTTGCGGTCATATTGTTCCACTGACCCAATTCACCATATGCCCGTGTTCTCTGCCTTCATGACCAGGACACGATACGAGCAGATCTTGCGGTTTATGCATTTCAATGACAATGAACTCTGTCATCCACGGGGTGACCCTGGATTTGATCGGCTCCACAAAATTTGGCCCCTCGTAAACCTTTTCAACCAACAGTTTGCAGCCTTTTTTACTCCCGATCAAGATGTCTGCATTGATGAGTCCCTGATTAAGTTTTCTGGACACTTGTCTATCAAACAGTATCTTCCCAGCAAGCGTGCCAGATATGGGGTCAAGATGTATAAGCTCTGTGACAGGGCAACAGGCAATACATATAGTTTTATGGTTTACGAGGGAAGAGATAGTCACGTGGAGCCCTAGAACTGCCCAGACTACATAGGGAGCGCTGGTAAGATTGTGTGGGACTTGGTGTCACTCTTATTCGAAAAGGGTTACTACTTGTACGTGGACACTTTTTGGTCACCTTTTTGATTGTAAAATTGGCGCATGTGGCTGGGGCTTTCCCCAACGGCTTGTAGAGTTCCAACTTAGACAGGGGGAGAGAGCCTGCTTGAAATGTAATAATTTGTTAGCAGTGAAGTGGAGGGATATACGGAATGTTTTCGTTCTGTCCTCCCTTCACACAGATACGACTGTCCAAAGTCCTATGGCAACTGGTGTTGTGGAGAAACCCCTCTGTGTCCATTAATACAACCTTAACATGGGAGGGGTGGACCTCAATGACCAGTTGTTGGCGTCGTACTTAATTGCCCATAAGGCCAGACGCTGGTATAAAAAAGTGTCTGTATATTTATTCCAATTGGCGCTGCTGAATGCTTATGTGCTATACAAAGCTTCAGGACGAACTGGATCCTTCCTTAAATTCCAGGAAGTGATCATTGCAGCCCTTCTCTTTCGGTGGACGGTGCTATGCCCCACCTTCCCAGCACAAATGCAGTGAAGCTGGCTGCATGAGAGGCATTTTCTGTATGTCCTCCCTGGTACCCCTGCCCACAGAACACCCCAAAGAAGATGTTGTGTCTGCAAAAAATGCGGATTTAGGCGTGACACACGCTTTTATTGTCCCTCCTGTCCTGACCAACCCTAATCTGGAACGTTTACAGTTTATATAAAAGTGCAAAAAAAAACCCACAAAAACACAAAAAAAATAATAAAAAAGCCAAAAATAGTTGTTATTTTATTTTCCTTCTCTCTCTCTATTGTTCTCTCTCTATTGTTCGCTCTCTATTGTCTGCTCTATTTTTCGCTCTCTATTGTTCTATACCTATTGCTCTCTCGTTACTGTATTTTAGAACTGTAATGTTTTATTTGTACTAAGTTTTATTGTGTTTGCTTTGCAGGTATGGTATGTCTTACTATTATACTGTAATGTTACTTTGTTGTATTGTTAACCATTATTTATTTTTAGGTACGCCATTCAGCTGCAGCACGGGTTTATTTATTCTGACAGCAACAGCGTTTGCTCCCACGATACGTAAAGCCATGACTCCAGCTCTGTAGGAGGCGATTTCACCACCACAGTTAAAAAAGAGCATGTATGTCAAAGTATGGGGGCAGGGGTGGAGGAGTGATTTGCTCCTAACATTAGGAGCGGATTGCCCCCATGCGTCTGCATATATTTTTTAGGCACAGATTGCATCAAAAAAGTTGTTTTATTGAGTTAAAGTGATTGTAAAGCTTTGTTTATTTAAAAAAAAAGATAACAAACATGTCATACTTACCTCCACTGTGCAGCTCGTTTTGCATAGAGTGGCCCTTAACACCATCTTCTGGGACCCCTGGGCGGCTCTCACGGCTCCTCCCCACATCAGATAACCCCCTAATAGACATGCTCTCCCGGGGGCTACCTTGTGGGCGCGCTCCCGAATCAATAATTTGGTGTCCATAGCCGCCGAACGTATGACTCGGACCCGCCCTGGCGCCCGCGTCATTGGATTTGATTGACAGCAGCAGGAGCCAATGGCTGTGCTACTATCAATCTATCCAATCAAGAGCCAAGAACCCAGGGCTCAGGTAAGTAAAACGGAGGGGGGGGGTGCTGGGGGGCCGGTCACTGCCAGGTGTTTACGACCCCTTTAATGATTTATCATTACCATTGTTTGCTTTTCAGGTACGCCGTTCAGCTGCAGCACCGATTTACTTATCAACAGCGTTTGCTCTCACGATACGTAAATCAGCAACTTCAGCGCTGTAGGAGGTGATTTCACCACCACCGTTAAAAAAAAAATGGTGCATGTATACCCATCATTAGAAGTGGGTGGATGAAGGGCGGGATTCTAATGGTGGGCATACCCACCGATCAATCTTTTTTTGTTCAGCCCACAGGCTGCATGAAAAAAAGAACATTACACTATATGCCCAACAAGGACCAGCAACGTACTGGTATGTTGCTGGACTTTAGTGGTTATACCAGAATGATGCCTTCAGGACTTTCATGTAAAAGCAATCCTAGCGGCTAATTAGCCTCTAGACTGCTTTTACAATCAGTAGGGGGGAATGTCCCCACCCCCACCATCTTCCATGGTTTTCTCTGGCTCTCCTGTCCCACCGGGGAACCTGAGAATGTAGCCAGTGGTTGCGCCAACGGACCATAGAGCTAATCAGAGACCAGAATAGCTTCAGTCATCTCTATGGCCTAAGAAACAGGAAGCTATTTCATGAGGTTTCGCCGGATATAAACAGCGCCATTGGGTAATTGGGAAAACATTTTATCACACCAATCTTGGTGTGGTCAGATGCTTTGAGGGCAGAGGCGAGATCTAGGGTCCAATAGACCCCAATTTTTTTTTTAAAAAGTACCTGTCACTACCTATTGCTATCATAGGGGATATTTACATTCCCTAAGATAACAATAAAATGGTTAAAAAAAATGAAAGGAACAGTTTAAAAATAAAATAAAAAAGCAAAATAAATAGTTAAAAAAAAGAATAATAATAATAAAAAGCACCCCTGACCCCCCGTGCTCACACGCAAAAGCGAACGCAATCGGTCTGGTGTCATATGTAAACAGCAATTGCACCATGCATGTGAGGTATCACCGTGAACGTCAGATCGAGGGCAGTAATTTTAGCAGTAATGTAGCAGTAGGCTTTTAAAAATGTATGTAGTTAGTCGCAGCTGCACAAAAAAATAGTGTTTGAAAAATCGCTGCACAAATACGGTGTGAAAAAAAAAAATTGCAACACCCACCATTTTAATCTGTAGGGCCTTTGCTTTAAAAAAATTATATAATATTGATATAATGTTTGGGGGTTTAAAGTAATTTTCTAGCAAAAAAAAAATATTTCATGTAAACAAAAAGTGTCAGAAAGGGCTTTGTCTTCAAGTGGTTAGAAGAGTCGTTGATGTGTGACATAAGCTTTTAATGTTGTGCATAAAATGCCAGGACAGTTCAAACCCCCCCCCCCACAAATGACCCCTTTTTGGAAAGTAGACACCCCAAGCTATTTGCTGATAGGCATGTTGAGGCCATGGAACATTTTATATTTTGCCACAAGTTTCAGGAAAATGACAACCTTTTTTATTTTTTTGCCACTAAATTATATATTGCTCAAAACATGCCATGGGCATATGTGAAATGACACCCCAAAATACATTCTGCTGCTTCCTCTGAGTACGAGGATACTGTGTGAGACTTTTTGGGAGCCTAGCCGCGTACAGGACCCTGAAAGCCAATCACAGCCTTCAGGCTTTCTAAGGGCGTAAAATGGTGATTTCACTTCCTCACTACCTATCACAGTTTCGGAGACCATGAAATGTCAAGATAGCACAAAACCCCCAAAATGACCCTATTTTGGAAAGTAGACACTTTAAGCTATTTGCTGAGAGGAATGTTGAGTCCATGGAATATCTTATATTTTGCCAAAATTTTCGGGAATATTACAAACTTTTTTTTTTTTTTTTGCACAAAGTTGTCACTAAATGATATATTGCTTAAACATGTCATGGTTATATGTGGAATTACACCCCAAAATACATTCTGCTGCTTCTCCTGAGTACGGGGATACCACATGTATGAGACTTTTTGGGAGCCTAGCCATGTACAGGACCCCAAAAACCAAGCATCGCCTTCAGACTTTCTAAAGGCATAAAATTGGGATTTTACTCCTCACTACCTATTACAGTTACGGAGGCCCTGAAATGTCATTTGCTAAGAGGCATGTTGAGTATTTTGCAGCTCTCATTTGAAGAAAGAAAAGAAAAATGTATTTTTTTTTCTTTTTTCAATTTTCAAAGCTTTCTGACAAAAAGCGAGATCTGCAAAATACTCAACATGCCTCTCAGCAAATAGCTTGGGGTGTCTACTTTCCGAAATGGGGTCATTTAGGGGGGTTTTGTGCTATCTTGGCATTTCATGGCCTCCAAAACTGTTATAGGCAGTGAGGAGTGAAATCAAACATTTATGCCCTTAGAAAGCCTGAAGGCGGTGATTGGTTTTCGGGTCCTGTACGCGGTTAGACTGCCAAAATGTCTCACACATGTGGTATCCCCATACTCAAGAGAAGCAGCAGAATGTATTTTGGGGTGTAATTCCACATATAACCATGCCATGTTTGAACAATATATCATTTAGTGACAACTTTGAGTAAAAAAAAAAAAAATAATAAAAAAATTTCCCGAAACTTGTAGCAAAATATAAAATATTCCATGGACTCAACATGCCTCTCAGGGAATAGCTTGAAGTGTCTTCTTTATAAAATGGGGTCATTCGGGGGGGGGGGGGGTTGTGCTATCTTGATGTAGCCAAAGGTTTCCTACTATAGTTATTACAGTTGATGTTATTTCAAATGAGTTTGGCTCCCTCTAGTGACTGTTGGGCTCTGTTAGGATTTTTCCTTATTCTTGAGAAGGAATGCAGCAAAGTATTGTGGGAAATATAGTTCAGAGGAGGAAGTGACTCTGTTAGCTGGATCAGCCCTGAACCATAATACAGACAATGCAAAGCGTGCAGCACTGCCTGCTGGGAGCAGTTCTAAAAGGACCAGCGCGGCCTGTTTTCAGCCTCTCTGGACGCCACTCAACACCTGCCAGCAGGAGGTCTGTGTGAGACCAGGAGTGAGAGACTGCGGCCTATACAGCGGAGAGCCGGATCGCCCGCCTCTGAGGGATTTTAGAGCACAGCCTTGCCATCTTAGCAAGCGGACCAGCCTGCGCTTCAGAGCAACTTGAAGCCCCTGCACTTCAGCCCATCTGGAGTTGCAGAGCGGCACAGCGGGGCCATCTTCACCAGACGGAGACACCAGAAGGGGATTCCAGATGGAGCCTCACAGCCATTGGAGTCCATTGTGGTGAGAGGGCACCTGCCCATTTCAGTAGAGCATACAGTATTGCTGAGTGAATTCTTTCTACAGACTGCTGGTGAGACTTGTAGTTCCACGGAGGTGAAACTACTTCTTCACAGGCATCATACAGCTAAACTTTGGGACCTTGTCTTTTCCCCTGCGCTGTAAGGTCAGTACGGTATTGCACTCACATATAAGGAGGCATCTTCAAGTGGTTTTATTTCTTCAGTTAAGCAGTCAAAGAACTTTCATCATCTTCCTCTTTTATCAAGGATTGTTGCTCTACTTAAAAGTTGAACTCTGAATTATAGCCTAGAGGAGACCATTGAGTATATGTTAGACTTTACACTGTGTTCTAGATTGTAAGGAATATTATACTGCCATTTGGTCTGTGTGTTGAGGCATCAGTGGGAAGGTATTTAATATATGTTTCAAAGATATTGAGTACTTATCCCTCTGTACACCTGTTCACATATACTCCCAAAAGTGACTGTAAGGTTATAAGTTTTGCATATCTGAGTGATAGAGTCAGCTCTGGGAGGATATCGCACGCCACAGGTCTCTCTTCATTACACTCAGGTACTTTTCATTACAGCATCAGCTATTAGGACTTTGCCACTGCTGGATGTCTGTATTCTTTTTTAGTTCAAATACTAGCTTACTTTCTGTGCCCGTTTTGTTTATACTTTAGGACAATGGACAAACTACCTGTAGTCCATTTTGGACTATACAGTACCTGTTGGTACTTGTGTAATAATCTATGACTGCCTGCACCCCACCGCGGAACCCAGGGGCATACAGACTATAGATTCCTACTTATAAGATGAATATTGGTAAGTGTCCCACATTAGAGCAAGGACCTAAAATCCACACGTTTTACATTCCTAATTCTCTATTTTAAAATTCAGCTGTTTCTCTCTTTAGGAACAGGTCTATATAAAAATAGCTAGTACCAGTAACACATCTACCCTGACGTGCATATTTACCATACTGCCAGTCATCTGGTTCCTCCTTACCTGCGGACTATTACCTCTTGTATGATTTTACACTCGTTCTAAATGTGAGTATCCTCTTTCCTATACTGTGTTTCTGTTTTTTGTTTTTTTTTTCCTTTTTTCTTCTTTCTGGTCTCCCCCCTTCCCCCCTCTCCCTTCCCCCCTTCCTTCCCCCCCCTCTCCTTTCTCCCCCCCCCCCTTTTTTCCTTTTCCCTCCCCCCTTCCCTTCCCCCCTTCCCCGCCCCTTCTCTCCTTTTCCCCCTTTCCCCTCCCCCCCTTCTCTTCTCCCTATCTTTTTCTTGGGGTTGTCCTTCACGTTCCCCCTTTTCCTTCCCCTATTTTTCCCTTTTGCCACTTGTCTATTTTTTCTTCTCTCTATCCTTTTTTCACACCTCGAGGTTACTTCAATTTCATTTAGTCCATAAACCTTTTTCACCGTATCACTCCTTAAGTATCATCCAAAATTATGTTGTGCACGCCCCCATAGCAGCTTTTCAGCACCGCTTGGGTTTTGACGCCCTTTGCCGCCCTGTCTGAACCAGTACACATTTTCTCTCTTTGTACAGTATATGTGGCGTCACCATAGACGCCTGTTTTTCTGTATAGATGTATATATGTATATACTAATCATGAAATTGTAATGTTATATACTCTGATAGTTACAACACATATTGTCATCGCTCTTGAGGAAGCGTGGCCCACACGCGAAACATGTCGAGCATCGAACAATCATATGACATGAGCTGATTGCGGATTTGCTATCTAACCACCTCTTCGGACTGATCTATATTTGGAGCGACCATCCAGATGTCCGAATAATGATATACTCTAGATGGTGTTGTATAGCAATTGTCTGAACATATACATATGTTGTGTTTTTAATATTGTTTCTTTTTTTGATACGCATTTTTCTAAATCAATAAAATTAGATTTTATATAACTAACTGTTTTGAAGTTGTGCCTATAAAGTCCAAAAGTCCCCCCCTCCTTTTTGGTTTTTGTATAAGATACTGGTGCTACACCCCCCACTGTTAATTGGGTAGGGGGCGACTCTGCCTTAATCTCGGACACCAATGGGTGGGACATGGTAATTGCCCTGGCCTGTTCAAAAACTGATTCCAAAGAAACCCAGAAGTGCGTCAGTATTTGCTAGATTTGGATTGTGGTTAGAAAAAAAAAATCATCAATAATTCATTCTTTCCTTTTCAGCAAGCTGAAGTGGGTAATCTTTATGTCTTTGGGGACCAAAGAGTTTAAGTGGGGGGAGTGTGTAGCCAAGGGTTTGCTACTATAGTTATTACAGTTGATATTATTTCAAATGAGTTTGGCTCCCTCTAGTGACTGTTGGGCTCTGTTAGGATTTTTCCTTATTCTTGACAAGGAATGCAGCAAAGTATTGTGGGAGATATAGTTCAGAGGAGGAAGTGACTCTGTTTGCTGGATCAGCCCTGAACTACAATACAGATAATGCAAAGTGTGCAGCGCTGCCTGCTGGGAGTGGTGATAAAAGGACCAGCGCGGCCTGTTTTCAGCCTCTCTGGATGCCATTCAACCAACACCTGCCAGCAGGAGGTCTGTGTGTGACCAGGAGTGAGAGACTGCGGCCTATACAGCGGAGAGCCGGATCACCCACCTCTGAGGGATTTCGGAGCACAGCCTTACTATCTTAGCAAGTGGACTGGCCTGTGCTTCAGAGCAACTGGAAGCCCCTGCACTTCAGCCCATCGGGAGTTGCAGAGCGGCGCGGCAGCGCCATCTTCAACAGAAGGAGACACCAGGAGGGGATTCCGGACGGGGCCTCAAAGCCATTGGAGTCCATTGTGGTGAGAGGGCACCTGCCCATTTCAGTAGAGCATACAGTATTGCCTAGTGAGTTCTATCTACAGACTGCTGGTGAGACCTGTAGTTCCACGGAGGTGAACCTACTTTTTCACAGGCATCATACAGCTGAACTTTGGGACCTTGTCTTTTCCCCTGCGCTCTAAGGTCAGTACTGTATGTAAGGTCAGTACTGTATTGCACTCACATATAAGGAGGAATCTTCAAGTGGTTTTATTTCTTCAGTTAAGCAGTCATCAGCATATCATTTATTCTACAGTCATTTCTTTTCCTTTGCTTTGTGAATTATAAATACTGCTGTTTAAACACCAGGCTAGCTGAAGATATCTGGAGTTAAAGAACTTTCATCATCTTCCTCTTTTATCAAGCATTGTGGCTCTACTTATAAGTTGAACTCTGAATTATAGCTCAGGGCAGGGGTGTCCAAACTTTTTTCAAAGAGGGCCAGATTTCATGAAGTGAACATGCATGAGGGCCGACCATTTTGCCTCTTTTTTTTGAACCATTAAAAATTAAATGCAAATTAAATATTTTATGCAAAGTTTATTGCAAACGGCATACTATTCATTTCATAATGTTGATGACAATATATGATGATATATATTATATGTATCTTCTCCGCTCACGGTAACAAGCTCAGGCGTGTTATGTTTAAAAAAAAATTCTATCTATCTATCTATCTATCTATCTATCTATCTATCTATCTATCTATCTATCTATCTATCTATCTATCTATCTATCTATCTATCTATCTATCTCTCTCTCTCTCTCTCTCTCTCTCTCTCTATCTCTCTCTCTATCTATCTTTCTCTATCTATCTCTCTCTATCTATCTCCCTCTATCTATCTCCCTCAAAAGGAAATGAACCGCATTCTGGTTTGATGTGGCCCCCCATGTATATCCATCTGTGGCCCTGAAAGCTCGAGCGTATTATGTTTTTTTTGCTGTTAATATATCTATCTTCTTTAGCCTGACAAATCCCCGAGCGCTGCGCTCATTGTTAATATGAGCCGAGGCGTGTTCATAAGTCTATGTGCCCGAGCCCGCAAGGAAGCTGCGCGCAGCGCCACCGCCAACCACAGGCACTGTGACATTTCCCCGATCTCTGCATCTGCAGTCCGCTCATGCAGAGACTGGGAATAGTCACAGTGCCTGTGATTGGCTCTTCGCGCTGTCAGCTTCATAGTGGCTCTGGCACATCGACTTCCGAACACGCCCAGCCACACGCCCCGGCTCATACAAACAATGAGCGCGGCGCTCAGGATTTGTCAGGCTAAAGAAGATAGATATATTAACAGCATAAAAAACATAACACATTGGAGCTTTGGGGGCCACAGATGGATATACTTGGCGGGCCACAGATATATATATATATGCAAATTCCAAGTGGGGGACACATCAAACCGGAACACAGGCCGGACTTTGGACATGCCTGGCTTAGGGAGAGCCAATGAGTATATGTTAGACTTTACACTGTGTTCTGGATTGTAAGGAATATTATACTGCCATTTGGTCTGTGTGTTGAGGCATCAGTGGGAAGGTATTTAACCGCCTGCCGACCGCCTCACACAGATATACTGCGGCAGAAGGGCTCGTACAGGCAGAATCACGTGCCTGTATGTTCCCCTTTAAGAGGCGGGCAGCAAGCTCCATGAGTCAGGTCGCGGGTCCCGCAGACTCGATCGCCGCGGGGATACCCGCGATCGCCTCATGGGGAGGAAGAACGGGGAGATGCTAATGTAAACAAGCATCTCCCCGTTCTGCCTAGTGACAGTGTCACTAATCTCTGCTCACTGTCATCGGAGCAGAGAACAGTGACGTGTCACACACAACCATGCCCCCCCACAGTTAGAAACATGCCCCTAGGACACACTTAACCCCTACACTGCCACCTAGTGGTTAACCCCTTCACTGCCAGTGTCATTTACACAGGAATCAGTGCATTTGTATAGCACTGATTGCTGTATAAATGACAATGGTCCCAAAAATGTGTAAAAAATGTCCGATGTGTCCGCTATAATGTCGCAGTCATGATAAAAATCACTGATCACCGCCATTTAAAAGGAAAAAAAAATTATTAATAAAAATGCCATAAAACTATCCCCTATTTTGTAAACTCTATAACTTTTGCGCAAACTGATCAATAAAAGAATACGTATCGGCCTAAACAGAGGAAAAAAAATTATTTTATATATTTTTGTGGGATAATTATTATAGCAAAAAGTAAAAAAAAATGAGTTTTTTTCAAAATTGTCGCTTTTTTTTGTTTATAGCGCAAAAAATAAAAACTGCAGGGGTGATCAAATACCACCAAAAGAAAGCTCTATTTGTGGGAAAAAAAGGACATCAATTTTGTTTGGGAAGCCACGTCACACGACCGCGCAATTGTCAGTTTAAGCGACGCAGTACCGGATCGCAAAAAGTGTTCTGGTCAGGAAGGTGGTAAATTCTTCCCGGGCTGAAGTGGTTAATATATGTTTCAGATATTGAGTACTTATCCCTCTGTACACCTGTTTACATATACTCCCAAAAGTGACTATAAGGTTATAAGTTTTGCATATCTGAATTAAGTGATACCAATTGTCAATTATCACTTGCGTTTATTCATGCTGTTCATTGTGTTCCATTATTTACTCTAGTAAACTTTCTGAGTGGTTCAGTGAAATTGCGTGAGTTTCTCATGGCTAATATCACATTGCAGCTTGGAACCCAAGCAGGGCCGGACTGGCCTACCGGGATACCGGGAAATATCCCGGTAGGCTGGCTGCACTGTAGTACCGCTGGGGCCGCTCACTGCCTGTGTCAGCATCAGCACTTTGAAGAGCAGCAGCGGCGGCCGCCGCTGCTGCACTATGCCAGCTGTGTGTCACTCACTCACTCTCTGTGTGTGTCTCCGCTCTCTGGGGCCGCTCACTGCCTGTGTGGCTGTGTCCTGACTGACTCCTGACCTAAAGATCAGCAGCGGTGGCCGCCGCCATGGCTGCCTGTGTGTCACTCAGCCACTCACTGTCTCCTCCGTTCGCGCCGCCCACCACACTTATCATCATGCCTCAGCCTCGCTCTGTCTGTTTGCCTGAGGGGGAGGAGCAGGAGAACGCCGTGCTGCTCCATTTTTCCTCGTCCTGTGCGGCGCCAGCCACCACCGCCCACTATCTGACTGCACGAGGCAGTGCAGCTGCTACAGCACAAGAATCAAGGTATTTTTTTTTTCTCTCTCTCTCTCTCTCTCTCTCTCTCCCATAAATTGCCACCACTGTGCCCATTAAACACAGCCACTGTGCCCATCAAACGCAGCCACTGTACCCATAAATTGCCACCACTGTGCCCATTAAACGCAGCCACTGTACCATCAAACGCAGCCACTGTACCCAAAAATTGCCACCACTGTGCCCATTAAACACAGCCACTGTGCCCATCAAACGCAGCCACTGTACCCATAAATTGCCACCACTGTGCCCATTAAACGCTGCCACTGTACCATCAAACGCTGCCACTGTACCATCAAACGCAGCCACTGTACCATCAAACGCAGCCACTGTACCCATAAATTCCCACCACTGTGCCCATTAAATGCAGCCACTGTGCCCATAAATTCCCGCCACTGTGCCCATCAAACGCAGCCACTGAGCCATCAAACGCAGCCACTGTGCCCATTAAACACAGCCACTGTGCCATCAAGCGCAGCCACTATGCCCATAGATTGCCAACACTGTGCCCTGCCCATTAAACGCAGCCACTGTACCCATCAATTGCCACCACTGTACCATCAAACACAGCCGCCCACTGTACCCATAAATTGCCACCACTGTGCCCATTAAACGCTGCCACTGTGCCCATTAAACACAGCCACTGTACCATCAAACGCAGCCACTGTACCCATAAATTGCCACCACTGTGCCCATTAAACACAGCCACTGTGCCCATCAAACGCAGCCACTGTACCATCAAACGCAGCCACTGTACCCATAAATTGCCACCACTGTGCCCATTAAACGCTGCCACTGTACCATCAAACGCAGCCACTGTACCATCAAACGCAGCCACTGTACCCATAAATTCCCACCACTGTGCCCATTAAATGCAGCCACTGTGCCCATAAATTCCCGCCACTGTGCCCATCAAACGCAGCCACTGAGCCATCAAACGCAGCCACTGTACCCATCAATTGCAGCCACTGTGCCCATTAAACACAGCCACTGTGCCATCAAGCGCAGCCACTGTACCCATAAATTGCCACCACTGTGCCCATCAAACGCAGCCACTATGCCATCAAACGCAGCCACTGTACCCATCAATTGCAGCCGCTGTGCACATTAAACACAGCCACTGTGCCATCAAGCGCAGCCACTGTACCCATAAATTGCCACCACTGTGCTCATTAAACGCAGCCACTGGGCCATCAAGCCCAGCCACTGTACCCATAAATTGCCACCACTGTGCCCATTAAACACAGCCACTGTGCCCATCAAACGCAGCCACTGTACCCATAAATTCCCACCACTGTGCCCATTAAACGCAGCCACTGTGCCCATAAATTCCCGCCACTGTGCCCATCAAACGCAGCCACTGAGCCATCAAACGCAGCCACTGAGCCATCAAATGCAGCCACTGTGCCCATTAAACACAGCCACTGTGCCATCAAGCGCAGCCACTGTACCCATAAATTGCCACCACTGTGCCCATTAAACGCAGCCACTGTGCCCGTAAATTCCCACCACTGTGCCCATCAAACACAGCCACTGTGCCCATAAATTCCCACCACTGTGCCCATCAAACACAGCCACTGTGCCCATCAAACGCAGCCACTGTACCCATAAATTGCCACCACTGTGCCCATTAAACGCAGCCACTGTACCCATAAATTGCAGCCACTGTGCCCATTAAACGCAGCCACTGTGCCCATAAATTCCCACCACTGTGCCCATCAAACACAGCCACTGTGCCCATCAAACGCAGCAACTGTACCCATAAATTGCCACCACTGTGCCCATTAAACGCAGCCACTGTGCCCATAAATTCCCGCCACTGTGCCCATCAAACGCAGCCACTGAGCCATCAAACGCAGCCACTGTACCCATCAATTGCAGCCACTGTGCCCATTAAACACAACCACTGTGCCATCAAGCGCAGCCACTGTGCCCATCAAGCGCCACCACTGTGCTCATTAAATGCTGCCACTGTGCCCATCAAACGCAGCCACTGTGCCCATCAAACGCAGCCACTATGCCATCAAACGCAGCCACTGTAACCATCAATTGCCGCCAGTTTGCCCCATCAATTGCCGCCAGTTTGCCCCATCAATTGCCGCCAGTTTGCCCCATCAATTCCTGCCAGTGTCCCCCCCGCCCGGCACTTACCTGTCTCAGGTCAGCGCGTTGCTCCACGCTCCCTCCGATCACAGCGCTTGTCGCAGCCAATCAGGTGACAGGTAACCAGACCCAGTGCACCTGATTGGCTGAGAGGCGGGTCAGTGTTAGGGAAGAGATTTATTTGATTTCCTAACACAGCACTGTGTAAGCAGCGAACGCACAGCAGTGTATATATATATATATATATATATATATATATATATATATATATATATATAGCCCTATGTGCTTTTATATGTGTCTTATCTATATATAATGCACTCTTTAAATGTGCTTTAAAATGCATGGTTTTCCATTTTATTAAACGCTGCCACTGTACCATCAAACGCTGCCACTGTACCATCAAACGCAGCCACTGTACCATCAAATGCAGCCACTGTACCCATAAATTCCCACCACTGTGCCCATTAAATGCAGCCACTGTGCCCATAAATTCCCGCCACTGTGCCCATCAAACGCAGCCACTGAGCCATCAAACGCAGCCACTGAGCCATCAAACGCAGCCACTGAGCCATCAAACGCAGCCACTGTGCCCATTAAACACAGCCACTGTGCCATCAAGCGCAGCCACTGTACCCATAAATTGCCACCACTGTGCCCATTAAACGCAGCCACTGTGCCCGTAAATTCCCACCACTGTGCCCATCAAACACAGCCACTGTGCCCATAAATTCCCACCACTGTGCCCATCAAACACAGCCACTGTGCCCATCAAACGCAGCCACTGTACCCATAAATTGCCACCACTGTGCCCATTAAACGCAGCCACTGTACCCATAAATTGCAGCCACTGTGCCCATTAAACGCAGCCACTGTGCCCATAAATTCCCACCACTGTGCCCATCAAACACAGCCACTGTGCCCATCAAACGCAGCAACTGTACCCATAAATTGCCACCACTGTGCCCATTAAACGCAGCCACTGTGCCCATAAATTCCCGCCACTGTGCCCATCAAACGCAGCCACTGAGCCATCAAACGCAGCCACTGTACCCATCAATTGCAGCCACTGTGCCCATTAAACACAACCACTGTGCCATCAAGCGCAGCCACTGTGCCCATCAAGCGCCACCACTGTGCTCATTAAATGCTGCCACTGTGCCCATCAAACGCAGCCACTGTGCCCATCAAACGCAGCCACTATGCCATCAAACGCAGCCACTGTAACCATCAATTGCCGTCAGTTTGCCCCATCAATTGCCGCCAGTTTGCCCCATCAATTGCCGCCAGTTTGCCCCATCAATTCCTGCCAGTGTCCCCCCCGCCCGGCACTTACCTGTCTCAGGTCAGCGCGTTGCTCCACGCTCCCTCCGATCACAGCGCTTGTCGCAGCCAATCAGGTGACAGGTAACCAGACCCAGTGCACCTGATTGGCTGAGAGGCGGGTCAGTGTTAGGGAAGCGATTTATTTGATTTCCTAACAGAGCACTGTGTAAGCAGCGAACGCACAGCAGTGTATATATATATATATATATATATATATATATATATATATATATATATATATATATATATATATATAGCCCTATGTGCTTTTATATGTGTCTTATCTATATATAATGCACTCTTTAAATGTGCTTTAAAATGCATGGTTTTCCATTTTATGAACAAGAAAATAATGACGTTATGCTGTTGGGCTGGTATTATAATGCTATGGGGCTGGTATGACATTTTTTCCAGGGCTGGTTTTCATACCCAGTCCGGCCCTGAACCCAAGGTGTCAGAGGCAAGAGAGGATCTTTAGAGTTGGGGTAGCCAGTGGAATATAGAGTCAATCAGCAGCCCTCAAGGGTGTAGGCTCCAAAAAAGTCTCACACATGTGGTATCCCCATATTCAGGAGAAGCAGTAGAATGTATTTTGGGGTGTAATTTCACATATGCCCATGGCATGTTTGAGCAATATATCATTTAGTGACAACTTTGTGCAAAAAAACAAAGTTTGACATTTTCCCGCAACTTGTGGCAAAAAATAAAATATTCCATGGACTCAACATGCCTCTCAGCAAATAGCTCGGGGTGTCTACTTTCCAAAATGGGGACATTTGGGGGGGTTTGTACTGCCCTGCCATTTTAGCACCTCAAGAAATAAGATAGGCAGTCGTAAACTAAAAGCTGCGTACATTCCAGAAAATGTACCCTAGTTTGTAGACGCTATAACTTTTGTGCAAACCAATAAATATACACTTATTGACATTTTTTTACCAAAGACATGTAGCTGAATACATTTTGGCCTAAATGTATGACTAAAATTGAGTTCACTGGATTTTTTTTATAACAAAAAATAGAAAATATAACTTATTTTCAAAATTTTCGCAAAAAATAAAAATCTCAGAGGCAATCAAATACCATCAAAAGAAAGCTCTATTTGTGGGAAAAAAAGGACGCAAACTTTGTTTGGGTACAGCATTGCATGACCGTGCAATTACCAGTTAAAGCAGTGCAGTGGCAAATTGTAAAAAGTGCTCGGGTCATTGAGGGGCCAATTCCTCTGGGGCTGAAGTGGTTAAGGTAAGTCTTGCTGCTAAAAAGCAGTTTGACCTAAAATAAAGGCACTTCCATTATAAAATAAAACCAGATATGCCCCCAAAACCAAAGCTGACTGCTGTGAACAGGACAGCAGCTAAAATGTCTGTTGACCTCAAATTCATAACAAAATAATATGAAAATGCTCCCAATATTACAAAAAAAGCAAATAGGTTGATTGCCTAAAGTGCTACATTCAGAATTAAAGTACAGTTTCCTAACTGACCCTAATCTTTCCCCTTAGAGTTTATCAACTTTCTCTATGTTTTCCCTGCAACAGGTTCCAATACACTGGTAATATGGCTGCTCTTGGCTCCCCTCCCCCCCATCTCTTATAGTGAGGCTACTGACTTATTCAAAGGCCCCCTTACTGGCCCTTCTAAGCATGCTGTCCATAATTCAAAGGCCATGCGGTGCATTGTAGTCTACAAAAATACTTGAGTGAATCTGCACAGAAACTTACCAGGACTGTTGAACCTTGAACCTGCAGGATTTGCCCCAAACCCATGGTAGCAGTGAACCTTGAACCTCATTCTTATGCCGCGTACACACGAGCGGACTTTGCAGCAGACTTTGCCCGGCGGACGGGATTTCGTCGGACAATTCAATCATGTGTGGGGTCCAGCCGACTTTGTTTTCTCAAAAGTTGGACAGACTTAGATTTGAAACATGTTTCAAATCTATCCGACAGACTCGAGTCCAGTCGAAAAGTCCACTCGTCTGTATGCTAGCTAAAGCCACGCTAGGGCAGCTATTGGCTACTGGCTATGAACTTCCTTATTTTAGTCCGGTCGTACGTCATCACGTACGAATTTGACGGACTTTGGTTGATTGTGTGTAGGCAAGTATGTACATTCAGAAAGTCCGTCGTAAAGTCAGTCGAAAAGTCCGCCGGGCAAAGTCTGCCGTAAAGTCTGCTCGTGTGTACGCGGCATTACTGTCGGTCAACAGCTCTCTGCTCTGCTGAGTCGGGTGCCAGTCCAGGCACGTAGATGGATCCCAACTTCATTGTCACGATCTTGCCCGAGCCTCTACCGGCTTTGTGATGTCAGCTGCTGTCTGCTGAAACCAGGTTACAGGAGTGCAAACAGCGATCCAGTGACTTTGTGCACTGTGATCCAGTGACTTTGTTTCTAAAGAAACCAAAAATAAAACCTTTAGCGATACGTTGATAAAAGTTTTACTGCCTGAGACCCTCTTTCACAGAATCCTCCGCATCCAACTCTTTCGGGTGATGTCTGCATCTCCCACAACACAGTATGGTTCCACCTGTCACCTTCACTACTGTGTTCACACAGCTCATGTTTTATATGCATGTTTTTCTTCCTTTATTATGCAAAGTGATGAAGAATCATGCAGAATACTATAGGTAATTTTAATGATGCAGATGTTTTAAAAATGAACAACACTCATCTAGAATGTGCTAAATTACCATTTGTTTCAATAGGCCTGCTTAATTGGCGTAAATGTAGCATGAACAATATTGTAAAAATATGCAAAGCAGTAATGTTAACTAGGCACATATGAATAAATGTAATTTATATTTAAAATACATGCAATGCAGTAAAATACACACTTGTACAGCAATAAAATGAACAAATGAGGAATTAGGGGGATGAGGCACAGTTCTGGTTCATTCAATTAAAGTCCACCTGTTATAGGGCGTACACACGGTCGGACTTTGTTCGGACATTCCGACAACAAAATCCTAGGATTTTTTCCGACGGATGTTGGCTCAAACTTGTTTTGCCTACACACGGTCGCACAAAGTTGTCGGAATTTCCGATCGCCAACCACGCGGTCACGTACACCACGTACGACGAGACTAGAAAAGGCCGGTTCAGAACCAAGCGCGGCACCCTTTGGGCTCCTTTTGCTAATCTCCTGTTAGTAAAAGTTTGGTGAGAGACGATTCGCGCTTTTTCAGACTCGTGGCTTTCAGATCGTTTTCTGCCGTTCAGTTTGTGCTTGTGGGTTTGTATCTGCTCTTCAGTGCGTGCAGCAAGTTCCGCGTGACTTTAGGTAGTCATTGTATTCTTGTTCGTTCGTTACTGGTTTTCAGGTCGCTCTTCACAGGCCTTGCTGTTCTTCAGTGCGTTCTGTTACTTCGTTCTGAGCAGCCGACCGTTTTCTAGCCATGTTTCGTATGCGTACTCCTCGTAGAGTTCGTGCTGTGCGGGGGCTTGGTGTTGGGGTCCTGACCTTGACACAAGTCCAGTCCATGAACAGGGTGGGGACCAAGAATTGGTTGCTTCAGCGTGACCAGTTCTGTCATATGCCTTTGCTCCGTGAGATCCGTGAGAATAATCCTGATGATTTCAGGAACTTTCTCCGGATGACGGACCCCGTGTTTCACCGTTTGTTGGCTTCGCTGACCCCCTATATCAGCAGGCAGGATACCTGCATGAGGCAAGCCATCACTCCGGAGCAGATGTTGGTCGCTACCTTGAGGTATTTGACCACAGGGAGAAGCCTGCAGGACTTGAAGTTCTCGACAGGCATCTCCCCCCAGGCTCTGGGGATCATTATCCCAGAGACCTGTTCTGCCATCATCCAGGTCCTGCAGAAGGAGTATATGAAGGTAAGATTTTTATCCTTTAATATCACATTTTATTGTATTGAATGTTTGCTAATATATTGTATTTCTTTCCTCACTTAACAATGTATTTTATCTGCTCCATAGTAGTGCTTTACCCCAAACACCCCCTAAAATGTTTGGTAATGTTATTTTTGATTTAAATTCAGGCAGAGTGCCAGAGGCTTTTTTTTATGGTGTCCCCAAATTTTTAGTAACCCTCCCTCCCCCCAACTGCTAAGTCAGCTGATCCCAATTCTCTATCCTCAATCATCTATCTGCTGACTTTGCCAAACCCATACACACTATACCCATCTCTTTACTGGTCAGATTTATGGATGAATTCCCCAAAGCATGTAGTGCAAGGGCCTGCCTGTATAATTTCCAATGGTACTGTTTAAAGTTTTTGTATCCTATTATTATCTTGATAGGTAATAGCAGAATGTCCAAATGTCCTCAAATGTGTACAGTGTGTATTTATATCTTTGTATTCAGACACTTCTTACCTGTCCAGTGGTCTGCCAATAGTGTAACTAAGGAGGGGCTGTTCCAAGTAATACCCATTATTTAGGCATTCATCTCTCAATGAAGTGAAGAGGGTTACCAGTCCAAGAGTTCCCCCCCCCCTATAATGTTAGAAATGGCCCATGAGAGGGGGGGGGAGGGGGAATATGATAGGTGTACCTTATACTTTGGTGTTGTTAAATTCCCCTTAATAAATGCTATCTGGAGGTTGCCCCATAATGTTTGTGTCTAATCTGCTTGCCATGTTTCTGTGAAAAAATAGTAATGTTTATTGTTTTTTCCTCAACAGTTTCCTTCAGCGCCACAGGAATGGCAGACTGTGGCCTCCCACTTTGCCCAGCGGTGGGACTTTCCTAACTGCGGAGGGGCAATTGATGGGAAACACGTCCACATCGTCCCACCACCCAACTCGGGTCGTACTATTATAATTACAAGGGGTTTAATAGTATAGTGATGTTGGCGGTGGTGTCGGCTAATTACGAGTTCCTGTATGTGGACGTGGGGAAGAATGGCCGGATGTCCGATGGTGGAGTCATCGCCCAGACGGAGTTCTACAGGCGTCTCCAGAATGGCAGCTTGGACTTGCCAGCTCCAGAGGACAATGTTGAAGGTCTCCCATTTGTGTTCGTTGCTGATGAAGCGTTTGCGCTGGGGGACCACCTGATGCGGCCATTCCCGATGAGGACCCTCACCCCGGAACAGAGGGTTTTTAATTACCGGCTGGCCAGAGCCCGAAGAGTGGTGGAGAACACATTTGGAATCCTGGCCAGCCGGTTCCGACTATTTCTGACACCCATCCATATGGCGGAGTATAAACTGAACCATATAATACTTGCCTGCTGTGTTCTCCATAATTTTTTAAGAAAACATTCAACCAACTATGCTGGCTCAGTTGGGCCTGAGGCCGGAATCCTACATCCAACAACACTGACGGCGCTTGAAAGTGGCCGTCCTGGCTTGCCCTCCCTGAATGCCCGTGATGTCCGGTTACGATACCTGGAGTTCTTTGCGGGTAGGGGGGCTATCAATATGCCAGACAATATGTGAAACCTTTTTCGAATAAAAAACAACCAAAAGAAATTCTTTGTGGACATTTACTGCTTGTGTTTGTTTTAGCTGACCCTGACAGAAATGTGTTGAGTGCAGAAAATGTCATGATTGGGTAACCTTATAAAAAACACTGTTGGCTGGTACTTCCTAAATGCAAAAACACATTTCACTACAAGTGCACTTGCAACTGCACTGAAACTGCACTTGTAGTGCAAAGTGTATTTGCCCTTAGGAAATAACCCCCATGTTTGCATAAAACAGCAATTACATCACCCCAAAAGTGTTGTAGTGTTGAGACAATAATCCACACATTCTTGAGTAACCAACTTTTTTATAGCTGCACAATCACATGTGCATTTACCAAAGGTTTTTAAAACAAACCAACATGTTTGTTGTATAACAAGAAAACATTCAACCAACTATGCTGGCTCAGTTGGGCCTGAGGCCGGAATCCTACATCCAACAACACCGCTTCCGGAGCTGATCTTTTGATCTTCGGACCCCGAAATTCCTCTCAAGACTCCTGACCACTTTCGCCATGATCTTGGCCTTTCTGATGTTGGGGTTGGGGTAAGGTCCATACTTCCCATCATAGTCGGACTTCTTCATGATGTCGACCATCTCCAACATCTCCCCAAAGGACATATTTGTGGCCTTAAAACGTCTCCTTCTGGATCGGGACGTGTCTGGATCCAGGCTTTCCTCCTCCTCTTCCTCGTTCCTGCAATTAGCACGCACCTGCTGTGACTCCGCCATGTGCTCTTCCCCCACTGCGCCGAACGAAAAGGGGCGGGGAATAGACTAGAAAGAACGTCAGGGGCGAGCAGAGTTACACGCATGCGCAGTGTATATAAAGCGTAACAAGCGTGCGTATTACGTACGATCTGTGAGCAGAGGAAGGAGCATTGGAGGCGCCGATCGTAAGAACGAAGGTAAGAGACAAACTTGTGCCTATACTGCTTCTACATTGAGGCCTATATTGTAACAAGATTAGGAGAGTTTTGTCTGACATTAGGCTTTGTCTTGTGTTGTGTCTTGCAGTGAACATGGATATGGTACTCAAAGATAATGACTTCATGTCAGTATTCATAGATATGCTAAGGGAGCTGCCCTGTCTGTGGGAGATTAACCACCCCCATTTCAAGAACCAAGCAAAGAGGAAGGCAGCACTGGTGCAATTGTTGGTAATTGTGAAGCAGGTGATCCCCACGGCAGACATCACTTATTTAAAGATCTTAATTGGTGGCCTGAGGAGCACATATCTGAGGGAGCGCAAGAAAGTCCTGGATTCGCAGAGATCCAGAGCAGCAGATGACATCTATGTCCCCAGGATGTTGTCCTACGACAGGCTGCATTTTCTGGCAGGCCAGACTGAACCCAGGCCATCCCTCTCCAGTCTTCCTTCCACGCTTCCTTCCCCCCCGGCTGAGGCTTCTGACGCCCAACCTGGGCCTTCCAGGTCACATGTGGAGGAGCCCAGATTCAGACAGGTATAGCATTCTTCTAAATATTTCTGCTTGTCCAATCAATGATGTTAACTAGATGTTAGTTCGGAGTACTAATTTATGATTGTGATTGATGAAGCAAAAACTAAAACCATGTCCCTTTTTCATACACAGGGAAGTCTCAGCCAGGAGGTGGCTGGGCCGAGCAGGCTGGCTGATATCAAGGTCCCTCCACCCCCCCTGAAAAGAGAAAGTGGCAGGAAGAGGAGTGCCCTAGAGGAGGCTACCGGAGGACTCTTTTGGAGGGCTACAGAGGTCCTGGGAGCACGACAGACCGTGGAGGAGGACATTGCTGCCGTCATTATATATAAAATGCAGAGGATGGAGGAGGGCCAACAAGTAATGTGTGAGGCCCTCATATCGGAGGCTCTGGAGAAAGGTATGAGTGGGCAAATTACACCTGAGACACACCTTTGTGATGGTCCTCCTCCTCCTCCTCCTCCTCCTGCAGGTCCTCCTCCTCGTCCTCCCTCTCCTCCAGGTCCTCCCAGTCCTCCTCCTCCTCCAGGTCCTACTCCTCCTCCTGCCACCTCTCCAACAGCACAGCCACAGCCGGGAAGGAAGCGTGTAAGGAAGACCAGAAAGTGAGGACAATGGATCCAGTCTGGTCGGCCAAAAGATGCAGCCTCTTGTGGTACCACAGCCTGGGGACATACATGTCATCTGCTGCTATCCGGATCTCTGCGAATCCCGGACCAGACTGCCCTCCCTTACATATGGACTCCTCAGGCCACCAATTTTGATGTTGAAGAATTGATGTCTGCCGTGGGGGTCCCAGGCTTCACTAATTTCTCCTGTTGATCCAGTGTTGCCTTCCTCTTTGTTTGGTTCTGATCCCTTAATAAAGGATTTTTGTTTTGAATTATACTCTCCTATGTGTTTTACTTCAAAAAGGACAGTTTGTGAGGATTCAGGTACATTTCAAATATACAATGTGAAATGAACAAGGGACACCAACAACAAACAATCTCCTTGAGATTAAATAATAAAAGATATCAATGGTGTTGGGGTAACTTGACACACAAAACACACACAAAAATATTCTGGAGTAAAAATAAAAATAACATTGAACAAAGATCAGCCTTTGAAAAAATCCAAACATTACAGAAAAAAAAAAGGCGTAAAATAAAAAACAAAAAAATATATTAAAAAAAAAACTGTCAGATGTGACAACTAATAACAATATATTGAGGGAATCCCAATAAAAATATGTGTGTGTGTGAATATGAGCAGCAAAACTACTTCATTCTTGTCACATTATAAAGAAGAAGAGAGTGCGCTGTATTAAACCATTTTTAAAATTGCAGCGTGACGAAAGTGCTGTATCCATTGCGAACGCCAAGTTTACCAGAACGAGCTGTCCCGTGTCGGAATTTCTTCTGAGCATGCGTGGCACTTTGTGCGTCGGAACAGGCCACACACGATCGGAATTGACGCGATCGGATTTTGTTGTCGGAAAATTTTATCTCCTGCTGTCCAGCTTTGTGTGTCGGAAAATCCGATGGAAAATGTCCGATGGAGCCCACACACGGTCTGAATTTCCGACAACACGCTCCGATCGGACATTGTCCATCGGAAAATCCGACCGTGTGTACGGGGCATTAGGCTATGTTTCATGTTACACCCATGTTTACAGTGTAATATAAAAAATAGTCACATGCACAATACCCAAAACCTAAACTTTCTGCTGTCCTTACCTAAATCGTGGGGTGCTTCTATATTCAGCATTATGTTTTCATTTTAATTCAGTGTGGATGTGTGTTGATCTGATCTCCCTGCACAGCCACATTATATAGATATGGGATCACTGCTTGTGAGTAACTCCATGTCTCATTTGCCACTGTGGCATAGGCATAGCTCCCAACTGTCCCTGATTTCGAGGGACTGTCCCTGATTTGGAACAATGTCCCTCATTTTGGTGTGATCTATATAGTTGTATATAAAATATACTTTTTCTCTTTCAAAAAGTGTTTCCCGGTGCTAAACCTTTCATCCAATTTCCAAATTTCTGCATTTGTAAATTTCAAAAGCCAGTATAAAGGAATAGTAGTGGTAAGAAAAAAATACTGTTGGGTTTAACTAATCTTTTTTTTGTGTTATTCTCCTTTAAGGGGGTGTGTCCTATGCCTACATACTTTTGCTAATGGTATCCCTCATCCCCATCTCAAAAAGTTGGGAGGTATGCATAGGTACTATGCATAAAGTGCTGGCAATCTGTCCTCCCTTCCTACACTTGTTGCTCAAACTGCACTTCCTCCAGCAGATCTGTACCTCTATGCAGACTTGAAGCAAGGGGAAAACATTGCAAGAGCCCGTGCCATGCACTGCTCTGTTGGTTTCATTGCAAAAATTATAAATTCACATTGATCATTAGAATAACATGGCTACATTTACTATTTTGTTTTTGCAAAAGGTGGCCAAAAGGTGGACTAAGCCTTTAAGCTGTCAAGCTCTATAAACAGAATTTTTCAGAAAAAAAGAAATGTACTGTGGTAAAAATGTTAAAAGGGAGCCTAGACTTGGGTTCTGTGGTGTTTATGGGTATTTGGGATTTGACCAATACCCTTATATGATGTTTTGTTATGCTTGCATGCGATTATATGCTATAGTGTAAGTCCTGCAGATGAACCCTGGAATCTGTTTTGAAACATGTTATGCTTGACGGAACTTAAAGCGGAGTTCCACCCAAAAGTGGAACTTCCGCTTATACGCTTTTCCTCCCCTCCGTTGCCACATTTAGCACCTTTCAAGAGGAAGGGGGGACGATCTCCTGGAAGTTTAGCCCCCTCCTCCTTCTCCCGTCACCGGGCCAATTAAAAAGCGCAGGTTGGACCTCCTCTTTAATGTCTATACTTGTTATACTGATTTTTGTTTTGTTTTCCATGTTTAAAACCAGAAAAAGATTATATACAAAAAATAAAAAAATAAAAAAAATAAAAGAAAATGTATTTACATTATTGCTATTGCTTTTAGTGCTGACCACTATAGATAAAGATATAGACACTTTTACATGTGCACAATGATTTCATATTCGGTGACAAGGTCACACAATCTGACATGCTGTAGGGCATTGGCTCTACAACGGAGCAAAACTGCTCAACCGTCATCACCTTTGTTGATTAATATTAAGTCTCAGCCAAGACAAAATGCAGAGAGAACTAAGAGAACACTATCTGATCTACTTTTACACATAACCTTAACCAGTGTGTGGACCCTGCCACTGATAACTAAGTTTAATTTGAATGTTTTTTCTTTTTTTTACCTATTCTATTCTTTAACATCAACCACACGGTGCAAAATGAAACCAAAGAAGCAGACAGTCATTAGCTGAGTAGCAAGTGAACTGAATATTAAGTCAAGGTCTTTTACCTTTGATCATATCTCACAGGGAGCAGAGTCACCTTTATAGAACCATACGCAAAGTCTCTATGAAATTCAAAAGAATGTTCTGACTAAGGACTGAGCCATAATATTTGATGCCTATAAATGTGTCAAAAGAAACTTTGGAAAATAAATGTATGTGTTATGATATTATATTGTTTCTACCTTTTTAAAACAGTATGTTCCTTATTTCACAGCGAAAAGTCCATAAGACACAAAGAGCGCAGCTCTTCCCCGCCCCCGTTCCCTCCTCACTGGCTGTGATTGACAGCAGCAGGAGCCAATGAGGAGGAAGAGAACCCAGGAGAGCTGCTGTTCTCGTGCACATTGCTGGATCAAGATGTGGCTCAGGTAAGTATTAGGGGGGGGGGGGGTCAGGGGGGGGGATGCTGCACACAGGTTTTTTTTACCTTCATGCATAGAATGCATAAAGGTAAAACACCTTCAGCCTTTTACAATCACCTTAAATTCTTGCAAAATCCACAAACTTCACATGTGATAAATCCATGCAATATGTACAATAGTTTAGAAATGCTCACGGTCCTTCCTCAAGTAAACATGTAAGAAACTGAAGCTGACAATCTCAATCTCAAATGTTACTGACAAACTGTAACATGTGTAGCGATACCCCCACAGAGGCTGCTTACATTAGTTCAGTCCGTTACTCTGCCTCTCAACCCTAATAACAGCCTCAGCCCCCTCTGGCACACCTGGCAATAGTGTAAGTAACCAATGAGAAACACACACACGTTATTACTGTAATATTTCCCTGGAAAGATAACAGACAGTAACAATGTATAGTCAAATATTCAACTAGAGATCAATAACTGAGATTTAAGAGCAATATAGCTCTCAATCCTATATTCAAGCTGCTTTCAGGGGATTCCAAATCTGAGAATGTCCCCAAGAGCAGAGGCACACTTTAATGGTAAATAAAGTACAATATGGCACTTCAAATTAGATTGGTTACCTTTACTCAGATTGGCTCTATGAGTCCAGGCAGGAGGAGAGTAGAGGAATGACTCCCTTTTGTGTCAGGTCTCTCTCTACTGTCCCCTGACACCACAGGCCCAACTTTACACACCTAGTCAAGTCAATAAACTGTCCCACACACCCAATGCATATGCAGAGCCCTGAATATGTGTGTGTGCGGATCTGTATGGCACTAACAGCATCAGTCCTTTTTGAAGCAAAGTTAAAATGTGGTGTCCTCAGCTAGCCACGTTCACTCCTGGGTAGCAGGACCAAACAACACAACTGGCACAGATTATCAAGTGAAACAGACAGGATTTTGTTCAACAAGGTGAGAGAAAAACGATGTCTTTATACAATGTCCCAGAAATGGATAGCCTTATCCTTTATCCCTGTAGTACTACAAGTGTCAGCAAGATGACTACCGGCAATGATGTTTGTATACAGTGTTCACATAACTCCTTCTGTAGTGCAGTGTCTCTGTTCCCTGCAGATGGGCAGAAATGCCCTCTCACCAAATCCTGCGAACAAGACCTGAGCGAATGTCCTGGAATTCCATACGGATTTCCTGCACCTCGTTCAAAACACAATGAGTGTGGGTGTCAATGTAATCCTAACCATGCTCGACTTGGAACGTGATTGCCATGCTGTGCTTCGGATTGGCTCCTGTGCCAGGCACTGTCACCAGACTTGCTGGAATCCTGATAAGGGGCATATATAACAACCAAGCCGGACAGAATTCCACCTGGTTTGCTACGCTGCTGCCGTTGTCATGGCTCGTGAGGTTTTGCCATGGAAGAAGCCCATTTCTGTCTTGGATACAGGCCTTGTCTACCGGCCTATTGCTGGACTGGCTCACTGTCTTGTACAAGACCTTGACGAGGTGATGCTTTTGGGTCAGCCGACTGATCCACTTGCTCCAGGAAAGCTGTCCGTCCAGGATCCTGTGTCCATGACTGCCTGCTTGCAGGATGCTGCAGACTTGCCATTTTCTGTGCTGTTGGAACCCACAGTGGTGGCAATGCCCCCTGAGGATTTCCTGGACACCACCAGCTTACTGGACTCACCTGTCAATGAAACATTCAGAGTCTGTGCCTCTTTGGGACCATTTGGGAAGAAATCTGTGTGCCAGAACACCTCCGGGAATTCTGCTTTGAAAATTAGTACATTGAGGTTCAGTTCCACCAGATGTACCAGGACTGTAACATAGGGCACAATATATACAGTATATGGACCGGATAAAGCTAGTCAAGCCGGGATATGCCTATCAAGTCACTCATCAAACTGCCGCCATATGCCTGGTTACGAGAAAAAGGGTCTCCCTGCCAGACCCTGATTATTATGTGTGACATGGACCCAATGCTTTTTTTTCTAATTGCTTTTGTAATGTTGTTTTACATTTTTACAGTTCAGCTGTTTTAAGTTTGTTGTGTTTTTGTAATGTAAAGCTATTTATTAAGGTTTGTCATAGCCAGGACAGGGCAAGTGTAGTCAGGTTGCCTACAGGTGCATTAGTTAGTGGCTGGCCCAGGCTGAGGGGGGAAGGAGTTAATGTGTGTGGTACAGTTCCCAGGCTTTTTGGATCCCGCAATATAAATATGGGGGAGGTTGGGTTAGGGGCTCTTTCTCTGTGGTTCAGTTGAGCCACATCGGGAAGGATATGCTGTAGTGGAGAATACCAGAGAATATCAGAGAACAACCAAGAACTGGAGAACGCCACTATTGGCTAGTACCTTTTTGGAGGTAAGCCTGGGCAGCCAGCTAGAGGTGGTTAGGGACATTATGATGTTACTTTTCATGTTGGACTGTACTACGAAGCATTTCAGTAAAGTTATATCATCTATTCTGTGCCTGGTCTTAAGACATTTAAGGGTTGCATGCTGATTCTGGTGTGTCAAAAGAATTAGTGTCTGTAGAGCACATGTGGGGTATGAAGCTCAGATGCTACAAAAGGTTTACTTGACAAATCAAGCAAGAGGATTAATGCAGTTGCCATGGATAACCAAGCAACAGTTCAAGACACAACGCAACCAGTCATTAGGCATGGTACCTGGTCAAGGTGACGGGTCCTCCGGTAGTGAGGGGGGTCAGTGTTCTGGCTCCCTCCCCAGCAGACGGTTTCCAATTGCAACCAGAACCGAACCCACATTACGGAGATTGATGACCTGGTCACATATGTACGGGAGAAAGGAGTTAATAAGTGCACACATAAAGCCCACACTATGTGCATTGTTACTGGGAGTGAGGTAAGAGAGGTACGCTGCACTGGTGGAAAGGGCACAGGCTCAGCGGTCTTCATCCTAATGCAACACATATCAAGCAACAGTGTGTAGTGACACAGGACAGCACTTTCAGAGGAACTCTGCACTTTTACTTCTGCACACAGTGTTACTGCTCATTTCTGTCTTAATGTTAGACTTTCACATCACCACATTCCCCGCCTGGTCCCGGGCATTGGTGAGAGTGTGCATGGCTATAGGTACCCCCACATGTACCCCCACATGCAGCGCGAGTAGGCCCTATTCTGTCCACTGTAGCCATCTGCCTCCAAGGGATAGAGCAGAAAAATGTATGAGGATAAAAACTTGAATACAATAACAATTTGTTGCAGTAATTGTGCTTAACGTAATAATCTCCAAATATCTATCATTTTTATAGACTCTTATGTCCAAAAATGGTATGGATTCCTCATCAACTGTCATTTTAAACTTTAAACCTTCCAGCATACCATTAAAGTGTCATTAAACCCAGAATATGAACAAACTATGCATATTCATGCATCCACTGCTCCATAACGCAAACACGTCATCAATATAGCTATACCATATCACGCAATGTTTTTGAAAAAATAAATTGATGTAACATAATTTTGTTCAACCACATTCATATATGCATTTGGGTAAAGGAGGGGGGGGGGGGGACATGCAAGCTCATCATAGCTGAGCTGCAAGAAATTATCTGGAAATGAAAAGGAGGTCATTTTAAGAACAATGTGTAATAAAGACAGAAAAAAAATCTGGGATGGAGAGTATATTATACTGTTCTGCAGCACCTGCTGTGTAGCAGCAATTTTTGCACTATGTTGGGTAGATGTATAGAGATTAGCCCCATTCCAAGTGTCACAGTAACCACTGTGACTGTGGCTTTTGGAGGGGACTAGGGGATAGCCTTCTACCCACTGATTATGGCCCATGGAGGAGACCGGAGATTTTGTAGGCTTCTCCTGGGCAGAGCATGGAAAAGAGCTCAGTTCAGCCTCTGATCCCATGGAGAGAGTAGTTCAATCTCTAATGATGGACAACAACACGATGAACGATGAGAGCAAGGCTTGGATTCATTCTCTGAATAAAGACAATAAGGCTTCCCTACTGGAGTTTAATGATCAAGAAATCTATGAAGATAAATTAATTCCACTTTTTGTGGAATGTACTTGTGCTTTGTCTATGCAGGTGAAAGGGACAGGTTCACTTTAAAGCCGAAGGGAAGGCAAAAAATTGCAAACAGGCAGACTCTGTATTGCAGAAGGGACATGCAATGTCTAGTCTGCAAAAAATACACTTACCTACCTGTTAGCGATCCTCCCCAGAATATAAAAGGAGATGCGCATGAACAGTGTCAGTTTGCCAGAATGAATTACTCCTGCACATGCACGGGAAGGATGTCATCCTGCAATGGCTGATGAAAACAGCTGAACCCCCGGCACCTAAAAGAGAGAAGATGCTGCTGCTGGCGAGGGATCTGGCATTGAACCGTTGGAGTCTAGGTGAGTAATTGTGCCTTTAATCCGACTTTAAAGCCTGGCACACGTTGCTTATAGTTACTTTTTTTCACTCTCCCACCACACCATTAATCCTGGGAAAAGGGAAGTGAGATTAATTTCAGGTTTATGGGAGCAAGTGACTCAATCCCCATCCACCATGTAATAGTGCTGGTGCTTGGAAGTTCAGACATCTAGTGCATTTATGTGCCTGACCCTTAATCTACATGCAGGGCGCCGGACGCATGGATTTCAATGTTATTTTTTATTTTTTGAAACACATGATTAGAGCCTGAGGCTCTAATTGGCTTCAAAAAGGGTGGGCTTGGGAAGCAAAGGGGGGGGGGGTATTTAGCTCGATCGACAGACCGACCTAACGGGGGGGGTGGGTCATGTGGTTTGTTTGATGCCACCACTGGTCCTGTGTAAGGTTGGACTGGATTTACCTAAACTCTCATACAGTGCGGGTAAACAGCATTGGTGGAGTGAAAAGAATGAAAGTATAAGCAGCTGCGTGGGCCATCGTTAAAGTGTACTGGTTTCTTCGTCCAACATGAGCCAAGTAGTGGTGTTCTTTAAGCTGTAACTACAAGCTGATGCAGTTGCACTGCTAATTTTCAGGAAGACCGCAGACACACACACAGGATGATTTCATAATCTTGTGAACACTGGCATGCTGAACTTCACACTTTGTAAATATTTAAAATGGAACAAACAATAATATAAAAGAGAATAAAATAAACAAGCGCTTAGCGATCTTGAAGCTTTTTGATCAACTGCTGAAGTCTACTAAAAGCCTATTTAGAAACTTCAGCAAGTATTCAATCTAAGTTACGTATCCAGGACTCTGGATCTGAAATCAAGTGTGGATACACACTATACAATTTTGTTTAGATTGTTTCCTTTAGATTTACCAAAACTATATAATAGCAGAGGTGACGCTTGCGGAGCATCAGTGGGTGCCAAGCCAGGGACCTAGCGGGTCAGCAGGGCTGACGCTTGAAGAGTATCTGTGAGTGCTGAACCAGGTTCCCAGCAGGGAAGCGGGGGTGACGCTTGAGGAAGATACCGAGCACTAAAGTGGAAGAACGCATGGGATCCAGTGGCTATTTGACCCGAAGTCTAGTGAAAGATTGGAAGTTCATTGAGTAAAGACCAACAGTGAGGGACTGTGGAGGAAGCAGAGAACTGTTTGTGTTGCCAATAGTTGAATACAACTACCATTAGTAACTGCTACAAGATTGTTGCCATAGGAGACAGCAATCCTACCTATACAGAAATGGTGTACGGCTGGAGGCCTTCATCTGTATAGCTGTCTACCTATAGAAATTGTATTATCATTGCATCTACTTAAGGGTGTCCTGGCCCTAACCTTCTCTTCCACAGTTTTGTTTGAGAGACAATAAATCTCTTTACACTTAAAAAGTGTCTGACGCCCACCTTTTCATCTTGCAGTACACCCACCATGCCTTCTAACCCACTCTACACAGATGGATGTCAGCTGTTCCTGACTCTGGAGGTCACCATTAGGTGACCCCCAGAGTCCCGGACTTTGCTACATGTACATAAGGTCATGGACATCTTCACAGTAGTGCCGCCATATTTTCATGCCATGTATGTTGAGCTTGGTTTTCTAAACCTTGGTTATTGGTGGACTACAGGTTAATTTATAATACAGTTGGTATGCTCATTTTACTATGCCTTAAATGCCTATATTTTATCGTACTCATGCAATACTTGTTCTATTGTTATTATTGTGATATCAATGTATACTTGTATATCTATTGGAGTCGGGATGATACTCACACAACACACACCATGGGAGAAGTTCTTTTTTTTAAAAATTAAAAAAATAAAACTGTCCCATGTAGTCCATTCAATTCCGCCGACGGACCGAAAAAAAAAATAAAGAAGATCTGCCTCCACGGGAGGCACACGCCATATGACGCATCCTTGCAGGTGACAGCTCTTTTAAAACTGTTGGCGGGCCACACGGTGTCATCGCCGGGTGACCCCGCCCCCCTCTGACGCACGGGGACATCCCTATGGCTTCCCCTGTAGCGTCAGAGGGGTAGGGGCCACCTGGTCTGCCCCCCTCTGACGCTACGGGAAAGCCATAGGGATGTCCCCGTGCATCAGAGGGGGGCGGAACAGGTGGCTTTTATGTGTATCGCCGGACCGACAACTCATTATACCCGCGAGTACTTTTAAATGACTTTTTTCCTTTAGAAATGTAATTTTGTGCAGAAACTGTTCTAAACACGGGAAACATGCGCTACTTTACAGGCATACAATAGACACCCCCCTGGTACGAAATTTAAAGGAATATTACACTTTTATTGTTTCACTTTAAGCATTATTAAAATCACTGCTCCCGAAAAAACGACCATTTTTAAAACTTTTGTTTGCATTGATACATGTCCCATGGGGCAGGACCCAGGTCCCCAAACACTTTTTATGACAATAACTTGCATATTAACCTTTAAAATTAGCACTTTTGATTTCTCCCATAGACTTTTAAAGGGTGTTCCGCGGCTTTTGAATTTGCCACGAACACCCCAAATTGTTCGCTATTTGGCGAACGGGCGAACAGCCAATATTCGAGTTGAACTCATGTTCGACCCAAACATAAAGCCCATCCCTAGTCAAGATGTCTTTCAGCGTCAAGGAGACCAAGAGCTATAGGTGACCATAGGGAGCCTTCAAGGGCCAGCTACAATAACATAAAGGGTAATAGAATTAATTTAAACGTCACAAAATGGGAATAATTCTCCAGGGAAGAAAAAAAAAGAGGTCAAATTACAAAACAAAGTTTTGCAATGCACTCAATACCCAGGGACACAGACTCTCTGCACAGCAGGATACTTGTATCTAAAACTTCAAAAGCCAAGAAAAAACAAAAAAGGATTCAAATGCACATAATAGAAAGAAGTTGAATCACTAACAAAGAGTGCTCAATTGGGCGCTTCATACCGGCAAAAACTGGCATCAGGTAGCTCCAGGTGCAGGGGGTTGCGTTGTGCCCCATCGTATGCCAACCTGTACCTGGGGGGGTGGGAGAGGAACCTCTTTGCAAGGGAAGATATCAGCAAATATCTAAAAATTATAATTACTTTCCATCAATATATTGATGATTTACTAATGATATGGTCAGGTACCCATCAAGAATTAATCGAGTGAGTATCATAGGCACTAATGATTATAATCTCAAATTTGCAATGTTATGTAATCAGAGTTCGATCGTTTTTTTTAGACATTAAGATTTTTGTTGAGCCTGATGGCTCTCTTGGCACTTCTTTGTTTATGAAGCCGTCCGCTGGCAATGCTATTTTGCATGCCTCTAGCTCCCATCCTCCATCCTTGGTCAACAGCATTCCCTACAGCCAGTACCTGAGATTGAGGCAGAACTGTAGTAGAAATGAGGATTTTCAAATTGAGGCCAACTCTTTGTATTCATGTCTACTCAAGAGAGGCTATACTCATAGTATCCTAAAAAAAGCCTTTAATAGAGCTAAGGCCCATGTTCGTGATCTACAAGAAAAAAATCAAACCAATATCACAGCCAGTGAGAATAATTACCTCATATACATTACAACATAGACATGTAAGACAGATCATAAATAAGTATTGGCCACTCAAGAGACCTGGGTGAGTAAGAACGTCGTTGAACCTCCTGGAGATTTATTTCCATTTTGTAAAGTTTAAATTAATTCTATTACCCTTTATGTTATTGTAGCTGGCCCTTGAAGGCTCCCTATGGTCACCTACAGCTCTTAGTCTCCTTGATGCTGGAAGACATCTTGACCCATATAGTTGCTTGATCATAGTATACAATATTTCAAGAGACCTGGGTGAGTAAGGATGTCGTGTAATTGAATGTGCACATGTATGTAAATATCTATATGTATTGGAAAATCAATTTCTAAAATGAGTGAATAAACAAGTGTATGTATATTATATATTTTTATATCCTGATTTCTGGTGTGATTATTATGTGTATATTCTCTTTCAATAGAAGGCTTATACTGCAAATGGACAGCATTCCCTGAAGAAGCCTGGAATATGGGTGAAATATGTTGGGAATTCCATTTAAAAACAATTTTTTATTTGTCTTAAAATAAAACTTTTTACATTACCGGTATCTCTTGAGATCAATATACCTCATTTTGCACCTTAAAAATCCCATAAAATTCCCCTATACCTATAGAAAAAAACTGGGTACTCGCAAAGTGGGGTAGGGTTATAAGGGAGGTGCTCCAGGAAGTTGTTACCTCAAAAGCTTGCCAGCATCCAATGACCCAAAGGCATATGCTTAGAACTCAAAGAGAATGAATATTCAACAAGCTTAGCTTTTCAAGAGAGCAAAGATCAGCAGAAAGGGCCACCGGACAGAAACGTAGTAAAGTGGTTGTAAAGGTAAAAGTTTTTTTTTTTACCTCAATGCATTCTATGTATTAAGGTAAAAAACTTTTTAAGTGTAGCTCCCCCGCAAATACTCACCTGAGCCCGATCACATCTCCCCCCTCCCCCCCCCTCTCCAGGCTCTCACAGGCTTTGCTGAGAGCAGTGGGATCCATTGGCTCCTGCTGTGGTGAGTCCAAACCTGTGAGCACAGAGCAGGGGGGCAGGGCTGAGCCGGGCCATGTGTCTGAATAGATGCAAACAATCCAGCTCGGGAGAGAAACCGCACAAAGCAGCTTACTATGGTGAACATTCGTTAGGGGGAGAAGCCAGGTGCACCGGCGAGGAACCCATCAAGAGGAGGATGTAAAATCATTGCAAATAGCAGATAAGTATGACATGTTTGTTATTTTAATGGAAAAAACCTGGAAGCTTTACAGTCACTATAACCACTTGACCTCTGTAAGATTTACCCCCTTCATGACCAGGCAATTTTTTGCTATACGGCACTGCGTTACTTTGACTGACAATCCCCTAATCCCAATACCTTAGTCCCAATCCCCTAGTCCCAATCCCCTATTCTCAATACTCTAATCCTAATCCCCTAATCCCAGTACCCTTTTTTTCAGTGCACCACCCCAGTGTGAAAGCATTCATTAATTTTAATGGAAAGTTTTTTTCTTGAGCTTTTCAGCTGCTTTTTTTTTTAGCGACAAAGAGCTTGAAAAGTGCCTCAGTGTGAAAGGGCTCTTACTGATTCTTACTTTTATAGCTTATTTTCTGTTTGTATGGGTACAGTTTTTTTATTGTGGAGCCAGAGATTTGTTTTTTCTTTTTGTATTGCCAAGGTAAACAGCTAATTTTTGAGCTACTTGCTAGCTTGAACATTTCTGCATCATAGTGATATACCTATATAAAGGGACTAAATAGTTTGAAACAAAAGGCATTGTATTTAGAAAAATGGAGAAAAGCTTGTAAAAGTCAACAGTAAGGTTGCATTCATACTACAGTTTTGAATCGTGGACAGATCCGCGGCAAATCTGCCCGCAATTCAAAACGCTGTAGTGTGAATGCAGCCTAATGCTAGCCACTGTGCGAAAAATCGGCCAAACCAATTTTCTAAAAACGAACATTCAGCCATGAGCGCAAACAATAGTGCCATCATGTAATGACCAATAAATCGTTCAGTGGACATAAATTAATGCATTTTTTGTTTGTTTTTTTACATATACCTAGTGCAGACAGTTTGGACGGGGAACACATTAACCTTGCAATTTTTTAATTCGCTCGGCAGAAAATTTCCAAACTTGTCCTTTACTTTTTCTTCTCAAAAAAGTCCCAAAGATTATCAATTTTGTGCCCATTAACTGGCCAAAAAAATGAACAAACTGTGTAAATGACCGAATTTCAGCCGATTTTTCGTATAGTGTATGGCCAGCATAATGCCCCGTACACACGATAGGATTTTCCAATGGAAAATGCGTGATAGGACCTTATTGTCGGAAATTCCGACCGTGTGTAGGCTCCATCACACATTTTCCATCGGAATTTCCGACACACAAAGTTTGAGAGCTTGCTATAAAATTTTCCGACAACAAAATCCGTTGTCGGAAATTCCGATCGTGTGTACACAAATCCGACGCATGCTCAGAATAAATTAAGAGACGAAAGATATTGGCTACTGCCCCGACGTCTCGACGTACGTGTTTTACGTCACTGCGTTCAGAACGATCGGATTTTCCGACAACTTTGTGTGACCGTGTGTATGCAAGACAAGTTTGAGCCAACATCCGTCGGAAAAAATCTATGGATTTTGTTGTCGGATTGTCCGATCAATGTCCGACCGTGTGTACAGGGCATAAGTCTTTTGAAACGGTAAAGCTTCATAAATGGTCACACATCACTTACATACATGCTTTTTAAATGGTATTTGGCAAGGCATTGTGAATTAGATGTCTCATTGTTGTTCATGTATTGCTGCAGGTTTCTGTATTTGGACTCTCCATTAGCTTTCAAGCTTGTCCTTGATTACTTGATTCATCATGTGTTCCTCTCTCGGTGATGTATGACTTGAAGGATTTGAAAAACCTAGATGAAGCCAACAACAGTGAGAGGCAGAGACCATATTACACAACTGATACACTTTGTTTAATGATACATTCATTGTATCTATTTAAAGCGGAACTTCAGTCATTTTTCATCTTTCCATCTATTAAATCTTCTGACCTTGTTGTTTTAACTTTGGATAGTAAAACATTTTTTTCTGCCAGTAAATACCTTATTATACAGTCCACTTCCTGTTTCTTATCTGGTTAAAAGCCCAGGCTTATGACATCATGCACAGCTCTCTCTCATGAGAGTTTTCCAGGAAGGGAGGGGGATGAGTCATAAGAGGGCCAATGAGAGCTGCAGAGCTGGAGGTGTGCCTCTGTGTATCTGTATAAATCCAGGAAGTGAACAGGCAGCAGCTTCAGCTGCCCACAGTTAAAATGATTGCAGCCAGACTCAGTGGAGGGAGATTTCTTCAGCATATTTGCCAAGTACAGAATCAGAGTATAAATATAATAATATGCAATGTGGTTGGAAGGAAGCTTCAGAATGGCAAATATGTTTTTATCACAAATTATGTGAGCAGACTTCAGTCCCCTTTTAAGGCCTGATTCCCACCTGATTCACAACTATGCAGGTTCCAGTTTTCATATTCCAGGTGCATTTTGCGTTTTTCAATGCACATTGTTGATCCATTGTAGTCTATGGAACCAAAAACCAGAGAAAAATCTCTGGTCCTTTCCATAATATGCACAGATGTGAACTACATCCATTGGAAACCATATTAAATGAACTGCTGTGTGTTTCTGCAAAACTGAAAACAATGCATAGGTGTGAACCAGGCCTCTCCTATTCTCCATAAGGCTCGATTCACACCTATGCATGTTGCTTTTGAGCGTTTTTGGAGGTTTTTTTTTCATGCTTGCCACGTTTTTGAGCAGCGTTTTTGCTGCGTTTTTGCCGCATTTTTGCCGCGATTTGCGTTTTGCGTTTTTTTTTTTTTTTTTTTACAGTTTTTTTTTTACAGTATTAAAAAAAAATAAAAAAATGATAAAAAAAACAAAAACGGCAAAAACGCATCAAAAACGCTGCAAAAACGGTGCACTTGCGTTTTTGATGCTTGTCCATTGAATTCTATTACATGCAAAACGCTGCATTTTGCATGAAAAAAAGTCCCTGACCCTTTCCAAAAATGCAGAGATACAAAAAGGCATTGATGTGAACATGTTCCATAGGAACCCATGTTAAAAAATTCCCATGCATTTCTACAAAATGCAAAATGCATCAAAAAACGCGCTAGTGTGAATGGAGCCTAAGGCTTGATTCACATCTATGTATGTTGCTTTTGAGCGTTTCTGCGGTGCTTGCCGCGTTTTTGAACATGCGATTTTGCCACTTTTTTTTTTTTTTACAGTGTTTTTTTTTACACTGTTGTTGCTTAGCAACCAGCTATATACAGTATAAAAAATTTTTAAAAAAAATGCAAAATGCAAATCGTGGCAAAAACGCGGTAAAAATGCGGTACTTGCGTTTTTACAGCGTTTTTGCTGCGTTTTGCGGTTTGTTTTTTTTTTACAGTTTTTTTTAGACTGTATACAGTCTAAAAAAAAACGCAAAATGCATCAAAAACGCTGCAAAAATGCTGTAATAACGCTGCAAAAATGCTGCACTTGCGTTTTTGATGCTGGTCCATTGAATTCTATTACATGCAAAACGCTGCATTTTGCATGAAAAAAAGTCCCTGAGTGCCGGTTCACACTACCGCGACTTGGGATCCGACTTGTCAGACCTCAAGTCGCCCCAAGTCGCTTGACATCTGAAAGTCCATGTAAGTGAATGAGAGCCGTCTATATGTACGCTACTGAAGTCGCTCCGACTTCAGAAAAGGTCCCTGTACTACTTCAAGGCGACTTGTACCCATTGATTTCAATGGAAGTCGCCTACAAGTCGGATCGTGATCTATACTGAAGCGACTTCACAGGAAAGAAGCAAAGATTTTCCCAGCACTCCCCACTGCAGGCAGCCCCGTCCCTCCCACAGAGTACTTCCTGGATGCTGTGATCTCTGTGTGTACCAGTGTGATCTGTGTGTACAATGTCCACCAGAGCAAACAGGGATGTCCATCATAGAGAGGCAGTTGACAATGAGTCCTTAATAAGACTCGTGAGGCAGCATCCCTGTATCTATGTCCGGACTGATCCTAACTACAAGGATCAAAGTAAGAGGGATAGTGCCTGGCTGGACATCTGTCAACGTACCATTGATAATTGGGACACATTGACGAGGATTGAACGAAGTGACAAATGTAAGTTTACCTTTTTTAAAATTCATGTCTGTTATCTATGTGTTATCTATGTTATCTTATGTTATGTTATCTATGTTATCTATGTGTTTATGCAAGGCACTGACATACTTGACTAGGAATGATTGGAAGTGTATTGGTAATAAATGTAGACAATGAATAATCAATATCAGCCAAAATAAGGATTGTTTTATTATCACAGTATATGTCAAATTTTAAACAAAAATAGTATTTAAAACATTAACGACATTAACGACAGTAGCCTGACAAAATTTAAAACTCAAGAAACTGTAGGCTTTAAAAATTCAAATAAAAGGGAACAGCGGAAAAAAATATCATAGGCAGTTACGAAATGGCATCCATTTGCCATTCTAATTCACCAGCCGGTGAAAGAAAGAAAGAAGCAAATTGCTCTCTAACAGTGGCACCATCGCTGGATCCCCTTGTAGCACTGAGGTGTGCACTTTCCATATCGTGCATTAGGGAATCCTCAAAGCGGTACCCATCACGTATCCGGACAAAATTGTGCAGCACGCAAGCTGCTTTAACAGCAGTAATGGCATTTTCTATGTTTAATGCAATTGGCGTATGTAACAAACGCCATTTGTTTGCAAGAATACCAAAGCTGCATTCAACCACCCTTCTTGCCCTTGTTAGGCGATAGTTGAACACTTTCTTAGGGGTAGTCAGGTTCCTATTCGAATAAGGCCTCATTAAGTGTTCCCCCAATGCAAATGCCTCATCTGCGATGAACACATAGGGCATTAGGGGTTCAGTCGTGCCTGGAAGAGGACAGTTCTCTGGAATATCCAACCGATTATCCCGTAGCCTTTCACCAAAAGATGAATTACCAAAAATTCGCGAATCGCAGCTACTACCGTACGATCCTATGTCTATATAAGTGAAACAATAGTTAGCATCGGCTACGGCCAGCAGTACAAAAGAACAAAATTTTTTATAGTTGAAGTACATGCTTCCACTACCAACTGGCTTTATAACACGCACATGCTTCCCATCTATAGCACCAATGCAATTGGGGAAATTGCACCGACTCCAAAATAGGTTCGCAATGTCCCGCCAATTCTCTGGTGTAGGCTTCTTCATGACTATAGTGTTAAGAACATCCCATAAGATTTGGCAAGTTTCTTTGATGATGCCGCTGATAGTTGACCTGCCCACCATGAACTCATAATGTAGGCTGATTATGGAATGACCGGTTGCCAGGTATCTAAAAGACAAAACACATAATCATTATGTTCCAATTTCTGTTTTGCAGTATCGATCTTACAAACAAGATGGAAAGGCCTGCGTGACTGCTATATGAGGTATCTCCGCAAACTCAATGCTGGACGGAGTGGATCTGCAACTAGAAAGGTGGTACCCTATATACATGCGGAGGAACTCGAGTTTCTGAGGCCTTGGATGGATCTGAGAGAGTGAGATAACATCTTTCATATTTGTAAAGTGATACTATACAATTATCTAAATAAGGGTGTGCCTTAACTGTATTCTATGTTTAATGCAGAACCCAATCCAGTTGGGAAGTACCTCGTGAAGGGCAGGCGGAATCAGAAGCCGCTGCAAGTGGCGAAGCAGCATCCCAGGAAGCAGGAGGGTCGCTGGATCATTCAATTTTGAATGAATCACAAGCTGCACAGCAGAGCAACCAGGAAGAGGCTTCAGCAAGCACGCAGCAGCAGGCTCAGCCTATCCGGCTCCGAAACCCACGTAGGAGCAGACCAACAACAAGGGGAAGGATCACAGAAAATATGGATAGATTTTCCCAACTTGTGGAAAGTATGAACCAAAAATTAGACGAGCTAAACTCGGAAGACCATGGCTTTGGTCTGATGGTTGCAGGAATGATGCAGCGAATTCCCCTGGAGCGCAAGCATGCTGTGAAGAAGGCAGTGATGGACCTCCTTGAAGGAAGTATCCATAATGATCCGATTCCCACCTCACACATGTTTGGACCACCACCACCATCTAGGCCATATTATACATACCCCAACCCTCCACCGCCCAGAACCCACCCCTACTATCCCCCTCGTTTCCATCCATACTCCGATGAGTATGGTCATGCACTGAATCCTGCCCATCCACCAATCCCCTATCCATCTCCATCACCAATTCCATCTGCTATTGGCGCACCAGGGTACCAACAATATAGGCGTACTGAAAATGATTTCCCACCAACACCATCCCCCATGCCTTCCACCAGCTCTGTAACCTCTGGCTACGACCCAGTTTATGAGGAATTATAAAAAATTAAGATAGAAAAGTTTATTTTTTACAGATGTGTGTTATATATTATTCCTTTATATATATATATATATATATATATATATATATATATATATATATATATATATATATATATATATATATATGTACACTATTGTAATAAAAAGATGTTTATTATTCTACAAATTACTGGGTGTTTGTGTGCTAAATTTTACAAAATTTATTTAACAGATTTTTTTGTGATGGAATAATCATACTTACCTAGGTGAAGGTAGCTTCGCACCAATGCTGCAATTGTCCACTGCTGCTTCTTCACACGGAACTGAGTCAACAAACATCGTCGATGGCTTTGTTCTCTGCCCGAGCTGAGAGCTTCTGACTGTCAGTCAGCTCCTCTCCTGCTCTGCTCCTCCAAGCTCATTGGAGTAGTGAGATGAGGATGAGCGAAGAGCAGCTTGCTGAGTGGCTGACACTGCCAGCAGTTCAGGCAGCTGGTGGATAAAGAACTTTGTAAGTGAGGTTGATGCGCTGCCTCAAGTGATCTTGGTGAGGTCTGCACAAAGTGGACTTCTGATCACTCTACACTGAAAAGGGGGTGCAGGAGTGCAAAAGAATTGCACTCACGTGACCCGTTGAAGAAGCCCAGACAAATGAGCTCAGGATGGACCTTACTATAATGTTGCAAATAGAATAGTAATGTTCTTCAAATAATATATAGTTTACCTTAGTGTAATAATTAGTCTTTCCGTTGGTGAGATACTCCTCCTATATGAAGTATTTTGTCGCTCCAGATGGATGTAAACCAGACTAAGCAATTCATCGAAACTGTAAAATAAATACAAAAGCTAATTTACTATATGGAAAATAAGACATATCAGCCATTTGGAGCTACACCCGCACATTAACATCATACAAGTGATAGTCTCAAGTGGAAGAAGAACGGTGAGATGTAAACTAGCATCTCCCTGTTCTGCTTTGTGAAATTGTCACTGATCTCTGCTGTGATCGGAGCTGAGATCAGTGACGTGTCACACACAGCCACGTCATCCCCAACACAATTAGAAACACGGCCCCAGGACACACTTTTAACCCCTACACTGACACCTAGTGGTTAACCCCTTCGCTGCCAGTTCTATTTACATATGAATCAGTGCATTTGTATAGCACTGATTGTTGTATAAATGACAATGCAAAGAAAAAGTGTCAAAATTGGCCGATGGGTCCGCCATAATGTCGCAGTCACAAGATAAACTGACGATCGCCGCCATTATTATTTAAACAATTATTTTAAAAAATGCTATAAAACTATCTATGTTTTAAACATTATAACTTTGTCACCCAAAAATCAATAAACGGTACTTGCCTTGTGATCGACATCCGGGTATAGTTGAAGAACTTGTCCTCAAACACACGCAAATTCTCATACATGGCCCAGAACTGGCCTCTGTTTTCTCGATTTGCAATAATAGGATGGATCCAATAGCGCCGCCTTCTTCTCATCCTCATCCTTCGCTTCCTCTCTTCCTCTTCTTCCTCCATCATTACTGCCACACCAGCTGTTACGACAGCTGTCAGTAAATAGCGCACAGTGTACATTGTGGTCACAGAACAGACAGAACACTAGGTAAATATAAGGTAACAGACAGAACACAGGGAACCAGGAACAGGAACTAGAATGATGTCACAGGAGATGCTAGCTCATGGTTGGCCACAGGCAAAGTCGCCTGTCATGGAGGCGACTTTAAGTCGCGTTGTAAGTCGCTCAAAGTCGCGCTGAAGTCGCGCTGAAGTCGCGCTGAAGTCGCCTTGCTAAGTCGCGCTGTAAGTCGTGTCGTGTCGTGTTTCCCCTGTGTGAACCAGCGCTGACCCTTTCCAAAAATGCAGAGGTACTAAAAGGCATTGATGTGAACATGTTCCGTAGGAACCCATGTTAAAAAATTCCCATGCATTTCTGCAAAATGCAAAATGCATCAAAAAACGCGCTAGTGTGAATGGAGCCTAACATAGAAGGGGTTGGTCTTGTAGCTCTCTGAGATGGCTCTGAACAATGTGACTGATATTAGTCAGTGCAGGCAGAGAGCTCAGGAATTTATCAGCTCACAAGATTTCTGGCAAGAGGTATTTTTAGAACAAAAAGTGATTGTAAATGATCACCTTGTAGAACAACCCATTCAGTTTAAAATAGAAATGAAAGGCCAAACATTTTTGTATAGATATAAAAAAAAAACATTATAAATATGTTTTTCCCCCATTTTTTTATGTGATCACATTCCCTTTGTTCTCAATTGCATTAGGGGAGGAGAAACGGCAGCATACTGAGTTTCCCAGTGAATGGGTGTGCAGCGGGGGGCATGTCAGGGCAAGTCTGATCATTATGCAAGTGAAGGCGCAAAGAACTGGTGATAACAACAATAACAACAATAGTAAGAACAGAGGGATAGGGAACAAACTGAAATATTTCCAGTCTCACATTACATTAAATGGATAGATAATGTCCACATGTATATGTCCAAAGTGGAGAAATTGAATATCTCATTGACATATATAGGGTAAGGTCTCACTGTCATGTGAACATAAGGAGTTCAAGGGTCCAGTTAATAATGATAGGTCCACGAGCAGGGCTGCCTTCATCAAGAAGTGAAACCACATTCCAGTCCTAAGGAAAAGCAAAAAAGAGAGGCGCCTCTGGGTGCAGACTAAAAACAAGGTTTATTTCATAAAAAGGTAATGATCATCAAACTCACATTTTGAAGGTCGTCAGTAGGCATAAAATAGTGATCAATACTGAGGAGGACATCATCCATCAAAGGTACAAGACAGTCAAAGACAACTCCTAGCAGGGGGCTCTGCCTGTGTGTGAGGAGAGGTACCGCTGAGATGTGAGGCCGGCCGCAGCGGTGACAGGTCACAGTACTAGGCCGAGAGCATGGAAGACTGTAAACATCCGACGAGGAGTGATGACGTCATGTGTCGAGCGACGCGTTGCAGGGCGTACGGGCTGTGATGACGTGACAGCCGCGCCCCTTCATCAGGCTGAGGATGGATGGGATAGGGCGGTTTAAGACAACCAGAGATTGTGGTGATTGGTGTGGGTGAGGAAGGGGAGGGGCGGGACCAGGAAAACAGGAAGTAACCTAGAGGAACGATCGAGAAGTGTCAGCAGTGAAGTGTAAAGTGTAAGTGTCAGCAGTTAAGTGTAAAAGCATGACAATGATGGGGAAGCAGTTATGTGAAAAGAAAAAGGAAAATGATGTAAAAAAGAATTGAATTGGAATGGAGAAGATATATTAGAAAATAAGATGAAAATGGTAATAATGGTAAGAGTATGTAAAGAATTTATTAATGAAAAATAAAAAATAAAAAATAATAATAAATAAAATACAAAAATAAAATAAAATAAAAAATGATAATTAAAAATGAAAAATAATGAAATTAAAAATTAAAATAGGTTAATTGATAAATAAATAATAATAAATAATGAATGTATGAATAGTGATAATGGGGATAATGTGAGAATATAAATATATATAAATCATGAATTTAAATGAATCCATAAATTATGCAATGGAAAATGATAAATGTATGTAAAAAATAGATGTCTGTTGATATATACATGAATATGAATCTAGAGGGGGGGGGGGAGGGGGGGGATAAGCATATACGTCTGATCATTGGAGGAGAGCATACTGAGTTCCCAGCACAGCTAGAGAACTGACCACAGTGTGCTCTCCTGCTTAGAGTGGTCAGTTTTTAATAGGAAAACAGGGGCACTAGCAGGAACACCAGCGATTTCACACAAAGGAAGCAATACATAGAGAACAGGATACTTTCTCATACAAGCACATCAGGCACGTATCAGGAATATGAAGTGTTGGGGTAACAAACGCTTTGAACAGATATAGCACTTTCAACAGACCAAAAGTGATCAAATAAAAAGGGATTGCATGCCTTTTAAAAGAATTAGAGCAAAGTAGGAAAAATGAAAGCAGCGTTGGACAAAAATGTGAATGCATTTTTTTAAAATAAAAGCACCTTTACAAAATTAGACCAACAAATATGAAAAGTTACAAGGAAAGCTTCAATATTCCACATAGAGAACACATTTGTGGTTTTAGAGTGCCAATGTGAAAGAGGCTGTATACCATTAAACATTTGAGTAAGCTCCAGCCCCTAATGGAGAAGCATCAAGCCCAGATGATGGTTGAGCAGCTAATTGCAAGACATTTCTAAAACAAATTAGTCCTAAATTATTACATATGTGTAATCACGTTTCCTATTAAATCCCTTATCAGAGACATCTTTGCATGCTTTAAAGCCCAAAGGCAGGCTCGGAGTTTATGTATATGCATTGCAGGGGGATAAAATTTAGCCTTGTTTTCCCCAAACTGGAATTGTGTTTTAAATTAATTTCAAAAAAGGGAAATATCTTGACTACTACTACTAATCATTGTTCCATTTATTTTTACGCTGCATCACTGAGATAAGTGCTAAATATATAGCAAATACATTGGCTGTGCTACTTCCTTAATTTGTTCCAGTCTTGTTGGATTTGTAAAATTAGGCATGTCATGAATTACAATCTTAGTTATTCATTTGATGTAATATGGTAATTCTAACAACAAAAGAATGTATGGTTTTGTTGACAGATGCTGAAATAGTATTTGACAGAATCACCTGGGACAAAACTTACTTTGATTTCTTTCAGCTTCCCTCCCTTCTTTATAGACACACTTTGAGTTCCTAATGAAAATCCCTCAGCAAAGCTGAAAATTGGCAATTCGTTATCAGATAATATTTTCATTACAAGTGGTATGAGGCAAACGTGAACTATTTGTCCCTTACATTTTCTTTAAATCATAAATGCCTTTTCCATAAGATTTAAAGGAATTTTAAATACCTCTGATTTAACCCGTGGTGGCATAGATTATAAAGAAGTTTCATGGCCACCATAGCAACAAATAACAGCTTTTCTCCTGCCATTAGAATATTGGTCTCCACACTGCGCCCCGGAGCCAGATGCGGCCCTTTGCTTGCTTTTATCTGGCTCTTGGGGACTATTTCATCCACTGATACCAACAATGGGGGATAATTTCCTCCACTGACACTAATTCATCCCAATGACACCAACAATGGGGCACCATTCCTCCCACTGACTTTTCTACTCCCAATGGCCAGACCGACCCTCCTAAAGTCTGAAGGACAGTAAACTGGCCCTTTGTTTAAAACATTTGGAGACCCCTGCTCTAGAGCTTGCAAAGGGTTCCTTGAGCTTTGGCTGGTTGGCCTCCCATTTGATGATGCCTGCAAAGCTATAGGATCATGACACCAATTATTTTTTAGCTGTCTGTAAGGGTAACAATCTGTCCACCACTATAAGGAGAGCATTCCTCCTACTGACCACCAATGTATGGGGCATTTTTTCCATTGACTTCTGATTAATTGGTTTTGCTAATTGTTCCCTGAGAGCTGACAATTATCTTAGGGGTTCCTCTGGACTAAAAAGGTTGAGAAAGGCTGGTCTAAACTAAAATAAAATATATTTAGATATATGAATGGTCATTGACAGAAAAGCATCCATTGTTATGATGATAATAGGAAAAATACTGAGATGGCTAATCCTGCACACAGTCATAGAAATCTACGCAGGATCTTACAGGCCAAAAGTTGGCAGGAAGATTCTGTATGAAAACTGCCCCATAGCTCATCTCAAGTTAAACCAACATACATGCATATGTCCATATAGAGTTGAGACTGACTGACTGAGGGCTGAAGTCGTTTTACACCTTCACTTGTTGAATCTTTCATTAGGTAGTGGTAACAGTGCATAATAACCTCAGTCTTCAGTCATTTTGTGCCTGCACCACTGGCTACACAATGTTTTGTCTCCTTGCCACCACTCAGTGGCCCTTCAAAAAGGTGTTATCGCAGGAAGGCAGAGGCAGGCTTCCTAATCATGTGACGACTATGATTGGCTGTCATAGCAGTCACATGATCAGAAGCTTCGAACCATAAACAATGACCAGGAGCTGTCCATGACAGCACAGTCACTGTGCTGGGAGCATGCAGTCAGCCAAGAAGAATGACACCCATGGATGCATACATGCACTGGCTTGGTGTTAAGGCCCACTAGGGCTGCCGCCACATATATGTGTGCAGCCCAGCAGGAACTGGTTAGTTTTACATCTATCCCTGGCCTTGAATCCACTAGGCAGTGGCACAAAAGACCATGTCTATTTACATGTTAGGCATGTAAAGATTTGCACAAACATCTACATACGTACCAGGTAATATACAGTCAAATACTGACCGTAGTCTAAAACACAACATACTGCTGCATTCTGATATGTATGAAGGCAGAAGGTAGAAATGTAGCCCTTGCCTATGGCCGCCAAAGGGCATTAGGAGTCGCCTGGTTTAGTTCATACGAACTGCCCCCCATACAGCCTTTTTTTACTGAAAGATCTCTCTATAAATATGAATTTGCATGTTTGTCCATATGAAAGAGAGAAGAGGGCTGGGCAAATCCATCCTGACCTATCACCTCTACCCAAGAAGAAACTAAGCTAGGGTTTTGGAGAGGCCTACTGTTACGTACCTGCCGCATGAACCAGACGTGCAGTGGGAAGGCTTTCTCATACAACCACGGCTCAAGGGCCACCGGTGTTGCAACAGTGGTCACAAGAGCCTGGCGGTGTATGAGTGCCTGGTTCGTCTTTGGTGTTGTCAATTCAGCTGGTGCAGCAGGAAGCAGGCTGGTAGGTGCAGGGCTGAGGAGACACTGAATACGTAGTCAGACAAGCTGGGTTTGGTAACAGACGATTAGATGTAGGTACAGATGACAGGCAGAGAATGATCAGGATACAGGCAACGTTTGGCAAGAGGATATCAAGTAGTGTAGCGATAAGCGTGGTTACAAGGCAAGCCAGGGTCCGGATAACAGGGATTATTCGTAGTCAAACAAGCTGGGTCAAACACAAGAAAACATAGGAAACAGATTGGATCTTCAGGAACAGGAAGTCAAGGAAACAGGTATGAGCTGCAGATCAGACAGCAAAGACACAGTGATGCTGGGGTGTTTAAATAAGGCAGCCTGGTGCCAATCACTGAAATCTGCACTATTGTTAGATGGCAGATCCATGACATTGCCTGCCCCCCCAACACACTTACGGGCAACCTCCTGGTTGTCAGAATGTTTATACTCAAATATTAAAACAATATTATATTTATGGAATTATGCAAATATCTGTGTTTTAGGAGATTTTAAAATTTTTCCACAAATACAACCAATTAATTCAAGTTCATTTATTCGTGCTATTTTGAAGACAAGTGATAACAACGATATGCCAAAAATATATATTTATACATTTTTACCACAAGTTCTTAATATACAATGTCATATTTCAACATTTTAAAGATAACTTGGTAACTCTTAGTGAATAGCTTTCCGTTGCTCCATGGACCTATATAAACAGACTAGGTGTTGACATTAACACTTATGATTCCTTCTCAAAACAAGAGAAAAAAATGTTGACTCGCTCTTAGCAAACTAGTGGATGTGTGGCTGAGGAGTGCCACACCAAAGAAAGTACAATATGTGAATAAATTAAAAATTGTACCAAACTGTACCACGCACAATGTAAAAGATTATAAAGGGAATACATAAACCCCTCTAGTGAGCAGTGAAATACAAAAAGTATAATCAAACTTTAAATTGAGTCCATGTGTATGAATATAAACCAAGGAGTGGATCATAGCAGTCCATATGGGAGAAACCCAAAAGATGATAGACAGTCCTAGGTGATTCAGAATATGTAAGATCATAAATGTGTGGGTCCACCACCAAAAAGAGGAAGCCTGGCCGCTTACCAGAACCCCATGACCCCCCGTTACAGAGGGTCTAGATGGGCATTGAGATCCTGCTACTGTAGTCCGGAACTCCCACGGAAGAGACTGGAAGGGCGTCAGGAACTGTGATGGAAATGGATGGATCCCCAAGGAGGCTCAGCTCTCAGCATTGTGTAGTCATCATGGGGAAAGAAAAAGGGAGGGCTCCCATAATGTAAAATCAAAGGTGGTTTATTGAAGTAAAAACATAAAAACACTCACATGTAGGTATAGAATCGTCATCAATAGAAGAACAACCTGTGGCACTGGCCGGATGACCACAGGTAGCCCGTCCTGCTGGGTATACAGCGATAGTGGGAGGTGGCACGATGAAGCCGCTCAGCCCTACGCTGCGTTTCGCAATAAATTTGCGTCTTCCAGGGGTCTTCTCAAAACAAACAGACCTACAAACTTACACTTTAAAAATGCACAGACAAAATGTTATACTGTGCACATAGCTTGATAATTTAATCAATCAATTTAATCAAGACTTATTTTTAAATTTAGAATTAATCTATGGTTCAACACATACTATAACTAATCCAATTCTAAGACTTTGAAGTCAGTTTTGTGAGATACAACAAGATATGGATCTCCCTTGGTTTAAAAGCGAAACAAATTCATACTGCAGTTAAAAATTCACTTTAAAACTGAACTGTCAATATTGATTGGATTAGTTAAGCATATGCTCAAACAACTTCAATTACCCAAAAGGTAAAATAAACGATTAATTACCAGAGATTTAAGAACTCTGTTTTTGAGAAGCATCAATTAGGTGTCCCGAAGGACTTGTCCAACATTCCTACATCTCTGCGCTCTCTCCTTCTCCTCTCGTCTTACAAGATTCTTTCCGTCTCAAAAATTCTATCCGTCTCCCTCCCTCTAGCTATGTGTAGCCCTTTATATCCCCCTATAATATGGGTGTGGAAATGGCTTTCACGTCATGAGTGACGTAAAACACACATCATTTTCTGGATAACCCTTAGGCCCCTTTCAGACGATCGGACCGTTCAGGTCCGCCTGTCAGTTTTGACGGCGGACCTGAACGGGCGATCCATGTTAGCCTATGGAGCGTCGGATGTCAGCGGAGACATGTCCGCTGACATCCGACCCCGTCCGATCCGCTAAAAGCAGACGGATGGCTCTACGTCCAGGTCCGTCGCTGGCGGATTGGATCGGGTGAGATCTGACGAAAACGGACACGCTGTCCGTTTTCGTACGATCCCTCCATAGGCGGCAGCGGCGCCTGACAAGCCCCTCCCCGCTCAGTGAGCAGAGAGGGACCTGTCATCCGCCGGCTCAGCGGAGATCAACGGACAGATCTCCCGCTGAGCCGGCGGACCGAGGCGGGCTCCGTAGAAACGGAGTCCGCCTCGTGTGAAAGGGGCCTTATAGGGAAATTGTAGTTTCCTTACACATAGTTTCCAGTAGGGGCGATATAGGATTAGAAATTGTATTGAAAATTATTTTAGTTTGTCCAAAATCAATCTTTATGTAACCTTTAACTTTAAGCTTAACAGAGAGCCACGAATTATACTGAACTGTCTAAATTCAGTCATTCACTCTAGACAAAGTGTCTATTCCTAAGATCTTTTACTTTAAGAAAATATACCCACACTAATTACCTTATCGTTAAATTCCTTAGACTAGGTAATGTGGAATTTAACCCTGTGTATTATTTCACAAGTGCAGCTTTTATAGTTTCAAACTTTTCATAGGATTATATATTTGTAACCCTTATCATGGTAATATATATGTATTAATGGTTTATGAATATCTAAACAATGCATTATGAAAAAATTAGGAAAGAAAAATTATTATTAAAATACATCAACCAATATATGTAAAATTATTCGCCTAATTATGCATATAAATACTCTAATCATAATACCATATAAATTTTGCTAATATGATTATTTGCACTTGAGTAATAAGGTTTGTTTATAAGGCAACTTTTTGAATAAGCCCTATTTTCGTTTCTCAGTCCTTAGAGGAAAAAAAAAATATGTCTATAAGCTCATGGTTCCCTTATCTTATTGATTTGACTAAGACTTCTCAAGATTTATAACCTGGGAAGATTGTACACTGGGTAAGAAACCTTTAAGAGCCATGAACTTAGTTTCAACTTTAGAGAGAGAAGAAAAAAAATGGCTTCTCTCATGTTCACAAAAAAAAAATAAAATATATATATATATATATATATATATATATATATATATATATATATATATATATATATATATATATATATATATAATGCAAAGGCCTTCTATATTCTTTTAACCTCAATAGTTCTGACAGGGTGCCCCCTGGGTCTCTCTTCTGTGGATGACTGTGAAAAAAGGCATTAACCAAGTCTCTGGCATCCACATCCTTTTCAACCTCCCAAGAGCTATCCTCCGGGCCATAACCCTTCCACTTAACCAGGTACTGTACCTGATTTCTTCTCCTCCTACAGTCTATGATGGCCTCCACCTCGTACTCCTCTTCTCCATTGATAGTCACAGGTTCTGGTGGCCTGGATACTCTATCTGGAAAAGAGTCAGGGACTGCGGGTTTCAAGAGAGAAACATGGAAGACAGGATGTATCTTAAGTGAATCAGATAAAGATAATTCATAAGCAACCTCATTAAGTTTCCTCTTGACTGGGAATGGTCCCACAAATTTAGGTGCCAGTTTCTTTGAGGGACATGCCAACCTGAGATTCGTAGTAGACAGCTGAGACACGTAGTAGACAGCCATACCTGGCTCCTGGGTGGAGAATCAGTTCACCCCTTCTTTTCCTGTCAAACGCCCCCTTGCTTGCTGCATGTGCCTTGGTAACCGATTCTTCAAGCAACTTATTGTTGCACCGTGTCTTGTATAGCAGGAACTGTGGTCTCTGGAATAAAGTCGGGCAAGAAGGATGGGTGAAAACCATAATTCGCAAAGAAGGGTGACTGACCTGTGGCAGAGTGACTGGCATTATTGTAGGCGAACTCCGCCAGTGGCAGCAGTGATACCCAGTCATCCTGGACAAAAGTGGCAAAGCATCGGATATACTGCTCCAACGTCTAATTGGTCCTCTCTGTCTGTCCATTAGTTTGGGAATGGTAGGCAGAGGACAAGGATCTTTGGATTTTAAGGGCTTCACACAGAGTTTTCCAGAATCGGGAAGTGAACTGAACCCCCCGATCGGAGACGATGTTCATAGGGACTCTATGAAGCCTCACAATCTCTCTGATAAACACTTGAGCCATTTCCATGGTCAAGGGAATACTCTTTAGAGGCAAGAAATGGGCCATTTTAGACAGTCGGTCCACTACCACGAAGATGGCTGTGCATCCTTCCGATGGGTGAAGTTCCACAATGAAATCCATGGCTATCATTCTCCATGGTCTGTCGGTTCTTTGTACCCTTGCGCCAGTTGCAGATTGCACAGGAATTTGCATACCTCTTACAGGTTTCTTCCAGGTCCGGCCACCAGAGCGTGCATTTCAAGAGATCAAGCGTCTTGTGGACCCCGAAATGACCTGCTAGGGGATGATTGTGACACAGATCCAAAGTGGTTATACGTAAACATTCAGGCACAAATACCTCGTTTCCGTTCAACAGCAATCCTTCCCGGAGTGTCAGCGTGACCCCTGGAGGGCTAGGAACGTCTGCCGAAGCTTGCTTCATTCGGTTGAGAAGGTTGCCCTGTAAAAGTAAGAGGTTACTTTCAGACAAGATGGTATCTGCCACTGGTGGTTCCTTGGAGACATTGAACATACGAGACAGTGTGTCTCGTATGCATCTCAGTTGCAGATTGCACAGGAATTCACGTACCTCTTACAGGATTCTTCAAGGTCCGACAACCATAACGTGCGTTTCAGGAGATCAAGCGTCTTGTGGACCCCGAAATGACCTGCTGGGGATGATCGTGACACAGACCAAAAATGGTTATAGGTAAACATTCAGGCACAAATACCTGGTTTCCGTTCAACAGCAATCCTTCCCGGAGTGTCAGCGTGACGCCTGAAGGGCTAGGAATGTCTGCAGAAGCTTGCTTCATTCGGTTGAGAAGGTTGCCCTGTAAAAGTAAAAAGTTACTTTCAGACAAGATGGTATCTGCCACTGGTGGTTCCTTGGGGTCATCGAACATACGAGACAGTACATCTGGTTTGAAATTCTTCGAGCCCGGCTGGTGGGTAATGTGGAACACAAATCGTGAAAAGAATAGGGCCCAACGTGCTTGATGTGGCTTTAGGCGTTTAGCAGTCCTCAGGTACTCAAGATTTTTGTGGACAGTATAGACCAACATGGGATGTGCTGCTCCCTCCAGGAGGTACCTCCACTCTTCTAAAGCCGCCTTTATGGCCAGTAATTCTCGGTCCCCAATGTCATAAATTTTCTCTGCTGGAGAGAGCCTGCGGGAGAAAAAGGCTACTGGATGCATCAGATCCTTAGGGCCTTGGTGTTGGAAGATGACTGCTCCAATAGCGACTTCAGATGCGTCTACTTCTAGTGTATACGGCAGAGACGGGTCCAAGTGACCAAGAACAGGTGCTGAAGTAAACAGTCCCTTCAAGGTATCAAATGTGGCTTGTGTCTCGGGTGTCCAATGGAAGTGGAGGTTCTGTTTAGTCAGCTGTGTGATAGGGGTTATGATAGCAGAAAAGCCTCTGAAGAAACCTCCTGTAAACGTTGGCGAATCCTACGAAGTGCTGCACCCCCTTCTTGTCGGTAGGTGCAGGCCAGTCTAAGATAGCAGAGACCTTTTCAGAGTCCATCTTAATCCCTTTAGGTGAGATTACCAGTCCCAGGAAATGGATGCTGCGTTGTTCAAACTCACATTTTTCACCTCTAGCATATAGTCCGTGCTGGCGGAGCCGGCTCAGCACCCTTTCGACATGACCTCGATGAGAGTGTAGAGAAATGGAAAAAATCAGGATGTCATCTACCAATGATGGGGCATTGTTTACTCAAACCGATGCCAGGACATTTTCTACTCCCACTGGCCATGGCTTGGCCCGCTAAAGACTAAAGGACACTAAACTGGCCCTTTATTTATAAAGTTTGGAGACCCCTGCCCTAAAGCATCATTGGTTGCTATGGGACTGGTGGCCTACACTGTAGGAACTCATGACACTGATCCAGGGCAAAATAGGTCCCATGCTAACAGCACCCCTGGGAGACCCACATGGCACACCAGGGTGCCTCAGCACCCTGGTTGAGAAACATTGTCCCAATCATCTGTGAGCATGAACTTTGCTGAATGCAGACCAATACATCTGACTCAGTGGGATAGTGTCAGATCTCTGCAGTGAGACCACTGCTTTCACACAGAGTGGAAAAATCAATGCAATGGCAGTGGACCAGTTTTTCTACTCAAGCTGTGGCTGCTTTCTAAAGAAAATAAAACTTTAATACTTTGCACACATTTTGTTTTATTAAACATTGGAATGATGTAAAGTGTTTCTAAAATCATAAAAATCTAAAAAAAACTTTCAGCACCTATTCCTCTCCCTCACCCTTCCTTATACTTACCTGAGTCCTCTGTTGATCCAACGCTGTGCCCATCTGCAGAATTTCTCTCCTTTTTCCGCTCTCTCTTACAGGCTTGGCTGAGAGCAGCAAGAAGCATTGGCTTGAGGGGAAGTGGGGGTAAGGGATGAGCTGAGGTGTGTGTGTCAATGGACGCACACAACCCAGCTCAGGAGCAAGCCCGCACGTGTGCCACCATAGGAATCCTATGGTGGCACACGCAAAAGAAGACGAGTCAAGAGTGCCGGCAAGGGACAGAGTAGGTAAGCATACTATGGGGAAGATTTACTAAAACTTGTGCACACAGAATCTGATGCAGCTGTGCATAGTAACCAATCAGATTCTAGGTTTTATTGTCAAAGCTGATGCTGATTGGTTGCTGATGCTGATTGGTTACTGAGCACAGCTGCTCCAGATTTTGTGTGCACCAGCTTTTGTAAATCTGCCTATATGTTTTTTTATTTTAGGAAAAAAAAAACTTTACAATCACTTTAAACTGAAAGTGCAATTGGGATTTTAATTGAGCTATCGGGCATACAGTGGGGATGGAAAGTATTCAGACCCCCTTACATTTTTCACTCTTTGTTATATTGCAGCCATTTGCTAACATCATTTAAGTTCATTTTTTTTCCTAATTAATGTACACACAGCCCCCCATATTGACAGGAAAACACAGAATTGTTGACATTTTTGCAGATTTATTAAAAAAGAAAAACTGAAATATCACATGGTCGTAAGTATTCAGACTCTTTGCTGTGACACTCATAGAATTAACTCAGGTGCTGTCCATTTCTTCTGATCATCCTTGAGATGCTTCTACACCTTCATTTGAGTCCAGCTGTGTTTGATTATACTGATTGGACTTGATTAGGAAAGCCACACACCTGTCTATATAAGACCTTACAGTTCACAGTGCATGTCAGAGCAAATGAGAATCATGAGGTCAAAGGAACTGCCTGAAGAGCTCAGAGACAGAATTGTGGCAAGGCACAGATCTGGCCAAGGTTACAAAAAAATTTCTGCTGCACTTAAGGTTCCTAAGAGCACAGTGGCTTCCATAATCCTTAATTGGAAGACCTTTGGGATGACCAGAACCCTTCCTAGAGCTGGCCGTCTGGCCAAACTGAGCTATCGGGGGGAGAAGAGCCTTGGTGAGAGAGGTAAAGAAGAACCCAAAGATCACTTTGGCTGAGCTCCAGAGATGCAGTCGGGAGATGGGAGAAAGTTGTAGAAAGTCAACCACCACTGCAGCCCTCCACCCGTCGGGGCTTTATGGCAGAGTGGCCCGACGGAAGCCTCTTCTCAGTGCAAGACACATGAAAGCCCGCATGGAGTTTGTTAAAAGACACCTGAAGGACTCCAAGATGGTGAGAAATAAGATTCTCTGGTCTGATGAGACCAAGATAGAACTTTTTGGCCTTAATTCTAAGCGGTATGTGTGGAGAAAACCAGGCACTGCTCATCACCTGTCCAATACAGTCCCAACAGTGAAGCATGGTGGTGGCAGCATCATGCTGTGGGGGTGTTTTTCAGCTGCAGGGACAGGACAACTGGTTGCAATCGAGGGAAAGATTAATGCGGCCGAGTACAGGGATATCCTGGATGAAAACCTTCTCCAGAGTGCTCAGGACCTCAGACCGGGCCGAAGGTTTACCTTCCAACAAGACAATGACCCTAAGCACACAGCTAAAATAACGAAGGAGTGGCTTCACAACAACTCTGTGACTGTTCTTGAATGCCCCAGCCAGAGCCCTGACTTATACCCAATTGAGCATCTCTGGAGAGACCTAAAAATGGCTGTCTACCAACGTTTACCATCCAACCTGACAGAACTGGAGAGGATCTGCAAGGAGGAATGGCAGAGGATCCCCAAATCCAGGTGTGAAAAACTTGTTGCATCTTTCCCAAAAAGACTCATGGCTGTATTAGATCAAAAGGGTGCTTCTACTAAATACTGAGCAAAGGGTCTGAATACTTAGGACCATGTGATATTTCAGTTTTTCTTTTTTAATAAATCTGCAAAAATGTCAACAATTCTGTGTTTTTCTGTCAATATGGGGGGCTGTGTGTACATTAATGAGGAAAAAAATGAACTTAAATGATTTTAGCAAATGGCTGTAATATAACAAAGAGTGGAAAATTTAAGGGGGTCTGAATACTTTCCGTCCCCACTGTATATGAGGGTACAGTTGACTTCAATAACCATCTAGAAATAAGATGCCTCCAATGTTTTATATAACTTATAGACCTTTCTGTGACCTCTAATATGCTTTTTAGTTTCTCTTAATATACAAAATTTAAAAGAACATCTTATCTGGAGTACATCAGATGTAACACTGCATATTTTAATAGGCAATTACAGCAAAGGTCCATTTGGGCGCAGCTTGTGTCAGTTTAAAAGTAAAGTATAATAAAAAGTAATTATTCAAACGGTATACAAAAGCACTAAAAAAATCTCTATGTAGGAGTCAGATTGTTCTAAAGTCTTTCTAAATTGCTTCACAAAGTGCCTTTCTCTATAAAACTAATTATTATCACTGTCTAGTGATTTACCACATGGTACGGAACATAATGACAACTTAGAGAACACATTACCCTTCTCTCCTACTTAGTAAAATTAAATAGGATTTTGTTTGCAAAAAAATGAGGATATGATACAGATGGTGGCAGTCATTCAATAAACATTTAGAAAACAACACACAGGTCTTTTTTTTGTATTTAGCACATCTATTATACAACATAAAGGTAATTATTAGTATTTTTCTGCATATATCGGATGTTGAAAAGTGAAACAGTATAATCAGTTTTCTGATGGACACACCTAACATTAGAGGCCTGCCTGGGTCCATGCGGAGATCTGCACCCGACCCATACCGGCAACTGGCTTGTACCTCAACCCGATCTGATCTGCAGAGATCTGCAACCCTAAATCCACCAGAACATGGTTTCAGGTTGCTATCGGTTATTATACTTTGTAAATCATCACTGCTCTTTGCTATATTACTGCTTTTTTCATCAACAGGAAGTGGAAGTGTCAGAAGCATTATATTATCCTGCACATTTAAGAAATGGGTATGCATTTAATAACAGAAACAAATGATAGCAATAATAATAATGTATGTATGTAACAAAATGTAAGGGTCTATTTATGTTTTTAGCCCAAGATCACTCAAATTTCACCCATTTTCCACATAAAATTTAATTAGAAAAAATAGGGGAATCTTGGGTTAAACCATTATTAAATACATCCCTTAAAGTAGAACTATGGGCAAAACTTTTTTTTTTTTTTTCATTTTGGATAGAGCAAGGGAGGGTTATACAGTATCTCCTGTCATATTTTTTCTCGCCATCTGTGTCCCATTGCCAAGATTTCCCTTCACTCCTTGTCTCTTAACCAAATAGAAAATGAGAAGAAATACCTGCAAATTAAATGAATTCCTTGGGGACCACCCAGGCCGCCAGAACTAGTGTCCCGTTGGAAGATTTCCCCTCTATTACTTTTCTGGGGACAACCCAAAATTTGGGATTTTCTTTTACTTTCAATTTCAATCAAAATGGTAAACAGGACAAATAGAGAAGGCGAATCTCCCTAATGGGGTTACAGACAGCAATGAAAGTTGACAAGCATGCTAATCCCTTTGCACTCTATCCAAAAAAAAAAGTTTTGCCTTTAGTTATACTTTAAGTACTAGAATTTTTATTTCTAATAATATCTTGCATGTTTGACTTGGTTATTGACTGAATCTTCAACTTCTTCAAGTTTAAATCTATACATACTGTATAGCACCTAATCTGTTAATCTAGCTGGATTATGGTTGATTCAACAGGCTAAATCTCACGGCATATGGACTCATTTAATCTTGAAGTTAAATAGATGATCAACTCAGAGGTCAGGCATCTTATATTGTTTGTATTGCCGCAATAGTGATGGATAATCATGACTATCATTAAAGATATTTTTACTTCTTGCTGTGCATCTTATTTTCATGCAATTGAATCCCATCTGAAAAGAATATTTAGCTTTATGAGGCTTTAAGTTTAGCCATCTAGCCAAAAAAAAAATAGGGGGGGGGGGGGAGTGTGGGACATTAAAGAGGAGTTCCACCCAGGGGGGCCGTCAAAAAAAAAAAAAAATTAAAAGTCAGCAGCTACAAATACTGCAGCTGCTGACTTTTAATTGGACACTTACCTGTCCCTGGGTCCAGCGATGCGGGGGATCGAAGCCCCGCTCGTCCCCCCCTCCGCTCGTCGGCGCCGGCATTTCAACTGTGGGCGCCGGGCTGTGGCTTCACAGCCTGGCACCCACTGCGCATGCGCGAGCGGCACCGCGCACCCTGATTGGCCGCTCAATCACCTGGGACCTGTAATGGGTCCCAGATGATTGACAGGAGGGAGGGAGCAGAGCGGAGCCCTTCCTGTGCCGAGGGGGAAGTGATGTCACCAGCCCAGGCTAAGGAACAGGCAGACTACGAGGGACCACCTAGCAACAGGCATTTAGAGGTAAGTGAAAAAAAAAATATCCAAATGTTTTTTTGTTTTTTTTTTTTAGAATTTTTCCAGGTATTTTTGTTTTTTGGGTGGAACCCCACTTTAAATGAGGCACAATATGTGCCTCCATCCGGGTTTAAGTACATAAAAAGGGAGTGTGGGACTTTAAATGAGGCAATTGACTTGTGGAGGTAGAGTATATAGTAATCATTTTTTATTTGTAACATTAGTATAAAAGTATTTTCATATATATATACATGCACAGTGGCATAAACATAATGGATACATATACATTAGCTTGGCAACACAAAAACATAAAAGATAGCAAATGTTAATAAATGTACTACAAGAGGTTTCATATTGGCAGGCATTGGTAAATCATATGCAAAAGAGCTGCTATAAGATAGGTACACATACACATTGATAGTTACATTTTTTTCAGAACACCGCACTTACAATCATCCCCACACATGTGGAATGTGTTCCAGCAATCGGGCATGCTATGTGGAGGTTTTCTTGGCTGGGGTGGGGTTCCTGGCCTCAGCTCCGGAACAGACAAACATTTGGGGTCCCATGCTCTTCGATGCCAGCCAAGCACAGTGCTCCAGCCGACCTGTGAGTATAGATCTTTCCCCATGAGGTCTTTTCTCCCTCTAAAGGGGTAGAATATATTTGCTAACATTACATATTTATTTATATTTACAGTTTACTTCTGTACCCAACTCCTGATGAATGGCATGTAGCCATGAAACGCGTTGAGTTTCCATGGGGTGCTTAAACAAGTCTGGCTTATTACCTACTTTCTGGCCCATGTATACTTTTTATACATCCAAAATTCATTGAGTACTATGTAACTATCAATGTGTATGTGTAGCTTTCTTATAGCAGCTCTTTTGCATATGATTTACCAATGCCGGCCAATATGAAACCTCTTGTAGTACATTTATTAACATTTGCTATCTTTTATGTTTTTGTGTTGCCAAGCTAATGTATATGTATCCATTATGTTTATGCCACTGTGCATGTATATATATGAAAATACTTTAATACTATTGTTACAAATAAAAAATGATTACTATATACTCTACCTCCACAAGTCAATTGCCTCATTTAAAGTCCCCCACTCCCTTTTTATGTAGTTAGTTTAGCCATCTAAGATATGTAACACAAAAAAGGTTAAGAATTAAAAGTAGCTCAAAGTTGAAACAACAAATAAAAAGTAAATGTTAACAGGAGCTCTAAATAATCCAGTCGGACAAGTGATTTTTCCAGTGGCAGCGCCTTATTTAGTACAATTATTTATATAGTGCCAACAGTTTCCATACTGTACTCTCACATCAGTCTATGTCCTAAAGAAGCTTACAATCTAATGTCCCTGTCTTACTTGCATATAAATACTAGGGCTAAACAGGAGCCAATTAACCTACTAGCATGTATTTGGAGTCTTGGAGGAAACCCATGCAAGAACAGGGAGAGCATGCAAACTCCATGCAGACTGTGACTTGAACGGGATTCAAACTGGCACACCAGTGCTGTAAGGCAGAAGTGCTAGCTACTAAGCCAGTGTGCTGCCTAAAGTTTTTATCTGACCATTGATGCACTGGACACTTTTGTCTCAAAGACAATTAAAGTTGTTGTAAAGGTAAAAGTTTTTTTAACCTTAATGTATTCTCTGCATCAAAGGGTAACTCCACTTCTGTGGGAAAAATTGCGACTCAAGTCATATTGTAATTGAATGTTATTAAAAATGACCTTTACTTTTTAAACTGCAGCTCTGTCATTTTCTGTAAAATGCAATGCAATATGGCTACCTGGAGTACTGTGTACAGAACGCCCCCCAGAAACATAATCTCCTGCTGGTGTGATTGGCTCACTGATTTTCCCAGAGTCTACACTAAGATATAAGTCACATTTCAGGCATCCCCTGCAACAAAAATTTCATTTTTTTGGCGAGATACTCCCAATCATATCTAAAGACCCTGCACTTTTCCTCATTGGAGCCTTGCAGGTGCAGAAGCTGGTTCATAATTATGAAACCACATCATGGACACAGATAAACACACAGGGATTACTTCAGAATAACAAAAAGGTAGGAATCTGCAACAAAGTTTGTTAAAATCCTTTTAATGTACATATATCACCCAGAGGGAAAGGTTTTTTCTCTACAAAAGTGGAGTTACTCTTTAAGGTAGAAAACCTTTCAATGGTAGCTCCCACCTGTCCCCACCCCCCTTAAGCACTTACCTGAGTCTTCTCTCAATCCAGCGCTGTGCCCATCTGCAGCAGCTCTTCTCCTCTCTCCCATCTCTTACAGGTTTAGCTGACAGCAGTGAAAGCCATTGGCTCCTGCTGCTGTTAATCATATCCTGTGAGGAGGGAGGAGAGGACAGGGCTGAGCCGCACTGCATGTGTCTATTAATATTTTTATCCAGGATTTATATAGCGCCAACGGTTTTGGCAAACAATACAGTTACAATACAATTCAATACATGAGGAATCAGAGGGCCTTGCTCATTAGAGCTTACAATCTAAAAGTGAGGGTCAAGTGATACAAAAGGTAATCTGTGGGGGATGAGCTGATGGACAAAATAAAAGTACAGTTACATAGTTGCATAGTGAGTCTGGTTGAAAAAAGTCAATCTAGTTCAGTTGTTAGGTGGAGGCAGGATAAGCTTCTCTGAAGAGAAAAGATTTCAGGGAATGCCTAAAAGTGGAAAGAATAGGAGATAGCTGGACAGATTAGGGTAGGGAATACCAAAGGATGGGAGAGGCTCGGGAGATGTTCGAGGAGAGGAGAGCATTGGAGGAGATAACAAGGGAACTAGAGAGCAGGAGGTCTTGGGAGGAATGAAAAGAATGATTTGCTTTGTATTTTGAGACTAGGTTAGTGATGTAGCTGGGGGCTGAGTTGTGGATGGTTTTGTAAGTTATTGTTAGTATTTTGAATTTAATTTGTTGGGTGAGTGGCAGCCAATGTAGGGATTGTCAGAGAGGGGTAGCAGACTGCAGTCTGCTCACAAAGAGGAACTGCAGTCTACTCACATAATTTGTGATGAAAACATCTTTGCCATTCTGAAGCTTTCCTCCAGCCACTTTGCAAATTATTTTATACAGTATATACTGCAAACCTCCCAACCGTCCCGAATTCGCCGAGACTATCCCGGGATTCGATGTAAATCCCGGAGTCCCGGAGAATTAAGCTTGAGTTCCGGCACTTGGCTCCAGGGACTTGCCCAGCGGGTCCGCACTAGCACGGGCACCAGTGGTAGCTGCCCGCGGCTTTTGTGGGATGTCTAGGATTCCACAAGCCGCAAACAATGGCTCCTTATGGCAGCCGGCATCTCTCACGGCCGGTTGCCTGTCACAGTGCAGAGCCCAGTGAACCCGCCTCCTCCTTCCGGTCTCTGATGTCTTTCTGTATACAGACAGGAAGAGGAGGAGGTGGGAGGAGGGACAGGACTCTGCACGCACTGATCTGAGGTATCCAAAAGAAAGGCATCAGCTGTGCTTGTCACACAGGCAGGTACACTGGCTGAGGCTCGTTGGTTATCAGTACAAGTTCAACATCACTGAGCACAGCGCTGCCAGTGTGTGACAGTTGCAACGAAGCAGGCAGGAAAGTGTTCAGTCAGCTGAGCTTAATGCTTATATGTGTGCAGCTCTACTGCTCGAGGTAGCGATCTTTGCTGTAGGGGGATGGGGGTTAAGGGGGCTGCATGGCAGGATCCTGTCTTTTAATGATATGCAGTTTCCTTAACCAACAGAAGAGGCTTGAGAGACAGGGGGGGATAGAGCCAAAAACCCATATCTCTAAATTTACTGGTTGGTTTATTTATTTATTTTTTTAATGCAAATGGTGAAAAGAATACTATTCTCTCAGTGTCCTGTAGGAGCCAGTGGATAGAACCACAGCATTCAGAGGGACACCTGGTATCAAACATACTCAGGTGTCTCATGATTCTTCAAGATCTTGGCTGTTTAACATACACTGTGCTGCATGGCCGCTTGTCAAAATCTTCTTAGACTGTGCTGCTCACTGTATTCTCTATTCATTCCTATGATTAGTACTCTGCTGAAGTTAGTAATCTATGGAGTATTCTCCATAGACTTAAATGAAAATTCAAATTTTTTATAACAAGCACAACTTATACCGCATTTAAGGATGTTTTCAGAGTGACTATATGGTTCAGATATAACTTTTACTGATTTATCAGATTTAACTTAACTTCAGACAGATATAAAACATAAATTAATACAGTTATGTATTCCTTAGAAAATAATTAAGTGCATTTTGAGATGCAAATAATGTATAGACCTAAGTTTCAGAAGCAAATAGTTTAAGAGTCTAAATTATTATTATATTTATTGGCATCATCTATCCCCTTGCACGGCAGCATTTCAACTAGTAGATGGAAGGCAAGCCAGTCAAACTCTGCTGCAGTGCATATGCATACCTCCCAACTATCCCGTATTCACTGGGACCATCCCAGGATTTGATGTAAATCCACTACCAGAGCGGAGCCCAGTGCTGGAAGAAGTTCTCGCCCTGACTCCAGGAACTTGCCCAGCAGGTCCGTACTAGCACAGGCTTCAGTAGCAGCTGCCTCGTCCTCCTCCCCGGCTCTGATGTCTTCCTGTATACAGACAGGAGGAGGGGGTGCACTACACTCTTGTTGCCTGCATTCTCTGCATTATATACTCCTGGACCCTGCTCTCTGTGTCCTATGTACTCCTAAACTCAGCACTGACTACAGCCTTCTGTGTGTTACATACCCCTGATCCTTGAACACTCCCTGGACCCCTGCAGTCTGTGCTATGTATTCTAAACCCGACACTGACTGCAGCACTCCCCAACCCTGTGCTCTGCCTTACACACTCTTGCACTATATACACAATACTGTACATTATATACTTCTCACCAAAGTGCTCATTGTCTGTTGCTTGTGGCTATGCAGTCCCTGGCTATTTTAATTCATTTTTTTTAACTAGTTATGGTGACGATCAGCGATTTTTATCGTGACTGTGACATTATGGAGGACAGATCGGACACTTTTGGCGCTATTTTGGGACCAATCACATTTATACAGCAATCAGTGCGATTAAAAATGCATTGGTTACTGTGTAAATGTGACTGGCAGTGAAGGGGTTAACCAGGAGGGGGCGCTGAAGGGGTTAAGTGTGTCCTAGGGATGTGTTCTAACTGTAGGGGGATGGGCTACGTGTGTCACGACACTGATCACCGCTCCCAATCACAGGGAGCTGTGATCAGTGTTCTGTCACTAGGAAGAATGGGGAAATGCTTGTTTAGATCAGCATTTCCCCGTTCTTTCTCTCTGTGAGATGATCGCGGGTAACCCCGTGGACATCAAGTCCGCGGGACCCACGATCACACTCATGGAGCTTGCGGCAGTCGCGCCAGTGGCATCGCGTGTGCCCACAATGCCGCGTCTTAAAGGGCAATGTACAGGTACGTTAATATGCCTGTACGTGCCATTCTGCCGACGTATATCGGCGTGAGCCGGTCGGCAAGCAGTTAAACATGTCCCTTTAATCCCTTCCACTGTTAACAGTTTGACCACACCCACATTTTGCCATGGCGCGCTACGCATATTGCAAGTAACTTCCCTTCTCAAGTGTCCCTCATTCTGAAGTTCAAAAGTTGGGAGGTAGGTATACTGTGATTCTGTACTTGCCAAATATGCTGCAGAAGTCTCCCTCCACTAAGTCTGGCTGCATCCATTTTAACTGTGGGCAGCTGAAGCAGCTGCCTGTTCACTTCCTGGATTTACACAGACACACAGAGGCACACCTCCAGCTCTGCAGCCCTGCAGCTCTCATTGGCCTTCTTATGACTCATCCCCCCTGCCTTCCTGGCAAACTCTCACGAGACTGAGAGAGAGAGCTGTGCGTGATGTCATAAGCCTAGGCTAATGACCAGACAAGAAACAGGAAGTGGGCTGTATAAGGTATTTACTGGCAGAAAAAAAATGCTTTACTATCCAAAGTTAAAACAACAAGGGCAGAAGATTTAATAGATGGAAAGTTGAAAAAAATGACTGAAGGTCTGCTTTAATGATCCCTGTGTACATTATAGCTCTAAGTACTAGGGAACCATGGAAAAAGTATTGACCTACGCAAGCCTTGTCTGTCAACTAACACCTTGCCTCCCATCCAATGGCATCCCTGGGGGCCCTGACCCCCCCCCCACCAACATTATGCTTAGGAGACGTCCCTGGGGGGGAGCCAGAGGGGGCCCTGACCCCCCCAACATTATGCTTATGTGCCCCCCAATTTAAAAAAAAACGTTTTTTTTTTACAAAAAGGCAATGTCTTTTTGTTTGCATTCGTCGCATCTTACTTGGGCTGCCGCTGGAGTAACACAGTCTCTATTGAGAGGGAGAGCATCCCCAGTCAGCTCCTGCGGGTGATTCCTCCCCCCTCCCTTTGCTCGCTGACACTGCATAATGCGAGCGCTCACACAACCACGACCGCCCGATCTGCTCCTTCCCCTGCATCCTCATTGGCAGGGAGAAGAGCGAGTTGCAGGAAGGACTCCACCAGGACTCTCAGTTACTGAAAAAACACACTGATTTCTCCCGTCCTTAGGACAAGAAAACCAGCCTGTAAATTCCAAGAGATGCCAGACCAGCGCTGTCAATAGCAGGGGCAGGACAGCAAGAGGAGGCTGGGGAACCCCACAGTGGCAGAACACCAGGTCCTGGTGGCAATACAACCTTTGCAACCCTGATAGTTCTCCCACTGCTTTGGACCCCTATATTTTCTTGGTATGCTTATATGACATATATCTCTTGTTTTCTGCCACCCTGGGGGGCCACAATACAGTAGGAAGGGAGCTCACTGCAGAACATGTGAAAGGGCCCGTTGTCGGATCGTAGTAAAGGGCCCCAGCATATATATATATATATATATATATATATATATATATATATATATATATATATATATATATATATATATATATATATATATATACATATATTTGCATTCCCATCCTCTCAGTGTGCATGTGGTCAGGCATTTAACAGGTAGCAATCAACCACTATGGGATTAAAGCTAAAGTGTCAGAATCAGACAATGTAACTAATGCAAAATAAAACATTTTATTGAGCAGTTGTGCACATTTATATTATTTAAAACTAAAAACCAGTCATAGCAGGTTGTTTTTCAACTTCTCCAGCAACGTATACCATATTTTCAAAATGCAGCCTAGCAGAGTTAAAAAACAACAACTTTTACTGTAATACGCAACTTTAATCCAGAGCTGTCACATGCAGTATTTCCTCTCGGCCACTAGATGCTGCTGAATATATAAGAAATTGGAAACGGGGGGATGCTGTAAAGCTAGATTTCAGTTTTAAACATGCAAATAGTGGTTTTGTAGGTCAACATTTGGGAAGGCATAATTATCCAATACATAGGAAAGCAATGCCTTTAACTGATAATTTTATATGAAAAAGGATCCACTGTGGCAGCTATACCTTAGAAACATAATTTGGCCCAGTTGGCAATATATAACCAGCTTGGATCCCATGGGTGCTGCTTCAAAACTGGCACAACTAGCACAAACGTATAGCCTGCTTTTATTAACCAAACTAATTAGTATACGTGGGTGGTAGGCATAAGGATTATCCTGTGCTCTGCTGTGAAAAGAAAAAAACGATTTCCCCACTGCGCAGTTCAAATTATACAGGCTGCTATCACGTTTCATATAGATGTATTTATCCCTTTTTAGCAACATACCATATTATACATTGTTATACAGACTATGGGGGTTATTTACAAAAGGCAAATCCACTTTGCACTGAAAGTGCACTTGGAAGTGCAGTCGCTGTAGATCCAAGGAGGACATGCAAGGAAAATAAAAAACAGCATTTTAGCTTGCATATGATTGGATGATAAAATCAGCAGAGCTTACCCTCATTTCAGATCTACCCCTCAGATTTACAGCGACTGCACTTCCAAGTGCACTTTCAGTGCAATTTCAAGTGCACTTTGCACTTGTAGTTTGCAATTGTAGTGCAAAGTGGATTTGCCTTTCGTAAATAACCCCCTATATCTATTTACCCCACCCTCTGTGCTAGTGACGCTTGTAATCTAATATACTGCACTGACTACCAATGTAAGAGGGACACTAAGAACAGACTACCAATATAAGTGTCCACTAATCCCTGACCACCAATGAAAGGGGGCACTAATCACCGACCACCAATGAAAGGGAGGCACTAATCACTGACCACCAATGAAAGGGGGGCACTAATCACTGACCACCAATGAAAGGGGGGCACTATTTACTGACCAGCCATGAAAGGGGGGCAATAAGCACTATCTGAGAACTGACCACCAATGTAAATAGGACACTAAGCACTGTCTACCAATGTAAGGGGCAGGTTTAAGACATCACTCAAGCAAGTTATTATTTACTGGAATTATGCATTTCCATCAACATGAACTATTTTTAATCCTCATGCTGATAGCATAATTAAATAGATAGGAAAGTATATCACACATACCTCCCAACTTTTCGAGATGGGAACGAGGGACACCTATTAGCAAAAAAGTATGTAGGCATAGGACACACACCCTACCACGCCTCCTTTACCGAGAATTATAAAAAATAAAAAATACATTTTTTTAAAAAAGAATAGTTAAACCCATAATCCACAAATTAGGATGACAGAGAGACAGAGGGACTTTGTTCCCAATCAGGGTCAGTCCCTTGAAATCAGGGACAGTTGGGAGCTATGTATCGAATTTACTTGTTTTAAAGCTTTTTTTTACATTTCTTCAGTTACTTCCTGGTTTTCGGGCCTAGGCAAATTATGTCATACATCCCAGGAGTCTTCAGGAAGGGAGGAGGGGTTTTCTCAGCTAAGCACACCCTCCTGCATCCATGCCTGAGCTGAGGGCAGATGGATACCAGGAAGTAAATGCTACATAAATCATATGCCCTTACTCAAGATGGCAACAGCCTGAAATGCTGAGGGTTGCTTTTCAAAGAGATTTCTCAGCAAAATAAAGAACGGCAACGTGGATGGATAGATGAGTTTGCTTTGAATATTAAAAATTAATTAAATTCCATTGTTTGGTTTGTGGTGCTCAGATGCAGTGTAGTTCTGCTTTAAGGCCCCTTGCACATAGGCGTCATATTCTACTGATGTTTACTCAGAAACTTACTGACAGAAAGTCCCTGAGTAAAAATACTGTGCAAAGACCTGAATAATGTTGAGTATAGGCATGTAAATGTGCATAAACAGGGCTTTTTTTCTCAGAGGATAGGTGCAGGAACTCCCCACTTCTGAGTCACTTCTTGTCTCCGAACCCTACCCACCTCCCAGTACCGTTCCTTGGTTCCACCCCCACCCACCACCGAGTACCGTTCCTTGGTCCCACCCCTACCCATCTCTGAGTACCGTTCCTTGGTCTCACCCCTACTCATCTCTGAGTACCGTTCCTTGTTCCCACCCCTACCCATCTCTGAGTATCGTTCCTTGGTCCCACCCCTACCCACCTCCGAGCACCGTTCCTTGATTCCACCCCCTACCCACCCCCCAGTAGCGCCCCTTTTAAAGAATACAGAGCCAAGTATCATTTTGTGGTGCTAAATAATTTGTATGGAATTTACAGATTTACAAAAAGAAAAGTAGTAAAATAGATCCCTCACATCCAGCAGCAATAGATCCCCCCACCAGCAACAATAGATTCCCCACAGACAGCAGCGATAGACCCACCCTCACCAGCAACAATAGATTTACCCAGAAACAATAGACCCCACCAGCAACAATGTACCCCCACAACAAAACACCACCCAGCAACAACAATAGACCTCCCCAGCAGCAATAGACCCCCTCCCTCAACAGTAGATCTCCTCCAGCAACAATAGACCCCCTCACTCAACAGTAGATCTCTTCCAGCAACAATAGACCCCTCCGTCAACAGTAGATCTCTTCCAGCAACAATTGACCCCTAGCAACAAAAGACCTCCCCAGCAGCAATAGACCCCCTCCCTCAACAGTAGATCTCTTCCAGCAACAATTGACCCCTAGCAACAATAAACCTCCCCAGCAGCAATAGACCCCCTCCCTCAACAGTACATATCTTGCAGCAACAATTGATCCCTAACAACAATAGATCCCCCCAGCAGCAATAAACCCCCTCCCTCAACAGTAGATCTCCTCCAGCAATAATTGACCCCTAGCAACAATAGACCTCCCCAGCAGCAATAGACCCCCTCCCTCAAAATTAGATCTCTTCCAGCAACAATTGACCCCCCCCAGCAACAATAGACCACCATGCAAAAATAGATCCCCTCCAGCAAAAATAGATCCCCCTGCAGCCAGCATTAATAGGCCCTCCAACACACCTCAGCACCCCTTGCCATTACATACAGTCAGTGCTAGAGGTGCCGGAACTGCGTTTCCCCACGTTCCAGCTAAAAAAAAGCCCTGTGCGTAAGCGTACAGTAAAATTTGTCTTCATTGCCAGTTTGCCATAAATTGCCATTTATATTCACGTAAACATACTTATAGACATTTGTTTGTGAGTAAATTATTGCACTCAAATGTAATATTCTCAATTTTTTTTTTTGGCTCTGTACTTATCACTGTATTAGTGATCTTTACTCAGCCATGTGCATTGTTCCATAAAAAACAATGCATTCACTGCCGTGTGCAAGAGGCCTAAGAGCTACTCCTAAGGATGGTAATTTTTTTAAATATATTGTGCACTGGTACATGCACTATCGTCAGTGCCCAGTAAACCATGCCCCTTGTTACCATTGAAAATGGAGACAGTAAAATTTGAAGATTTGTCTCTTATTTACTTCAATTGGGGTCACATTTAAAGGGTAACTCCATTTTCGTGGGGGGAAAAAATAGTAAAAAAATAAAAAATAATATAGCATATATAATTGCGACACTAATCATATTGTAATTGAATGTTATTAAAAATGACCTTTCCTTTTCAATCTGCAGCCAATGTAATTTTCTCAGAATACATTGCAATATGGCTACCTGGAGTTTTCTGTACACAGATTGTGTACTGACCACTCCCTAGAAACATCATTTCCTGCTTGTGTGATTCGCTCACCAATTTTCTCAGAAGTCTGCCTAAGATACAAATCAGATTTCAGGCATCCCCTGCAACAAAAATGTCATTTTTTGAGAGATGCTTTTAATAGGAATATGTCTAAAGGAGCACAGACCCAGCAGATTTCCTCATTGGTGTTGTGCAGCTCCACACCTGACTGATAATTATGAAACCACTCCCATTAGACCCACTCAGTACAGAGGCACATAGAAACACACATGGATTTCTTCAGAATAACAAAAGGTAGAAATCTGCAACAAAGGTTGTTATAATCTTTGCAATGTACATAGATTACCCAGAGGAGAATGTTTTTCTCTCAACAAAAGTGGAGTTACACTTTAAGTTTGCAGTTTGTGGATTTTTGGACATGTTCACTAAATACGACTACGAATCGAACTCAAGCCGATTTTCCCAACACTAGTCATAGTATTATACAATGTATATAAACACCTTTTATTTGCACACATGCCATACATATATAATCACACCCACTTTCCACCCGATCACTCTATTTACTACTCTTCACGGCTGATGTCTTTAAGTTCATGTAACTTCAGAGGACAGCAGCATGTACAAGAAATAATCCCTGGTTTCTGATTAGCTGACACTCCCTGCTCTATCCTCTTTCAACCAGCAGATGTCATCAATGTGCAGTTCTGTGCTTTGTCCCCGACAGTAAAATAAATGCACAGGCAAGACATAGAGAGGATAGCCCATGCCCGAGATCCATCCAAGATCACTCCGAGTCCTCTGTAAAACTGTTACTGCCCAGAAATAACGTGTGTTAGTTCAAATTTCCTCTGCTTTTTTGATCCTTGCCACTTGGGTTAATATAGAATAAACCTGTGCTGAGATATGCGCCCACCCTTGCTTGCATTGCTGGAGCACAAAGACCCTCTTCTTCTATTCCATGACACAGATGAGGGAAATTTGCTATGAATCAATTGTTTTCACACTAACCTGAGCATTACAAACACTACCCAAATGACGCTGCTTGCAAACTGTTCACCATGTACAACCAACCTAAGCAGGCCTGTATTTACTAAAATGGCACTTGTTGCCCAATGCCCTTGGGAGAATGGTAAGGGCGGCCAACTCTAAGCCTGATTGTGACCCTTTTTTATTTTCATTTCCCTTTTCTGGCCACATCTGACCATTTGTGGCTAAATTCAGCAAGGGAACTGTCAGAGCGTGTGGAGGCGATGTTGAGAGATGTACTAAGACTCATTATTGTCACGATCAAAGGGTAAGACCACCTGCGACTGTAACTCAAGATCTAGCGGACCAATGCACTACTAACTAGGTGTACCCGGGAACAGATCCTCACAGCTGCTGGAGCAGTGTGACCGCACGCAAACAGAGGTGTGCCAGAGTCACAGGGACCACCCAGGGACCACACAGTTTTCACCAGAGCCATTGGAGGTGTGGATGTTGTGCTGGGAGGCAGCCCCTAAGTTGGGGCTCTCTAGCACACCCGTGTGGCACAGTGCAACCAAGAAACATGCTGGAAGAACCCAAGGTACACACAGACACTATCCTGAGAGACAGTGGGGGTGCATCCATTAGTGGCGCTCAGGCGCCGCACCCTCTCTCCAGCCACCCCCTCTGTGCACTATGGATAGATTCATGCATTGCATAAATCTCTCCACGGCTGCTGTAGACACCCCCTATTCAGGCGTCTGGACCCTTTTTTGGATGCCAGGCGCCTGAATTACAGCAGCGGGGGGGTGTTTTTGAAGCACCTGATAAGAGTCATATACTCCAATAGGCGTCAAAAAAGATGCACTGTGAACGCAATGGTTTTCGCTTGCAGTGCACCTTTTTTGATGCCTATTAGAGCCAAAGCAAATTGAATATTTACTTTGCTAACACAAAACCGCCTCTCAGCCAATCAGGAGGCCCAGATGTAATACCAGGCACCTGATTGGCTGAAGGCAGAGGCGATCCCATTGGCGCCAAGGAATACAGGAAGAAGACACACACGGAGGAGTCAGAGGGCACACATAATCAGGCATCCATCTCCGTGCTACCGTCCCACAGCTCGTTGCCTGACCAGCTGCCTGACACGCCACCATGATGGGGTAAGTGCCAGGCAGACGGCGGGGGGGCCCAGTGACTGCATATTATGGGCACACAGGCTGCAATTGATGGAGCACAATTGGCTGCATTTGCAGGGCACAGTGGCTGCATATTATGGGCACAGAGTCTGCATATGATGGGGCACAGTTGGCTGCATTTGATGAGCACAGAGGCTGCATATTATGGGCACAGTTGGCTGCATATGATGGACACAGAGTCTGCATATGATAGGCACACAGTCTGCATATACTGGGCACAGTGGCTGCATATTATGGGCACAGGTGGCTGCATATAATGAGCACAGTTGGCTGTATATTATGGGCACAGGAGGGTCCGGCTTCAGCGTGGAGACATGTTGCTCGAACATTAAGCCATAGGTACAAAGGCTTAAAGGGGTTGTAAACCCTTGTGTTTCTTCACCTTAATGTATCCTATGTATTAAGGTGAAAAAACTTCTGACAGTGACCGTTTTACTCACCTGAGCCTTTTGTTCCCTCGGCGGAGACGCGCAGTACCTCTCTGCCCGGGGTTCTCGGCCATTGGATCCCGCTGCTGTCAATCAAATCCAATGATGCAGGCACCGGGGGGGGGGGGGGGCCGAGTCTGGCATTCTGTGTCTATGCACACAAATGCTGAACTTTCGAGCGCGCCCGCAAGGTAACCCCCTGGGAGAGCGCTTCTGCCAGCGGGTTAACCGATGCGAGGAGGAGCCGCGAGCACCACCGGGGGGACCCCATAAGACAGTGATCGGGGCCACGCTGTGCAAAAATGAACTGCACAGTGGAGGTAAGTATGACATGTTTGTTATTAAAAAAAAAAACTAAGGTTTACAATCACTTTAATAATACCTTGGTTCAGGGCGGATTGGAAGGAATCCAAGCAACTCGAACAAGAGGTAAAACCTCGTTCCTGATCAATGTACACGGAACTGTGATCAACATGTTCTTCCAAATTGTGAACTCCACTTTGTAAAAATGTACATTCACCCATCAGTATACTGTATGTTAACTTTGTATCTACTTTGCTTTTCTTTTGGAAGAATTGCCAGCTAACACACAGTAGCAATAATTAAACAGTTAAGTATTCAAGAAAAAAAAAATAAGCTTCTCCTTTCCTTTTAACGTAACAACAGCTCCTATCCGATAGATGACCATGGACCACCTTAAAATAGCCTATGTTGCCTACAATTCAGAAAACAGAAAACAGAGTCAGAAAACAATCCATGACTTTGTTTTTTGTTATGTATTTGCGGGATTAGAACTTAGATAAGAATTATAGGATGCCCATTTGACATCCAAACAATTCCAGGGACGACTTTTCCTATATACAGTCTATATTCTCTCATCTGCTTCCTCCAGAACTCATTTGATTGCAGTACTCTGCTGGCACACTGATAGTGGATCTGACACAGTACTCAGCTTTTGAGCAACAGCCAGTTAAAGGCAGGAACCCGAGGCCCCTTTGGTGTGTAAAGAAAAAATCAGTGTCCAGCATACATCCCTGTGGCTACTGATCCCAGCACCACCTCCTTAGGCACTGCCAGCCCACCTGGCTGCAGCTGCCTCTTTTACTATCCCTCATGGCTAACTTCTCCACAGTCCTCCCAGACTGACACTCACCAGCCCACCCGGTTTAACTGCTCAGAAGATCTCCCAGACATGCTGACCTGCTCTCACTGTCCTCTCCTTGATCCTGTGCCCCCAGGAAGGTGTTCCACCGTGTGTTGTGGTGGATCCTTCCAGCACCCGAGCCCCAGGTCTGAGGTCACCCCCCAGACTAGGAGGCACTCTCAAGGGCCACCAACAGCGTCCTCAGCACTCCATTTCATCTTTCACCCAACTGCCCCTGCTGGCATGACTCATGCCTATTTATGAGGTGCCTACCAACTCCCAGCTCCGTTTTTGTTGGGGATTGGTCGAGGACCTCATAAATTTGCTAAGCAACTCCCCCTAGCTTCTGACCACTGCATCTGGAAGCTTCTTCAAGGTTCTAGAAACAGGGGGAGGCACCAGAGAAGCTGCATACTGAGTCACCCAGCCTCCCTGAGTCACTCAACCCTGACCCAGATTCAACCCAGGTGTCACGTACCTTGTGGACGAGCCCGACTTGCAGGGGATGGCCTCTCTTGCAGCTCCGACTCGAGGGCCCTGGTAGGATATACAGGAAGCACAAGAGTCAAGAGTGGCACGAGTGCCTGGCAGGATCAACAGCAGGAAATGGGTCTGGAACTCAGGAAGCGCTGTGCAGTAGAACTTCAGACTGAGCTGGAAGGTAGACTGGAACCTGGAAGGAGCTGGATCAGCAGGCCGGTGCAGCAGCCTGGAACTGGATAGCAGACTGGAACCGGATAGCAGACTGGAACACTGGTGCAGCAGACTGGAACCACACAGCAGACTGGAACCGGATAGCAGACTGGAACACTGGTGCAGCAGGCTGGAACCAAACAGCAGACTGGAACCAGATAGCAGACTGGAACACTGGTGCAGCAGACTGGAACCAAACAGCAAACTGGAACCGGATAGCAGACTGGAACACTAGTGCAGCAGACTGGAACCAAACCAGCCAGAGGGTCAGGCAGAAGAGTAGTCAGACAGGCCGGGGTCGGATGCAGGCAGAAGACAGGGATGGTCGGAGACAAGCCGGGATCAGATGCAGGCAGATAACAAGGATAATCAGGAACAAGCGGGTCTTTAGTACAGAAACATGTTCTCAAGGATCAACTCACGTAACCTTGTAGAGCAGACAGCAAGATCCCCGTTTGACAGCTAGGTTTAAATAGCCCACCTGGCACGCTCACTCCCGCGCGCGCACACAGGCGCGCGCGATCGCGCAACTGCACGCACAGGAAGCCTGTTACTGGCAGGATCTTCTTGACACCAGGCCTGGCTTTCAGCCTAACCAATTTTCTTACACTAACAAACCTATTTACATCTAGCACACTGATAAATGACTTAAAAGTGTTTCTCACCTTTGATGAAGTCCAGGCAGTGAGAGGTGTCAGATGGGGCTTGGAGACCCATCGGTTTATAGCTGATACCAAGTGAGACATAGGGGAACAGGATCATGCCTGTGATCTATTACTAACATACAAAAGCTGTATATTCACATGCAATTATTTGATAGTGCCAGATGCTGTTATGCGAGTGTTCCCTGCTGTTTTAACCATGATTTTTATAATAAACCTATTACACTCCAAGAAGCCTTTTCTCTTATTCCTGAGCATTGAATACTTATACGATGCTGGAACAAAATCATGCTGACTTGTCAATGGGATATCCATCAATGCTAAGATCAAGATCATAGAAGGAAGCAAGTTTGATTCCATGGGGAGGATATTATGAAGTGCAATTCAACTTAAAGCCTAAGTTCACCTTTTTTTTTCTTTCTAAATTCCACCTCCCCTATGTACCAATATAGCATTAATGTACTTATTTTGCAGAAACAGTTTTCCATTAATTCTATACACGCTTACCTCACTTTCTTCATAGCTGTTTAAAAACACTGCTTGATTACTTCTGCCTTACTTCCTGATCAGACTTGAGGTCTTGACACAGGAAGGAGTTGACCAGCTGAGGGTAGATGATTGCCCGAGTCGCTCAATGGTCAGTCCGCCCCTGGTGTGTGCTAATGAGATCAGCTGGTCAACTACTTCCTGTGTCATGACTTAAAGTCTGACCAGGAAGTAAGGCAGAAGTAGTCGAGCAGTGTGTTTAAACAGCTATGAAGACAGTGAGGTAAGCCTGTGTAGAATTCATAGAAAGCTGTTTTATTTTTGCAAAATAATTACAATAATGCTATTTTGGCAGATAGGGGAGCTGTAATTTAGAAAAAAAAAGTGAACTTAGCCTTTAACCTTAAACTTGTGGTAATTCTGATGCAATGAATTTCAGTCTAGTAGGTGGTGGGATTGCAACTGAAGTATTGAATAATACACATGGATTATTGGATATATGGATAGGTGGATTTATTTAGTATTCAAGATTGCACATAGACATATGGACTGTTGTTTCATGTTTTATTTTGCTTGATTTAGGCATTTTTTATGCATTGTTATTATGTGCACTGCCTAATAATATTTGTTTGTTGTTGTATCAATTTCTATTGTTTTGGTGTGCAGCATATATTTAATTTATTCCCACCCACATAATGCATAAATGTGGCAGCAAAGAGGGTGGGCTATAAAGCGTTTGTAAAGTCAATTTTTTTTCTTTTAAAATAATAAACATGTCATACTTACCTGTTCTGTTCAATGGTATTGCACACAGAGGCCCTGATCCTCCTCTTCTTGGGTACCCTGCTCTCTTCTCGGTGTAACACCACAGGAAGCTGCTTCATCAGTGATGGCGCGTCCATTAATTGCGCATGGGCACTGCCCCCTCTATCACGCCACCCCTATATGAATAATGGATAGATTCTATAGATAGAATCTATCCATGGCCGCCGTGACCACCCCCTACAGTGGCGGGGGTATTTTTTGGAAGCACCTGATTAGAGTTGTAGGCTCTAATGAGCTTCAAAATAGAGTGGACTCGAAGCGCAGAGCATTGTGTTCGGAGCCCACCCAGGTGTGTTAGAAAAGCAAATGAATATTCGCTTTTCTCACACTGAACCGACTCTCCGCCAATCAGGAAGCGCGGGTCTAATACCTGTCACCTGATTGGCTGAAAGGACAGGCGCTCCTATTGGATGCTAGCAGGAAGAAAGAAGAGATGCATGGAGGACACAGCTCGCCGCTGCCTGACCCGCTGCCCATCCCACAGCTCGCCGGGTGGGGAGGTCACAGTGGCTGCATTAGATGGGCACAGTGGCTGCATTTGATGGGCACAGTGGCTGCAGTTGATGGCACAGTGGCTGCATTTGATGGGCACAGTGGCTGCATTTGATGGCGCAGTGAGGCTGCAACTAATGGTTTTTTTTCAGTATTTTTCAGAATGTTTCAGTTTGTTTGAGCCCCCCCTCAAAAAAAATTCTGAGCACCAGCCGCCACTGTGCTTCATATGGTGGCACACATGCAGGTTTCAATCCTGAGCTGATCTGCCTGTGTCTATAGACACAGACAGCGAGGCTCGGCCCTACCCCTGGTCCCTTATCACAGGATTTGACTGACAGCAGCAGGAGCCAATGGCTCTGGCTGCTCACAGCAAAACCTGTGAGAGCAGGGAGAAGAGGAGAGAGCCACTGCAGGCAGGATAGAGATTAGGCTCAGGTAAGTATAAGGGGGGGTGAGGAGGCAATACTGAAACATTTTTCACCTTAATACAGGGAATGCATTAGAGTAAACAGTGTTTAGGCTTTTTTACAATCCAATATAAGCTTACTTGAAAATTCTATTTTCATGTTGTAAGTGCTGCCTGTCTGCTGGCCATCTCTTTCCACAACATTCTGGATTTCCCTGCATACTTGCAGCTTCTCCTCTGCTGTTTACGTTCAATTTTTAAGGACTGCATAACCCATGGTACCTTGCTGCCTGCCAGCAGTGATTCTTGTACTGACTCTGCCTCTTGAAACTCCTTCTCTCTGCACCTCTGTAATTCAGAGGGCAGACTCTGTAAAATGTGTGACACAGCAGTGCCTATTCATAGGGCATAGTGAATACATGTGACAGAACTCTAGAAAGTAAATGTATGGGGATCTTTACAAAGTAAGTTTACAAATTTCAAGATCATTCTGATTAATAGGTGTAGGCTACAAATAATTGAAATACATTGTGGAAATTAATAAGTTATTTTATATTTTGACCTTAGATACACTATAAGTCTCCTTAAAGTGATTGTAGTCTTGTTTTTAAAAAAAACATAAAAACAAAACAAACATGTTATACATACCTGCTCTATGCAGTTGGTTTTGCACAGAGCAGCCTGGATCCTCCTCTTCTCGGGTCCCTCTTCAGTGCTCCTGGCCCCTCCCTCCTGTTGAGTGCCCCCAGAGCAAGCAGCTTGCTATGGGGGCATCCGAGCCGGGTCACAGACCCCTGTGTCCATTTAGACATGGAGCAACGACCCGCCCCCTCTCTATCCTGATTGGCTGACTGATTTTGATTGACAGCAGCAAGAGCCAATCGCGCCATGCTGTTGTCTCAGCCAATGAGGTGGGGAGTCCCAGGCAACTCAGACACTCCTGCAACTTCGCTGGATAAGGACAGGCTCAGGTAAGTATTAGGGGGCTAAGAGGAGCTGTTGAAAACAGAAGGCTTTTTTATATTAATGCATAAAATGCATTAAGATAGAAAAACCTTTTGCCTTTACAATCCCCTAAATGGGGCACAGGCAGCAAAAAAAAAAAAGGTTTTAACATTTCCTTGCTTTATTCAATCTAGGAAAAATGTTTGAACTTCAAAAGAGGATGTGCACACTTGAGAACAGCTACCCTGTATCTTACCTGATAAAGTGATCAATACATCATTATTGTCTGGAAATTCCATTTCTTTAATGCACCTCATGGCAACGACATGTGTACTTATTTTAGAAGTTATTATAAAATATTATATTATTAAAACTGTAATATGGGTATTAATCTGGTTTAAAAGAACAACATAAAATATTAGTCTGATGCATATTCTTTAGGTAATTGAATTATTGTATAACTCCTTTGCCCTCCTACGCCCTCCTACACTATGATTAAGCTCCCTATAGGGTGAAACAAGTCAGCAATAGGAAATAAATTAAGGTTGAACTAACTGTCTGATGCAATATACTGCCCCAAGCCAGGGATTTCCTGTAGATGAATATACATTATATAAAAGCAAGATAAGACTTTTAACATGACTCAAAATTGTCCACAATGCCCTGGCTGCTGCATTATCTTAGGATATTGTGATCTGGGCATGCCACATAATCCTACTAATGTGCAAAAACTGTCCTGGCTTTAATAGATTTTTGCTTGAAAATCTTTGTTCCTGGAAAATCCCTAAAGCTGACCATACACTAAAATCTGATTATACAATTTTAGATCTATGAAAATCATAATATAGTGCACAAGCCTACCTGACTAGATATACATTTCAATAATTTCTTTAGCTGGACCCTCTCTTTATATAAAATCAGTATGTCAGGGTTTCTGATTTTAAATTATAAAATAATTTTAAGATCATTTCCTAATAGAAATGCTTGGATTTCAGATGGACATGGTCAGCGTGTTTACCTATCTCAAAGCTGCAGAAACCTAAACAATTGTTCTACCCACAGAGTTGTGTGCAGATGAATTAAAATCACAGACACCCCAAGATTAGAAACAAATAATTAAGCCAGCCATAAACAGTTCAAATATCTGGCAATTCAGCAGGGATCAGCCAAGATTTGAACCATATATGGGCAGACTGATTGTACCCAAGTTGATCTTTGATTATTCATTCATTAATTTTATTTATTTTGCGAGAATATCATATGCCAGAAGTTGAAACAATGCATATGATAGTTACACTGTCATCTTGTTTTTCTTTTCTTTTTTTGCTGTGCAATGTTATTATTGTAAAAATCCTTTTTCCTCCTAACCAACTGCTTTTAATTATTCACCTGTTTGTGATTTTGCATTATGTAGGCAGGAGTGTTTATACAGAGGTGGTGGTGCTAGAAATGTAAAATTTCCAGAAATTTTGAAGCCTTGGGAAAAAAAGGTTTTTCCGCTGTTTCTGGACAAAAAAAGAAAATTTAGAAAAATTAAAAAAAAAAATTCAGTGCGGAGTCATTTAACATAATGAAAGTAATTTTGTTACACTGGGAGGGTGAAATGCAGTGTATATAAAAGTATTCTGCTTGAAGTAAAAGTACTGCTTATTCAATAAATAAACTAAACTTGCTTTTTAAAATTGCATTTTTTATTACAAATGGAATAACAAGGACTCTATATGTTAAGAGCATTTCAACTATACATGAGAACAGGTAACACCCCCCTTTCCCTCGTAGTAATGTAAAAGCTTCCTACCAATATGCACTTATTAACAAAGCTGATCCAGAAGCATATATTGCACTTGCAAGAGCTTGAATGTTCTCCTGATTTTCAGGTGTCATTTTATCTATAAATGAAGGTATTGTGTATTTTGTGTATTTTTGGGAGGCCATGGTTTGTAACACTTCCTTACTTGAAGATGCTGCTGGTGAGGAAACACTTTGTGATGATCCAGAAGCAGCAAAAAGATTGTTTCTGGAATGAGAACTGTGGAGAGAAAAGCTACTTGCACTTTCATTCTGATCCTCATCATGTCATTCCATAAAGTATTTTTTAATGTCTTTAGGGCACCTCTGGCATGCAAGGATGTGTTTTGTCATCCTTGTAGCATTTGGAAAAGAATATGTCTTCTCACAATATTTGCAAATTGCAGCTTTGCTCTCAGCAGAAATTGCACTGTGGAAATGTTTCCAAACTTTAGATGTTGGTCTCACCATTTTACCGAGAGGAGGAAGAGAAATAACAATTTAGTGACCAGGCTATAGGTATTCATTATTCTGTGATAACATTAATATGAATCATTTAAAGGTTAAAAAGCTAAACCAATTTGTCAGACAAATTTGCCCTCTTACCTCTCACTTAAGGCCTGATGGGACAGAAACTACTGTATCATCTACTGTATCCCAACAATCACTCAACTGTAGGAGGTACAAGATGGAGCCCACAAGCAAACTAAACTGGAGCCTTTCCCCTGCAGTGCCCCCTAGTGGAAGATATTGTTTGAGAATTGCATTAAGAAGTACAGTTTTTCCTGAATTGTATTCCAGGATTTGCTTGTCTTCATCTGAGAGAACTTGGCTGAAATGCATTAGTAAAGTTGAATCATATGGATCTGTTACCATGTTTACAATAAAGTAATTTCTGCAGTCCCTGCATGAGTGCCGGCTTCTAACATACAGTTTAGACTTTGATGGCTTGCAGGAGCCATAGCCGTGGCACTACTTCCCCTTACAGCCCACACGGATTACCTGAGTTGAGTGTGGTGCGTTCTTTTTTCTCAGTATTTACAAACCTGACTTCCCATAAAAGTCAATATGAATCTAAACCAGGCCCCACAAAATGTGTTTTAAAGAGCAACACATGATGCAAAATCATGTAGAATGGTTTGGGAAGCTCCTGGCAGCCCTGTCTGATGAGATGATGAGGGCCACAAAAGTGGGGAAATCAGAAAAGCAAGATGCAGCTCCCAGAAGCCCCTTAAGCCCTAAAAAAGCTCCAGGGGTACAAAAAAGGATATGACTTGGTTGCACTGGCAATTAAACTGAAAGTGCTCAGGCTACAACAGAAGGAACTATCAGATCTCCTTCACTGGATGCCAGAGGGAGGTATTAGCAGATTTTTGTATTTGGGGTGACAGGTGTATTCGAACAGTTACTGTTCCCATGTATCAGCACAACCAGCTGTAACCTGCAGTTAGGGACAGGTGACCTAGCCTGGACGCATCTGTCTATGTCCCTACTCAGGCACTATCCCTATCTGCAGGTAACAGTTGGGTGTGTGGATATGGGAACAGCAATGCTTTCTCTCAGCCTGTCATTAGTTTGTACAGACTGAGCAGCAGCCACTGTTTACTTACACATGTCCAGCTGAAAGAATTCACTGAATCTTGCCACTGGAATCTGATGTATTCACATAAACATATGGATAGCACGCCTCCTTTCTTGAACAGCCAACCATTTTATGATTTTATGGATCATCTGTCTGGATTTGTTTTCAGGTCCATGTTCATAGGCATTCGATATAAACATTTAAATGTGTATTGTATGCTTGGGGAATTATTATTTCAGTGGTAGTTGCAATTTCTGTGAGATCCTGCCAGTCTGAAATTCATTTTAGGGCTTGTTGGCATACTTTTATTAAACATAAAAGTAAGAGTTTAACAAAAAACTTGCCCATGCAGAGGTTTCCACCATCAAAAAAAGTATCACAAAAATAATGTCATGCTACCTGGCTCCCTTTTCAGCAGCACCACTGCTCTTTGCACTGGTCAAATGATCTATAACCAACTCACCCAGTTCTCCTGGTGCTCCTAGCTCACTCAGCCTGTAGCTACATAACCCTGTTGCACGGTCCCACTCTTTGGCCTCTCAAAAGGGGATCTCATGGCACCTCAGGCCCTCTCACTCCTGCAAGACCTCCAGATTTATTTTGTCCACCTAGTCGTCTCATGGACTTGCTTAGCCACCTCGACTCTCTCAGTCCTATGGACATATAATCTCTCCTCCAGCAGAGAGAGTTGTCTCCTAAGGGGAGCACCTCTCCTAAAAGGAGCCCACACCTGTCCCCTGACAGGTGTACACCTGTCTCCAGGATGGAGCACACACCTATCTCCTGAAGGGAGCCCTGCACTATGGCCAGGCCTTGCTTAAAACAAGTGTGTACACTTACACACTCACCAAGCCTGCAGGTCACCAGTAAGACCTGGACATAGGATTGAAGGCTTCTCATAACACTGACACAGCCTGCCAGTCTCCAGTAAGACCTGGCCTAAGGATTGAAGGCTTCATCCCACTCAAGACTCTTTGAAGTCTTCAGACTCTGGACCCTGATCCGGGGTTACAAACCACAGAGAAAACTGAAAACACAGTCTTCTCCGCTTTGACACAACATACAGAGCTCCTCAAGCTGTATATTTGAGAACCCCTTGTGTCTTCTACCTATAATCGCACAGTGGCAGTGCCTAGCTGAGAGGTAAATCTTGTGGGTTACTTGTTAGTGGAAGTTAGATTTGCCTCTGTTCCAGCTTGGCGAGTTGCGTGTAGTTCCACACTGTGCCGGTGGGTGACGTTGTCACCATGGGCTGGTGTTGGAAAGGCAACGTGTTGAAGCGTATGAGTGCTTCTCTGTCCCGGAGACAACTCGGTGGAGGTGGTCCTCCAAGTTGCATTCTGGGAGAGGGTATTTATGGGACAGATGCCATGTTTAGGGGTTCGTTTTCAGCCACCTGCTGGCCCTCCTGGCCGACAGGTATGCGTTAAGAGTACCACCTCGTGGTCCTCTGTTCCGGAGGCCCACGTCGCTGCGGCGTGTGGGTGGGCCCAGAAGCCTGTCTGGGGCCTACCACAGCAGCAGAGGAATGGTCCTGAGCTGTCTATCCTGAGTGAAGAAACTGGACAACCGAGGAGATCCCAGGGGAGGACCCATCATGGAAGGATCATGCAGAGTGCTGGTCTGGAGAGGGGCCTGGTGACTCGGTTGGAGGACGTATCCTGAAGTAATCTTACTGCATAGTACTGCCGGGTTGGCTTAAAGGTTCAAGTACTGTGTCTGACATTCATCGCAAACCAATACATCCTGTGGCAGAGGATTGTACGTGTTTTATTCCAAACAAGTCTGTGGCAGAGACTTTTGTTCGTGCTACGTACTGGCTGCTAGGCAAGTGAGAGAGGCCTATCCAGGCGGGCAAAGATTGAATCCCATAAGGGGAGTGCATTCAACTACAAGTGTTCAATTCCAAAGAATGTTCTAAAGAATACTAAGGAAAGGTATTTGAGCTTCCCTGCAACTTTCCTTCTGCCTTTTTCCTGCTACTTCCTTTATTACTTGTTCATTAAAACATTGGAAAATATACTCATGTGTTTGGTGCTTATATCGTCCAGAGCTAAACTCAACGGGACCCTAGACCCGGTGCCGGTGAAACAGAGGTATCGAGAGTGAAGGTAACAGCCCGCTTTAAACCAGCAGCTCCACCGAGAGTTAGTGCTACAAATATATTTTGCCAAAATTCACATATGTGAGGCAAAGCTGAGTTGAAGAAAAATAGAATGAAAAATAGCAGTGATGCAAGTGTGAATTGACAGAGGTAAGTATAAAATGTCAGATGGAAAGGTGCACAGCATATGTAGCTAGCATAAATTTACTCCAAGCAGGGAGGATGAGGTATTCAATATATATATATATATATATATATATATATATATATATATATATATATATATATATATATACAGTATCTCATAAAAGTGAGTACACCCCTCACATTTTTGTAAATATTTTATTATATATTTTCATGTGACAAAACTAAAGAAATTACACTTTGCTACAATGTAAAGTAGTGAGTGTACAGCTTGTATAACAGTGTAAATTTGCTGTCCCCTCAAAATAACTCAATACACAGCCAAATAATGTCTAAACCGCTGGCAACAAAAGTGAGTACATCCCTTAGTGAAAATGTCCAAATTGGGCTCAATTAGCCATTTTCCCTCCCCGGTGTCATGTAACTTGTTAGTGCTACAAGGTCTCAGGTGTGAATGGGGAGCAGGTGTGTTAAATTTGGTGTTATCGCTCTCACTCTCTCATACTGGTCACTGGAAGTTCAACATGGCACCTCATGGCAAAGAACTCTCTGAGGATCTGAAAAAAAGAATTGTTGCTCTACATAAAGATGGCCTAGGCTACAGTTGCAATAAAAAGTATGTGAACCCTTTTGGAATGATATGGATTTCTGCACAAATTGGTCATAAAATGTGATCTGATCTTCATCTAAGTCACAATAGACAATCACAGTCTGCTTAAACTAATAACACACAAAGAATTAAATGTTACCATGTTTTTATTGAACACACCATGTAAACATTCACAGTGCAGGTGGAAAAAGTATTTGAACCCTTGGATTTAATAACTGGTTGAACCTTCTTTGGCAGCAATAACTTCAACCAAACATTCCCTGTAGTTGCAGATCAGACGTGCACAATGGTCAGGAGTAATTCTTGACCATTCCTCTTTACAGAACTGTTTCAATTCAGCAATATTCTTGGAATGTCTGGTGTGAATTGCTTTCTTGAGGTCATGCCACAGCATCTCAATCGGGTTGAGGCCAGGACTCTGACTGGGCCACTCCAGAAGGCGTATTTTCTTCTGTTTAAGCCATTCTGTTGTTGATTTACTTCTATGCTTTGGGTCGTTGTCCTGTTGCAACACCCATCTTCTGTTGAGCTTCAGCTGGTGGACAGATGGCCTTAAGTTCTCCTGCAAAATGTCTTGATAAACATGGGAATTCATTTTTCCTTTGATGATAGCATTCCGTCCAGCAAAGCAGCCCCAAGCCACGATGCCTCCACCACCATACTTTACAGTTGAGATGAGGTTTTGATGTTGGTGTGCTGTGCCTCTTTTTCTCCACACATAGTGTTGTGTGTTTTTTCCAAACAACTCAACTTTGGTTTCATCTGTCCACAGAATATTTTGCCAGTACTGCTGTGGAACATCCAGGTGCTCTTGTGCAAACTGTAAACGTGCAGCAATGGTTTTTTTTGGACAGCAGTGGCTTCCTCTGTGGTATCCTCCCATGAAATCCATTCTTGTTTAGTGTTTTACATATTGTAGATTCGCTAACAGGGATGTTAGCATATGCCAAAGACTTTTGTAAGTCTTTAGCTGACACTCTAGGATTCTTCTTCACCTCATTGAGCAGTCTGCGCTGTGCTCTTGCAGTAATCTTTACAGGACGCTCACTCCTAGGGAGAGTAGCAGCAGTGCTGAACTTTCTCCATTTATAGACAATTTGTCTTACCATGGACTGATGAACAGCAAGGCTTTTAGAGATACTTTAATAACCCTTTCCAGCTTTATGCAAGTCAACAATTCTTAATCGTAAGTCTTCTGAGAGCTCTTTTGTGCGAGGCATCATTCACATCAGGCAATGCTTCTTGTGAAAAGCAAACCCAGAACTGGTGTGTGTTTTTTATAGGGCAGGGCAGCTGTAACCAACACCTCCAATCTCATCTCATTGATTGGACTCCAGTTGGCTGACACCTCACTCCAATTAGCTCTTGGAGACCTCATTAGTCTCCAATTTGTGCAGAAATCCATATCATTCCAAAAGGGTTCACATACTTTTTATTGCAACTGTATAAGAAGATTGCCAAGACCCTGAAACTGAGCTGCAGCACATTGGCCAAGACCATACAGCAGTTTAACAGGACAGGTTCCACTCAGAACAGGACACGCCATGGTTGACCAAAGAAGTTAACTGCACGTGCAGAGCGTGATATCCAGAGGTTTTCTTTTGGAAATAGACGTATGAGTGCTGCCAGCATTGCTGCAGAGGTTGAAGGGTGGGGGGGTCAGCCTGTCAGTCCTCAGACCATACGCCGCACACTGCATCAAATTGGTCTGCATGGCTGTCGTCCCAGAAGGAAGCCTCTTCTAAAGATGCACAAGAAAGCCTGCAAACAGTTTGCTGAAGACAAGCAGACTAAGGACATGGATTACTGGAACCATGTCCTGTGGTCTGATGAGATCAAGATAAACTTATTTGGTTCAGATGGTGTCAAGCGTGTGTGGTGAAAACCAGGTGAGGAGTACAAAGACAAGTGTGTCTTGCCTACAGTCAAGTATGGTGGTGGGAGTGTCATGGTCTGGGGCTGCATGAGTGATGCCAGCACTGGGGAGCTACAGTTCATTGAGGGAACCATGAATGCCAACATTTACTGTGACATACTGAAGCAGAGCATGATCCCCTCCCTTCAGAGACTGGGCAGCAGGGTAGTATTCCAACATGATAACGATCCCAAACACACCTCTAAGATGACCACTGCCTTGCTAAAAAAGCTAAGGGTAAAGGTGATGGACTGGCCAAGCATGTCTCCAGACCTAAACCCTATTGAGCATCTGTGGGGCATCCTCAAATGGAAGGTCTCTAACATCTAACACCACGTGATGTTGTCATGGAGGAGTGGAAGAGGACTCCGGTGGCAACTTGTGAAGCTCTGGTGAACTCCATGCCCAAGGGGGTTAAGGCAGTGCTGGAAAATAATGGTGGCCACACAAAATATTGACACTTTGGGCCCAATTTGGACATTTTCACTTAGGGGTGTACTCACTTTTGTTGCCAGCGGTTCAGACATCAATGGCTGTGTGTTGAGTTATTTTGAGGGGACAGCAAATTTACACTGTTATACAAGCTGTATACTCACTACTTTACATTGTAGCAAAGTGTCATGTCTTTAGTGTTGTCACATGAAAAATATAATAAAATATTTATAAAAATGTGAGGGGGTGCACTCACTTTTGTGGGATACTGTATATATATATATATATATATATATAGATATGAACTGAACCCCAGGATACTCTATACATTGTGCGGCCAAGGCATAACGTATAGGGCAAGTAACAAACACCCCCTTGGAACCCCCCCTGGCAGTCATTAATTTAACTAGCTGGTATATATTTCAACATACTATATCAAATAGTTAATTATGATTCCTAGACATTTAAAAACACTTTTCTTTTTGTGGAGGGAATATCAAGCACAACTGAGCATAAAATGTTTGCAACCATATTTTGTCGTGCTTATGAGGATAATTTTCCTGCATGGTATTTATGATTGAGTAATTTTTAAATGATAATATTTTTAACATACAGGATCAATCAAATATGATCACAGTCTAAAAATATTAAATTTATTCACCAGACATGTAATCATACAAAATAATTATATATATATTGGTTGACAAAAACAAACATAAAATTAAAATACCAATTGTGCTACATAAAATTAAGAATCTCAATTCAAACACCTGCTAATGGGAGTGTTGTACCTTTGAAATGACACAGCAATGATAAACTTCCCAGACATATAACCATACAAAATAGTTAGTGGGGCAAAAAAGTATTTAGTCAGCCACCAATTGTATACTCCAATAGTAGAGTTTGGAGTGTGACTGTTTCAGGTTGTGGACAGGTGTTATTAATACAGGTAATGAGTGGAGGACAGAGGAGCCTCTTATGCCGCGTACACACGGTCGGACTTTCCGGCATACTTGGTCCGGCACACTTTCCGACGGACTTTGTCCGCCAGGTGCGCCGGACTTTAAAACGGACGGACTTGCCCACACACGCCGGGACTTTCCGGCGGGCTAAGTCCGCCCGTCTTTCCGACGGACTTTCGCCGGAGTTCCGGCGGACTTTCAGAATGAACGGACTTGCCCACACACGGCCAAGTCCGTTCATTTTGAACGTGACTCAGGTGCGACGGGACTAGCAAAGGATGTCAATCTTGCCGCTTTTATCGGCGAGATTGACACCTTGCGAGCCCCGTTGCGGGGCATACCAGGCCCTTAGGTCTGGTATGGATTATAAAGGGAAGCCCCTGCGCCGAAAAAACGGCGTGGGGTCCCCCCTAAAATCCATACCAGACCCCGATCCGAGCACGCAGCCTGGCCGGTCAGGAAAGGGGGTGGGGACGAGCGAGCGCCCCCCCCCTCCTGAACCGTACCAGGCCGCATGCCCTCAACATGGGGGGGTGCTTTGGGGGAGGGGGCCCCCTAAAACGTCACAGTCCCAGCATGCCCAGGGACTGTGACATCAAAAGGGGGCGGGGTCTCCGCCTATATAAGTCACAACGCAGCCCTCAGAGACCAGTCCAGCAGGAGAGAGCGTCGTGTCAACATCTGGAGAAGAGAAGAGAAGAAGCCCAGCAGCTCAGAAGTCCGGACCTCTGCTGGCAAGAGAGCTACCTGAAGACAGCAGAGGAGCCGGCCGAAGAACTGGAACACCGGGAGAAGAGAGCGGAGAAGAACCAACCGGACGCCGAGAGAAGATGAACCGGAGGGACCCCCGAAGACGGAAGAAGACCCCCGAAGCCGGAGGAAGATCCCCACCCCCGGAGCTGTTTAATAAAATATTTTAAAAACCTGTGTAGTGTGTTTTATTACTTACAATTTTTCCCTAGGTGAAGGGGTAGGGGGACCATGTACCCCATACTCATTCACATAGGGTGGGGTGCCGGGATCTGGGGGCCCCCTTATTAAAGGGGGCTCCCAGATTCCGATAAGCCCCCGCCCGCAGACCCCGACAACCAACGGCCAGGGTTGTCGGGAAGAGGCCCTTGTCCTCATCAACATGGGGACAAGGTGCTTTGAGGTGGGGGGGCCCCGCAGGGCGCCCCCCTCCCCCAAAGCACCCACCCCCCCATGTTGAGGGCATGCGGCCTGGTACGGTTCAGGAGGGGGGGGGCGCTCGCTCGTCCCCACCCCCTTTCCTGACCGGCCAGGCTGCGTGCTCGGATCGGGGTCTGGTATGGATTTTAGGGGGGACCCCACGCCGTTTTTTCGGCGTAGGGGCTTCCCTTTATAATCCATACCAGACCTAAGGGCCTGGTATGCCCCGCGCTCGCCGCAATAGGAAAATTTGTTTTTCCTATTGCAGCGAGCGTGAGATGCAATACCCTGCCCTCGCGTCGTATCTGGTCCGTCGGACCAGCATACACACGAGCGGCCTTTCCGTCGGACCAGCACACACACGAGCGGACTTTCCGCCCGAAACTGAGTCCGACGGAAAGATTTGAAACTTGGTTCAAATCTAGGTCCGGCGGGCTTTTGGGAAGAAGTCCGCCGGAAAAGTCCGCCGCCGCCCACACACGGGCGGATTGTCCGGCACACTCTGGTCCGCCGGACCAAGTATGCCGGAAAGTCCGACCGTGTGTACGCGGCATTAGGCTCGGTTCACACAGGGGCAACACGATTTCAGCGCAACTTTGTACGGCGACCTCAACGCGGCTTCAACGCGACTTTAGCAAATTACAACGCGACTTCAAGTCGCCTCCAGGACAGGCGACTTTGGCTGTGGCCAATCACAGGATAATCAGCTCTCTGGGAGGGAGGGGTTTGCCTGGGCAAACAAAATTTTTTGCCTGCAAAGTCGCTTGACTGTAGAGAGAGATCCGACTTGGAGGCGACTTCCATTGATTTCTATGGTACAGGTCGCCTACCAAGTCGGATCCAAGTAGTACAGGGAGTACGCTCTGAAGTCGGAGCGACTTCAGTAGTGTCTATTAAGACGCTCCCATTCACTGTCATGTGAATATCTTTCTGGGGCGACTTGAGGGGCGACAAGTCGGATCCCAAGTCGTCCCAGTGTGAACCGAGCCTGAAAGAAGAAGGTACAGGTCTGTGAGAGCCAGAAATCTTGCTTGTTTGTAGGTGACCTAATACTTATTTTTCACCATCATTTGCAAATAAATTCTTTCAAAAATCAGACAATGTGATTGTCTGGATTTGTTTCCACATTTTGTCTCTCATAGTTGAGGTATACCTATGATGACAATTACAGGCCTCTCTCATGTTTTTAAGTGGGAGAACTTGCACAATTGGTGGCTGACTAAATACTTTTTTGCCCCACTGTATATACAGACTGGTTGACAAAACAAATGTTAAATAAAATTAAAATAATAATTATGCTACATAAAAGCATGAATATCAATTGGAATACCCGCTAAATGGGAGTGTAGTACTTTTGAAAGGACACAGCAATTATAAACTTCCCTGTAGATTTAATAACCTTGTAAAAATGACAATAAGACAGAACGTCTGTTTTTCAAAATTTCTTGTACAAAGGGTTTTATCGAAAATACAGATCAACAGGTTAATACAAAAGCAGTGGTAAGCACATCATGGAGAAATAATTGTAAAAACTTCAGGTATCAAAAAAGGGTTAGTCCGAGACACAGAGATTTACGCAAGTTTTTGGAAATCCAAGGGCGATTATGTGTGGTCAGCAAGAGGCTGTCACCCACTCGTAAGTCCTGATACGATGATAGCACGTTCAACTAGGTTTGCGTGCTAGTGGTCTTGCAAAACCATATGTAACTCACGTGTCAAGAGGAGAGTGTAAAACATAAGATTTAAAAAAAAAGAACAAAGAAAAATAAAATTAAAAAAAATTCATAAAGAAGGGGGTATATACCGTTATTCGGTAAAAACATTTTCACATCATGTGTCCAATCCCAGCAGGACCAAGCCTGTGGGCCAGAGAGACATAAAAAGAAGATAGGAAGAAGCAGTGAGCAGGGGGCAGACCGGAAAAAGAATAGGATAGGTGTGCAAGGCAAAGAAAAAGGGCGAAGTAGTTCTGTAATCGGTTTCCACAGAAGGGCCTCAAAAGGATCCCTCTTAAGATTGGTGTTGAAAAGGTTGCGAAGGAGCGTATAGACTGACCCACAATCTACAAACACTGGGGCATGTCCACCAGATGTGCGCCATTGTACCTTCTTGGGAACACCCACGGAAACATAAGGGGGAATAAGATAGAATAAAACTTGCCAATCTGGCCGGGGTGTAATACCATCTGTAGAACACTTTATAAGCGTTTTCCAAAAAGAGAACATTTTTGGAGCATTTGGACAGTGCAATAGTCATGATCTGCAAATCCTCCAGGTCCAGCTGTTTCCCAAGCTCCGCCTCCCACTGGAGGTGATAAGGTCTCAAGGGTGTGTTTTTGGAACCAATTATGGCTGCATAGATCAAAGAAATTAGACCGGAGGATTGAGGACGTGATCTACAAAGTCTTTCGAAAGGGGTCAAAGTATAAGGGGTGTGTTGAGATTTTGTGAGTTGTTGGAGAAAATATAGGAGTTGCAGATAACTGTAGTGCTCCCTAAGGGGGATGTCATGAGAAGAACGTAGGGTTGCAAATGGGATAATCTTAGTGGGGGTGAACATGGAGTGAATATCCACAAATCCGTTCTCGGTCCACCATGAGAATTGAAGTGGGCTATCGCAACCCGGTGGGAATAATGGGCAATGAAGGAGGTGGAGTAGGGGAAGATGGGGGGGAAATCAGGCCAGCAGAGTATTTGACCGTGTCCCACAGCCGAAGCGAATGAGCCAGACATGGACCTATTGTATTTGGGCGGTGGATTCGAGGGAGCCAAGGAAGGGAGGCTAGTGATATTGGATGAGAATCCACCAGATCAATGGTGGCCTACAGTGGCATTTGGTGCCTTTCATGAAGATGAGACAGTGGGGCAATGGCTGCTGCAGTGTAATATGCATGTAGGTTGGGAACCGAGAGGCCACCATTGATTTTGCGGGCGTATAGAACCTGTTTTTATTTGATCCTGGGTCTCGTAGAACCCCAGATAAAATGCATGATTTTGTGCTGGCGTATACGCAAAATGTGAGGAGGAACTTGGACCAGCAAGACCCGGAAAAAATAAAGCAGCTTTGGAAGATACTGTGAGTCATACGCACAGTCGCAATTCTACCGAACCAAGACAACGGGAGAGTGGACCAGGAGGTGAGCATAGCCGCCAACTTCCCAAAAAGTAAAGGGAAGTTGGCTTGGTATAGACCTGAGTATTTTAGGGTAAGCCTGATCCCCAGGTAGGGTAATGAATTTAACCATTGAAAGGAGAATGCCGCTTGTAGGGATTCCAGCTCTGAGGGCGAGAGATTGATCGACATTGCTTTGGATTTTGCGGGGTTGACTGATAGGCCTGAAAACGTAGCAAAGGTATTTAGGAGAGAAAGTAGGTTAGGGAGGGTGATTCTGGGTTTAGTAATAGTTAGCAGAATATCATCTGCAAACAACAACAGTTTGTGCGAAGTGCCTGCTATTTCCACCCCTGATACATCCGAGTGGGATCGGATGGCCTCCGCCAAGTGTTCCAGTACCAGGATAAACATAAGTGGGGACAGCGGGCAACCTTGGCGGGTTCCCCTTTTAATAGGGAAGGTAGGCGACTCAAAACCATAGTATTTTATTTTGGCCTGGGGGGAGTCATAAATAGCTGAAACCCAGCTCAAGAAGGAGGTGCCGAAACCATAATGGTGAAGCACCTGTGTCAAGTAAGGCCATGACAAAGTGTCAAAGGCCTTATTAACGTCCAGTGGCAAAAACATTGTTTCTAAGTATCTACTGTGGATTATATGTTGGATTTGAAGGAGGTGTCTAATGGTGTCACCCACCTGTCTCCTTGGGACAAAACCCACCTGGTCCTTCTTTATCAGGCGTGGGAGAAAGGAATTCAGGCGATTGGCCAAGATCTTCGTCAAGATTTTCATGACTATGTTGATTAGGGAGATCGGCCTGAAGTTAGCCCAAGAAGAATGGTTCCGGTCTGGTTTAGGGATCATTACAATGTTGGCAGTCAGCAAGTTTGATGTGAATGGATGACTCTCCTTTACTGAATTATACATAGCCGTTAGGTAGGGGGCAATAACATCTGCTAATTTCCGGTAGTATAGTGCCATGAAGCCATCAGGGCACAGCCGTTTACCTACCTTCAACTCTTTAAAGCACTGGAGAACTTCTGAGATCTGTATGTCTCGGTCCATTAAGGACGCATGGGTTTCGGATAAAGAAGGTAAAGACAAGTTTGTCAAGAAGGCGTCGAGGCCCTGGGTGGAAGAATGATAGGGGGCAGAATAGAGCTTAGTAAGGCGGTGACGAAATTCGTCCAAAACCCGCTGGGGGTTGCCAGTGAGGATGTTGTGGCGGGTGCGCAAAGTAATGTGAGTATATTTTGGGGAGAAGGTGCGCAATCTATTGGCCAGCATCGCGTTAGGTTTGTTCGCCTTGGTATACCACTTCTGTCGGGCCCAGCATAGGGTACGTTCTGCTTCGTCGGTTAAGCATAAGTCAAGATCTGTGCGGGCTTTGTCTAAGAGCCTGTGATTGGCAGGGGTGGGAGATTGCTTGAAGGCCACTGACAGAGCCTCCAGTCACTGCTCCATTATGTGGCGAGTCTGGGCTCACCCTTTTTTGCTTTTCGACGCTAGGCGAATAACGTGGCCCAGGCTTATATGCTTCCCACAACGTCACTGGGGATGAAACTGTCCCTGCATTGAGTTTGAAGTATTCCATGGAAGCTTTGTGAATATCACTAAGAATCATTTTGAAAGACAAGAGGGAGTCGTTCATCACCCAGGGGGAGTGTTGTGTTTTGCTGATCAGGGAGTGACAAACAGTCAGGGTCGTGGTCCGACCATGTGGCAGCGAGCATAGAGATTGAAGCAATTAAAGGGAGGTGTTTTCAGTAGTACGAACATATGATCGATCCTGGAGTGAGAGTGATGGGGATGGGAATAGTGGGTATAGTCCCTGCCCAGGTGGTGAAGCTCCCGCCAGATATCTACTTGGTCATGACTTTGCAAGGAATGTAAGAGTTTTTTCACGGCGGGGGGGGGGGGGGGGGAGGATTTTATGATCCGATGGGTAGTTATCAAGAGAAGGGTTTAGTGTCACATTGGAGTCACCCGCCAACAGAAGGGTGCCTTTCTGGTGGGACAGTAACAGGGAGCAGATGTGGGTCAGGAAAGGCCCCGGGTTGTTATTCCGGGAGGAGTAAGTCATGATAGTCACCTCGTTGTCTTGAACGGTACCTTGCAAAATAAGGTATCTGCCATTTGGGTCTGCTATTTGTTTACTGCAAATAAATGGAACCGATTTGCGTATAGCAATAAGGACTCCTCTCTGTTTTGTAGGGCCATTAGCCAAGTAAATTGGGGGTAATTTGCACCAAAATATTTGGTTCTTGCAAACATGCTAGATCTATATTTTGTTGTTTGAGATATTTAAAAACCTTAACCCGTTTTTGGGGGGAATTCATGCCCTGAACATTCAGGGACAACCAACGGAGGTTCATGGAATCGGGAAAGTATGGCTATATGGTGCTCCATCCACACACCCCGGGGACTGAAAGGGAAGGAGAAAAGGGCGGAAAGGAGAAGAGACAGAAAGAGGGAGGAAAGAAAGCATGCCATAAGACTTAAAGGTACCGAGAAGAACTCAGAGTTGGATCAGCATTGAGAACTTAGATGCATCAGTTCGTGGGCTGTAAGGCCCAGAATGGGGTTGGACATTCGTCAAGACAGCAATCTTAGCCAAGTTCCAAATCATGGGGGGGAGCAGTGGTCCGTCAGAACCACCAGCCTACCGTGAAATAATACAGTCAACTTAAATGTCATTAGCACAAAATCTAACAAACGTCTAATAACATGGTCAACAGGAACAAGCAAAAACAATATGGAAAACTTAGTACATATATAACTTGTGAAGGTATAAATGCCAGAGACCCCTGGGCCCCACCGAGACAACAGCCGTAGGCCCGTCGACTCAGGGCGCCCAAGCGCGCCAGTATAGCACTTCCTCATCCTCAGTTCTGCCAAACCACCATACAGGAGTGGGGAACAGTGATGCGGATACAAAAACCACAACCAATTTGGTAAACAGTGGAAGGTTACCCTTGTGACAAATGCATTACCCTCCCTCGCTGCGGCATTCCAGGAGTCAGCTAGGGAAAATAAAACAAAAAAAAACAAAAACAGCCCGGTAAACAGACACGGGCTAACATGGATGCAGCAGTATAGGAAAGGGTTAGGAGGCCATCTGAAGCCAAAAAACCCCACGTGAGTTCATAGAGGAGGTAGGCAACACCCCTGACCGCCATCTCACAGGTGGGGCGGCCTATAGCAGGGTGACCCCCTCCGGCTCTGCGACAAGGTTCAAAGCAGGGTGCAAGTGTGGCAGGGGGGATGTTCCAAAGCATGGCGCTGTGATCTGCATATAGAGCTTATAGTTGAACCAAATCCATCAGGTGCGGCTCAGAGTCAAGTGGCAAGGAATGCTAGGTAATTCAAGGATACAAATTAGGAACATTCAGCCATTGTTGGACTTCTGGAAACGTTGGGCCTGTAGGCCCTGCAGTGCCTGGGATCCGGATTGAGACCTTTGAGGTGCTTGGGAGGGCTGACGAAGGGGCCGAGAGGGTCCGGTTCTGGGGGACGGGGACAGTGCATCAGGTTGAGACGAAGGCAGGCCCAGTTGTAGTTCCAGGAAGTGGCGCCTCAGTTCGGACAGAGAAGTGGTGTGGAACTGGTGGCCCAGGTGGGAGAAAGATAGCTTAAATGGGAACCCCCATCTGTATTTGATCCCCTGGGTTTGTAGAATTTGAATATATGGCTTGAGGCCCCATCGTCTGGCAATAGTGACTGGTGAGAGGTCCGCGAACAGCTGGAGGGAGTTCCCTTGGAAGGAGAGGTCTTGCTGCTCCCTTGCTGACTGTAAGAGTTTCTCTTTAGTACAGTAATAGTGAAATTAAATCATGACATCCCTCGGGGGGCCGTCAGAGGGTTTAGGGGCCAGGGACCTGTGGATATGGTCAAATTCCAATCTGTCCACTGGGATCTCGGGGGCCAATTCCTGGAAAAAAGCGGTGGCTGTTCCCTGCAGGTCAGTGATAACTTCGGGGATACCACAAATGCAAAGATTGTCCCCCCTGCGGGCCCTATTTTCTGCATCCTCTAATTTGTCTCTCAGGGCCTCAAGCTCAGCAGACATTTTATCTACCTCCTCCTCATGGCCTTCTAGCACAGTGGTGGCCAAGTCTATGCGCTGTTCTAGCTGATTAGTGTGGTGGCCTATCTCTTTAAGGCCCCGCACTAAATCTGAGGAAAGCTTGCGGGAAGCCACAGTAATCTTATCTCGTACAATATTGTGGAATTTGGCCAGCATATTATCTGAATCAACAGGCAGAGGACTCACCAGGTCCATGGGAAATTGATGGAGGCTGTCAGCAGGTGACACTGGATCCGCTGCAGAAAGCTGTGTAGTGTCGTCTGGCTCCGGAGGGTCAGGCGCCATCTTGCTTTTGCCCTTGCCTGAGGCTGGGAATGGCTTGCTAAGCTGCAGATGTTTGGGCTTGTTTTTCACAGAGTGGTACATAACCGCTAGCAGCCTGGGGTGTTCCGGAGCATCTGGAGGTGGGTAAGCGGCGTCCACGCTTGATCCTTGCTTTGTTAGGCCGAGTAGTTTGTTCCGACGGCGTGGAGCGGAGGATTTAGGCATCCATTTCCTCCACTCGCACGCATGCGCCCCTGTTTTTCAAAATGTCAACCGTTTTCAACCGTTCAACCGTTACTATACTGCAGGTAAGCAACTGGTTAACAATGTGAAATAAAATTAGACGTTTGTTAAGTCAATAGAATGGAGACTATGCAAATGAAAAATATTGATTAATTGAATCTTTAGAGAAAAATCTACAAAGCAGTTACTGATTCGAGAGAATAATTATCAACTGTATAATACTCAATAAATCAATATCTAAGAGAACACAAATGAATATAGGGTAAAAATCAACACAACATAATTACCCGTTACAAAAATGGCTACTGGTCTGAATTGCTGGTTACCAGAGTTTTTAGAATGGCTGCCGTGGCTTTCAAAATGGCTACTCTTAAAGAGGAATTATTTCTTGTGACCTCCGAGTTTCAAAGCATAAGGTGTCCAGGAATCTTTATGAATGTAGAGGTATCAGTTGATGAGTGGAGTGTGTGTGTGTCTGATTGAGTGGGTGATTGAGTGTCCTCCCATGGCATCCATCTGGCTCCTAAATACCATCTCCGACAAAAGGATCATAACAATTATAATAAGCTCAGCCCAAAAGGTATGACTTCTTTTCCATTGGTTGGAAAAAAGATCTAATGATTAACCTTTTCTGAATTCAGGTAATATCAACTTCAACCACAAGGCATGTCTGAGGGCAGAAAAACGTGTACTGAACTATCTGTTAAATAATATGTTTTATTTTCATAATGTGTATCTGTTTGTATATTGGTGCTGATAAATATATATCTATATTATTCAGGGACTCTGGTAACCAGTACAATATACGATACACTCAGTATAATTTTGATTTAGTATCACATAAAATGATTATATATATGGATAAATGTATAATTCTGGTATATCCTGTGAATACTTTTTTACTTAGGAAAACACACGCTAGATGTATATTTTTATACAGTTATAGTCATGATTCATATGTCTTTCAAAACACTGATTGGCATTTTAAAACAATTCTTACTTCTAATTTGTTCTTACATCAAAATATTATATTTTTACCTTATGACAGAATAATCATTGGGTCAGTAGTAGGGATGAGCTTCGAGTTTGAATCAAACTCATGTTCAACTCGAACATCGTCTGTTCGCTAGTTCGCCGAACAGCGAACAATTTGGGGTGTTCGCGGCAAATTCAAAAGCCGCGGAACACCCTTTAAAAGTCTATAGGAGAAATCAAAAGTGCTAATTTTAAAGGCTTATATGCATGTTATTGTCATAAAAAGTATTTGGGGACCTGGGTCCTGCCCCAGGGGACATGGATCAACGCAAAAAAAGTTTTAAAAATGGCTGTGATTTTAATAATGCTTAAAGTGAAACAATAAAAGTGTAATATTCCTTTAAATTTTGTACCGGGGGGGTGTCTATAGTATGCCTGTAAAGGGGCGCATGTTTCCCGTGTTTAGAACAGTCTGACAGCAAAATGACATTTCAAAGGAAAAAAAGTTATTTAAAACTACTCGCGGCTATTAATGAATTGCCGGTCCGACAATACACATAAAAGTTCATTGATAAAAATGGCATGGGAATTCCCCACAGGGGAACCCCGAACCAAAATTTAAAAAAAAATGGTGTGGGGGGTCCCCCTAAATTCCACACCAGGCCCTTCAGGTGTGGTATGGATATTAAGGGGAACCCCGGCCAAATTTTTTTTTTTTAAATGGCGTGGGGTCCCCCTCAAAGTCTATACCAGACCCCTCAGATCTGGTGTGGATTTTAAGGGGAACCCAGTGCCAAAATTTTTAAAAAAATGGCGTGGGGTCCCCCCAAAAATCCATACCAGACCCTTATCCGAGCATGCAACCTGGCAGGCCGCAGGAAAAGAGGGGGGGATGAGAGAGCACCCCTCTCTCCTGAACCGTACCTGGCCACATGCCCTCAACATTGGGAGGGTGCTTTGGGGTAGCCCCCCAAAGCACCTTGTCCCCATGTTGATGGGGACAAGGGCCTCATCCCCACAAACCTTGCCCGGTGGTTCTGGGGGTCTGTGGGCAGGGGCTTATCGGAATCTGGAAGCCCCCTTTAACAAGGGGACCCCCAGATCCCAGCCCCCCTGTGTGAAATGGTAAGGGGGTACAAAAGTACCCCTACCATTTCACAAAAAAAGTGTCAAAAATGTTAAAAATGACAAGAGACAGTCTTTGACAATTCCTTTATTTAAATACTTCGTCTTTCTTCTATCTTCTTTCTTCTATCTCCTATCTTCCTTCGGTTTCTTCCTCCATCTGCTTCTTCTTCTGGTTCTTCTGGTTCTTCCTCCCACCACACAGGGCCTCCCATCATGGATGCGGCCCGAGAAGAAGGAAAGAAAACTCCACGGAGGAAGATGTCGGACGAGACCACCGGAGGAAGAACCAGAAGAACCAGAAGAAGAAGAAGATGGAGGAAGAAACCGAAGGAAGATAGAAGATAGAAGAAAGAAGAAGCATTTAAATAAAGGAATTGTCAAAAACTGTCTCTTGTCATTTTTAACATTTTTGACACTTTTTTTGTGAAATGGTAGGGGTACAAAACCCTTACCATTTCACACAGAGGGGGCCGGGATCTGGGGGTCCCCTTGTTAAAGCGGGCTTCCAGATTCCAATAAGCCCCCCGCCCACAGACCCCCACAACCACCGGGCAAGGGTTGTGGGGATGAGGCCCTTGTCCCCATCCCAATGTTGAGGGCATGTGGCCTGGTACGGTTCAGGAGGGGGGCGCTCTCTCATCACCCCCCTTTTCCTGTGGCCTGCCAGGTTGCGTGCTTGGATAAGGGTCTGGTATGGATTTTTGGGGGGACTCCACGCCATATTTTTTTACATTTTGGCGCGGGGTTCCCCGTAAAATCCATACCAGACCTGAAGGGTCTGGTATTTATTTTGAGGGGGACCCCCACGCCATTTTAAAAAAAAAAATGTGGCCGGGGTTCCCCTTAATATCCATACCACACCTGAAGGGCCTGGTATGGAATTTAGGGGGACCCCCCACGCCATTTTTTTCAAAATTTTGGTTCGGGGTTCCCCTGTGGAGAATTCCCATGCCATTTTAATCAATGAACTTTTATGTGTATTGTTGGACCGGCAATTCATTAATAGCCGCGAGTAGTTTTAAATGACTTTTTTCCCTTGAAATGTCATTTTGCTGTCAGACTGTTCTAAACACGGGAAACATGCGCCCATTTACAGGCATACTATAGACACCCCCCAGGTACAAAATTTAAAGGAATATTATACTTTTATTGTTTCACTTTAAGCATTATTAAAATCACTGCTCCCGAAAAAACAGCCGTTTTTAAAACTTTTTTTGCATTGATCCATGTCCCCTGGGGCAGGACCCAGGTCCCCAAACACTTTTTATGACAATAACTTGCATATAAGCCTTTAAAATTCGCACTTTTGATTATTCATGTTCGTGTCCCATAGACTTTAACGGTGTTCGTGTGTTCGAACAAATTTTTTGCCTGTTCGCATGTTCTGGTGCGGACCGAACAGGGGGGTGTTCGGCTCATCCCTAGTCAGTAGACACTAAAGTCATAATTGTTTCTATGACCTGGAATATAATATATAATTTGAATGACTTATAATCATATGTATTTTAAAATATCACTAGGTAGACAGAATTCTGATGTCTCTCAGAAATGTTTGAAATGAACTTTGGGCATGCTTTGTTTTTTTAAATAGCCCAGTTGTATACACAGATTTGGGGTCCTCACAATAATTATTGTTAAAGACTTTGTTTGATAATGGCTTGTCTCAACTGGGAAAACAATTGCGTTTGCTTAGTCTTTCATTCAGGTATATGAGAAAGTCACGCTTAAAATGTGAGAAAGGCCAGAATCGAATGTCTCTAGCCTAAAGGGATATATGCACACAAAGTGATAGTCACTGTGCCTAAAAATAAAATAATTGAAATAATAATAATAAGACACAGGAATTACTCATAAGTCTATACAAATGTGAATAAATAGACGGTGTAAAGGGTGATAAAGTAACAAATATATACCTCAAAACACTCTACCAAAAATACACTAGCGTCACTGTGAAACATAGATATTTCAGAAACACCATAAATTAATATATGTGAATAAAAAATGAATGAAATCTTCAAAGTGCAAATAATGTCCCTAATAACAGTACATAAAGCAAAATTGGTAACAGTCCAAGAAGTTGAATGAGAAAAAGTAAATCCCCAAGTGACAAGTGAATATAAGTAATCTTGCTGCAGTGAATAGGGTGCGTTGATGAACCTCCACCTTCAAAAACTGCTGCCTCTTACCAAAAGATGTTGGTCTCTAAATAATAGGAGACCTTACTGGGCGGATGGCTGCAACCCCAGCCCAGGATCTGTATGACAGGTACTAGATGTCATCTGGTCTATAAAAAACTCCTCAGCCGGCCGCACCAGAATGGTTGGGATAGGTCACCAAAAAAGAAACAAACAGCTCCACATAGCGTAAAACCTTACATTTATTGAATGGCAAGATCAGAAATACACTTACAGACGTCAGTAGTAAAGAAGCGTATGGAAAAGCCGGCCGGCTCTTGAAACAACCCGTTCCTTCCGAGTATTCGAATCGCGGTGTCGTTGGGACGTGGCTCCTCCTCCCTGCGATTCGAATATCCGGAAGGAACGGGTTGTTTCAAGAGCCGGCCGGCTTTTCCATACACTTCTTTACTACTGACGTCTGTAAGTGTATTTCTGATCTTGCCATTCAATAAATGTAAGGTTTTACGCTATGTGGAGCTGTTTGTTTCTTTTTTGGTGACCTATCCCAACCATTCTGGTGCGGCCGGCTGAGGAGTTTTTTATAGACCAGATGACATCTAGTACCTGTCATACAGATCCCGGGCTGGGGTTGCAGCCATCCGCCCAGTAAGGTCTCCTATTATTTAGAGACCAACATCTTTTGGTAAGAGGCAGCAGATTTTGAAGGTGGAGGTTCATCAACGCACCCTATTCACTGCAGCAAGATTACTTATATTCACTTGTCACTTGGGGATTTACTTTTTCTCATTCAACTTTTTGGACTGTTACCAATTTTGCTTTATGTACTGTTATTAGGGACATTATTTGCACTTTGAAGATTTCATTCATTTTTTATTCACATATATTAATTTATGGTGTTTCTGAGATATCTATGTTTCACAGTGACGCTAGTGTATTTTTGGTAGAGTGTTTTGAGGTATATATTTGTCACTTTATCACCCTATACACCGTCTATTTATTCACATTTGTATAGACTTATGAGTAATTCCTGTGTCTTATTATTATTATTTCAATTATTTTATTTTTAGGCACAGTGACTATCACTTTGTGTGCATATATCCCTTTAGGCTAGAGACATTAGATTCTGGCCTTTCTCACATTTTAAGCGCGACTTTCTTATTTCACAGATTATATGGTTTACTACTTTTTAGTCGCAGCTCAGGCAGGTTTTTGTGTTAAGCGCAGTATTTTTATTTCACATTCAGGTATATGAGTAATCCTTTATTGCAGGGTTGTGTCTCTTTATCTACCCACCAAAGACATGTAAATTTCTTTTGGTTTCTGCTTCGCAATTAGTTTGGTTATGTAAACTGGGATGGTTGATCCATTTAAAATGTATGAAGTCACAGTGACCTTTAGTTCACCGCTGTGTTAAGGCCTAACCGCTTTGCAACCATATATCCCCATCTTAAACTTATGAGAGATGGTTATTTCTTCATCATAATTACAACAATGTATTTATTTATTAAAGGTATTTATGCTGATAATTTACACTAGTGGTTCTCAACCCTGTCCTCAAGTACCCCAACAGGCCATGTTTTGGGAATTTCTCTTAGACAAAATAGCTGTCCAAAATACCAAGCCATTGACTTTAGTTTAAAACACCTGTGCAAGTGTAGCAGGCATGTTGTAATGCAATTTCTCCTTTTGGCCACAAGATGGAGACAGAGAGATGCTGCCTTGTCCTTCCATAAAACTCAGAGACACAAAGCACACTGGGAAAAAGGGGAGTTTCAGGAAGTGCTAAGGAGACTGAAGAGAGGGAAGGTGAGAGAAAAGAGAGAGAGAGAGGTTTTCCACACAGCACTACAGAGAGAGTGCTGACAGAAGATCTGAGGAGGGCTGTCTGAGGAGAGTGAGGAGAGCGGTCTGAGGTACCAGCATCTGATTGAGGGGAGAGTCACATGCTGACACCAGGGACTGTGTGACCCAGTAGAGGGAGAGAAACAGGAAATCCATGTGGGATCTGATAAGAGGGCTCTGGGACCGATTTTAGAGAGCCCAGAAACCACTCGGGGAACAGGAGTGCTTGCCCAGTAAAATATATCCCCTGGAAGTTTTCTGTGAGAGAAACAGAATTGAGAACTTTCTGTGACTGCTATTACAGAGCCTGGGAGCTGAACTGTGCTGTGTGTGCCCAGAGAGTGTTAGCCTGGAAGTTTGTGGTACAGCGCTCAGGGCTCAGGGCTGCAAAAAGCCACAGGACTGTTGTTGTGACCTGCTGATAAGGATGAGCTCCGGCGTGTTCGCACACCCACGTGCAGAGCCCGCCAGGAAGTCGGCACTGCGCTGCGCTAATCACAGGCAGTGAGACAGTGAGACATTTCCCGATGTGCGGCTGCAGAGATCGGGAAATGTCTCACTGCCTGTAAATAGCGCAGCGCAGTGCTGACTTCCTGGCGGGCTCTGCACGTGGGCTGTGCGAACACGCCGGAGCTCGTCCTTACCTGCTGACCACATGCTGTTGCCAGAGGATCTGTTCTGCCAGCAAAAGTGTGCAGGGACCAGGCTGTGGGCTGTTGCTATGCTGAACACTATTTAATGCAGTGAGGGAGGAGAGACTGTGCTTCTATTCCAGTGAGTTCCAGTTGCTCCCAGTGACCACGTGTTCCAGCTACCTGCTAAAGCTGCAGAGAGCTGGCTCAGGAGGAAGGACCCTTTCACTAGCCACAGAGGAACCCCTCAGGACTAGAATTGGTCATCAATGGTGAGAGGTTTCCAGCCACCATCTTGTTTACTTTAGTTAGTACTCCCACGCAAGGGCCCCATTACTGGCAGACTCTCTACATAGTCCCACTGGCCAGTGATTAGGCAGGACAACTTTGCATTAGGTAGTAGGCAGGCTGTATTAACTTTGAAAAATGCCATTTGTATTGCTGTATTGTGTTGGATTGTCATTATTCTGCAATTACAAGCCAGTATCGCTCACTAGTAGGGATGAGCCGAACACCCCCCTGTTCGGTTCGCACCAGAACATGCGAACAGGAAAAAAGTTTGTTCGAACACGCAAACACCATTAAAGTCTATGGGACACGAACATGAATAATCAAAAGTGCTAATTTTAAAGGCTAATATGCAAGTTATTGTCATAAAAAGTGTTTGGGGACCTGGGTCCTGCCCCAGGGGACATGGATCAATGCAAAAAAAAGTTTTAAAAACGGCCGTTTTTTCAGGAGCAGTGATTTTAATAATGCTTAAAGTCAAACAATAAAAGTGTAATATCCCTTTAAATTTCGTACCTGGGGGGTGTCTATAGTATGCCTGTAAAGGGGCACATGTTTCCTGTGTTTAGAACAGTCTGACAGCAAAATGACATTTTGAAGGAAAAAACCCATTTAAAACTACCCGCGGCTATTGCATTGCCGACAATACACATAGAAGTTCATTGATAAAAACGGCATGGGAATTCCCCAAAGGGGAACCCCGAACCAAAATTTTAAAAAAAAATGGCGTGGGAGTCCCCCTAAATTCCATACCAGGCCCTTCAGGTCTGGTATGGATATTAAGGGGAACCCCGGCCAAAATTTTTTAAAAAAATGACGTGGGGTTCCCCCTAAATTCCATACCAGACCCTTCAGGTCTGGTATGGATTTTAAGGGGAACCCCGCGCCAAAAAGAAAAAAACGGCGCGGGGTCCCCCCAAAAATCCATACCAGACCCTTATCCGAGCATGCAACCTGGCAGGCCGCAGGAAAAGAGGGGGGGACGAGAGTGCGGCCCCCCCCTCCTGAACCGTACCAGGCCACATGCCCTCAACATTGGGAGGGTGCTTTGGGGTAGCCCCCCAAAACACCTTGTCCCCATGTTGATGAGGACAAGGGCCTCATCCCCACAACCCTGGCCGGTGGTTGTGGGGGTCTGCGGGCGGGGGGCTTATCGGAATACTTACCCCTACCATTTCACTAAAAAACTGTCAAAAATGTTAAAAATGACAAGAGACAGTTTTTGACAATTCCTTTATTTAAATGCTTAAATGCAGACCCCCACAACCACCGGCCAGGGTTGTGGGGATGAGGCCCTTGTCCTCATCAACATGGGGACAAGGTGTTTTGGGGGGCTACCCCAAAGCACCCTCCCAATGTTGAGGGCATGTGGCCTGGTACGGTTCAGGAGGGGGGGCCGCACTCTCGTCCCCCCCTCTTTTCCTGCGGCCTGCCAGGTTGCGTGCTCGGATAAGGGTCTGGTATGGACTTTTGGGGGGTCTCCATGCCGTTTTTTTTTTTTTTTTGGCACAGGGTTCCCCTTAAAATCCATACCAGACCTGAAGGGTCTGGTATGGAATTTAGGGGGAACCCCACGTCATTTTTTTTTTAAATTTTTTGGCCGGGGTTCCCCTTAATATCCATACCAGACCTGAAGGGCCTGGTATGGAATTTAGGGGGACTCCCACATCATTTTTTTTTTAATTTTTGTTCGGGGTTCCCCTTTGGGGAATTCCCATGCCGTTTTTATCAATGAACTTCTATGTGTATTGTCGGCAATGCAATAGCCGTGGGTAGTTTTAAATGTGTTTTTTCCTTCAAAATGTCATTTTGCTGTCAGACTGTTCTAAACACAGGTCCCCCTTTACAGGCATACTATAGACACCCCCCAGGGACGAAATTTAAAGGGATATTACACTTTTATTGTTTGACTTTAAGCATTATTAAAATCACTGCTCCTGAAAAAAACGGCCGTTTTTAAAACTTTTTTTTTGCATTGATCCATGTCCCCTGGGGCAGGACCCGGGTCCCCAAACACTTTTTATGACAATAACTTGCATATTAGCCTTTAAAATTAGCACTTTTGATTTCTCCCATAGACTTTTAAAGGGTGTTCTGCGGCATTCCGGCGGCACAGTGGTGTAGTGGGTAGCACTCTCACCTAGCAGTAAAAAGAGTCGCTGGTTCGAATCCCAACCATGACACTACCTGCCTGGAGTTTGCATGTTCTCCCTGTGCCTGCGTGGGTTTCCTCCGGGTACTCCGGTTTCCTCCCACACTCCAAAGACATGCTGGTAGGTTAATTGGCTTCTGTCCAAAAATTGGCCCTAGTATATGAATGTGAGTTGGGGACCTTGGATTGTGGGCTCCTTGAGGGTAGGGACCGATGTGAGTGTGCGATGTATATGTGGAGCGCTGCGTAATTTGACGGCGCTATATGGGTACCTTAAATAAAAAGGGATAATTGTAGACACGCACCCACACTCACTCAGGTTGAACTGGATGGACTGCTGTCTTTATTCAACCTTACTAACTATGTAACCATGTAACCCCAAATTGTTCGCTGTTCGGCGAACTTGCGAACAGCCAATGTTCGAGTCGAACATGAGTTTGACTCGAACTCGAAGCTCATCCCTACTCACTAGCACCTGCCTAGTGCACGTTTGTGCACAAATTTCTTCTCAGGCAGATGTGGTGAATAGGGATGAGCCGAACACCCCCCAGTTCGGTTCGCACCAGAACCTGCGAACGGACCGAAAATTCGCACGAACGTTAGAACCCCATTGACGTCTATGGGACTCGAACGTTCGAAATCAAAAGTGCTCATTTTAAAGGCTAATTTGCATGGTATTGTCCTAAAAAGGGTTTGGGGACCTGGGTCCTACCCCAGGGGACATGTATCAATGCAAAAAAAACTTTTAAAAACGGCAGTTTTTTCGGGAGCAGTGATTTTAATGATGCTTAAAGTAAAAAAAAAAAAAGTGAAATATTCCTTTAAATATCGTACCTGGGGGGTGTCTATAGTATGCCTGTAAAGTAGCGCGTGTTTCCCGTGTTTAGAACAGTCCCTGCACCAAATGTCATTTTTAAAGGAAAAAATCTCATTTAAAACTGCTTGCGGGTTTAATGTAATGTCGGGTCCTGGCAATATGGATGAAAATCAGTGAGACAAACGGCATGGGTACCCCCCAGTCCATTACCAGGCCCTTTGGGTCTTGTATGGATATTAAGGGGAACCCCGCACCCAAATTAAAATAAGGAAAGGTGTGGGGCCACCAGGCCCTATATACTCTAAACAGCAGTATACAGGCGGTGCAAACAAGACAGGGACTGTAGGTTTGTTGTTAAGTAGAATCTGTTTGTAATTTTGAACGGGTACATTTTTAACGTGTTTAGCTCCAGCCAAAAAATCTTTTTTAAGCTTTTTGGAAAACCATAGGGAAGGGTTATCACCCCTGTGACATTTGTTTTGCTGTCTTTCCTCCTCTTCAGAAGATTTCACCTCACTTTTTGTCCCAATGACAAATGTTTTTTGAAAATTTGGGTTTTTTTGTGGAACAAGGATTGGAAAGCATCAGTGGAAAGGAGAAATGTTTTTCCCATATTAACTCTTACAGGAGAGAATTTCCCTTCCTAGGGGTAGATTTCATCTCACTTCCTGTCAGGGGCATGTCAGCAGGCGTCGGGTGAATATGCGTGCACGTAGGTCCACAAGGAGTGTTCCTGGACGAATTCAACCAAAATCCCCACCAGGGGGCGCCGGCGCGCTCCCGCGGATGCCCGTACGCGCGTTCGCGGGTGCGAGCGCGCGCTCGTGCGCGCGCCCGTTCGCGCTAGCGCCGGTTGGCGCCAAAGGGCCTTTAAAAGAGTGACAGGTGCTCATGGTAGCTGCTGTTCGTCTGCAACTCTGCACCTGAAAGTTCCTGTATCTGCCTGCTTGTTGTTTTGATATTGACCCGGCTACGTCTGACCATTCTCCAGTCTCCTATCCGACCCGGCTTGCCTGACCTTGTTACTGTGCTACCTGTTGCCGAACTCCTGCCTGTCTGACTACCCTTGGATCATCCCTCCTGTTTATACTCTGCCTGATCTCCTGCCGATCACGGACTGTCTGACCTTGCTTGCCTGTGTCCTGTGACGCTGCTTCCAGCCTGCCTGTTTGCATCCAGCTGCTGTCTTCGCATCTGTCTGCCAGCCTACCTTCCGGCCTGCACCAGTTACCTGCATCCACAGCACAGCCATCCCTGAGGGACATCCTTCCAGTTCCGGTGTCTGCTTCTGCTGGAACCTGCATCAGGCCCTCCTACCCACTGTGCTCAGGAGACCACTGTTCCCACTTCCAGCGGCTCCTGAACCAGCGCTTAAGAGAGGTCTCCTTCTACCAGTCAGGCTCAACTACCAGGTACCTCACAGTACGAACAGCCATGACTGAGCCTGCAGGAGAGACCTCTCCCATTCAGGAGATCTGTACGCACTTGGCAGCCCTCACCCAAGCAGTAAAGACTTTACAGGACAGTTATAACAGACTGGAGGGGCAAGTGCTAAACCTCAGTGGTTCCGGTGGTGTGGCTGCTGCACCCGCAGCTGCTCCAGTACAGGCTGCTGCACCACCCTCAGTGGTCATGCTTCCACCAGAACCAAGAGTCCCTGTTCCTGACAAGTTTTCCGGTGACCGAACTAAGTTTGTGGCCTTCCGCAGCGCTTGTCAACTGTATTTCGGATTACAGCCACGGACTTTTTCCTTGGAAGCCACCAAAGTGGGGTTTGTTGTATCCCTTCTGCAGGGAGAACCCCAGACCTGGGCCCATCGCTTGCTTGAATCCAACGCCATACAGGTCCAGACATTACCTGCCTTTTTTGAAGCCATGGCCCAGCTTTATGAGGACCCTCAGCGGGCTGCCACTGCTGAGGCAGCTTTGATCGCGCTCCAGCAAGGCCGTAGGCCGGCCGAGGACTATGTCATGGACTTTTGACGCTGGAGCGCGGATACTCAATGGAATAATGCAGCCCTACGCCACCAATGGGGTTATCTGAGGGTCTTAAGGATGAGCTTGCCCGGGTAGGAATGCCTGACACTTTAGAAGAGCTCATTGCCATCACTATCCAAATTGACCGACGCCTTCGAGAGCGCCGGTCTGAACGATCTTCCCAACAAAGTCGGCCTATGTGGATGACTGCCAGAGCCCCGCTGCCTGCCTCCCGGTATCTACCCTCTGCCGGGCCAAATCCCGTCAACCTAGCAACTGATGCCCCTGAACCCATGCAACTAGGACTTATGCGTACTACCCTGACCCCTGAAGAACGGGCACGCAGGCGCCAACTGAACCTTTGCCTCTATTGTGGCGGAACGGGCCACTACGTGAACAACTGCCCAGTGAAGATCCGTAAGTGTTTTTCTTCAGCTCCAACCAGTTTGTCCGCTTTAACAGCCAATGCCACTCAACTTGTTCTCCCTCTCTCATTTCAGCTCCAGGGAAGAACAATTCAAGTCAACGCCATTGTTGATTCCGGGGCATGTAGCTGTTTCGTTGACTCCACTTTTGCTACTCAGCAAAATCTTCCTTTAACAGACAAGACACATAGACTTTCAATTTTTCTGGCCGATGGATCCCATATAAAATCTGGGCAGGTCTCTCAAGAAACCCTTCCTCTGTCTGTTACCTGTTCACCTCAACATCGAGAGATCTTAACCCTGGACGTTATCTCATCACCTCTTTTCCCAATCATTTTGGGTATGCCCTGGCTTCAAGCCCACAACCCTCTTGTCAATTGGGCCACGGGCGAGATCAAGTTTGAGTCACTCTATTGTCAAAGACATTGCCTATCTGAACCTGTTAATCCTGCTACTACCCTACTATGTATGGACATTGACCCAGATCTGCTTCAAAATGTACCAGAGGTCTATCAGGACTTTGCAGATGTATTCAGCAAGAAGGGAGCAGATTCTCTGCCACCTCATCGCCCCTATGACTGTCCAATAGAATTGCTTCCTGGAGCTGAGATCCCTTTTGGGCGCATCTTTCCGCTGTCCGAGAAGGAACAAGAGGCGCTTAAGGTTTACATCAATGAAAATCTAGAAAAAGGCTTCATTCGACAGTCCACTTCACCAGCTGGGGCGGGAATATTTTTTGTCTCTAAGAAAGATCTCACGCTCCGCCCTTGTGTGGACTATCGGGAACTAAACAAGGTTACGGTCAAAAAACGTTATCCGTTGCCCTTAATACCGGAACTGTTTCAAAAATTACGGACCGCCATCATATTCACCAAATTAGATCTGAGAGGGGCCTACAATCTGGTCCGCATTCGGGCCGGGGACGAATGGAAGACGGCTTTCCGGACCCGTTTCGGGCACTACGAATATTTGGTCATGCCCTTCGGCCTTTGCAATGCTCCTGCCACATTTCAGCACCTGGTCAACGATGTGTTTAAAGATTTCCTGGACATCTTTTTAATTGTCTACCTGGACGATATCCTTATCTTCTCCAGTTCACTTGAACAACACAGGGAACATGTCCGTAAAGTCCTAGCTCGACTCCGCCTGCACAGATTGTATGCCAAAGCAGAGAAGTGTGAATTCGAACAAGAAGAGATTCAGTTCCTGGGATTAGTCATCTCCCCAACCGGTATTAAAATGGATCCTCAGAAAGTGTCTGCTGTGTTAGAATGGCCAGCACCCATGGACAAGAAAGGCGTACAACGCTTCGTTGGATTTGCGAACTTTTACAGAAAGTTTATCAGGGGGTTCTCTGCCATCATCTCCCCCATTACACAGCTAACGAAGCAGAATCTTCGTTTCCACTGGAACCAGGAAGCCCAGGAGGCCTTTGAAGAATTAAAAAGGCGTTTTACGTCAGCCCCGATTCTTAGCCATCCAGATCCATCCTTGCCCTTTATTCTAGAGGTTGATGCCTCCGAAGTAGCTGTGGGTGCTATTATTTCACAACGTCAGGGCAACAAGGACCTGATGCACCCTGTAGGGTTCTTCTCTAGGAAACTTTCGCCGGCTGAGCGGAACTACGATGTGGGGGATCGGGAGTTACTTGCCATCAAAACTGCCTTGGAGGAATGGAGATACTTGCTTGAAGGTGCAGTCCATCCAGTACTGATTTATACAGATCACAAAAATCTGGAGTACCTAAGATCTGCTAAAAGACTGAAACCCAGACAGGCCCATTGGGCTTTATTCTTTACATGGTTTTGCTTCCACATCACCTACCGGCCGGGATCCAAGAATATAAAACCAGACGCACTGTCACGCATGTTTGATAATCCTAAAGACTCTTCTGTCCCTGACACTATTTTGCCGGCAAATAGTTTTCTTCTCCTTCAGACAGACTTGCTATCCATGATCAGAGAAGCATCCCCAGAACCTTCAAGTCTTCAGGGGTCCTCCCTAACACCTAGAGATGGACTATTATGGAGGGGAAGTCAAATCTTCGTACCAGAAAACGTCAGAGTCAAGGTGCTGACGCTTTTGCATGACCATCCACTTGCAGGACATTTTGGGGTCCGTAAGACCCTTGAGCTGGTGCAGCGCACTTTTTGGTGGCCTAACTTAAAGGAATTTTGCAAGAAATATGTCGACTCCTGCTCTGTCTGCATCCAGAACAAAACCCCCAGGAACAGAGCGTGGGGACTACTAAGACCATTGCCTATACCAGATAGGCCCTGGAGGATGATAGCAATGGACTTTATAGTCGAACTGCCATATTCTGAGGGGTGTTCGGCGATCTTTGTGGTCGTCGACCGGCTATCCAAAATGGCCCACTTTGTGCCCCTAAAAGGAACACCTTCTGCTGTAGAGACGGCTCGTGTGTTCATTAGGGAAATTGTTAGGTTGCACGGGATTCCCGCAAATATAGTGTCTGATAGGGGGGTTCAGTTTACTTCACGCTTTTGGAGAGCCCTTTGTGAAAATTTGAAGATCGAACTAGCTCTGTCCTCAGCATACCATCCCCAAACTAATGGGCAAACTGAAAGGACAAATCAGACTTTGGAGCAATACATTAGGTGTTTTACATCTTTTGTGCAAGATGATTGGGTGTCCTTGCTGCCACTAGCAGAATTTGCGTATAATAATGCCAGTCACTCTGCCACAGGTCAATCCCCTTTCTTTGCTAACTATGGGTTTCATGCATCTTTTTTACCAGATTTTCTTTCAGAATCTTCAGTTCCAGCGGTCCAGGACACAGTGCAGTTCTTCAGTCGTAATAACCGGATCTTGCAGGAGGCGGTATCCAAAGCGCAAGCGGACAATAAGAAGTTCTTTGATGTGAAAAGAAGGGGAGATCTAAACCTTCAGCTTGGCGACAAGGTATGGCTGTCTACTAATAATATCAGATTGACATGTCCTTCCAAGAAGCTTGCCCCAAAATTTATTGGACCTTTCCCTGTGAAAAGGAAAATTAATGAAGTATCGTATGAATTATGCTTACCTGACTCACTTAAGATACACCCTGTATTTCACGTATCACTCTTAAAGCCTGCTGTAGATGATCCTTTTCCTGATAGGGGCACCAGGGTCCCTGAACCAGTTCTGGTGGACGGTAATGAAGAGTATGAAGTGGGATCCATCCTTGACTGCAGAAAGAGGTCTGGGCAAGTACAGTTTTTAATTAAGTGGAAAGGGTATGGTCCGGAAAACAACTCATGGGAACCTGACTGTAATATTCATGCCAAACGTTTAATTCATGCATACTTCTCTAACCATCCTGAAAAGAAGGCGTACCTGGGCATCCGGAGGCTGCCCGTTGGGGGGGGCAATGTCAGGGGCATGTCAGCAGGCGTCGGGTGAATATGCGTGCACGTAGGTCCACAAGGAGTGTTCCTGGACGAATTCAACCAAAATCCCCACCAGGGGGCGCCGGCGCGCTCCCGCGGATGCCCGTACGCGCGTTCGCGGGTGCGCGCGCGCGCTCGTGCGCGCGCCCGTTCGCGCTAGCGCCGGTTGGTGCCAAAGGGCCTTTAAAAGAGTGACAGGTGCTCATGGTAGCTGCTGTTCGTCTGCAGCTCTGCACCTGAAAGTTCCTGTATCTGCCTGCTTGTTGTTTTGATATTGACCCGGCTACGTCTGACCAGTCTCCTATCCGACCCGGCTTGCCTGACCTTGTTACTGTGCTACCTGTTGCCGAACTCCTGCCTGTCTGACTACCCTTGGATCATCCCTCCTGTTTATACTCTGCCTGATCTCCTGCCGATCACGGACTGTCTGACCTTGCTTGCCTGTGTCCTGTGACGCTGCTTCCAGCCTGCCTGTTTGCATCCAGCTGCTGTCTTCGCATCTGTCTGCCAGCCTACCTTCCGGCCTGCACCAGTTACCTGCATCCACAGCACAGCCATCCCTGAGGGACATCCTTCCAGTTCCGGTGTCTGCTTCTGCTGGAACCTGCATCAGGCCCTCCTACCCACTGTGCTCAGGAGACCACTGTTCCCACTTCCAGCGGCTCCTGAACCAGCGCTTAAGAGAGGTCTCCTACCAGTCAGGCTCAACTACCAGGTACCTCACACTTCCTGTTGTCTCCTTCCATTTGCAAGTAGGAGTCATTTGTAAGTTAGATGTTTGAAAGTAGGGGCCTGCCCTATATACTCAGCAGAAATTTGGGCCTTAGGTGTTGTTGTGGCCACAACACTGTAAGCCCTCACAGGGCCCTGCTGTGAAATATTAGATCAAGAATTGTAATTACATGCCCCTGTTGAACAGGAGCTGAAAAATTAGGCCTTAGGCACTGGTGCTGGTGCCACAACACTGCAACCCCTCACAGACACTCTAGTTGGAACGCAGGAACGAGCCCTGCTGCAAAGTATTGTATCAAAAATTGTAATTACACGCCCCTGTTAAACAAGGGCTGAAAAATTGGGCCTTAGGCACTGGTGCTGGTGCCACAACACTGCAACCCCTCACAGACACTCTAGTTGGAATGCAGGAACGAGCCCTGCTGTAAAGTATTGCATCAAAAATTGTAATTATATGGTATTTGGATTGTGAATCCATCTGCCATTTAATTTCTATGGCCAACTGTTTGCCAACATTCTTTAGGTGGAGGTCCCCATAAAATTCATATTACCTTATAAAGTTTCTTTATATTTGTGCACCTCCCATTAACCACCAGATATGCACTATAAGGGCTTGTTCACACAGGCTTTTACTGCTACCCAACTGCCCACCAAATCAAGGACATTCAGCTGCTTAGGGATTTACACAGATCGCGGCAAAACTCAAGCAGTGTTGCACTTAGTGTGTGGCCCCATGCCAAACACGACCCATTCAAGTGAATCAGGCCATGCCGCAAACTGCCATACAAATATGTGCAATGCACACTGTTGCAGTGTGGTGGTGCTGCATTTTCAAGGTTAAAAGGTTAAAGCAGCATCCCTGTCAAACACCTCTATAAAGCGATACAATATGGATTGCTTTTTAGAGGGGAGGCAAGGGCTGCTGCACAAATAAAGAAGGCCTTAAATGAATACAAATATATTAGAGCCTGGACTTTAAATCTTTTCCTCATGAGCAACAGTGTGTGCTTGATTAGCTTTAACAGAGTGCATGGGTAACAATAAGAGGTCACCTACAGTACGCTATCACACAGGGGGTTTACTAGCCATGTTAAATTAAGAATAAAAAAAGTTCAGTAAAATAATAAATAAGGAACCCGACAAAAGCCTTAATACTCCCTGCTCTCCATCCCGTCTGCTGCCGCAGAGAATCTAGATGGAGAGCGGGGTAATGAAAGATCAGGAGAACGAGTGCCGAGGAAGGTTATGTCATAACGCTCTGTGGCTGCCTGTCTTCCCGGATCGTATGATGAGCTTTTCAGTGCAGAGGATCATGTCTGTATTCAGCCAGTCCGCTTACTGCACAGCTACTCAGGGAGAGGAGGTGAGTGCTGCGGGGGGACCAGAGAAGTGCGGGGGCCTGCTAGTGGGAGGTAGAGGTGGGGAAGCAGATGCAGGAGGATTGGTACCAGTTGCCCTGCCCCCTCAATGCCGCGCCCGGGGCACGTGACCTCCCTGCCCCCCCCTAGTTTCAGCCCTGCTTTGCCATACTAATTTAATGTGTTAATGCATATGTGCTAATGTGGGTTGTGTCACACATTAGTGTGCATTGTGTTAAGGCAGCCCATTCAATGCACCAGAACGGATGAAAAAAACATTGGTTAAATATTTTTTTTCTGATACACTGCAATGCATGTGCATTGGAGCTGCATTACATTAGCATGTTGGGGGGGTATTCATAATGAATGGCACCACAACACATAAATGCATGTAACATGTGTTAATATGCATTGTGGTTACGTGCTTGTTACAGCAACACAAAACTGTTATTTTGTCCTCTTTGAGTGCCCCTGAGTCTTGATAAATAAAGACTGTATTTTGTAGTGTGTTTTTTCCTTAAAATTGATTCCAGTCAGTCACGTTTGAATACATTTAGGGCTTTGCTGAGTCCTAATGTAGGCCATTAATCTTACCATGCACAGTCTAAGCTGATTTTGCGAGTGGTCACAGAATAAATAAGTGCTCAGGACCTTTTTCTCTGCAATGGTTAATTTGTATTTTTAAAAGATTATTGCAGAATATGTTAAATCTTGAGATGTGTCATTATCATTGCCTACTATCAACTGGGAATGAAAAATTCCAATTGAGAATTGTAGGGGTGTAACTACAGACCCTAGGGGCCCATAGCCGACACCCCTGGGAACCTCTCTTTGCGGCACCTGATAACGTCAACGTGGTCAATACATGTCACTTATCTCAACATAAAGTACTGTATGCCTGAATAAGGGACAGAAGCTGTCAGCAGAGTCAGTACACTGCTAGGAACTGGAGTTGTTGTTATGCCGCGTACACTTCCTCACATAAGAGGCGTTGGCCCTCCTCCATTTCCAGCATTTTGCAGGCTGTCATGTAGGCATAGTCCTCTTGAAAACTGCGGGGGTTTCTGAGGGCCGCAGTAGCCTTCAGAAATAGGCCAATTTCTGCCTCCTTCAGGTTACTCCTCTTCCTGGCACTTTTTTGTGGAAGACCGAGGGGAGTGACCTGGGATTCGGGCAGGCTACTGGGCCCGGCCACCTCCTGGCTGCCACTTACCTCTGCCACCTCCTGGCTGCCACTTTCCACGGCCTCCTCCTGGCTGAGACTTTCCTGTGTATGAAAAATGGACATAGTTTTAGTTTTTGGTTTATCAATCACACACAATTTTCAGCTCATGACTGTTGCAAATTGAATTTAATAAATAGAAAAGACTATCATTCTGAACCCAGCATTTTTCATTCTTGTCACAATCATTTGTGGCCACTACTGTCTATTGATATGTAAAACAACTTGGGAAATCAGAAATTAGTTATCAAAACTAACATATATTTAAAGGGGTTGTAAAGGTAATTTTTTTTTTTTTTTTTTTTAAATAACAAACATGTTATACTTACCTTCACTGTGCAGCTCGTTCTGCACAGAGTGGCCCCGAACCTGGTCTTCTGGGGTCCCTCGGCGGCTGTTTCGGCTCCTCTCCGCAAGGACTCACCACCTTAATGCGAGCTCCCTCGCATGGTGGTTAGTTCTTGCGGGCGCGCTCCCGTGATACAGCCGGCGGCTATAGCCGCTCACTGTATCACTCGGCCCCGCCCCCCGGCGTGCCGCGTCATTGGATGTGATTGACAGCAGCGCAAGCCAATGGCTGCGCTGCTTTCAATCCATCCACTGTAGCCAATCAGCGGCCAGGCTGAGCGGCAAAATCGATGTCGGGAGCGAGCGGGGGACTTTCGAGGGGTCAGGTAAGCAAAACGGGGGGGCTGGGGGCGGCAGTATTGTCGGAAGTTTTTTCACCTTAATGCATAGAATGCATTAAGGTGAAAAAACTTTTACCTTTACAACCCCTTTAACATCATTAATTTGACAACCAGAAATATTTTGAAGAATGCTATACCTGACTCAATCTGGGCTCCTCCACATGTGGCTGCCTGGAAGGCCCAGGTTGGTCTTCGTAACCCTTAGCTTTGGGGAGAAGAAAGCCTTGAAGGAAGACTGGAGAGTGCTGGCCTGGGTACAGTCTGGCCTGCCAGAAAATGCAGTCTGTCGTAGTACCACAGCCTGGGTACATAAATGTCATCTGCTGCAGCTCCTGATCTCAGGGAATCCTGGACCTTGTTGTGGTCCCTAATATAAGTGCTCCTCATGCCACCAATTAGGGCCCTCAAATAGGAGATGTTTGTCGTGGGGATCACCGGCTTCACAATTCCAGCAATTGATCCAGCGCTGCCTTCCTCTTTGGTTTATTGTTATGAAAGGGGTTGTACCTTCGTTATAACGACCGTCGCTTCCGTTACTTCGTCCCCGCTCACAGATTGTATGTACGCTAAAGTAAAGTAGCTGAGAGGAAGGGGTTGCACCCCCAAAACACGTCCATTGATCCCCCATGATGGGAGCTAGTACGTGTTGACATTAGGCATGGGATCAGGAGGGAAATCCCCATTTTTAATCCCAATTTGTGTGCATCTTCAAAATTTGGCTTTTACAGGGGTGATATCACCCAATCTGATGAAGGCAAGATCAAAACAGTTTGGACATACTAATGTCTGATGTTGCCTTCACTTTGTTAGTTGAACTTTGTAAGTTCCTGAGTTCTGTAGATTATGTTTTGAAACATGCCTGTTTAACCAAAAAAGGCTATTTCTAATTAATGTGACAAAAAACAATGTTATACACCAAAGATGTTGGTTTGTTCAAAAACACTTTTCTAAACGCACATGTGAATGTGCTTTGAGTAAAAAGTTTTCTACTCAACAATGTGTGGCTTCTTCTTTCAATGATCAAAAGCAGTTTTTGGAGTAAAAGTTGGTGTTTACAGTGGCAATGGGGGATATTTACTAAAAGCAAATCCACTTTGCACTACAAGTGCAATTTGGAATTTCCTTTAGTAAATAACACCCACAGTGCTTTCTAATTTGCCTCAATCATGCCATTTTCATGACTCCACAAAATTCATTCATGGTGCTAAAAATGATGAATATTTTTGTCAGTAATGCATTAAATACATTAACAACAAAAACAAGGTATGTGTAGCAGACCCACAACATAATTATAGTTAGCTGAAGAAGAGATTGTCACCTCATGTATCAAATAAATTACATTTGCACTATTGAAGAAAATGTCCAAAAAGAAAAGCCCATTGGAGAACCTAGGAGACAGCTAAAAGATACCCAGGCAGTAAATCAAAGGAAATCTTTGTGACGGGAGGGCCCGTGGAACCCAGAATCCCTTGGAAAGTAGGGGATACCCTTGTTTCAGCTCCCCATACACCTCTTATGTCTAAGTCACCCTGTGCTATCCTGGGGTGAGAAAATATATCTTGGATTACTTAAAATGGGACAGTAATATTTTTCTACAATATCTCCCAGGATATATGTAAAAACTATTTTTGGTTTGTGTGATTCTGAACTCAACATGTTAATTGAGAGAGCTGATCACATCGTCCTCTGTACAATGTAGGAGACGGGCCAACTCCTAGTAGAGCTCCTGCTATTGTGAGAAAATGTCCTGTCGTTGTACTTATGATAATGTATAATCTACTGTGTGAAGCTCAGTGACAACAAGTCTGACCTGTAGTGAAATCCTAACAGGCACAGTTTTACATCGGCTGCTTAAAGGGATTAGTTAATTAGCTCATGTTAATTTGTTACAGGTGTATTGTTAGAGTAATATGAGCAGGAGGGGGGACCTTCTCTTCTACTGTATAAAAAGACTTGTATTCTGGTTATAATAAATGAGTCCATGTTAGCAGCTAAGCAAGTCTCGTCTTGTTTTGTGCTTATGAGCAATTGGAATATCTGATATCTGTATTCAGACTGGGAGGAAGTGGTATATGATGAAAGCACTCAAGCGGAGTGGTGTGACGTTCCGTTACATTGGTGGCAAGCAGCGGGACGCTTCCTGCAGTCTGGGACATCCAAACTTCCACCTGGATCCAAGGTCTGGATAGCAGGAGAGGAGAGGTACAGATACCAGCCACCATGGAAGAGGAATTCAGAAGGAGGTTGCGAGAGATGCAGATACAGCCAGACCAGTATCAGAGCAGGCCCTGCTGGGATGGTTTGATTCTATTCACTGCGAACTCTGGAAGGAAGCGGTAGCCCGTGAGCAGCGACATCAGGGAAAAGTTCTCCCCTCCATCCAGGAAAGGTACTGGTCGCAGTACGGATTGCGGGTGCTGTTTTTGGGAGAAAAACCTCACAAGGAGCAGACAGCTGAATTAAGCAGGCTGGTCTAGGCAGAAATGAAGCTGGATGAGAGCTACAGAGCCCTCTGGTGGCATGTATCCCAAGCATGTCCCTGGATAGCGGATGACAGCCCAACGGAAGGCTTAAGCTACGGTGGCCTGGGACTGTAGTATGTGAAACTGACAGGGGACACTAACTTTGGGAGTGATTTGGAGTGGCGGTTGGACAAAATCATGGATTTCAGAGAAGGGCTACTGAACATCTCGGAAGTGCACTGGGCACTGGAAAATATAGAGTTTCTGGCCGTTAAGGAATGGGAGCTGGAGATCGCCTACAGACGGCTGCTAGACTTTGCTCAGTGCCAGGGCTGGGCTCCCTTTGCCCGGGACTATCAGGAAATACCAGTTGACAACCCTGAAATCCTGGCTGAAGAGTCAGCAATGTGGCAGTGTAAGAGAACTGCTCTGGTGCACACACATGCGCATGCGCGCACTCACGGGCAACAGCGGTGTAAGAGAACTGCTCTGGCGCATACACGTGCGCATGCGCGCACCCACAGGCAACAGCGGACTTCCAGGGAGCTGATGCGCACGTGCGTGCGCAACGAACTGCGTGCACGCGCAGGAGTGCGTTCCTAACGCCAGTTGGCGCCTAACGGCCTATTTAGAGGGTGCTCTGACTCACAAACAGTGCTGACTGGTCTTCAGCTGTGTCCTGATCTTCTGATTCCTGTTGTACTCTACCTGATACCTGTTGCTGAACCCGGCTTACCCTGACTCTGCCTCTGGACCCTGTTACATTCCTGATTACCGTTTCCTGATCTCGGCTTCCATTTTGACCTTGCTTCTGCTCATGACTTTGTACTTCGCTGCCCGCCTGTTACCGAACCCGGCTATCCTTGAGACCCTGCTCCTGCTCTTCATCTTGCTCAAACACTGCCTGTTGTCCTGCCTGTGCCACGAGCCTACTACTCCATCTACAAGTTCTGCAAGCAACACTTACAGGCACTCGTGTTCCTCCTGGCCCTAGCCACCATCTGTTCCACCTTCAGTGGGGCTTGGGCTGGAGATACAAGGGAGGCCGACCTCGTCATATCAGACTCCTACCAGGTACGTGACAGGCAGAGTAATAGTGTGCTTTGCCAACCTGCCCCCACAGCTTTGGACGCGGAGGTCTTATGGCGGATGCAGCAAGTGCTGACTGACCTTGATGATCCTGTTTCTGCATGGGATGATCTTGGATGGAGGAATGTGCCTGTCCAGCAGCATGCCAGGGTATCGGCAGTGGAAAATCTGGAGATTGCCATCCCCAAAGCTGAAGTGCTGACAACAGGGCAGAGCTCTGCTAACCTCTGCCCAGCACCGATAGCATCTTCTGGGTTCCATGGACAGGAGATGGTGAACCTCTATCCCCAGACACCAGTTGCAGAGACAGGGGATTTGATAAACTTTTCTGCTGAGGAAAAACAACCAGATGAGCCTCCAGGAGAAGAGCTGGTATCAGGGCCATACTTCACTGTGCTCTGTCCAGCACCAACAGCAGTATCTGTGGAGTTCCAGGGGGCTGGGGCAGTTGGCCCATCTCTCCAGCCACAGATTACAGAATGTATGGACTTAATCTGCTGTTCATGGATGTTATAGATTATGCATCACCTGCTCAAGTACTGGCAGCAGGACAGAGTACTGCAGACCCCTGCTCCACACCCATGGCAGTTTCGGAGGCCCGAGGTGAGAAGGTGATGGTTCCTCTTTCCCAGTGGATTTCAGAGATGCAGGGAGGAGAAGCAATCATTCCCCCTCCCCAACAAGGGTTTGTGCACCTGGGAGAAAATACTAGTGAAAGGGAGTTCCAAAAGCAGACGACGCCCCAGAATGATGACACCAACCCAGCTGAAGCGCTGGCAATCGGACAGAGGGTCCAAGATCTCTGCCCCACACCTGCGGCAGTTCTGGAGGCCCAGGGTGAGGAGGTGGCGGTCACTCCTGAGAAGCAGATCAGGACCCAAGGAGAGAATGCAATCGGCATCTCACAACTGCAGCTTGATCTGGTGTCGGTGGATGGGCCTGCTGTCTCCACTAGCATAAACCCAGCAGAAGTGCTGGCAACCGGGCAGAGTGCTACCAAACTCTGCCCAGCACCGGCAACAACTACAGAGTTCCAGGGAGCTGGGGCAGTCGGCCTCCCTCCCCAACAGTTAGCCGGAGCAGATGGTGTGAGGTTTCCAGCAGAAGGGTTGGCAACAGGGCAAAGTGCTGCTGGCCTCTGCCCTCAACTAACAGAGGACAGATTTCCTGTAAAGGTGGATGGGACTTCAGTCTCCACCTGTATACCCCAGGGATGCTGGGCAGTCGGCCCAGATGCTCAACAGCATGACGGACTGAGCCCAGCCACCCTGTCTTCTCTCCAGCGGCTAAAATGACTCCAGGGGGAAGGACCAGGCCACACTTCCCCCCAGCAGCGGGTATGTTCTCTGAGAGAGGCAGAGGTTGGCTGGGTGAGTAATGCTCTGTGTCAAGGAATTAGTAAACCAGACTGTGTGGACTGCACAGAAGAAACCAGAAACGTATATAAGTGAATAAAAATGGTGTTTATTTACATAAGTGACAGATAAGTGAGTATAACAGTGCACAACCAACCACAAGACCCACAAACAACAAAACAGTATATACAATAAAATGGGAGATACCGGAACCGTAAACAGTAGCCAGGCCGAGGTCATACACCGGGAGATCAGCAGATGGTGAGGACGGGAAACCAACAGGACAGGGAGAGGATGGATGGATGGATGGATGGGATACAGGGCAGGGATCCAAGGTATCCAGGAAGAGAGGGCACTGGACCAGGAAGGGCTCGGGATAGGGATTGGATCAGATCAGGTCAGGACAGGGCAAATGCAGGCTCAAGGTCAAAATAGCAGGCAGCAAGGTCAGAATGCAGGGAGAGAGACACCAAGGCAAGCATGTGAGGGCTTGCCGGGTATTTATCAGCCTGCAGTAATTGCCCTCACGTTACACCTGAGCGCAAAAGGTGCTGTCTGCTCCATACTGCCGGAATACACCCGTTGGTGGACACAGGTACTACAGCCCAAGGCTGCAACAGTGCCACCAGCAGGTGAATCCTCTTATTACAGGTCCTGGGTGATGGAAGACACCCACTGGTGGACACTGGTACTGCGATCCAAGAGACCGACAGCGCCATCAACGGGTGAACCTTTTCATGACTGTACCCACCCTCAAAGGAGCGGCCTCCAGACGCTCCAACTAAATTAAATTGTCCAAAGTTAATGGCCTCACACCAAACAACGGATGAGGGCACATCCGGCCTTGGCATCGGGTACTTTAGACTGGGTAGCGGATACATCAAACCAGACAGCGGGAACATCAGAGCAGACAGCGGGCACATCAGAGCAGACAGCGGGCACATCAGAGCAGACAGCAGGCTCTGGGTCGTCGAGCTGGGCAGCAGGCTCTGGGTCGTCGAGCTTGGCAGCAGACTCTGGTTTGTCGAGCTGGGCAGCAGGCTCTGGGTCGCCGAGCTGGGCAGCAGGCTCTGGGTCGCCGAGCTGGGCAGCAGGCTCTGGGTCGCCGAGCTGGGCAGCAGGCTCTGGGTCGTCGAGCTGGGCAGCAGGCTCCGGGTCGTCGAGCTGGGCAGCAGGCTCTGGAACATTAGGCCGAACAGCGAGCACTGTAAGGGCAGGCTGGATCACAGGCACCAGCTCAGCAAGCTGGGTAACGGGCCCCGGCCCAGTGGGCTAGGTAACGGGCCCCCAGCTCAGCAAGCTGGACACTGGGCACTGGTCCGGTAAGCCGAATGACGGGTACAGGCTTAACAGGCCGAGTGACGGACTCCGGTTCAGCAGACTGGGTAACGGGCACCAGTTCAGCAGACTGGGTAATGGGCACCGGTTCAACAGACTGGGTAACGGGCACCGGTTCAGCAGGCTGAGACACGGGCATCGAAACTTCAGGCTGAGACACGGGCACCGAAACTTCAGGCCGAGACACGGGCACCGAAACATCAGGCTGGAAGGCAGGCAACGAGACATCAGGCTGGAAGGCAGGTACCAGGATATCAGACTGGAAAGTGGACACATCAGACTGAGAAGTGGGCACATCAGACTGAGAGGCGGGCACATCAGACTGAGAAGCGGGTACATCAGACTGAGAAGCTGAGACATCAAGCTGGAAGGCAGTCACCGAGTCATCAGGCTGGAAGGCGGGTACATTAGACTGGAAAGCGGGCACATCAGGCTGGAAGGCAGGCACATCAGGCTGGAAGACAGGCACCAAGACATCAGGCTGGAAGGCGGGCACATCAGACTGGAAAGCGGGCACATCAGACTGGAAGGCAGGCATATTAGGCTGGAAGGCAGGCACATCAGGCTGAAACGCAGGCACATCAGGCTGGAAGGCAGGCACATCAGGCTGGAAAGCGAGCACCGAGACATCAGGCTGGAAGGCGGGCACATTAGACTGGGAAGCGGGCACATCAGGCTGGGAAGTGAGCACATCAGACTGGGAAGCGGGCACCCGAGACATCAGACCGGGCAGCAGGTACTGGATTTTCAGACTGGACAGCAGACACAGGCACTGGCACGTCAGGCAGAACAGCAGGTGCTGGCACAACAGGCAAAACAGCAGGTACTGGCACAACAAGCCGAACAACAGGTACATCGGACTGGACAGTAGTCACTGGAGCGCCAGACTGGAACATGGACGCTGGGATGTCAGGCTGAGCAGCAGGTACTGGGACCTCAAACTGGACAGCGGGCACAGGCATTGGCACAACAGGCTGAGTAGCAGACACTGGCACATAAGGCTGGGCAGCGGACAGGAACACATCAGGCTGGGCAGCAGACAGAGGCTCGTCAGACTGGGAAGCGGGCACATCGGAATGGAGGACAAACTCATCGTACTGGACGGCAGGCACCGAGACATCAGACCGGGAAGCAGATACTGGAACTTCAACCTGGGCAACAGATACAGGCGCTGGCACATCAGGCAGAACAGCAGGTGCTGGCACAACAGGCAAAACAGCAGACTGGGTAGCAGGCACTGGGACGTCAGACTGGGTAGCAGGCACTGGGACGTCAGACTGGGTAACAGGCACTGGGACGTCAGACTGGGTAGCAGGCACTGGGACGTCAGACTGAGCAGCAGGCACTGGGATGTCAGACTGGGCAGCAGGCACTGGGACGTCAGACTGGGCAGCAGGCACTGGGATGTCAGACTGGGCAGCAGGCACTGGCATGTCAGACTGGGTAGCAGGTACTGGGTTGGCAGACTTAGGTGGGTCATCAGGTTCAACTGGCGTGAACGGAGGCTGGAATAGGTTGCTTGGTGTGGAGGCAGGTTGGTTTACTGGCTGGATTGTGTGGGTCGGAAAGAACTTTCGTTTCTTTTTTGTTTCAGCCACTGCAGCTTTGTACGTAGGTGCAGGGCTGTAAGAATAGAAAGTAGCTGGGCAAAAAGAAGACCAAGGAACAGTGGCTGGAGGAGGGTTTTGTGGGATTGTTACAGGTGGAGGAGAAGAGGCAGGTGGATTGAAAGCAGGATAGGTGCAGTGAGTAGAGACTGGGTAATAATACTTGGTGGAAAGCTGTGTATACTGGGCTGTAGCTGAGGTTGCCATGAGCGACGGGGGAATAAATTCTTGGGAAGGCAGGTGATTAATGGCAGGGCTGGGTTGTTGTGGCTTGGCTAAATAAAGGAGATCTGACCATGCCTGTAGCACAGGTTGAACAAACATTGATTCGTACACAGGCTGACTAACCAGCGATTGCACTGAATGGATGCAATCAGACAACATCTGCTGTGAACAAGAGGCATACTGTTTCATGAAAAAGGCTGGATCATCCTCTAATAACCATACAAGGGATTCAACTTGGCCATAATTGAAGGGGGGAGAAAAATCATCGCTTCCTTCGAGAAAACATGACAGGGCTGGTTTTGCACATAACCATATCGGGGCTGAACATCTTCAAAAGACATGTAACCCTGATCCACTAGAGAATGAGCTGATCGGATCGTTTCCATCAGCTGGTCCCTGGTCCAATCTTTTAAAATCTGGTGGCAATATTCGCCATCCTCGTCCGCTAGCAGAGAATAATAGGTAATTTCATTTAAATCCATCTTAATACGTCCAACAAAACAGGGTGTTTCCTCAGTGCAGCCACATCTGGTAGGGATGGCCTTGGTGTACTGTCAAAGAATTAGTAAACCAGACTGTGTGGACTGCACATAAGAAACCAGAAACATATATAAGTGAATAAAAATTGTGTTTATTTACATAAGTGACAGATAAGTGAATATAACAGTGCACAACCAACCACAAGACCCACAAACAACAAAACAGTATATACAATAAAATGCGAGATACCGGAACTGTAAACAGAAGCCAGGCCAAGGTCATACACCGGGAGATCAGCAGATGGTAAGGACGGGAAACCAACAGGACAGGGAGAGGATGGATGGATGGGATACAGGGCAGGGATCCAAGGAATTGGATCAGATCAGGTCAGCTCAGATCAGGTCAGGACAGGGCAGGGCAGGGCAAATGCAGGCTCAAGGTCAAAATAACAGGCAGCAAGGTCAGAATGCAGGGAGAGCGACACCAAGGCAAGCATGCGAGGGCTTGCCGGGTATTTATCAGCCTGCAGTAATTGCCCTCACGTTACACCTGAGCGCAGAAGGTGCTGTCTGCTCCATACTGCCGGAATACACCCGTTGGTGGACACTGGTACTACAGCTCAAGGATGCAACAGTGCCACCAGCAGGTGAATCCTCTTATTATGGGTCCTGGGTGATGGAAGACACCCACTGGTGGACACTGGTACTGCGATCCAAGAGACCGACAGCGCCATCAATGGGTGAACCTTTTCATGACACTCTGTTTGGAACAATTTGTTTGGGGTACTGTGTGGGCACAGGTATTAGAGGACTGGAACTATGGACTAACTTTGGAGTCAGCCCGTCTGGGGTCTCCGCCTGTGTTAGTCTTCTGCCGAAAGGGGAGAGATGTGACGGGAGGGCCTGTGCAACCCAGACGGGCCGACTCCTAGTGGTGCTCCTGCTATTGTGAGAAAATGTCCTGTGGTTGTACTTATGATAATGTATAATCTATTGTGTGAAACTCGGTGACAACAAGTCTGACCTGTAGTGAAATCCTAACAGGCACAGAATCGCATTGGCTGCTTAAAGGGATAAGTTAATTAGCTCATGTTGATTTGTTACAGGTGTATTGTTAGAGTAATATGAGCAGGAGGGGGGACGTCCTCTTCTACTGTATAAAAAGACTTGTATTCGGATTCTAATACATGAGTCCATGTTAGCAGCTAAGCAAGTCTCGTCTTGTTTTGTGCTTATGAGCAGTTTGAAATATCTGATATCTGTATTCAGACTGAGAGGAAGTGGTATATGACGAAAGCACTCAAGCGGAGTGGTGTGACGTTCCGTTACAATCTTCTTTCAGTTTAGGTTCAACAATTTACTCGACATACTTCTGTCTTACTTTGCGGGCGCTTTGGGGGGGCAAGCCAGGACAGCCAACTTCAAGCGCCCTCAGGGTTTCTTGTTGAAGTCTGGCCACAGGCCCAACTGAGGCCACATAGTTCATTGAATTTCTCCTTAAAGAGTTGTGTAGAATGCAGCATGCAAGGATTATATGGTTAAGTTTATATTCCGCCATGTTGATTGGCGTAAGGAATAGGCGGAACCGGCTGGCCATTATCCCAAAAGCGTTCTCCACCACTCTTCTGGCTGTGGCCAGACGGTAGTTACAAACCCTCTGGTCCGGGGTGAGGGTCCTCATGGCTTCAAAACGGTCGGCTGGTCAGAACGAACTAACAGAAAGCACTGAAAAACAGAAAGGCCGGAGCTGAAAATCAGATACGAGCAGACAAGAACGCACTGAAAATCAAATGCGTACTAGAAATACGAACCCACAAGCACAAACTGAAGAGCAGTAACGATCGTAAAAGCAGGAGGCTAAAAAAGCACGAATCGTCTGTCACCAAACTTCTACTAACACGAGATTAGCGGAAGGAGCCCAAAGGGTGGCACACTTGGTATTGAACGTTCTCTTTCTAGCGCCGCCGTGCGTGTTGTACGTCACCGCGTTCTTGACGTTCGGAAATTCCGTCAACTTTGTGTGACCGTGTGTTTGCAAGACAAGTTTGAGCAAACATCCGTCGGAAAAAATCCATGGATTTTGTTGTCGGAATTTCCGATCAATGTCCGATCGTGTGCATGGGGCATTAGACATTAGTTAGAGATGGAAGCAGTTCAGGAAATTAACTGGATTCTGGGAATTAGACAGATGAAACCATTGTTGTTTTTATAGACATTTTAGAACAGAAACATTTGTCAGTTAATGCATTTTAATGGCCAGAATAAATGAAACACACAAATGCACATAAATGCCTGTGCAAAATTTTAGCTATTACCACATTTTAAGCTGCTTTTCTTCTGCTAAGCAGAAATGTGTTTAGAGTAGTTGAGAAAATGCTCAGTATGCATGAGGCCTAATATAAGATCTCAAGGCTTGGTGTAAATTTTTATCAACCCCCCACTCCTTCAACCAACACAACAAGCATATGTTGTAAAGGCAGAGGTTTTTTTTTATCTGAATGCATTCTATGCATTCAGGAGGCACCCCTCTTAGTACCTACCTGAGCCCCTTCTCTCTGCAGCGATGTCCACTATCTCCTCAGCCATCCAAGACACTCCTCCTGATTGGCTGAGACACAGCAGCGGCTCCATTGGCTCCCGCGGCTGTCAATCAAAGTCAGGCAGCCAATCAGGGGAGAGAGGAGGCGGGGCCAGGTCGGGGCTCCGTGTCTAAATGGATACACGGAGCTCTGACTCAGGTTGGGTGCCCCCTGTAGCAAGCTACTGGCTGAGGGGCACTCAAAGGAGGGAGAGACTAGGAGCAGCAAAGAGGGACCCGAGAAGAGGGGGATCTGGGCTGCTCTATGCAAAACCAACTGCACAGAGGAGGTAAGTATATGGTAAAGTATATGTATAAGTATATGTAAGTGTATGTTTTTTTGTTTTTTTTAATAAACGAGCCTTTACAATCACTTTAACTGTCTTATCAGTTTTTAGCTGAGAAAACATAGTGGGATATTTTACATTGCAAAAGATATATCCAATACTTCTAGGTACATGGAGCATGTGACTCACCCCCTTCCCCCTATGTGACATTGCTGGTGCTTTGTGATTGACCTGTGCTTAAATGAAAAAAGATTTCCTAGCTCTGTATAAGTTCCAAGTCACAAACTTACACAAAGCTTATTCTTTTTGAATGGGCTGGAGAAGAGAAGAAAATGGGAGAGTGTTCTGATGAAAAGGGATAAGGCACAGGCCACTCAGGTTCACCTGTTTTTGATAGGTACCTGTCCCCACTTCCAGGAGATGGGGCTGCGGCGCCATCCCTCAGAAGTTCGGCCCTTTCTCTGCCGCCAGACCAATTAGAAACAGCAGCGCGCTTCACGCATGTGCAGTAGGGAACTGGCTGTGAAGGAATGGCGGCGGCTGCACCTGACAGCCGATCCGAAGAGCGGCTGGGGTGCCGACATCGCGGGCTCCCTGGACATGTAGGTGTCCATATATTAAAAGTCAGCAGCTGCAGTATTTGTAGCTGCTGACTTTAAATTTTTTTGTGGGGGAGGGGACTGGACCTCCTCTTTAATGTGATACTAAACACACACTGTTTAATTTAAATTGTCCCTTCTATTACTGTATGTGGATGATGGCACTGTAATCATTTTAATTTAAAAAAATCGAAGTATCTTTTTCCTAATTGCTATACAGCTGTCACATGACCCAGCTCTTTCCCAGCCTGTCTGCAGGGAAACATAAGCAATAGGAGCCTCTAGTCCTCTGCCACTGGTCACAAAAAATACCGTAAATAAAAAATCCTTTAAGAATACAGAATAATAAAAAAAAATAATCTCGATAAACTGTTTTAAATTGTCATACAAATATATATTTGGAATCAAATCTTTATTTATTTTTTGGCAATAACATGGTGTGGGTGGATATTTGCCAGCCACAGCCTGTGTCTTACAATAAGAGGGAGGAGAAGCCTCCATCAATCCACATGTAATATCCTGTTGTAATTGTGCTTAGCTGGTTAGTGGGCGTGGAGGAGAAGGGAGGGAGTGGGCTGTCATTTACCATTGTGTATACACCCACATGTGTGTATGTGTGCTCAGCATAGAAACTCACTGAACACTGAGCATGTGCATATCACTGCTCTGCAAAATCCCTAGCTGAATTGGGGACATGAACAGAAGGTGGAGATAGAGAGCAGCAGGACCAACCAGGTTTTTTTCAGAACACAGAAAACAAATCTCATAGTGACTGAGTGAGTATGAACAGCACGCAATACACCATTTGTTGATGATTTTTTATGATGTGGGTTTAGTGACACTTTAACCACTTACAGACCGGAGGATTTTTCCCCTTAATGACCAGATATTTTTTGGCTATTACGGCACTATGTCACTTTAACTGACAATTGCGCGGTTGTGCGACGCTGTACCCAAACAAAATTGACGTCCTTTTTTCCCCACAAATAGAGCTTTCTTTTGGTGGTATTTGATCACCTCTGCAGTTTTAATTTTTTGCGCTAATGTGCCGCCCCAACGGGGCATAGAATTTATATATATTGTTCCTTAACCATTTTCTATGGACTTTTATATTTAGTTCACATGCTGCCATCTAGGGACCTTTTGTGGTAATGCACTTGTTTCTTATGTCATTTTTCCCTTATGTTATGACACACTTCCTTTATATGTAATGCTCCACCCTTCTTCCTGAGTTTTGTACTTCCTGTGTCATGGATGCAGCTATAAGCCACATGTAGCAGGGCACATGTATTCTGCATTGTAAGCTACAGACAATATCATCTTTTGACCGCATAAATACTACAACCTATTTATCTGTTTGTATCCTGTCATTTGCTGTAACCTGATGTTCATCTTGTGGATGGTATCGGTATTTGGTGAGTTCAAACTATCTGATGAGGATTGCCCTCAGAGATTATATCTTATACAGGCCAGGCATAGAGGTCTCACAAGGGATAAATCGCTTCACAACAATCCGAAAAGCTATAAACCAAAAAAGGCGACAATTTTGAAACAAAAACAATATTTTTTACTTTTTTGCTATTATAAATACCCCCCCCAAAAAGCGTATATTGATTGGTTATAGCGTCTACAAAATAGGGGATATGTTTATGGCATTTTTATTTATTTTTTACTAGTAATGGTGGTGATATGCAATTTTTAGCGGGACTGCGACATTGCGGCGAACAGATCGGACACTTTTGACACTTTTTTGGGACCACTGACATTTATACAGCAATCAGAGCTAAAAATAGCCACTGATTACTGTATAAATGTCACTAGCAGGGATGGGGTTAACACTAGGGGGCGATCAAGGGGTTAAGTGTGTTCCCTGGGAGTGTTTCTAACTGTATAGGGGCTGGGCTGACTGGAGGAGGAGAAAGATCACTGTTCCTGATCACCTAGAACAGCGCATCTCTCTCTAACTCCCCTGTCAGAACGGGGATCTGCCTCTTTACATTGACAGATCTTCGTTTTGGCTCTCATTTCCGCGATCGCGGGTGTCCGGCTGACAGCGGGCGCGTGTTACTTAAAGGAGCTGACTTACACATACGCCGATTTGCAGTAACGTGCCGACCTGCCGCCGTATAACAACAGCAGCTGGTGGCCAAGTGGTTAAAGTCACTGCCTTATATGCTGACCAAAAGTGTCAGTCCTGTACTTATAAAGACCAAAACATTAAGGCTTTCTAGGTCAAAAAATACTATATTTTATACTAAGTTTTCTTTCAATATTACCTTTCTATATAAACCAACCCTGTCAAAAAGCTAAAATAAGCCAAAAAGCTGTCTCTGCAAAAGAAGTTAATACTTAATTCTTCCACTGCCTGCACTTCCCAATGCTGCTCAGAAGTCTTCTTTGAAGTGTTCTAAGAAACCAATGCTCCTGGTCTCCATTTGCACTCTGAGGTTTTTCTTGCTTACCCCAGCATCACTACTGTGTCTTGTAGTGACATGTAGGTTGGCAGGAGGAGCTACTGAGTGCAGAAACACTGGAGATTAGCATTCCTGGAAATGTGGATTTCCCTTTAGTGAAGTGGCAGTGGCACAGGCAGTGTGAGAGGTGAGCATATATTTTCTATTTTTAAAGGGAGATATTTTTTCCAAATCTTCTTGGCAGGGTCACTTTTATGAAATGAAAGTGCATGAAATCCTTTAACAATATTTTCAGGTTTTATATGGGGTCCTATAGTGACATATAACATTGTAATCCAGAATATAATTTGCAGGACACAATCCACATAATTCAACCAATTCAAATTTTGTATGTATATTAAGGTGTACCATGCTGATATTCCCCCACAGTAACTACATTTGAATATAATAAACACACTGTGATCATTAATAACAATAAACGTATAAACATAGAAATAAAAGTCCAATGAAAGTTTGGAACTTCCTGAAGACGCCTGCCAAAGGTGAAAGGCATAGTATCGTAATAGCAGCGCCTGACATCACTTCCAGTAACAAAACTTCCTGTTGATGGAACGCACGTCGGCTCAGTTGGTTGGAGCGGCGGTGTTCAGGGTTGTACATGCCTGTTGGACATACTAAGTCCTGGTAAAAGGAGACTATGGAATGCGAGTGTGTTGTATGTTCAGTTAAAGGCTTTTTTTTTTTTTCTACTTCAAAGAGAAGTATGGGGCTAACCGCCGGAGTGGCAGGTGATGGGAAGGAGCTGCTGACCAAGATGGCCCCTTAGGGAGATCGAGTGGCTGACACGCTGCAGACGCTGCAGACGCTGCAGACAATGGCAGTCTGGGCGGCTGATATACATGCCTAGCCATCTAATGCTGATTGCTGAACTCTCTCCTCGACACTAGAGTAATCCATTTTGTTAAACTAAAGAAGCTGGAGCAATGGAGGTTGTAACGAGAGGCGGCTGAGGGAGATTGGGAGATCCGGGAAGGAACTGTACCTGTGGAGTGCCGAGAGCGAGACCGAGGACGAAGCCAGGAGACGGTGTGCGAAGCTGAGCGGGAGTCTCTGCGTGTCGGCACGCGCAGACAGCAGGGCTGGTTCGCCTGGGGACACGCTCTCCGGCGGGGTTTCTCGGGACACAAGCGGCAGAGATCAGGAAGACCCAGGAGCTCTCTCTGCCTAAAGGCAAACGGACGGAACTTCAGCCGCATAGGTACTGTACTACACAAAATCGGGGACGAGACCGGCGAAGCCAGAGAATCAGGTATGGCTATGGAAGAAATGTAAAGTAACATTAAGAATTGCATAAAGATTGCATAAAGGACCACAAAGAGCTATAAACTTTAAATATAAACTTTAAATATACTTTGAAGATTGACACTAGGAGGTTCATAGGGCTCTGAGCAAGTAAACTATCTCTGGGACAGATCTAGTTAAATCTTATCTTCTGACGCGACATATCAAAAGGGATACTACACCAATAGGACTCCTTTACCTCCCCAATTTAAATCAAGGACATAAAGACAGGGGGTTAACACAGGATATAAGGAGGCAATACGCGGCGCCCTGATATATATTTTTTACATCTAAGGAAGATATAAAGAAAGAGGCAAGCTTGATAAAACAATCACAAACTCAGTAATCACTTTATAGAGGGGACGGAGGGGAGGAAAAAGAGATAATAGAAATATGGCGCCCAAGAAGGGTAACAAAACACCTCAATCTCAAAAGAACAAGAAAGATAAGATGGAAAGTAAAAATAAAAACCCTACAGGGGCACAATCCACACAAACATCTGATATAAAGGAGATTTTTCAACAATTACAATTGCAATCTCGCTGAACAATTCAAGCATTACATACATCACAGGAAAGCTCAAATATAGCGGAAGTATTGGTAACATCTAGATCGTCAGGGGAAGAGCAAGGGGATCATCCCAGAAATAGCTCACCAATTGATACAACAGGTTCATTATGTGAACAAAAAAAAGAGGATAAAGAAAATTGGGATATGAGAACATATATTCAATCTCTCCCAACCAGGGCAGATATGAGTCAATATGTGCATAGGCTGGAAAAATCATATAAAATAGAGATACAAGAGCTTAAGATATCCACAAAAAATACACAAGAAAAAATGGCTATATTAGACACCAGAGTCTCAAAAACGGAACAAGAACTGACGAAGATAAAGGAAAAAATACAGAAGCAAGGGAATCAAATAAATCAAGTAATAAAACAGCCTAGACGAACAAGAAAATAGAAATAGAAGATCCAACATAAGAATTAGAGGTTTAAAAGGAAGACGTGAGTGTAAAGGAACTTATAAGTAAGAGAGGGTTTCCGCGCTCAGGTGTGCAGCCTCCCCTTAGACACACCCCCTGGGGGGTGAGTTATAATACCCTTGCACTCCAACCTCATAATTTTACCATACCCCAGCTCAAAAAAATGGACTTCATATACTGGGCTAAGGAATTGGTATCACCATATATCACCATTCATATATATAGGGAACTTATTTTAAACGTAATACACTACGGGAGCCCTGTTTCTTTCCTATGTGGATGACCATATCACGGACGGGTTATTACATCTGGAGCGGGAGCACCCAGGAACAGCCCTACTGGAATCTAGGACGCTACTCCACGGCCTGGTACTACATGCCTATTACCCCTGCAGGGGTGCAGGGAGCTGGTGAGTGGGCATCCTTGAGGGGGAGCACCGCAAGTCACTGGATATCAGCTGTTTTCTATCACGAAAGTAACTAATCATAAGAACTTTGCTGGAACATTATACAACAATTTTTTGCTGGAACTATATATTTTTTTTATGTGTGTTTTCAGATTTTTTCACATTTTTCAGACTTTTATTTATTTACATCAACTATTTACATTTTTATGTGTATAACATATGGTGAACTAATTTAAGATCTATTACACCTCTCATCATCTCTTTTTTGGATTTGGATGGGAGAGGGGTTCAATATATGTTTTGGTTTTATGAGTTATCACCCTGTATGTATTGATCAATGATTTTTTGTCACCACACCACTTGCAGAGGGGATTTCTACTGGTTAGATTCCTTTTCATGCAATAGGCGGGGGTGTGTGTTATATATACTGCACTAATTTGGAAGGTACACATACCTCAGTTATATGTATGAGCAATCTTTTGGCTTATATACACTAGCACGGTCTATTCATTTATTAGTTTTTAGGAGCACACTCACTAACTAAAGGGTCCTCTGCTGAGTGTTTTTTTCTTGTTTTGCACATAGTAGCACAGATTATTTAATTACAATAGGTACCCCAATATAGGTAGCGCCACTTACCCCTATCCTTAATTTTTCTAAAGGAACTTATAACAACGCTACAGAAAATCTTTCAGGAAATAATTCAGGACATTGATATTAAGGATTTAATAATTGATCGAGCACACAGAGTAGCGGGAGTAAGGAGAGTAGACCCTAATAAACTACGGGATGTCATCTGTAAAATGCACTACGCCCATATAAAGGATAGAATTATGCTTGCAGCAAGTCAAAATAAAAATATCAAAAACATAAAATGTGCAGCGCTAAAACCTAATATGAAGGTGAACAAAACTCATATATATATATGAAATATATGTGCACCAAAAGCATAACTTAAAGGTGATAGCAGATCAAAAATTGACACAACAATAAATTCGATGGGATGTTTGGTGAAAAACAAGTCTCCCATAAAAGACTAAAGCAGATGTCTTACCATATGAAAAAAAATGTATAATTCTAAAAAAATAAAAAATGCGAATAATATAAGTGTCAAAACACAAAAGGAAGATGCATACAAATTAAATGTGCAAATAAAGTCCCAATAGTAGGTAGTGCAAAGAATTCAAAACTGATAAGTCCATATACAATGTGAATTAAAATCCAATGTGAATATAATCCAAAGGGAATGTGATACAGGTTAGTCCAACATCCAGAGTAATTCACACCCAAGTGAGATATGAGGCTCCTTACCAGCTCGAGATGACCACCATAACAGTGGTCTCACCAGGCATTTGGGAAATTATCAGGTCACCCACAAACCTATGCCGATATCCACAGTTGAAATCGTGGTACTCAAAAGACAAAAGCAAAATATGCTCCCATAGTGTAAAATTGCAAAACAAGTGGTTTATTGAGCTATTAAGGTTGCACTTACAGAAATCTTCATCCGTTAAAAGCATGTAGCAAAAAGTAAGAATCGCGGCGTCTCCACGAACTTCCTCACGCTTACTGTGTGTATCCCATCAGTCACAAAGGAAAAACGTAACTGATGGGATACACACAGATTTAAATTCACATTGGATTTTAATTCACATTGTTTATGGATTTATCAGTTTTGAATTCTTTGCACTACCTACTATTGGGACTTTATTTGCACATTTAATTTGTATGCATCTTCCTTTTGTGTTTTGACACTTATATTATTCACATTTTTTATTTTTTTAGAATTATAATTTTTTTTTCATATGGTAAGACATCTGCTTTAGTCTTTTATGGGAGACTTGTTTTTCACCAAACATCCCATCAAATTTATTGTTGTGGCAATTTTTGATGGGCTATCACCTTTAAGTTATGCTTTTGGTGCGCATATATTTCATATATATATATGAGTTTTGTTCACCTTCATATTAGGTTTTAGCGCTGCACATTTTGTTTTTGATGTATTGGAGTTTAGTATTAGACTTTTCGTGCTGGCGGCTTTTACACTTTATTTCTTACTTTTCAATATATATCTTTTTAGCGCAGCGTTAACCTTTTGGGTTTTTTATTATTTACAAAATAAAAATATCCAACATGAGGGAGATCCATTAATATTCTTCCAAGATTTATCAAAATTCACACTGGATCGGAGAAGAGCATTAAAGCTCCTGGTGGAACAACTAAGAAGGAATAATCTTCAGTATAGATGGAAATTTCCATTTCAACTACAAGCTCAAAGAGAGGGACTTATTGCAACATTTAGGCCCCTTTCACACTGGGGCGGTAGGGGGCGACGGCGGTAAAACAGCGCTATTTTTAGCGCTGTTTTACCGCCGTATTCGGCCGCTAGCGGTGCGGTTTTAACCCCCCGCTGGCGGACGAAAAAGGGTTAAAACCACTCGTACAGCGCGGCTATAGCCGCGGTATTACTGCGGTATAGCCTCGCTGTCCCATTGATTTCAATGGGCAGGAGCGGGGAAGGAGCGGTGAATACACCGCTCCTTCCCCGCTCCAAGGATGCGGCTTGCAGGAGATTTTTTCTTCTCCTGCCAGCGCACCGCTTCAGTGTGAAAGCCCTCGGGCTTTCACACTGAACAAACAGTGGAGGCTGTTTAGGGGCGGTTTGCAGACGGTATTTTTAGCGCAATAACGCCTACAAACCGCCCCAGTGTGAAAGGGGCCTGAGAGATTTGGAAGATCTACCGAAGTTTTTGGCAATTCTTAATATTCCAGAAATAGAACTGCCGGACTGGCCCATTTCATATATCAAAGTATTTAGAAATCCCTGATGGGATACGTGTGGAGGGGTTGGGGGAGGGGGGGGGAACTTGTTATAATTATATAACTATATATTGAGCAAATAAGAAAGATTAAATAAACTAGGTGGGTGGAAGTAAAGGGAGGTAGGGATTATGAATGGGGGGGGGGGGGGGGTGGTTTGAATAACTTGATATATTATGTAATATAAAATGTAATAGATGTGGGCATGACACTAGAGGAGGGGTGATGGGGGTTTTTTTTTTTGTTTTTGTTTTTTTTTCTTTTCTTTATTTTTTGGAATAAGTTGATATAATATGTAACACAAAATGTAATAGATTTGGGTGTGACACTAAAAGTCATTTTGGAATAATACGATATAATATGCAATATAAATGGAATAGATTATTTGGGTTTGACACTAGAAGGGAAAGGAAAAAAAAGAAAGAAGGAAAATGAGGGAAAAGGGAAAGATAAGGGAACGGTTTGTGACTAAAAGTCATAGAGATGGGTGTGAAATATAAAATGTAATTGATTTGGGTGTGACACTAAAGGAAAATAAGGTGATGGTTTTGGGTTTTTCTTTTTTTTTTCTTTTTTTTTTTTAATAATTTGATATAATATGTAACACAAAACATAATAGATTTGGGTGTGACACTAAAGGTCATCTTGGAATAATATGATACAATATGCAATGGAATAGATTATCTGGGTATGACACTAAAAAGGAAAATAAAAATAGGGGAAAAAGGGAAAAATAAGGGAATGGTTTTTGACTAAAAGTCATAAAGATGGTTGTGAAGTATAAAAGTAATAGATTTGTGTGTGACACTAAAGGAAAATAAAGTGATGGGTTTTTTTTTGTTTGTTTTTTTTGAATAATTTGATATAATATGTAATACAAAATGAAATAGATTTGGATGAGGGGGTCCTTTTTTTTTGGGGGGGGGGGGGAATATAGATAAATGCATATGTGATGTATATGTTTTGAGATATCTCCCCTACACCCCCCCCCCCCCCCCCCACATACTCTTTTCTTTTTTTTTATTCTCTAGCTTGGAGAGATACCCTCCCCAACATTTTTTAGGATTGGGAGAGAAAGGGAGGGAACAGGAAGAGGGTATAGAAAGGGAAAATTAGTAATATCATAGAAGAATAGTGGAAGAGGGGAAGATGGAAGGGAAATGAAAAGGAAAAAAGAAGGGAAAAGAGAGAGAATGATATACAAAAGGATAAGAAATTAGCATCTAAAGCGCAGTGTATGGCTATCGATTGGGCGACAGATCTTGGTCACCAGTATCCGGTTCCCCCACTATAGGGAACTTACCTTAGTTAGTAAGATAGACTTCATATAAGTCAAATAGATATAGGGTAGTTTGTGAGTAGTGTGTGTGTGTTTTTTTTTTTTTTTGTTTGTTTTTTTATGGGGGAGGTTAAATTCTGTTCCTTCAATGCAAGAGGCCTCAACTCTCCTAATAAAAGAAATCAAATTCTAAACTTATTTAACAAACAAAAAATAGATATCATTTTGTTTCAAGAGACACATTTTCGTTCAGATCACATTCCGAAACTTAACAACCGAAATTACAATACTTGGGTACATGATACATTTCCCTACTCCAAATCAAAAGGAGTATCCATTGCATTTCATAAGAACATACCTCATAAAATATTGCAAAAATATAAGGGTAAGGACGGGAGATCACTAGCTATAAAAGTAGTGATATTTGGAAGAATTTTTACAATAATAAACCTATACCTACCAAATTACGATCAAATAAAGACTGGAATAAGGGTTTTAAACAATATGCTGGAAAAGGCGGAAGGTACAACGATTGTGGGCGGGGATTTCAATTTCATTCTGGATCTAAAAAATTATACAACTAACACCCACGCTCAGAGAAATAATAGTCAGATAGAGAAATTTAAAGAGTTACTAACAAAGTACCAACTAGTGGACATCTGGAGGGTACAGCATCAAATGGATAGGAACTATTCATATTATTCAAATATACATGATTCTTATCATAGGATAGACTATTTTTTTGTTAACCAATCTGGAAGGATGACGGCCATATCATTAGACATAGGGGGGTTTTTATGGTCAGACCATGCACCGATATATCTGTAAATTAAAGTAATAGAACATGTCAAAGCAAAGGGAAACTGGAGATTAAATGACAACCATCTTAAAGACAAAGAATGTGTTGAGGATATACTTAAAACAATAAAGGAATTTTTGCTAGTACATGAGAAAGATGAAACATCAGTCCCCATGCAATGGTAAACATTAAAGTGCGTACTAAGGGGGACGCTCATAAAGCATGGCTCAAGACTAAAAAAAAGCAAGGAACAAAAAAAAATCTCAATTAATAAAAGAAATAGAGAAATTGGATAAAGAACATAAACGGGATCTTAACCCGTTAAGTAAAATAAAATTGAAAAGTAAAAGATTAGAATTGCAAGCCATGCTTGATGAGGAATCTCTTAGGATAAGGGAAAAAAATAGAGCACAATGGTACCAATACGGAAATAAGACTGGGAAAATATTGGCCAAAATATTAAAGGATCAACAACCCTCAACTTCCATAATAAAAATATTAAAATCAAACGGGGAATTAACATACGAACCAAAAGAAATATTAAAAGAATTCCATACATATTATTCCTTGTCAAGAGAAGTTTATTGAGTATACAATGTTATAAAGATACATAAAGTAAGTTTACAAGGATCTATAAAGTAAGCTCATTGTTTTACACTAGGGTTTATATAGGTAAATATCATGGAATTTCAAATATTAAACATCGGGTTCACGTAAACCTAAATTAAAGATATATATCATTTCCTTAGTTACTTTTGTAGGTATTTAAATGATTTATACCTACTATACATATTGTTTACAAGTAGAGTGTATATAGGTCAAATAAATTCTGATAATGAGCTTTAATCGTAAGGTGGAGAAAAGGAAAGAGAAAGAAGAAAAAGGGTTGAAAGGTAGAGGTATGGTCCACAAGGTTGTCCCGCTCGTCAGTTTATTATTCTTTTTAGTTCTCTTTGAAGCCTTAGAATGGGTGTCTCTGTAAGTCATTTAATCTGTTACCATGGCAACAGGACAGAGTCATTGAAGTTTGACAGGAACTGTTGTTTTATCCAAGGATGCCAAAGTTTTTCAAATTTTGGAATTTGATTTTGATCGATGGCTACCATCTTAGCATGGGACATTGTATTATTCATTCTGTGAATTGTTTCTGCTAGTACCAATGTAGGAGATTTCCATGCCTTGGCCACTGTTTGTTTTGCAGCCGTTATTAGTTGGATCATAAGTTTGAATTGAGAGAGTGTTAACCATTCCGGTTTTAGATTAAGTAAAGTTAAATATGGATCTGGTTGTATTATTTTTTTAAATATTTTAGATGCAATCACGAAGACTTCCTTCCAGAAGGTTTGGATTACTGGGCACGTCCACCATATGTGTAAATATGTGCCTATTTCTGGGCATCCTCGAAAACAAAGAGCTGAGGTATTAGGTGAATATTTTGCCACTCTAGCGGGTACAAGGTACCAGCGAGTTAGGACTTTATAATTTGTCTCCAGTGCTAAGATGTTGGGTGAAGATGACTTAGATGTGAGCCATATGTTAGACCAGTCCGTGTCTTCTAAAGTTCGTCCCAGGTCCTCCTCCCACCTCTGAACGTAAGAGGGTCTATTAAGATTTGCTACTCCATATAATTGATTATAAAGTGATGAAATTGTACCTTTAGCAAATGGATCTTTTGTACAGATTGATTCAAAAATGGATAATTGGGATAATGGTGTATCCCCCTTTAGGAATGGTGTATAGAAATTTTTGATTTGGAGATATCTAAATATCTCAGAGTTTGGTAGATCATATTTTTCTCTAAGCGATGGGAATGAAAGGAATGATTTAGATGCTATGAAGTCATTTAGTGTCTGAATGCCTGATGTTGTCCAAGCTTTAAAAGAATTTGGGTAGATCCATGCCGGATAAAAGGCCGGATTTCTGATAAAAGAAAGGAGAGGATTGTGTGGAGATTGTAACTGATATTTGGTTTTTAGTTTATCCCAGAGAGATAAGAAGTGTTTAGTTATGGGATTATGAATTTTAAAGCGGTCTTTAGGATCAAGCCATAATAAATTTGATATTAATAGAGGGTCATTTTATGAAGCCTCTATAAATACCCATAATGGGATTTCCTGTTTTGCATGGTATTTGGACAGACTGGCCAAATGTGCTGCTCTGTAGTAGTTAGTAAAATTAGGGTATCCCAGGCCTCCTTTATTTTTGGGAAGATGTAGTGTGTGTATAGGTATACGTGGTTTAGAAGAGCCCCATATAAACGAAGTTGCTCTTTTTTGTACTATTCTCAAAAAATAAGAAGGAATTGGAATAGGGAGGACTCTGAATAGATAAAGCAATTTGGGTAGAATAGTCATTTTGATTGCATTAATCTTCCCTATCCAGGATAAAGGAAGTTGCGACCATTGTTTTATTAGATTTGTGATCTGTCTTAATACAGGAGGATAATTGGTTGAGAATAAGTCAGAATGAGATGCTGTTAAATGAATTCCAAGATATGGGATTGATTTTTCTGCCCATGTGAATGGGAGTGCAGCCCTAGCCGGGATCAATTCCATGTTTGTGAGTGAAATATTAAGCACTAGGCATTTCTTAGGATTAATCATAAGGCCGGATAGGGCTGCAAATCCATCAAGAGCTGGTATTAAGTTAGGACCAGAGACCTGTGGTGATGATAGAAAAAGTAATATATCGTCTGCAAATATACATAGTTTGTGTGTAATACCTCCTACTTCAATGCCAGTTATAGTTTGGTTTGTTCTGATGTATTGGGCCATGGGTTTGAGTATAAGGGCAAATAATAAGGGAGATAATGGGCAACCCTGTCGGGTACCTCTTTCGATATTAAAGGCTTCAGATTTGTATCCAGCATATTTTATATAGGCTTTGGGTTTATTATATAATGCTTTGATCCATGTTAAAAAGTGGGGTCCAAAACCCCATTTTTGTAATGAATATTGCATATATTGCCAGGATACTGTGTCAAATGCCCTCTTAATATCGAGAGATAGAAAACATAAAGGGATTTTCCGTTTTTTAGCAATATGTGCCAATAACACTGCCCTGCGTATATTATCGCCTGCCTGTCTATTTGGCATGAAGCCTACTTGATCTCTATGTATTAATTTTCCTATAATGCTATTGAGGCGTTTTGCTATTATTTTTGCTAATAATTTAATATCGAGGTTTAACAGAGAGATAGGCCGATAATTCACACAGGAAGTATCATCAGAAAGGGGTTTTGGGATCATACAAACAATTGCCATTAGTGTTTCTTGCCGAAAAGAATGTCCATCTAGAAGTTTGTTAAAAGTTTCAGTGAGAATGGGAGAGAGTATTTCTGAGAATGTTTTATATTATAAAGCCGAGTAGCCGTCTGGGCCTGGTCTTTTGTTAAGTTTTAGGTCTTTTATGGCGTTAGCAACTTCATCTATAGTTATAGGCTCATCCAAACTGCTTTTTTGATTCTGAGATAACTCAGGTAAGGTTATTTTTGAGAAGAAGGATTCAGCCTCTGTAGGATTAAATTCATTGTTTGTCTTGTATAAAGTTGCGAGATGTGAGTGAAATTTATGGACTATTTTAACTGGATTACAAGTGTAAACATTTTTTGATAATTTCAAACGTATTGGTTTGAAAGATTTGTTAGTTGAATTTAATGCCCGAGCCAAATATGTACCTGGTTTGTTTGTATTCATGTAGAAATTGTGTTTGGAGCGTTTGAGGGATTTATCAACTGACTCAGTGAGAAATAGATCGTATTCCAATCTAGATTTTTCCAGATGAGATTTTGTACTCTGAGATGGATTATCTTGAAATGATATGTAGGCTGCATTAAAATTGAGTTCTAGTTTTTTTGCTAGATTTTTGCGTTCCCGTTTAAATAGTGCCATTTGTCTTTGTATTGTACCACGCAAGACAGGCTTATGAGCTTCCCACAGTGTTATTGGGGAGATGTCTGTTGTATTATTAATTGATATGTATTCCTTTAAAGCTTGTTCAATGGCCATCTGATGTAGTGGGTGTTTGAGCATTATGTCCGGTAAGTACCACGTTGGGTCATGCGCTTTTGGTATGGCTGAGGCTATAGTAGTGTATACTGCATTATGGTCAGACCACGGAATTGGAATTATATCTGATGCAATAATTTCTGGTATCATTCCTATTGTTAGAAAAATATGATCTATTCTGGTGAAGGTGTCAGGAAAAGCCCTCTTGCAGTTTTAAACGAATGCCTGTGCATAGAAGCGCCATCCGGCGCTCGCGGGCGCGCAATAGCGCCAATGGCGCTAATAGTGCTAACAAACGTACGCACATGCGCAATAGTACCAATATCTCTATTAGTGCTAACAAACGTACGCGCATGCGCAATAGCGCCACTTGGCGCCAAAGATAGGCTATTTAAAGAAGACGGTTTCAATGCTGCCTTGCTGTCCGGTCTACAGCGTTTCCTGAGACCCCTGCTACCTTGTTACCAGTTTTCTTGTATCCAGTACTTACTTGGCTTGTTCCTGACTTACCTGCTTGCTGCCCGCCCCGATCTTGGCTTGGACTCTGACTATTCTCTTGGTTTGCCCTTCTGTACCTGATCTGCCCGCCAGTACCTTGACCCGGCTTGTCTGCATCTCCCTGCTGTCTGCAACCTGCTGCGGGACTACAGTGCACCTCCCTGCTGTCTGCAACCTGCTACGGGACTACAGTGCACCTCCCTGCTGTCTGCAACCTGCTACGGGACTACAGTGCACCTCCCTGCTGTCTGCAACCTGCTGCGGGACTACAGTGCACCTCCCTGCTGTCTGCAACCTGCTACGGGACTACAGTGCACCTCCCTGCTGTCTGCAACCTGCTACGGGACTACAGTGCACCTCCCTGCTGTCTGCAACCTGCTACGGGACTACAGTGCACCTCCCTGCTGTCTGCAACCTGCTACGGGACTACAGTGCACCTCCCTGCTGACTACAGGATCCTGCCTTCTGCTCCAGTGTTCCAGTCAGTCACTTGTGCCCCTCTGTACTTTCGAGTCCCTGTTCACACCTTCAGGGGTTCTTAAGTCAGAGGTATACGAGAGGCCGTTCTCTGCATTCCGGGCTCCACCTACCAGGTACGTGACAGAAGGTTTGATGAGGGTGCGAGAAATAAGTGAATTTCTTTTTCATTGGGTTACTTTCTCTCCACGAATCTACCAGATTGTATTTGGAAAGAAGTTGAGAAAAAGGTAATCTAGAGGTTATTTTGGATGGTGTAAAAGGTGATTTATCTAGAAATGGGAGGAGGACCTGGTTCGAATCCCCACACATTATCACTGTTCCTATTTTGTGTGTATTAATCACTTGTAATATATGTGAGAGGAATGGTGTAGGTTGTTTGTTAGGAGCGTAGTAGGAAATCACCGTGATTGCTGTATCCATTATATAACCCATGAGTATCAGGTATCTACCTTCTGGGTCTTTAATTTCTGATGATAAGGTGAATGGTGTGGATCGGTGAAATGCAATTAGAGTTCCCCTTTGCTTGGTACAAGCAGAAGCCGTGTAAATTTGTTGATAAAAAGGAGAAATATATTTTGGAGTAGAATCTTTGGTGAAGTGTGTTTCTTGGAGGCATACTATGTGAGCCTTCTTGTTATGGAAAGTACGGAAGGCTTTGGTCCTTTTTTGAGGGACATTTATTCCCTGAACATTCAGGGAAAGTATATTCAGTGGTGCCATGGCAATAGATCAAATAGTTTTGACTTACTTTTTGTTATGCAGAGCTGACTGCGCAGATCAACCTGTGTGGACTGAAGAGATGAATAGATAGAAAAGAAACCAGTGAATTCTGGAGTAAAGAGTAAACAAAAAACATATGAGATTAGATGATACATTGTATAAATTATTTTTTGCAAGTAATCACAATTTACCCGTGAAAGAGAATAAATATCTCTCTCAGGGGAATAAGTGCCTTCGTCACACTCCCACATAATATGGTTGGGAGAATGAGGAGGGCTAATGGGGGTACACGGATCTTCCGCTTACAGGGGAGAAGTGCTATGTCAAAAGACATCAAAATGATGTTTCATTAATTGGAGTGCAGAATATAGTTTTTGTTGAAATTATTTATTCCAGGGTGGTTGTATGTGGTTAGTCTTGCCCTAGGCTAAATAATTCAGTTAGAAAGGTACTGTTAATAACTTTGGTATTGATGAAGATAGTTTGAATTATTTTGGGATTTTAACCCTTTTAGAGTAAACAATTACATATTTTATTCATATGTAACTGTTTAGATATGTTAACTCATAAAATTGAGGTTGTATTGCTTCAGATTAGAATAAACAAAAACATAGTTCTAGGAACTAGTTAGGTAATAATATATTTGTTTTAAGAAAAGAAAGAAAAAGCTTCCATTACTTCTGCATTATTGAACTTATTTGTCCTAAAAAGTAATAAATCTATTGTTATTACCTGATGATAATATATAACTGAACAAGAATTTCCTTATTTCACTTATATATTCTAAGGCTATATGAATCAGAAGTAATAAGAAATATAACTGGAATGTAACATGATCCCACACAGTGTGTGACTATCAGAATGCAGTTACATTCAGTTATGAATATAGGTTTTTTATAGAGAACCATCTCTTAGTATAATAAATGAAGAGATATCAGGAATTAGGATGTCAGTCCATTGAATCTTCTTGGTCCATGGATGACGTGGCATAACGGCCTCTTTTGTGAGAATGATGATTCCCATTTTGTTCTGAAATTTTCTGGGTGCTGCCTGAAGGTGAAGATGATGCCATTCTTCTGCGTGCGGGAGTGTTGCTGCTTGTGGGTTCTGTCAGATTTAATTTTAAAAGGGTTTTTTGTAGTTCATCTGCTGATCTGCTTCTGTAAATTGTACCTTGGTAGTTAAATCTGACTGAAAAGGGGAAGGCCCATTGATACATAATGTTGTGGCGTTGCAGTTCCATTAGTTGGGGTTTCATGGATCGTCTTTTATTAATAGTAAGTTGGGATAGGTCAGCAAAAATTTGATAATTGTGTCCTTGAAAATTAAGTTCCTTTTTTTCTCTTGCAGCAATTAGTATTTGTTCTTTCGTTCTGTAATAATGAAATTTTGTGATTATATCACGTGGGGGTCCATCTTTCTTTTTGGCTGTGAGGGCTCTGTGTACTCTGTCCAGTTCTAAACGTTCAATAGGGATATCTGGCTTTAGTTCTTGTAATAGAGCAGTAATAGTAGATTGCAGGTCTGTCACAGTTTCAGGTATTCCCCTTATGCGCAAGTTTGAACGTCTGGCTCTATTTTCGTAATCTTCGAGCTTAGTTTGAGGTATTAAATTCTCTTTTTTTAATTGTTCCAATTCTGTTATATTTTCTTGGGTTGTAATTTCAATTTCATCCATTTTTATTTCTAAGGCTGCGGTGCGGTTTCCCAGCTCTCTTATTTCTTTGGTTAGGCTTTTTGTTATTTGGTCTGAGGTTTGTTTTAACCGCTTCAATACCCGGCCATAGTCAAATGACGTCCACAGATGGGATCTCCCATCCTGGGTGGGCGTCATATGACGGCCTCGGCTTTCCGCCGCTACTGCGGGCCCCTGGGGGCCCGCAGAGCGGCGATCGGGGTACCGTTGTGTCCCTCAGGACACAGCCGTTCCCCGATGGGGGTATTGAAGCGGCGGCGGCGGCGGGCGGCGGAGCGTCGGTAACGGCGGATGCAGAGCGGCATTGGGAAGCGTGTATGAGGCGGGTTCCGGCGGAAGAGGAGTGATCAGAGCGGTGATCGGGGCTGAGGCTTTTCCCCTGGATACAGCTCAGCCCCGATCACTGTAGCCAATGACATGGCTCTGCATCACATGACCGGCTGTGTCCAATCACAGCCGGTCACTAATGTAAATAAACACACAGTCACACAGTAACTGCTGTTGCTGGGCTCTTCTCCTCACACACCGATCCAGTGTGAGGAGAAGAGATCAGCTAACAGTGAGTTACTAATTACATGTACTACTGTGCCCAGATCGCCCCTCCTAAATAAAGAGTACCTGTCACCTCAGTACCTGTCACCTCAGTACCTGTCACCTCAGTACCTGTCACCTCAGAGTACCTGTCACCTCAAAGTACCTGTCATCTCAGAGTACCTGTCCATCACCTGCCACCAGAGTACCCGCCACCTCATCACCTGCCACCAGAGTACCCGCCACCTCATCACCTGCCACCAGAGTACCCGCCACCTCATCACCTGCCACCAGAGTACCCGCCACCTCATCACCTGCCACCAGAGTACTTGCCACCTCATCACCTGCCACCAGAGTACTTGCCACCAGAGTACCCGCCACCTCACCACCAGAGTACCTGCCACCAGAGTACCCGCCACCTCATCACCTGCCACCAGAGTACCTGCCACCTCATCACCTGCCACCAGAGTACCTGCCACCTCATCACCTGCCACCAGAGTACCTGCCACCTCATCACCTGCCACCAGAGTACCCGCCACCTCATCACCTGCCACCAGAGTACCTGCCACCTCATCACCTGCCACCAGAGTACCCGCCACCTCATCACCTGCCACCAGAGTACCCGCCACCTCATCACCTGCCACCAGAGTACCCGCCACCTCATCATCTGCCACCAGAGTACCCGCCACCTCATCACTTGCCACCAGAGTACATACAGCCAGTCAGCCACTATGTCCAGAAAGATGTACACCCCAGAAGAGGCATACCAGATCCTGAGTCTGACCGATGAGAGCAACGGGGAGCTCTCACCGCTCAGTTCAGATTCTGGTTCTGATTCGGAATATGAGCCCCCCGAAGGCAGCACATCTGGATCAGATTTAGAGGAGGAAGTAGTCCGTCCAAAAAGACGACGATCTGAAAACCAGGCAGCTACCAGCAGTGCCAGCGGCGGTAGACCCCAGGAGGAAAGACCCAGCACAAGTGGACGCCAAAGAAGTAGGGCCCAAACCCATCTTCCAGATTCCTTGGCAAACCCATTGTGGCTGCCTTCTACCACAGGGTCAGCCACGATCCCCCCTTTTACAGCACAGTCGGGTGTGCAGGTCAACACTGCAGGATTTACACAAATGGATTTTTTTAATTTATTTTTCCCAAACGATTGGATTCAAGGCATCGTGGACCAAACTAATCTGTTTGCCCAACAATTTATTGCAGCCAACCCCAGCTCCAGCTATGCCCGCCCTTTTGAGTGGAGACCGCTAACAGTAGTGGAGCTAAAATTGTTTTTAGGCCTAACCCTGAACATGGGGCTTACAAAAAAAAATGAAATTCATAAGTATTGGTCGACCAGACCCATCCACCATATGCCAATTTTTTCAGCAGCCATGTCCAGGTCCCGATACGAAATCATAATGCGCTTCTTGCATTTCAATGACAACTCACAGTGCCCCCCCCGAAATCACCCAAACTTTGACAAATTATATAAAGTTCGCCCCCTAATTAATTTTTTTTCCCAGAAGTTTGCCGAAGTTTATGTCCCTGAAAAAAATATATCTGTGGACGAATCCCTGGTGCATTTCACAGGCCGGCTGGGAATCAAACAATATATACCCAGTAAGAGGGCGAGGTATGGCTTGAAGCTTAACAAGCTTTGTGAAAGTGCCACCGGTCATGTGTACGCATTCCGCGTGTACGAAGGGAAAGATTCCCAGCTCCAGCCCCCTGAGTGTCCCTCGTATATGGGAATAAGTGGGAAAATTGTTTGGGAGTTGGCATTCCCACTCCTCCAAAAGGGGTACCATATTTATATGGATAATTATTATACGAGTTTGCCCCTTCTCCGCCACCTACATCTCAAACAAACTTTGGCCTGTGGTACAACTAGAAAAAACCGAAAGGGCTTCCCACAGTGTCTTGTCACCACAAACATTCCAAGGGGGGAATCGAGAAGCTTGAGGAACGAAGAAGTGTTGGCTGTGAAGTGGAGGGATAGAAAAGACGTGTACATCATGTCCACCATCCACGATGACACCTCGGTGGAACTTCACAGAAGACGCGGTACCGTTCGCAAGCCTACCTGTATCACTGAGTACAATAAATACATGGGGGGGGTGGATTTAAACGATCAGTTGTTGCAGCCCTATCTTTCAACAAGAAAATCATTATTCTGGTACAAAAAAGTCGCAATTTACTTTTTTCATTTGGCCCTTTTAAATTCTTTCATAATATACCAAAAATCCACAGAAACACCCACCACCTTAATAAAGTTTATTGAAGACATTGTCACTGCCCTGATTTATCAGCAAGTATCCCCCCCAGAAAGCATTCGCTCCGATTCTGTCAGCAGACTACATGAGCGCCATTTCCCAGACCATATTCCACCAACAGGATCCGGAAGACGACGCCAAAAAAAATGTCGGGTGTGCACCAAAAGAGGAATTAGGAAAGATACGAGCTTCCATTGTACCGACTGTCCCTCCCAACCTGGCCTTTGCATCGGAGAATGCTTCAGGCGATATCACACTCTGGAAAATTATTAGTCCATATTTCTAATACTGCCATTTCCCCGTTTTTAATTTCTGTCCTGAATATTTACCTTCCTCAACTAACCATATTATTGCCTTCCATGTGAACCGACCCTGGCCTGTTTCTCGACTATGCCTCTGCCTACCGTCTGCATTGTTTTTCCGCCATGTTTTTGCCTTTCACGTGAACTGACCCTGGACTGTATCGACTATGCCTCTGTCTACCGTCTATTTCTGCCTTTTACCTGCACTGACCTCGGCCTGTTGACCATGTTTTTGCCTGCCCCTTGGATTGATCTTTCACCCTCCTACACAGGGGTCTCACATATGTGAGGGGCTCCAGAATAGTGTTCGGAGTTCAGAAAACCAGTTTTTGGTTTTCTGTGTTCCCATAACAGGGTCTGGTTGCCCGGAGGCTTCAAAGCGATTTGGGTGGGAGAAGCCTCTACCCCTGTCCCCATTCTTTCCTGACCAATGCCCTAAGCTTGATGGTACTGCCTGCTCCCTGGACAAATACTCTGGCTGTGCTGACCATACCTCTGCCTGCTGCATGTACTAACTATGGACAGTATTCCTGCCTGCTGCATGGATGATCCTTTGATCCTTTTGCTGCTGCTGACCACATCCCTGCCTGCTATCTGGACTAATGCTTTGGCTGTGCTGACATCTCTACCTGTACTGACTATTCTTGCCTGCTGCCTGTTTTGCTGTCGCTGTCCACGTTCCTGCCTGCTGCCTGGACCGATGCTCTTCTCTGTGGACCACTGCACTACTAAAACTGCAGGTAATCTTTTCTTTACCCTTTACTCAGCAGAATGTATTTTGGTTTGTAATTGGTTTCTACAGTACATGCTATGTGTTAGAAATATGAAGGGCCTTCAACAATGTGATAGGTTGGCAGGAATTTATGTGTAATGTATGCTCCTAGAACAACTGACAGTGCTACTTGGATGTTGGGCCTCTGTATGTGGCCAGACTATGTAAAAGTCTCACACATTTAATATCGCCACACTCAGGAGGAGTAGCAGAATGTATTTTGGGGTGTCATTTTTGCTATGTACATGCTATGTGTTGGAAATATCTTATGAATGGACAACTTTGTGTAAAAAAAATGCGTTTTCATTTTTTTTCCACAGTTTCCAAAAACTTCAGGAAAAAAATGAACCATTCAAAAGACTAATTATGCCTCATAGATTATACGTTGGGGTGTTAGCTTTCCAAAATGGGGTCATTTTGTGGGCGTTTCCGTTGTCCTGGTGCTCTAGGGCCTTCAAACATGTAATAGGTGGTTGAGAAATGAGATGTGTAATTTATGCTCCTAGAATGCCTGGAGCTGCTACTTCAATGTTGGGCCTCTGTATGTGGCCAGGCTGTGTAAAAGTCTCACACATTTGGTATCGCTACACTCAGGAGGAGTAGCAGAATGTATTTTGGGGTGTCATTTTTGCTATGTACATGCTATGTGTTGTAAATATCTTATGAATGGACAACTTTGTGTAAAAAAAAATGCGTTTTCATTTTTTTCCCACAGTTTCCAAAAACTTCGGGAAAAATATGAACCATTCAAAAGACTAATTATGCCTCATAGATTATACGTTGGGGTGTTAGCTTTCCAAAATGGGGTCATTTTGTGGGTGTTTCCATTGTCCCGGTGCTCCAGGGCCTTCAAAATTGTAATAGGTGATTGAGAAATGAGATGTGTAATTTATGCTCCTAGAATGCCTGGAGCTGCTACTTCAATGTTGGGCCTCTGTATGTGACCAGGCTGTGTAAAAGTCTCACACATTTGGTATCGCCACACTTAGGAGGAGTAGCAGAATGTATTTTGGGGTGTCATTTTTGCTATGTACATGCTATGTATTGGAAATATCTTATGAATGGACAACTTTGTGTAAAAAAAATGCGTTTTAATTTTTTTTCCACAGTTTCCAAAAACTTCAGGAAAAAAATGAACCATTCAAAAGACTAATTATGCCTCATAGATTATACGTTGGGGTGTTAGCTTTCCAAAATGGGGTCATTTTGTGGGCGTTTCCGTTGTCCTGGTGCTCTAGGGCCTTCAAACATGTAATAGGTGGTTGAGAAATGAGATGTGTAATTTATGCTCCTAGAATGCCTGGAGCTGCTACTTCAATGTTGGGCCTCTGTATGTGGCCAGGCTGTGTAAAAGTCTCACACATTTGGTATCGCTACACTCAGGAGGAGTAGCAGAATGTATTTTGGGGTGTCATTTTTGCTATGTACATGCTATGTGTTGGAAATATCTTATGAATGGACAACTTTGTGTAAAAAAAAATGCGTTTTCATTTTTTTCCCACAGTTTCCAAAAACTTCGGGAAAAATATGAACCATTCAAAAGACTAATTATGCCTCATAGATTATACGTTGGGGTGTTAGCTTTCCAAAATGGGGTCATTTTGTGGGTGTTTCCATTGTCCTGGTGCTCCAGGGCCTTCAAAATTGTAATAGGTGGTTGAGAAATGAGATGTGTAATTTATGCTCCTAGAATGCCTGAAGCTGCTACTTCAATGTTGGGCCTCTGTATGTGGCCAGGCTGTGTAAAAGTCTCACACATTTGGTATCGCCATACTCAGGAGGAGTAGCAGAATGTATTTTGGGGTGTCATTTTTGCTATGTACATGCTATGTGTTGTAAATATCTTATGAATGGACAACTTTGTGTAAAAAAAATGCGTTTTCATTTTTTTTCCACAGTTTCCAAAAACTTCGGGAAAAAAATGAACCATTCAAAAGACTAATTATGCCTCATAGATTATACGTTGGGGTGTTAGCTTTCCAAAATGGGGTCATTTTGTGGGCGTTTCCGTTGTCCTGGTGCTCCAGGGCCTTCAAAAGTGTGATAGGTTGTCATCATATGAGATGTGCAATTTATGCTCGTAAAATGCCTGATGGTGCTAGTTGGATTTTAGACCTCTGTATGTGGCCAGGCTGTGTAAAAGTCTCACACATGTGGTATCACTATACTCAGGAGGAGTAGCAGAATGTATTTTGGGGTGTCATTGCAAGTATGCATGTGCTGTGTGAGAGAAATAACTTGTTATTATGACAATTTTGTGCAAAAAAAAAAAAAAAAAAAAAAAAATTTCCAAGAATTGTGGGAAAAAATTACAACTTCAAAAAGCTCACCATGCCTCTTGCTAAATACCTTGGAATGTCTGCTTTCCAAAAAGGGGTAATTTGGGGGGTATTTGTACTTTCCTGGCTTGTTAGGGCCTCAAGAAATGAGATAGGCCTTCAGTACATCAGGTGTGATCAGATGTGATCATTTTTCAATGATTTGCACCATAGCTTGTAGACTCTATAACTTTCACAGAGACCAAATAATATACACTAATTTGGGTTATTTTTACTAAAGATATGTAGCAGTATACATTTTGGCCCAAATTTATGAAGAAAAATTACTTATTTGCAAAATTTTACAATAAAAACTAAAAAAAAGTGTTTTTTTTTCAAAAATTTCTCTCTTTTTTCGCTTATATTGCAAAAAATAAAAAAAACAGCAGTGATTAAATACCACTAAAAGAAAGCTATGTTTGTGAGAAAAAAATGATAAAAATTTAGTTTGGGTACAGTGTAGCATGACTGAGTAATTGTCATTCAAAGTGTGAGAGCGCTGAAAGCTAAAATTTGGTCTGGGAAGGAAGGGTGTATAAAAGCCCTGTATTGAAGTGGTTAAAGCCTTATGAAGCATCTTTTCAAATTGTAATAATATTACTGGGGATACTGAGGAGGCTTGTGGAGAAGTTTGTGAGAGGATTTGTTCTGTATCTGACTCAAATGGAGAGTCTTGCTGTGACATTTTCTGTCTGTGAGAGCGCCCTGATGCTGTATCTTGTGAGGTGACTGGAGCTGCTTCAGCTGCAGTGAGTGCCTGTGAGCTCTTTGTGAGGTGATTTTTATTTTTGCCACGGTTTCCTCCCAGTACCATATTTCCTGCCCAAACTTTCACAGTTTGTTCCCTGGGGCAAAAAGGTTCAAATGGATACCTTTTGAGCCTGCAGGCTCCGCTTTGTCCTTCTCTTCTCTCCTCAGCGGTGTGGAGCTCTAACAATGCATGTCTGCTCCGCTAGGCTCCGCCTCCTGCCCCCTCCATACATATTATTCCAACTTATATAATATTAAAAGACTTCAAGCGAATAAGGAGGAGGAAAAGAAAAGGGAGGAGATTAAAAAATACATTGAGGATACAGCTTTGCCGAAGTTCCCCAAGGAAATATCTGAGGCCCTGGAAAAAGATATCTCAACAGAGGGAATTCAACAAGCTATTACAGAGCTGGTTCCAGGCAAAAGCCCCGGACCTGATGGGTACACCATTAGATTTTATAAATACTTCCAGGACATAATTATTCCTATTCTGAAGAAAACATATAATTCTATATCTAGTACACAGGGTTTTGTACCACAAAGCACAGAAGCCCATATTGCCTTAATTCCAAAACCAGAGAAAGATCATACATTATGCAAGAACTATCGCCCCATTTCCCTAACTAATATAGATATAAGGTTATATTCTAAAATCATAGCAAATAGACTAACACCAATTCTACCTAATCATATGGGACTAGACCAAGCAGGGTTTACGAAAGGTAGAGAAACTAAGGACAATATTATAAAGACCTGTACACTGGTGGAATATGTGCAAAGAACCGCCACCCAAGCATGTCTTATGGCTGTTGATGCAGAAAAAGCATTCGACAGGGTTAGGTGGCGGTTCCTGGAGGAAACATTAATGCAAATAGGTATAGGACCGAAAATGCTTAGCAGGATTGTTGCCTTGTATTCTAACTCAAAAGCTAAAGTGAGAGTAAATGGGGCATTGTCATAGGATATAAAAATATTGAATGGAACTCGTCAGGGCTGCCCCCTTTCCCCCTTGCTGTTTATAATGGTAATGGAGCACCTGATTACGGCAATTAGAGATAACGGAGACATCAAGGGGATTAAGGTGAGGGATAAAGAATATAAAATCGCCGCATATGCGGACGATTTATTAATATATATAACGAACCCCATCACATCCATTCCAAATTTAATGAAAGAATTTAAAAGATTCGGGGATTTAAGTTACTTTAAAGTTAATTATGACAAATCAGAAATCCTGAATATATCATTGAATGAAAAAATATACTTACTCTTGCAAAAGGACTTCCCATTCAAATGGCAACAAAATGCAATTAAATATTTAGGAGTCTTTATAACAAAAAATACGAAATTATTACAGAGGGTGAATTACGATGAAACAATTCGAAAAGCTATCAGACTAATTCAGAAATATGATAAGTTAGGGTACTCATGGACGGGAAGAATAAATATAATAAAAATGGATATATTACCTAAAATACTATATACTTTTCAAACAATACCATTAGACCCTCCAAAGAAAATAATGATGGAATTAAGAAGGGCCATGGTCGAATTTATTTGGACACATAAAACACCTAGGATAAAAAGAGAGAACTTAACTAGGAAAAAGAGAAATGGGGGACTCGCACTACCGGATTTTATAAAATATTTACAGGCAGCATCACTGACTAGTATTATAGATTGGTATCATAATAAAGAAACAAAGCAGTGGGTCAGCTTGGAGGAAGAAATAATAGGACCCCAATTAAAAGCCCTCCCATGGATAAGACCAAAGAAAAATGATTTAACACTTTTTGTAAATGCTACATTAAAAATTTGGGATACTGTAGTGAAAGGGGGGAAACTTTCCACAATGATCGGACCTATGACCCCATTATTTTCCAATCCTGAATTCCCTCCAGCTATGGGGGTTACAAATTTCTTGAAATGTAATAAGACTGAGCACGCAAGACTGATACAAGTGCTGGAGAAAGGAAGGTTACCTAGGCTGCGGGAACTGGGTTTGGAAAATAGGAATAAATGGTTGCAATACCAGCAGATACGGATATTTATAGAGACCAAAATACCCAAGATAAATAGATCGTTAACTAGATTTGAAAAAATACTAGTCGAACAACAAGTCTCAATTAAAAAAATATCAAAGATATATGACGAATTACCGTATTTATCGGCGTATAACACGCACTTTTTTCCCCTTAAAATCAGGGGAAAGTCGTGGGTGCGTGTTATACGCTGATCCCCGCTATCGCTATGTGAATGTCGGCGATTGCCGCCGACATTCACATAGCGAGTAGTTTCAAATATGGCGCCGCGGAGTTCGGAGGGACTCGGCGGTGCTGAACGAGCGCCGCCGGAATCACAGAGCCGAGATACACATAGTCGGGTGTATTCGGCTCTTTCCGGCACCGCTCACAGTCACGCCCAGTCCCGCCATTGGACCTGTGTTATGTCCATCATAGGGCGGGACTGGGCGGAACTGTGAGCGGCGCCGGAAAGAGCCGAGAACCCTCGGCTATGTGTATCTCGGCAGCGTTCATTCACTTCCCCCGGCGCCGAGTCCCTCTGAACTCTGCGGCGCCATATTTAAAACTACTACCATGTGTATGGCGGCGGCGGCGGCGGCGGCAGGAGGCATGGACACTGGGGACAAGGCTGCACTGGGGACAAGGCTGCACTGGGGACAAGGCTGCACTGGGGACAAGGCTGCACTGAGGCAAGGCTGCACGGACAAGGCTGCACTGGGGACAAGGCTGCACGGACAAGGCTGCACTGGGGACAAGGCTGCACTGACAAGGCTGCACTGGGGACAAGGCTGCACTGACAAGGCTGCACTGGGGACAAGGCTGCACTGACAAGGCTGCACTGGGGACAAGGCTGCACTGGGGACAAGGCTGCATTGACAAGACTGCACTGGGGACAAGGCTGCACTGACAAGGCTGCACTGGGGCAAGGCTGCACTGACAAGGCTGCACTGGGGCAAAGCTGCACTGACAAGGCTGCACTGACAAGGCTGCACTGACACTGAAAAGGCTGCAATGACACTAACAAGGCTGCAGATGAACACTGATGAGGCTGCATTGATGGGCATTTTAATGTAAGTTTATTTTCCTTAAACTTCCCTCCTAAAAGTTTTTTTCCTTAAAATTCTCTCCTAAACTTGGGGTGCGTGTTATACGCCGGCGCGTGTTATACGCCGATAAATACGGTACTTCCTTCTAGCCCCCTTAGAGAGATAACCAGTATAAAGAAATGGGAAGCAGAAATGGGGAATTCCCTATTAGAAGAAGAATGAAAAAAAACTTTCAACATCATACATAGAACAACAATAGCAAATAGATATCAGGAAAGAAACTATAAAATAGCAATGAGATGGTATAGGAGTCCTGTAACATTAAATTAAATAAATAAAAGGAATACAGATTTATGCTGGAGATGTAAAGTAGAAAAAGGAACGATGGAACATATATGGTACGGATGTCGTCTGGTGAGAGGATTCTGGAATAAGATATTTGAGATTTATTGCAAAGTATCTGGAGTAGAGGAGAGCCCAAATATGGAAATCTCGTTATTATCTTTAACATCAAAATCAATAAAAACAATTAAAACAGATATTATCCACCATATGACATCCGCAGCCAGAACAATAATAGCAAGAAATTGGAAAGAAACAAGAAGCCCAACAATAGCGGAATGGATATGTGAAATGAACGAAATGCAGTATATGGAAAAACAGATAAGAGACGAAGGGTATATAATAAGCCACATACCAGATATCTGGCAATAATGGGAAGAGTTTCGGTCATCTAGAGAAATGATAGAATTTATATAATATGGAAGGAATGTATGGGAAATTGTTGGTTATTTTTTTTTTTTGAGGGGGGGTTGTATGTTGTATGTAAGAGGTGTGGATGAAATATAGGTACGTATATGGCTGTAATAGGGAAGGTAGAAATGGAGAGATAATTGGTAAGCTGGTATAATAACTTAGGGATAGGCAAATCAAAGCAGCATTATAGGTACCTGTTTGCATGTCATATACGATGTAAAGATGGTTATGTAAATATGTTAAATACTGGCATATTAAATGTTTTATAAAAAAAAATTTTAAGTGAAAATCTAATAAAGAAAGATTGAAAACAAAGAGAAGTATGGGTTTGGGCTTTTTTGCAGTTTTTTAATTAGCTAGCTGGATGCAGCATCAGTTTGATGCTGCATCTGTCCCACGGCACTCTGCACTGAGAACCACGCGATCGAACACCACTGATCGCTCAGTTCTGACAGCTCCTCGAACAGAGAGCTGCTAACTGTCAGTCACATCTCTCTAGTCTTCTCCCTCCTCGCTCATTGGAGCGCAGGGCTATGGAGGGGGAGGAGCAGCAGGCTCAGGCTCTCAGCGTCTGAGCTGGGTGTTGGCCCAGGTACCTGGCGGATCCTGACTTCCATTGTCGTGATGACGCGGTGCCTGTACCGACTTCTGTGACGTCAGCAGAGAGCAGACTTCAGCCCACTCTCTGCTAAAAACGGGTCACATGAGTGCAAATGAATTGCACTCCTGTGATCCATAGGAGAAGTACAGCCGAACGAGCTTTGGCTATACTTCTCCTTTAAAGTGGTAGGAAATCACCGTTTTTGTTTTTTTAAACCTGTAAGGCAAAGTCATAATGTGCTAGGATGCATCGCATGACACCGCTGACAGGGCTTCCATCTTCACCCGGTCTTCCTTCCGGGTTGGCGGGTAATAAACCGCTGATTTTTTGTTTGTTATTTTAAACCTGCAAGGCAAAAATATAATGTGCTAGTATGCATCACGTGACACTTATCCTAAAATGAAGCCCTTATGCGGTGCGCTGTCACTGCTGACAGGGCTTCTATCTTCACCTGGTCTTCCTTCGAGGTTGGCGGGCTCCGGTCCTTTGATTGGATGAACAGCGATGACGTCACTCCCGCGCATGCACGTGGGAGCCACTGTTTACGGCACATGGCTCTGACGGTATGGCATGGTATGCCGTTACTTCAGAGCGCATGTGCTGTCTACGCCACCAGCGACTTCACAAATAAATTTCTCCTAAACGGTGCAAGTTTAGGAGATATTTACTGTACCTATAGGTAAGCCTTACTATAGGCTTACCTATAGGTAAAAATTATCCATATGAGTTTACTCCCACTTTAATAAATTGGTTTGCATGATGATGGCTGTTTTTGTTTGGTTTTAAATAGACATCCATGAGGAGTCCGCTGGAACTTCTTGGCTCATGGTCCATCACAGAAGCAGTACGCAGGAGAGTTATGAATGAAAGCGCTTATAGACCCTTTTAGAGATGAATGTGTCATTATCTGGTGAGTGCATGCATGGTGTGGAACACTGGGAGAGCACTTCACTGATTCAATCTGGATATTGAGCACTTAAGGAGTGGAGATTATAACATTCATTCATCACATTGGGACTTTTATTAGACTTTTATTTCTATTTTTTTTATAAATGTATTGTTATTAATGATCACAGTGTGTTATTATGTTCAAATTGAATTACTCTGGGGGAATATCAACGCGTTTCACCTATGTGTCATTTGAGTGGTGTAGGTGCAACACGAATTTTGAACTGCAGTTTCACAACATTAACATTTATTGGGATATGTTTTGATATTTTATATTTGTTTTTATTTAGGAGTATTTTCATTTTAGTCACATAATGCCGGTGGTAGTTTTTTATTACTTAGTTCAAATTTTGTATAAGCAAAGCTAGAAATGTCCATCACGAATGGCAATTATTAACATTTTTGCAAATGTAATTGAAGATTGCCTTTACATTAGAGAACATATCTTAGATGAACATTTACTCTATGTTTGTCCTTACCATGGATATATTTCATAACTTTGGCAGGGACCCAAGGAAACCCTTTCCCATCCCACTTCATCTGACATGGAGAAAGGAGTAGCTATATTTTCAATAGTATCTGCTTTCTCTCACATCAGCAGCCAAAGCAATAAACGTTCCCGTTTCTTTGGCTAGAGGCCCAGAAGGTGCTCTTACTAAGCAACTCTATAGGCAAAATATGTTTGGTTTTAATAACACAATGTCATATTTTTCTTTAAAGATAACCAGATGTTTTTGTAAATGTGCACAAAAGCTGCTTCAGATGCAGTGTTATTGTAATTTTTACAATTACAAAGCCCAGTGCATATCTATTTAATCTTTTTTTTTTTTACATCTCATTGCTGATCTCTGGTCGTTGCAGGTATGCAGCACTTCCAAGTGTGTGAATGTCTGCTCTTCCTTCCACACATTATGGGGTTGATTTACTAAAGGGAAATCCACTTTGCACTACAAGTGCACTTGGAAGTGCAATCGCTGTAGATCTGAGGGGGACATGCAAGGAAAATAAATAACAGCATTTTTGCTTGCACATGATTGGATGATAGAAATCAGCAGAGCTTCCCCTCATTTCAGATCTTCCCCTCAGATCTACACTGATTGCACTTCCAAGTGCACTTGTAGTGCAAACTGGATTTGCCTTTAGTAAATCAACCCCTATGTTTCCTCTTGCTGGCTAGTAGGTCACTACTAGAGACTTACGAGCCAGCTGAAGGAACTACAGTGTGCATCGGGGGAGCAAGTTTTCAGGTTTTTGACACACCCAGAAGTATCAGACCAATATAACAGAGTTTTAAAAAAGATGTATGTTTTTTTGTTTTTTTTTAAGATTCATACTTACCTAGGTGCATTTAGCAGCGGTCCGATGCTACATTTGTCCCCAATACCTCTAACACAGCAGTGTTTGATCACTCGGTTCTTACAGCTCTGTGAGCAGAGAGCTGGTGACTGTCTGTCAGGAGCTCTCTGCTCTGCCCCCTCCTCACCCACTGGAGTGCTGTGCTGTGGAGGGGGCGGGGTAGCGGCCAGCTCAGGCACTCAGTGGCTTGCTGAGAGGCTGAGCCGGGTGCTGGTCAAGGCATGAATCTGGACCGGCTCAGTGACGTCAGCCGACAGCGGGTTTCAGCCCCCTGTCTGCTTAAAACGGGTCACAGGAGTGCTGAACAAACTGCACTCCTGTGATCCACAGGAGAAGTACAGCCAAACAAGCTTTAGAGTGGCTGTAAACCCACTTTGGAAAAAAAACAAAAAACTGACACCTGCAAGACAAAGGCATAATGAGCTAGTATGCATAGCATACTAGCTCATTATGTAATACTCATCTGAGATCAAAGCCCTCGCTGCAGTGCCCATACTCAGCACCGGTCCGGGACATCACTGCCGGGGTTTACTTCTGGGTATCGCAGCTCTGGCGCTGTGATTGGCCAGAGCCGTGATGACGTCACTCCCGCGCATGCACGTGGTAATGGCACACTCACTGAATCAACGGCACATACGTGTTTGTGTCAGTGTAGTTTGTGTCAGTGCACATGTGCCGATGACGTTGGCACATGCAAATACAGGAGATGTCTCCTAAACCGTGCAGTAGCGAAAACCTAACCTTACCTGTAGCGAAAAGTGGTCTGTAAGGGTTTACAACCACTTTAAGATGCTTCATTTAGTTTGTAGCCTGCAGTGACATGTCACTTTAACAGTGCTTTTACTAAGATCAGTATGGACCATAAGGGCCCATTCACACCAAAACCATTCCACTGCAGTGCATTTAACGCATGTGTATTGCATCACGCAAAAACATGCATTGTGTTAAGGCAGCACATTGATTTGAATAGGCTACCTAAGTCGCAATACAATGCAACAAAAGTGGTGCGTGCAGCATTTTCGGCAACATAGCACACCACAATGCAAGGTAATGCATACCATACATTGCACTGCTATGACTGTACTGGTCTCTGTGACTGTACTCTTCGCTGGTTCTCCTCCTACTCAGGGGAGTTGCTAGGTCTGCAAAAGATCTGGGGCTAGAGCCCATAGCAGCGGTCACCAACCTTTTTGCATGCCCGCGCGGGGGGCAGTGGTTAGCAATTTTTCACGGGTGATGCCTGGTGTTGGTGCTTCAATCATCATGGCATAATGGTTGATATGGTGTCAGGGTGATTGAAGTTCATTATTTCTATTGTTACATTCTAATATACTGCAGAATCAGTGGGAGCCCTGGGGGTGTCACTTGCCACATCTCCTGCCACCAGATGCAGCATGTCACTTGCCACCGTCGCCTGTCACCAGATGCAGCGTGTTACTTGCCACCGTCAGCTGCCACTAGATGTGGATTGTCACTTGCCATTGTCACTTTCCACGTCTCCTGCCACCATTTGCAGATTGTCACTTGCCACGCCACTGGCCACTAGATGTGGGTTGTCACTTGCCAACTGATGTGGATTTTTACTTGCCATGCCAGCCAGTGCCACCAAATGTGCATTGATGCTGCATTGGTGGCAGGCTGACAGCACTGGTCCAATTTAGTGAGAGCAGGAGAGCGCCGATTTGTGGCGGACAGTAAGAGATGATGTCATCTCGCTGCTGCTTGCCGCACCTCGCTCCCAAATTGAAGAGGCCCGGCTATGAAGAGCTCACTTCTTTCCTCTCCTCCACCTCTCTCATGCAGCCAGCCCGCCTGCTGCAGCAGCCGCAACCCGCTGGTTAGGCAGGGACCCTGCGGCAAGAGACTCGGGGCTATGGGCCCCAGATTCGGGGCTATAGCCCCAATAGCCACCCCCTAGCAACGCCCCTGCTCCTACTTATCCAACTGCACCTTTAGCGTTACTTACAATTCTCCTTCCTCCTGTACTTTTCCTTTCTCTGTTGGGGTCCCCCAAGGTTCAGTTCTTGGACCTCTCCTATTTTCAATCTACACCTCCTCCCTGGGTCAGCTGATAGCCTCCCATGTCTTCCAATACCACCTCTACGCGGACGATACCCAAATCTATTTCTCTACCCCTCAGCTCACTCCCTCCATCTCCTCACGTATCATTAATTTACTAACAGATATATTGGTCTGAATGTCACACCACTTCCTCAAACTCAATCTATCCAAAACCAAACTTATCATTTTTCCTCCCCCATGTGCCCCTTACCCTTCCCCTGATCTCTCTGTCAAAATTGATGGCACAACTATAAGCCCATTCCCGCTTGCCAAGGTCCTAGGTGTAGTCCTGGACTCTGAATTCTCCTTTAAGCCCCACGTCTAATCACTGTCCAAATCTTGCCGCCACAACCTCTGCAACATCTCCAAAATACGCCACTTTCTAACCAATGACACAACAAAGCTCTTAATTCACTCCCTGGTCATCTCTCGCCTCGATTACTGTAACTCTCTTCTCATTGGCTTACCTCTACATAGTCTATCCCCCTTCAGTTCATCATGAATGCTGCTGCTAGACTCATCCACCTTACCAACCGCTCTGTGTCTGCTACTCCTCTCTGCCAATCCCTCCACTGGCTTCCGCTCACCCAACAAATTAAATTCAAAATATTAACTACTTCTTACAAAGACATCCACAACTTAGCCCCCAGCTATATCACTAGCCTAGTCTCTAAATACCAACCTACTCGTTCTCTTCGTTCCTCTCAAGACCTCCTGCTCTCTAGCTCCCTTGTCACCTTCTCCCATGCTCGCCTCCAGGACTTCTCCAGAGCCTCTCCAATCCTATGGAACTCCCTACCCCAATCTGTCTGATTATCTTCTAGTCTATTAGCTTTTAGACGATCCCTGAAAACCCTTCTCTTCAGAGAAGCCTATCCTACCCACACCTAACAACTGTATTATCATTTTCTCCATTACCTCATCCCCCACAGCTATTACCTTTTGTTCCACTTGACCCTAGCTTATAGATTGTAAGCTCTAACAAGCAGGGCCCGCTGATTCCTCCTGTATTGATTTGATTCCTAACTGTAATGTCTTGCTCCCATGTTGTAAAGCGCTGAGTAAACTGTTGGCGCTATATAAATCCTGAATAATAATAATAATTAAGGTCCACTGAATAAATTCAGGTCCAGGCTAAAAAAAACGATCCTTGCAGGTGGCTGTAAAATGCGTACAAGGCTTCATGGGACCAGTTGCACAGTGTGGTGGAAGCCTGCCAGGATTAGAAATGTTGTGCAGAGTATTGAAATCATGCACTGGAAGCTTCTTGTATACAGCAATATGCTTGTCAGGAATCAACAGCAAGGAGACCAGACATGTAGCTACACCTAGGAACTGAGACCAAACAAACAAAGTATATATACTGCGGCGCAGGGGTGGGTCCAGAGGCTTGTCTGGGGCCTACCACCGCGGCCGAGGAATGGTCCTGAGCTGTCGGTCCTGTGTGACGAAGCTGGACAACCGAGGAGATCCCAGGGGAGGACCCGTCTTGGAGGGATCACGCAGAGTGCTGGTCTATAGAGGGGCCTGGTGACTCGGTTGGAGGACGTATCCGAAAGTAACTATACAGCATAGTGTTGCCGGGTTGGCTTACAGGTTCAAGCACTGTGACTGACATTCACTACAGAAAATCTGATACATCCTGTGGCATGGGATCGTACGGGTTTTGTTCCCAAACAAGTCTGTGGCAGAGACTTTGATTCATGCTGCGTACTGGCTGCTAGACCGGTGAGAGAGGCCTATCCAGACCAGCAAGGAGTGTGTCCCACAAGGAGAGCGCATTCCATATAGTATATGAATTCTACCAGAACATTTGTCAAAAGAACCCTACAAGAGGATATTTGAGTTTCTTCTGGAAGTTTCCTTTCCACCTCTTTCCTGCTATTTCCTAAGTCGTTTGTTTAATAAAGCATTGAAAACGTACTCCAGTGTTGGTGCGTGTGTCGTCCAGAAGTAAACTCAACGGAACCCTAGACCCGGTGCCGGTGAAACAGAGGGAAGCAGAGTGAAGGTAACAGACCCGCTTAAACCAGCAGCTCCACCGTGAGTGATTGCTACATGTGGGGGCGTCGTCCGGGATTTGTTGACCGTCAATTCTCGCAACCCAGTGGAGTGTTTTACCGGGAGTTTACGGAGAGAGCTGGACTTTGAAAAAAAAAATCTTTTCAGGAAGAGGAAAGGTTAAACTGCAGGACTTTGCTTCAGAGTGCGTAGACGTCGGGCGCCAGTGAAAGGCCCGGGAGCTACGTGACTAGAAGAACAAGTGGGAGGAGTTACCCTACTTGTTACCGCGTGGGACGCGTATATGTGTTTGGCGCCAGAGGGAAAGAGGAGCCTCATGATCATGCTGAGAAGATCAGAGTGTGTATACTAAGTATTTAATCGGAGATGTCTGTAAACTACCCAAACCCTCCCACAGACATCTAGGAAAAAATAAGAGGCGCTTTCAAACAAACAAACAAACAAAAAAAAAAAAAAATCAAGTGTATTAAACACAGTGATGGTGTGACCCTCTACACATGTGTATGTGAACACTAATGCAAAGGTGAAATCTACAAACAAATCTACACATAATGTATATAAGTGTACATGTACCAGCCAGATAAGTGGTCAAATAAAAAATAAAAAATAGAAGGCGCTTTCAAACAAAAATCAAGTGTATTAGACACAGTGATGGTGTGACCCTCTACACATGTGTATGTGAACACTAATGCAAAGGTGAAATCTATAAACAAATCTACACAAAATGTATATAAGTGTAAATGTACCAGCCAGATCAGTGGTCAGATAAAAAATAAGAGGCGCTTTCAAACAAAAATCAAGTGTATTAAACACAGTGATGGTGTGACCCTCTACACATGTGTATGTGAACACTAATGCAAAGGTGAAATCTATAAACAAATCTACACAAAATGTCTATAGGTGTAAATGTACCAGCCAGATCAGTGGTCAAATATCGATCAACACAGTGATGGTGCGACCCTCTTAATGTGTATAAACCTTACATGCAGTGTAATCTTAGGAAATACATATCTCAATACATTTCCAGTGATAAAACCTATCCTGCCACTTCATATCATGCTGTACATGCAAAAAATATTACCAAATATATCCAAAAATAAAAAATACAAAATACAAATTAACTTCAAAAATATAAATCAGTCCACAATAAAACGTGACCACACACGTGAGAAAAATGTGTCCGAATAAAGTGGTAATAAATCTTGATAAAGCACAGGTGATGTTGTGTCTCCTCCACCTCTCCTCTTGTGTGCAGTGATTCCACTCCCTCAAGACCTCCACTCACCGACTTAATTTGCCAGCACTCTCATGCAAGGCAATAATCGCTTATCTACCATACACCAAGGTAGTAGGATCAATCGTTGTTCCACAGTGAATGTTTCCAACCCGGTCCACATGAAAAAAATAATATGTGCTCCAATAGTGTAAACCAGTATCACACATTTATTAAAATCACTGCAATCTTCAATCAGTACACTCACATGTAAAATGATAAAATACAGCTCAAATAAAGTGCAAATCACATCAAACGTAATTCCAGTGGATCCAAATAAAACAAGTGGTCACGGCGGACCCGAGGTGTGCTGGTGCAGGGTTATCAATCTCACCCCTCCCTTGGATGTCCTCCGTCCCTCCGTATAAACAATGCTCCTCTCCTTCAGTGTGGCTCACAGTGCTGCACGTCACGTCTCACAGCCACGCCCCCCGACGTTTCGTCATAGGTTGACTTATTCATGGGATAGGCTGTGCTCCCTGCCACTCATCCCTTATATGCCTATCTAGCTAATGCTCATTGGCCAGCTCATCGCGCATGCGCACATCTCGGGTCCCCGTTATGTGAATTACGCTGAGAGCTCCGGTACACAGTATAATGGGAATCAGGCATTCTAGCGATGTGAACTGATGTTTGCAAAGAATCTCTTGTTACGTGAGGTGTCATGCAGATACAGCTGACACTCCAACTGATCGCTGCATGTCACATCACATAGTGAAAGCAGCATTAACACACAGCACAACACAGTATTAACCCCTGCAGATGCTGCTCTCACATTACTTCCTGAATGTTTTGTGTTGTTCACACAGATACATACACCCACATGGTGAGAAACTTCCTATCTAAATACACTGGAAATAATCAATCCCCCCCTCACCTCTAGGTATAAGCCATCCATATGACTAGAGGTTCTCATCTATAGTGGGTATAGATTATATGTGTGTACATCTAAACTCAAATCTAAAATAGAAAGGTAAATATGAAACAACAAAAAGTGTATAAAATCCCTTATCACTAATAAGCATGTTAAATGTATCCAAATTGTATATAAACTGAGAACCCAGTGAGTTTATATTCAAAATAAAAAGAAATAAAATCGATATTTATAATATGAGGTAAAATCGATATTTATAATAAAAGGGGCCTCTACATATATGGCCCACCCCACTATATAGGGTAGTGATAGAATCTAATTCTAGACATGTATCTACTGTCTCTGTAGATACAGGTTCCCTTTCACTCATTGGTTTATATATTAAAAATGCTTAAAGTACATATAATTAAAAGTAATTAAAAATCATTGATAAAACAATTCAGGTCTAGTTCTATATTTAACCCCCTCGGGGCCAGACTCTTCATTAAAAATATCCACCGAGTTTCTCTTTGGGATAGATTCCTAACTCTGTTGGATCCCCTCCACGAGGGATGGATCACATCTATCCCACAAAACTGCAGTAGAGAGGGATCCTGCTGATGTTTTTCCTTAAAATGTAGAGAAACGCTATGGTATTTATAACCATTCTTTATATTAGTTAGGTGCTCAGAGATTCTAATCCTAAGGAGTCTCTTCGTTCTCCCCACATAGAAAAGGCCACAAGGGCACCACATTAAATATACTACATGTGAGGAGTTGCAGGTGCTGAACTCCCTAATCTCAAAGGACTCACCATCTCTATTGGTTACACTCTTTATCCCTCTGTGACTTACTTTCACCGTTCTGCAGCAGATACATCTCCTGCAGCAGTAAAAGCCCCTAAAATCCAACCTCAGGTACTTATTCCCTGGTGGGTCCAAAATTTTCCTGACCACATGGTCACCAAAACTGGGGGCCCTTCTGTATATAAACTTTGGTTGCCTCGGTAGCACCTCTCCCAGGTGCCTATCTCTGCACAGAATATGCCAATACTTCCTGAAAATGCCTTCTATATCCTTATACTGGCAATGATATCCAGAAATAAATCCAAACTGATGTTGGTTGTCCTTTACTACAATTTCCTTTTTATTCAGACACTGTTCCCTAGGCATTTCTGCTACTTCTTGAATGACTACATTCAGTCCTTCCTCCCCATAACCTTTTTGTATAAATTTATTCTTTAGGACCCCTGCCTGCTCAAAGAAATCTTCCAACTGTGTACAATTTCGACGCACCCGCAACATTTGTCCCTTCGGGATGTTTCTTATCCATGCTGGGTGGTGACCGCTTCTTATTGATAAGTAGCTGTTGCGGTCAGTAGGTTTGAAGAATACCTTTGTCCTTAAAGCATTCTCCTCTCTTATTATCGTAACATCCAAGAAATTAACTGAGTGATTACTGATTTGATGCTCCAATTTGATATTATTATCATTAGTATTGAGTTCACGTATAAACTCAATCGCCGATTCCTCTGTGCCCTCCCAGATAAATAGGAGGTCATCTATAAATCGTCTGTAAAATAATAATTGAGGTCTCCTCTGGCTGAATACTTTTCTGTCCTCCCACTCAGCCATGAACAGGTTGGCGAGGCTAGGAGCATATTTAGCACCCATAGCCACACCAACCTGCTGAGAATAAAATCTATCATTACACCAAAAATAATTATGAGACATGCAAAAATCCAATACATGTCCCAAAAAACGTTTCTGGACCCGCGGGATATCATCCCTTTTGCTCAATGCCCAATTAAGAGCCAACGCAGCGTCCTCATGTTGAATAATGGTATATAAGGAGGCTACGTCAGCCGTTACCAAATATACCATTGATGGAGTTTCTAATTGGACCTCATTTAGTAGATTTAATAGATCACTAGTGTCCTTCAGATAGGCTCTGGTAGCTTTAACACTTGGCTGGAGGAATTTATCCAAGTATTCCCCTAATCTGGCCGTTACAGAGCCAATCCCATTGACAATGGGGCGAGGTGGTGGGCACAGTGCATTTGTATGCACCTTTGGCAGGGTGTATATAATAGGGATCCTGCAGGCACTCGGGACCAGGTATCTCTTCTCTTTCAAATTGAGTGCATCTATTCTATAGCCCCATTCCACCAAAGCCTCTAGCTGTGCTCTATATGCCTCAGTGGGATCAGAGGGTAACTTACTATAGGTAGTACTGTCCCCCACCAACTCCAACAGTTGATTGAGATAAAATGACTTATCCAGTAATACCACCCCTCCTCCCTTGTCAGCAGGTCGAATTATAAGATCTCTATTTTCTTCCAAGGATTTGATCCCTTCCCTGATATACTGGGGATTCACTCCCTTCCGTGGAACTAACTTCTCAATATCATTTAGTACAAGGCTCTTGAAAACTTCCACAAAATGATTGCTTGGGTTCTGGGGGTTGAAAATAGATTTATTCTTCAACCCCGTATCCATTTTATTGGTTGGTGCCACAGATTTCATTGTGGATACCACCGGATGGCTTAGGAAATATTTCTTGATATTCAAGGATCTAATGAATTTGTGTGTGTCAATATAGACATCAAACTTGTTCATTACCTTTTTTGGGGCACATTTGAGACCCAAGTTCAATATGTTGAGCTCCTTATGATTGAGCTCAACCTTGCTTAGGTTATAGATGCCCGTACTCATGCATCCCTCAGTCTTTTTCTTGGATTTCTTAGATTTTCCTGCCCTACATCCCCTCCTTCTCCTTGGGGGGGCACATTCTCTTTGTTGTATCCTCGGGGGGGTATCTGCCTCTCTCCTCCTTTCTGGTAGGCCCCACCTGGATTCCTCCTGGGTGTTCCTCCTCCCCTCCCCCGTTGTCCTAAAAAAGGAACATAATCCGGTTGCTCTTGCCTTACCAAAGGTGAGAACCTATTATAGAGGGGCACATCCTCATAATATTCTGAGTATTGTTGAGGCGGGGGATATTGTTGCCATTGCCTATAATCCTGTGGTGTACTACCTCTATAATTCCGGGGTGATGAATAGTCATAATATCCATGTGGATATCCTCCTCTTCCCCTTGATGGGGGCCTCGGGGACTGGTGGTACCCCCTTCCTCCTCTTCCCCGTGATGGGGGTCTAGGGGAATGGTAACTATCTCCTCTATAGTGATCCTCCACTATATTCCGACCCCTCTCATTCGATCTTGGTTCCATTGCAACAGCTCCATCTTTACCCCTATTAACCACTTTTTTATTATTATTATTATTCGTAGTCTCTGGTTTTTGTAGGGGATTACTGGTCCCCCCTGCCGCACCGCTATTGGCAGCTGGGTCTCCAGTATTATTATTCACTGTCGTCTGCCAGGCATAGATTTTATTAGTTTTAAAATCATTAGAATCTCTATTAAATTTTTTTACCTTCTTTTTTTGCGTTTCTCTATCAATTTTTTCTAATTTCTTCTTTATATTAACATTGAACTCATTCATTTGATTGGTATCCTTAATAGGTTCCAATTTATCTTGTAATGCTTTAATTTTTTCATTTAACATGCTTAATTTAATCTGTTTCCTTTTCAGGACTGATCCCTGTAATTCCCTGCCTACTTTATTGAAAAAATCAAGCCATTCATTCATGAATGACTGATCATTCAATCCATCCTGAGGTGGAACTTCCCACCTCAGGCTCCTAAATATGAGGTTCTCTCTCCGGTAGTGTTCAAACGTTTTTAGCACCGTAGAAAAGTCTTCCTCATATTCAACCATAGGCTGATCATTAGAGAAGACTGACTTTATAAATGGTATACCGCCCTTCACCCAAAAACTAATACCTCCACCATTTATAATACCTATTACTTATACGTTTTATTTTTTACCACCCGCAGCCATGGATGCATTTAGCTTCTTAGCCAATAGGCAACTCAACCCTGAGTCAGTCTTCTCTAATGATCAGCCTATGGTTGAATATGAGGAAGACTTTTCTACGGTGCTAAAAACACTGGAGAACCTACTGGAGAAACAAGTAAAAGCATGGTGGGATGTGTTCACGTTTGAACACTACCGGAGAGAGAACCTCATATTTAGGAGCCTGAGGTGGGAAGTTCCACCTCAGTATGGATTGAATGATCAGTCATTCATGAATGAATGGCTTGATTTTTTCAATAAAGTAGGCAGGGAATTACAGGGATTAGTCCTGAAAAGGAAACAGATTAAATTAAGCATGTTAAATGAAAAAATTAAAGCATTACAAGATAAATTGGAACCTATTAAGGATACCAATCAAATGAATGAGTTCAATGTTAATATAAAGAAAAAATTAGAAAAAATTGATAGAGAAACGCAAAAAAAGAAGGTAAAAAAATTTAATAGAGATTCTAATGATTTTAAAACTAATAAAATCTATGCCTGGCAGACGACAGTGAATAATAATACTGGAGACCCAGCTGCCAATAGCGGTGCGGCAGGGGGGACCAGTAATCCCCTACAAAAACCAGAGACTACGAATAATAATAATAATAAAAAAGTGGTTAATAGGGGTAAAGATGGAGCTGTTGCAATGGAACCAAGATCGGATGAGAGGGGTCGGAATATAGTGGAGGATCACTATAGAGGAGATGGTTACCATTCCCCTAGACCCCCATCACGGGGGAAGAGGAGGAAGGGGGTACCACCAGTCCCCGAGGCCCCCATCACGGGGAAGAGGAGGATATCCACGTGGATATTATGACTATTCATCACCCCGGAATTATAGAGGTAGTACACCACAGGATTATAGGCAATGGCAACAATATCCCCCGCCTCAACAATACTCAGAATATTATGAGGATGTGCCCCTCTATAATAGGTTCTCACCTTTGGTAAGGCAAGAGCAACCGGATTATGTTCCTTTTTTTGGACAACGGGGGAGGGGAGGAGGAACACCGAGGAGGAATCCAGGTGGGGCCTACCAGAAAGGAGGAGGGAGGCAGATACCCCCCCGAGGATACAACAAAGAGAATGTGCCCCCCCAAGGAGAAGGAGGGGATGTAGGGCAGGAAAATCTAAGAAATCCAAGAAAAAGCCTGAGGGATGCATGAGTACGGGCATCTATAACCTAAGCAAGGTTGAGCTCAATCATAAGGAGCTCAACATATTGAACTTGGGTCGTAAATGTGCCCCAAAAAAGGTAATGAACAAGTTTGATGTCTATATTGACACACACAAATTCATTAGATCCTTGAATATCAAGAAATATTTTCTAAGCCATCCGGTGGTATCCACAATGAAATCTGTGGCACCAACCAATAAAATGGATACGGGGTTGAAGAATAAATCTATTTTCAACCCCCAGAACCCAAGCAATCATTTTGTGGAAGTTTTCAAGAGCCTTGTACTAAATGATATTGAGAAGTTAGTTCCACGGAAGGGAGTGAATCCCCAGTATATCAGGGAAGGGATCAAATCCTTGGAAGAAAATAGAGATCTTATAATTCGACCTGCTGACAAGGGAGGAGGGGTGGTATTACTGGATAAGTCATTTTATCTCAATCAACTGTTGGAGTTGGTGGGGGACAGTACTACCTATAGTAAGTTACCCTCTGATCCCACTGAGGCATATAGAGCACAGCTAGAGGCTTTGGTGGAATGGGGCTATAGAATAGATGCACTCAATTTGAAAGAGAAGAGATACCTGGTCCCGAGTGCCTGCAGGATCCCTATTATATACACCCTGCCAAAGGTGCATAAAAATGCACTGTGCCCACCACCTCGCCCCATTGTCAATGGGATTGGCTCTGTAACGGCCAGATTAGGGGAATACTTGGATAAATTCCTCCAGCCAAGTGTTAAAGCTACCAGAGCCTATCTGAAGGACACTAGTGATCTATTAAATCTACTAAATGAGGTCCGATTAGAAACTCCATCAATGGTATATTTGGTAACGGCTGACGTAGCCTCCTTATATATCATTATTCAACATGAGGACGCCGCGTTGGCTCTTAATTGGGCATTGAGCAAAAGGGATGATATCCCGGGGGTCCAGAAACCTTTTTTGGGACATGTATTGGATTTTTGCATGTCCCATAATTATTTTTGGTGTAATGATAGATTTTATTCTCAGCAGGTTGGCGTGGCTATGGGTGCTAAATATGCTCCTAGCCTCGCCAACCTGTTCATGGCTGAGTGGGAGGACAGAAAAGTATTCAGCCAGAGGAGACCTCAATTATTATTTTACAGACGATTTATAGATGACCTCTTATTTATTTGGGAGGGCACAGAGGAATCGGCGATTGAGTTTATACGTGAACTCAATACTAATGATAATAATATCAAATTGGAGCATCAAATCAGTAATCACTCAGTTAATTTCTTGGATGTTACGATAATAAGAGAGGAGAATGCATTAAGGACAAAGGTATTCTTCAAACCTACTGACCGCAACAGCTACTTATCAATAAGAAGCGGTCACCACCCAGCATGGATAAGAAACATCCCGAAGGGACAAATGTTGCGGGTGCGTCGAAATTGTACACAGTTGGAAGATTTCTTTGAGCAGGCAGGGGTCCTAAAGAATAAATTTATACAAAAAGGTTATGGGGAGGAAGGACTGAATGTAGTCATTCAAGAAGTAGCAGAAATGCCTAGGGAACAGTGTCTGAATAAAAAGGAAATTGTAGTAAAGGACAACCAACATCAGTTTGGATTTATTTCTGGATATCATTGCCAGTATAAGGATATAGAAGGCATTTTCAGGAAGTATTGGCATATTCTGTGCAGAGATAGGCACCTGGGAGAGGTGCTACCGAGGCAACCAAAGTTTATATACAGAAGGGCCCCCAGTTTTGGTGACCATGTGGTCAGGAAAATTTTGGACCCACCAGGGAATAAGTACCTGAGGTTGGATTTTAGGGGCTTTTACTGCTGCAGGAGATGTATCTGCTGCAGAACGGTGAAAGTAAGTCACAGAGGGATAAAGAGTGTAACCAATAGAGATGGTGAGTCCTTTGAGATTAGGGAGTTCAGCACCTGCAACTCCTCACATGTAGTATATTTAATGTGGTGCCCTTGTGGCCTTTTCTATGTGGGGAGAACGAAGAGACTCCTTAGGATTAGAATCTCTGAGCACCTAACTAATATAAAGAATGGTTATAAATACCATAGCGTTTCTCTACATTTTAAGGAAAAACATCAGCAGGATCCCTCTCTACTGCAGTTTTGTGGGATAGATGTGATCCATCCCTCGTGGAGGGGATCCAACAGAGTTAGGAATCTATCCCAAAGAGAAACCCGGTGGATATTTTTAATGAAGAGTCTGGCCCCGAGGGGGTTAAATATAGAACTAGACCTGAATTGTTTTATCAATGATTTTTAATTACTTTTAATTATATGTACTTTAAGCATTTTTTTATATATAAACCAATGAGTGAAGGGGAACCTGTATCTACAGAGACAATAGATACACGTCTAGAATTAGATTCTATCACTACCCTATATAGTGGGGTGGGCCATATATGTAGAGGCCCCTTTTATTATAAATATCGATTTTACCTAATATTATAAATATCGATTTTATTTCTTTTTATTTTGAATATAAACTCACTGGGTTCTCAGTTTATATACAATTTGGATACATTTAACATGCTTATTAGTGATAAGGGATTTTATACACTTTTTGTTGTTTCATATTTACCTTTCTATGTTAGATTTGAGTTTAGATGTACACACATATAATCTATACCCACTATAGATGAGAACCTCTAGTCATATGGATGGCTTATACCTAGAGGTGAGGGGGGGATTGATTATTTCCAGTGTATTTAGATAGGAAGTTTCTCACCATGTGGGTGTATGTATCTGTGTGAACAACACAAAACATTCAGGAAGTAATGTGAGAGCGGCATCTGCAGGGGTTAATACTGTGTTGTGCTGTGTGTTAATGCTGCTTTCACTATGTGATGTGACATGCAGCGATCAGTTGGAGTGTCAGCTGTATCTGCATGACACCTCACGTAACAAGAGATTCTTTGCAAACATCAGTTCACATCGCTAGAATGCCTGATTCCCATTATGCTGTGTACCGGAGCTCTCAGCGTAATTCACATAACGGGGACCCGAGATGTGCGCATGCGCGATGAGCTGGCCAATGAGCATTAGCTAGATAGGCATATAAGGGATGAGTGGCAGGGAGCACAGCCTATCCCATGAATAAGTCAACCTATGACGAAACGTCGGGGGCGTGGCTGTGAGACGTGACGTGCAGCACTGTGAGCCACACTGAAGGAGAGGAGCATTGTTTATACGGAGGGACGGAGGACATCCAAGGGAGGGGTGAGATTGATAACCCTGCACCAGCACACCTCGGGTCCGCCGTGACCACTTGTTTTATTTGGATCCACTGGAATTACGTTTGATGTGATTTGCACTTTATTTGAGCTGTATTTTATCATTTTACATGTGAGTGTACTGATTGAAGATTGCAGTGATTTTAATAAATGTGTGATACTGGTTTACACTATTGGAGCACATATTATTTTTTTCATGTGGACCGGGTTGGAAACATTCACTGTGGAACAACGATTGATCCTACTACCTTGGTGTATGGTAGATAAGCGATTATTGCCTTGCATGAGAGTGCTGGCAAATTAAGTCGGTGAGTGGAGGTCTTGAGGGAGTGGAATCACTGCACACAAGAGGAGAGGTGGAGGAGACACAACATCACCTGTGCTTTATCAAGATTTATTACCACTTTATTCGGACACATTTTTCTCACGTGTGTGGTCACGTTTTATTGTGGACTGATTTATATTTTTGAAGTTAATTTGTATTTTGTATTTTTTATTTTTGGATATATTTGGTAATATTTTTTGCATGTACAGCATGATATGAAGTGGCAGGATAGGTTTTATCACTGGAAATGTATTGAGATATGTATTTCCTAAGATTACACTGCATGTAAGGTTTATACACATTAAGAGGGTCGCACCATCACTGTGTTGATCGATATTTGACCACTGATCTGGCTGGTACATTTACACCTATAGACATTTTGTGTAGATTTGTTTATAGATTTCACCTTTGCATTAGTGTTCACATGCACATGTGTAGAGGGTCACACCATCACTGTGTCTAATACACTTGAATTTTGTTTGAAAGCGCCTTCTATTTTTTATTTGACCACTTATCTGGCTGGTACATGTACACTTATATACATTTTGTGTAGATTTGTTTATAGATTTCACCTTTGCATTAGTGTTCACATACACATGTGTAGAGGGTCACACCATCACTGTGTTTAATACACTTGATTTTTTTTTTTTTTGTTTGTTTGTTTGTTTGAAAGCGCCTCTTATTTTTTCCTAGATGTCTGTGGGAGGGTTTGGGTAGTTTACAGACATCTCCGATTAAATACTTAGTATATGCATTATAATTTAAAGGGGCTGCTTCATAGTGGGTGTGGGAATTCAATTCCCCACGTGGGTTATTGTATAGATTGATTTTGAGCACATTCACATTCAGTTTGTGAAACATAGTGGCGCGGTGGAGGTATTAGTTTTTGGGTGAAGGGCGGTATACCATTTATAATACCTATTACTTATAAGATCAGAGTGTGGCCATGTCTTTTCCGGCGTTGCAATCGGTTATGGGACCGAGAATGTTCCCTACAAGCACCATAATGAATACTGTGCTATCTGGAACACTGCTTACAGATACTGGAGTTCGATTGAAGCCGCAGGGGAGGTTTGTCCTGTATACCTTAGGAGATGTTGAGGGACTGGGCATGATCTGCCATCGATGGGAAGGATTGGCCGTGCATATTCGTCCATTCGGCCATGTCCTCAATGTGGAGAATACTTGTTTGTGGTGGAGCAACCTACCATGCCGCCCCGTGCTTATCGGATGGATTGGGCAACAGGTATCGCCACAGTAGAAGCTGCTACCGCTACGGAGAGAGAGCAACAGGCCGTCACTTTGCCTGTTGTTGCTGACAATGTTCCAAAAGGAGACACTGCTACTGTTGTCTCATCAGGGGACATTACTTTGGTTTCTGAGTCCACTACTCCTACCCCTATGGTGCCTATTTAGAGGAAGGTGGGCTATGTGAAGGCTTCCCGCGGCCGTGGTCGAGGCCTACCCCAGAGGTTATCTGAACCGGAGCTACCAGAGTCTACGTCAGGAACGGGTAAGCCACTGGTGGGAAATGTGTTCGGGACTGTGAATAAATATTTGCCGGCGGAAGAGTTGAGAGATTCGGAAATAGAATCCATGTCGGATCTTTCCGGTGATGATAACCTATTTGAGTCTATGTCACAAGAGCTATTGTGGTCACAAAGTGAGGATGTTGCCTCCGCAATAACTTTCCCTGAATGGACTGCCCTGAGTTCTGGGATGACGTCACCCTGTGCAGAGACACACAGTGCTGTCGCTGGGACTTTACCAAAAATTACTAGTTCACTACAGACACCGGCTGGGTCTATGGTGAGAAAGTCATTGAATTCCTGTATACCGCCTGGTATGGGGAGAGACAGATCATTGCCAAAACTTGCTCGCTTACAGAGGATGCTAAACAAGCGTGTGGAAGCAGAGTATGGTTTGGAGTTACCCTACGTGCCCCAGGATGTCATGCAGGAGATTGAAGCTAATCGGGAACTTTGGTACAGTGAGGCTGTTTGGGACTATATGTCTGTACCTAAGCCCTTCAGAAAGACTGGATGTTCTGTCAGGAAGGATGAACGTTTTAACGGATGCTTTGTACATTGGAATTTCGGTCGGCACATCTATGCTGACATAGTGGTAATCTGCAGACCGGGAAAGGACAATGTTGTATACTTTATTACCACTGTGGATAAAGAGGGAAAATCGTTTACTTTGCCAGATCCCCGGTTTTACTGGTAACTATGGACAATAGAACTTTGAAGTTACTTAGCTAGATAGTGTCAGGGTAAAGAGATCTGCGTGGTCAAGATCTACAGATTCTGTTCAGCGTTTAAATCCAAGGACTTCTTTTTGCTAGCCAGATTTCTTTTATAAGAAAAAAATGTATGCAGGGATGGACTCCTAAAGAATATTTTTTTTGATATAGATTATGGGAAGAGAATCTCATTTTTAAATGAGGCTTTGCTCCTACTGTTGTAAAGGATGTACATATGTGTGTTTAACTATGTTTCCTTTTCAGGGATCATCGGATCATATATAGAGCTGGGAGGCTTTTCAGCTAGTTAGATAGTGAGGTTGTGTACAATCATACTGTGGTTAGTTTGCGGCTGTAAACATAATGTTTTATAGATATAAGTCTTATAATGTCTTTAAACTGTCCTTTCTCTCTCTTTGTCTATCCAAAGTTATAAGAAACTCAAATACTTACTCTCAGGCTTGAGAGTTATTGTTACTGTTTTTGGACAGACGTTGGGGACAATGTCTACTGTAGTGGGGGGAGTATGTAGCGCTGGTAGATTTGCAATCTACCGCATGTTAGGTAAATTTAGTAATTTGTGCGTTAGGAAGGTTAAGTTTGCCTCTGTTCCAGCTTGGCTGACGTTGTGTGTGTTTCCGTGCTGACCGGTGGGTGTCGCTGTTACCACTGGTTAGTGTTGGAAAGGCAACGTGTTGAAGCGTATGGATGCTCCTCTGTCGCAGAGACAACTCGGTGGAGGTGGTCCTCCGAGTTGCATTCTGGGCCAGTGTATTTATGAGACAGACGCCATATTTTGGGGTTCGTTTTTCAGCCACCTGCTGGCCCTCCTGGCCAACAGGTATGCTTTAAGGAGCTACCTTGTGGCCCTCCGTTCCGGAGGCCCATGATACTGTGGCGCAGGGGTGGGTCCAGAGGCTTGTCTGGGGCCTACCACCGCCATCGAGGAATGGTCCTGAGCTGTCGGTCCTGTGTGACAAAGCTGGACAACCGAGGAGATCCCAGGGGAGGACCCGTCTTGGAGGGATCACGCAGAGTGCTGGTCTATAGAGGGGCCTGGTGCCTCGGTTGGAGGACGTATCCGAAAGTAACTATACAGCATAGTGTTGCCGGGTTGGCTTAAAGGTTCAAGCACTGTGACTGACATTCACTACAGAAAATCTGATACATCCTGTGGCAGAGGATCGTACGGGTTTTGTTCCCAAGCAAGTCTGTGGAAGAGACTTTGATTCATGCTGCATACTGGCTGCTAGACCGGTGAGAGAGGCCTATCCAGATCAGCAAGGAGTGTGTCCCATGAGGGGAGCGCATTCCATATAGTATCTGAATTCTACCAGAACATTTGTCAAAAGAACCCTACAAGAGGATATTTGAGTTTCTTCTGCGAGTTTCCTTTCCACCTCTTTCCTGCTATTTCCTAAGTAGTTTATTTAATAAAGCATTGAAAACGTACTCCAGTGTTGGTGCGTGTGTCATCCAGAAGTAAACTCAACGGAACCCTAGACCTGGTGCCGGTGAAACAGAGGGAAGCAGAGTGAAGGTAACAGACCCACTTAAACCAGCAGCTCCACCGTGAGTTATTGCTACATATATATATATATATATATATATATATATATATATATATATATATAACACCTGGGATGCATATATATACACAATACACTGTAACTGCAGCTAACTGACTCGACCTGCCTACTCTATCTAACTTAAATCAAATGACACTGTCTCTCTCTCTCTATCTCTGTCTCAACGCCGGAACACACTACACAGGGCCGACGTGCAGGCGGCCTTATATAGTGTGGGGCGTGTACTAAACCCCCTGAGCCATAATTGGCCAAAGCCTCCTTGGCTTTGGCCAATTACGGCTCTCTGTACACACAGCGCTGTGATTGGCCAAGCATGTGGGTCATGCATGCTTGGCCAATCATCAGCCAGCAATGCACTGCGATGCCGCAGTGAATTATGGGCCGTGACGCGCCACTCGAATTTGGCACAAATGGACCATATCGTTCGTAATTCAGCGAACGACCGAACACACGAACAAAACAGTGTTAATTTTTTCCCTGAAAGTACATACAGTAAACCATAACTAGATTTATTGTGTAAAAAATGTTGAAAGGGACGTGGCTGAAAGCCAGCATAGTTGCACACAGTAGGCTCTTCTCCAGTACACACAGCAGATATTAAACACAATTCCCATGGCCAAAGAGCCATTTGTTGTAGCAGCAGCAGCTACTCTGCTCGTGACCTCTGATGAAGCGATCGACAAAATGCAATAGGTGTTTGCCAGTGTATCCACATGAATTTTAACTTGCTTTTAAAACAGTATTTCTCAACCTTTCTCCAGTCAAAGCACCCTTTAAAATTATGGACAATTTCAAGGCATCCCATTCTAAAATGTAAAAAACTAAACTAATAATAGTTTTACATATTGCAGCAGCATTCACACACGTAGGACACCCAACAAGTAATTTTTTCTTTCAAAGCAAATATACCTTTGCACACTGGTAATACTGACTAGGTCCTGGCTAGTATTACAGCATTCATTCTTCCTTATTTTCTCTCTCCTATGCAGCTAAAAGGACCCCAGTGCTGACAGAGAGGGGCGAGGAGAGAGGGGGCTGTCTAACAAGGTTGCTGTGCAGGTGCCCAATGTCCTCCTTATCAACCATGATGTCAGTGGTTGTTAGGACACTGGTGGGTGGCCTGCACAGTGCCCAAGGTTGTAATGTTGCACAATGAAAACCTATGGCTTTGTGTACCAAAAAAGCAGGCTTGATCCACCTGCTGGCTTGAACACAATTTTTAGGCAATTTTGGGAAATTTTTAGGCAGTTTTGCAAGGCACACCTGAAGAACCGAGAAGGCATCCTACGGGCCCTAAGCATCCTGGTTGAAAAAGGCTGCTTTAAAGATACTATGTGGACTTTACAATACACTTATTTCGCAATATCTCCATATTCTCATCTTTAATCTGCTGGGTGTTCTCTGATATGCCTGGCATGCACAGAATTTTTTTAAAGAGTGTTTTTTGTTACTGTGAGCACTATTCTTTGGAAAAGCAGTGATGCAGAGGAAACAGCTGCCTCACATCTTCCAGTCTCACAAAGGTTACTCTATAAGCACATACTGACCTTACCTTGAGCTTGATCACATCTATCTAGTGATTACACTCCCTGCAGGAAGAGTAAAGGAATGTTTTTGGCACCAGTACATCCCTCAAGCCAGCCCCAGCCATGATAAGTATTGACCAGTCCTACTGGTCAGTGTTGAAAGAAGCTGGTGCAGTTTGTCAATGCAGCCACACAATGCAGCCCACACATGGCAAACAAGAACGTGGCTTCTCAGTGGAAACAGTATGTAAATCTATCTTCTGAGCTGATATTTCTCTCAGATTACACTATTTTTTGTCCTGTTTTTTTCCAAAAGATTGTGTTGGCCAAATTATGCAGCAGAGTGTTTAACCTCTGATGTAGAGAATACTCAAGAGGGGACTCTACAGTTCTGCAAATTATGGAAGCAATTAGAGATTGTAAAGCACCATTAACTTCCATCAATGAAGCAGTCCGCATATATATTTCTTTGATCAAGCAGGATCTGCAAAACCTTAGAGAAGGAACATTTGATGCTGAACATAGAATGAGTAATTTGGAGAAAATGGTTCAGCCAATAGTGAGAAAAATGAATTAAGTGCTTAAACAGTTAGTAGCCCAGAAACTGAAGCGAGATGATCTTGCAAAAAAGATCTAGAGGGAATAGTGAGCAGTTGTTGGGGTTGGGGGATCACCTGTGGAAGCAATTCTTAAGATTTGGCTTAAAGTGAATCTAAAGCCCACATTTTTTGATTTCAGATAAAGAAGTCAGAGGTTATGAGTCATCAGAGTTTTTTTGCTAAAGTACAAAAAATGTCAGCACACTAATAAGTAAAGACCTCAAATTTCTACCGAGGTCTTAGTGGCAATAACAGCATATTTAGCACATAACACATCAAAATTTCGCCAACACAATGGCTTCCTTTCTTAGGGTGACAGAAGCTGTCTGTGGCCACGCTAGAGACGTTTATGTTCCCTGTGTTGGTGATCCCTGTCAGTTGCTCAGTGAAGTGTCATGAGAAGCTAAAATTATTTTTTTCCAATAGGCCCAGTTCATACTAGCAATGTTGAAATGGTGTGTGTTTTGTGAAAATGGAACATACTGCATTTACTGTAAACACACAAGAATCACAACACACTGCATGTATTATAATGCATGGCAGCACACTGTGTGCACATTATCGAAAGAAAAATTGCATATTTTGGCTCCTGCTGTGAATAAAAAAAGAGCTTGATTGGATTGTTTGTCTACAAAAAATCCTGTACTATTACAGCCAATACTTGCCTTCTTCTCTGTACAATTTCACTGCTATCCTGATTTTTCCATCCACAAGTTTAGTCTTAAAAGGATTAGAGAATAATGGAGGCAACCATTGCTAAACTCTATTTTTGAGAATGCCAGTCCCCTGGCTGTCATGCTGATGGTTTTGCTTCAATGAAGTCTGAGTCACTACCCCAGAATAGCGCCACTTCTCTGACACTCATTTAAAGCATGCTTGTTTCAGAGTTGTGACTCAAAATGACTTAAAGTGATACTAAAGTCTCAATTTTTTTTGTTTAAAAAAAAACAAACATGTTATAATTACCTGCTATGTGCAGTGGTTTTGCACAGAGCAGCCTGAATCCTCCTCTTCCTGGAACCCTCTTCACTGCCCCTGGCAGCTCCCTTCTACTGAGTGCCAACACAGCAAACAGCTTGCTATGGGGGCACCCAAACCAAGCTGCAGCTTTGTGTGTTAATTCAGACATGGAGCCGCGGCCCGGTCTTGCCCATTCTCTCGCCTCATCCACTCACTGACTTTGATTGACAGCAAGAGCCAATGGTGCTTCTCTTCTGTCTCAGCCAATGAGGAGGGAGAGTCTCGGGCATCTGAGCCTGATGTACAACATCGCTGGATCGAGCTAGGCTCAGGTAAGTAGGAGGGGGGGCTAATATTAGGGCACTTACCTATTCAGGGAGCCCGCGATGTTGCACCCCAGCCGATCTTCTGATCGACTGCCGCCGCCATTCCTGGTAAGGCAACCCAGCCTTTTGACTTCACTGCTGGTTCCCTACTGCGCATGTGCAAAGCACGCTGTGCAATCTAATTGGCCCGGTGGCGGGAGAAGAGGAAGGGGGCCGAACTTCTGGGAGATCGGGCCATGGCCCCGTTTCCAGAAGTGGGGAAGGGGACCTGTCAAAAACAAGTCCCCGTTCCCCTCTCCCCCCTAAAAGGTGCCAAATGTGGCACTGGAGGGGGGGAGGAAGCGTATAAACGGAAGTTCCACTTTTGGGTGGAACTCTACTTTAAAGTGGTTTTAAAGGCTCAGGGTTTGCTACTGTAGCACCCTCTAGCTAGTGTACTAGTTGTTAGAGTAGGTAAATTGGCTTGGCTGAGAGCCAGGCCTGGGTTGTGAATCTGGGTCAGGAATGAATGACTCAGGGGCTTGATGACTCATCTGGCAGCTCTCTCTGACACTTCCCCCTGGTCTGGAAGTTGGTAGAAACTTCTAGAGCTGGAGGGTGGGCGTGAGAAGGGGCTGCCATGCATATTTATGAGGTCTTCGACCAATCCCCAGCAAAAAGTGTCTGGAAGGGGGCAGGCCACCTCATAAATAGACATGGGCCATGCCAGCCGGGGCAGTGGGGTGGAAGATGTAGATGGAGTGCTGAGGTGGCTGTTGGAGATCTTCGCAGGGTGTCCCCTAGTCTGGGGGGGTGACCTCAGGTCTGGGGCTTGGGTACTGGAAGGATCCCCCACAACACACCAAGGAAACCCTTCCTGGAGCCACAGGAGCAAGGAGAGCAGACAGTGGGAGAAGGTCGGCATGTCCAGGAGATTTGAGAGTCAGCCAGGTGGGCTGGTGAGTGTTAGTCTGGAGGACTGTGTGGAGAAGTTAGCCTGGAAGGCTAGTGAAAGAGGCAGCTGCAGCCAGGCGGGTTGACAGTGCTTGTAGAGGAAGTGCTGGGAAAGTGTGAGCTGTGTCATCAATTCTGTTCTTCAAGTATAGAGGCTGCTAGTTCCTGCCTGTAAAGGGCTTTTGCTGCCAAACTGCAACAGGGTGACATAGTTGGGTTCTGCAAGCGTGTGCTGGAGTGAAGAAGAGGAGCTGTATATTGAAGTAGAATAGTAAAGTATCGAACCAGGCAGAACTTCAGCAATGCAGGTTTATTAACAGCTGATAACATACAGGTTTATGTTCAAAGTATTACAATATACAGGTCTAATTTATACAGTTTCTTACAATGCATGCATATTAGATATAAATATTCTTATCCTCTAACCCAATTGAAACAATTGTGAATTGTTCTCACCTTGAACCAGAATGGGTCTTTACTGCCAATTCTTGGGAACCTGTCACCTGATAGGGACCAGCCAATTGGCCGGTGGTCTGGTCCCCTCACAGAGTTCTGAGTTCCAGCTCGACCAAGTTTGTGAGGGAAATTCACCTGAGACCACATTCTGGAACAAGTCAAGAAGTCTTCTCTGACTCGTACGAGGAGACAAGTTAGGAAAGATACTTGCCCATTGGTTCTGACCTCTATGACCCGTGCAATAGGGCAGCATACACAGAGTTCAGCCTTATGAGCTCCTATCTGACTTGTCTGTCTAACAATTGTAGAGCTTGCATTTATATACCCTTTTACAAGTCTTATCTTAACATCTCTCTTACATATGATTGGTCGCTAAGATCTACGTCAAAGTAACCAACCATAAATCTGACACCTGTTCTACAACCAGATAAACTTAATTATTCCCAAAATTCCTATATGTTCATTAAAGTGATTTATAACTGTTTTTGTCCAATTAAAAACACCTGTATAGAGACAGTCTGGCACCCAGCTGTGTTATCAAACTCTCCTTATCTTGATAAGATTTAACTAGCTTCAAGGATTTGCAGATTTACAACTTTGAGACAATTAACTTTCAATAACCCCACCAGATGTTTTATATGTTTCACTATATGCATGTATTTTAACAGTTTTAATGAGGACACAAGCAGACCTTTGTTTGACCCTGTCAAACTCAATTAATGTTCTGTACATAACTTTCCTGTATTCCACCTAATTATTTTAACCACCTGTTTTCTTATCTGTCTGAGACAATTCTATATAACTTGAATCTATTCTAATGAACTTTCACCCAGTAGACTATCTTAATACATTTTCGAGAACACCTGTGTACAAGTACTTGTCATAAAGCAGAGGTCATTTAAAGTTCAACACTTAAAATTGAAGACTTTCTAAATCTGGAAAACACAGTATACATTATTAAAGATTAATAATTGTTGCTTTACTTATTGAATAATAATATTGATAACACCACTACTATATAATAATATGAATAATAATAATAATTATCAATAAAATACATGCAAATCAATATGAATAATATGAAATACATTGGCTAATATGAGATTCTACAACAATATAGAGACTGCATATAGGAGGAGCTGTCCCTGAAGTTTGTTCTGAAGTCAAATGGGAATCCTATAAGCTCCCATCCCTATCCAAGTTACAGTGCCTTACAAAAGTATTCACCCCTTGGAATTTTTCGTGTCTTGTTGCCTCACAACCTGGAATTAACCTGGCTTGTTTCAGGATTTGCATCATTTAATTTACAGAACATGCCCACACCTTTGAAGATTTTTTTTTTATTGTGAAGCAAACAACAAATAGGACAAAATAACAGAAATGGGGCGTACACACGGTCGGACTTTTCGGCTACAAAAGTCCGATGGACACCGACGGACCAAATCCGGGGGACAATCCGATCGTGTTTGGGCTTCCCCGGACTTTCAGCGGACTTTTCCAGTCGCAAATCTGACGGACTTTAGATTTGGAACTTGCTTCAAATCTTTACGTCGTAACCAGAAATCCGCTCATCTGTATGCTAGTCCGACGGACAAAAACCCACGCTAGGGCAGCTATTGGCTACTGGCTATCAACTTCCTTATTTTAGTCCGGTGTACATCATCACGTCAGACTTTTGTGTGATCGTATGTAGGCAAGTCCGTTTGTTAGAAAGTCCGCCGCAAGTCCGCCAAACGTCCATCGAAAGTTTGGCGGACAGGCTGTCGGACTTTTGTAGCCAAAAAGTCCGACCGTGTGCACGCCCCAAAAAAGTCAATGTGCATAACTATTGACCCCCTAAAGTCAATACTTTGTAGAGCCACCTTTTGCGGCTATCACAGCTCCAAGTCACTTTGGATAAGTCTGTATGAGTTTGCCACATCTTACCACTGGGATTTTTGTCCATTCCTCCTTGAAAAACTACTCCAGCTCCTTCAAGTTGGATGGTTTGCGCTTGTGAACAGCAATCTTTAAGTCTGTATATAGGCAATAATGAATCAATTAAATTAGATAAATATATAAATACACAATTATAAATATATAAATATATAAAGTGTCTCTTCAGTATTGCAGCAGCGCTGTGCACCCCAATTAAACAGGGTCTCTTTTTTAATCTATTTCAGAAAGTTCAAACACATATCTGATAGAGTCCCACCAATAAATAATCAAGATGTATTCTGTGAGGGTAGTAATCCTTTCACCAAGCGATACACCACGTGCTGGGGTCCCCAATGAAAACTCACTCACCAGAAATCAGATCAATAAAAGCCTTGATTAATAGTAGTAAATCTGCATCAATATCCAAAGCGACCACCAGATGTCAGTATTATTCCCAGTAGTTCCAATAGGATATGTAGAAGAAAGTCCAGGAAGTGACGAAACGTTAGGGACGTGTCGCACAGGAAGTGATGCATGTGCTCCACCAACCGAGGAACCAGGAAGCGTGTGACTGTGGTTACACACAGGGAGCGCTCCTGACAGGTTTTTATGACTGGAGGACGCAATCAGGCACAGTGCACTTTGTTATCTTTGCTCAATGTTTATTAAATTTTGGTATGCATGATTTTAAGGGGATGTTTGGATGGTTCAAATAAAGATGTTTAGCAGTATCACGCTATGTGAGCATTTTTGTTTCTTCTACATATCCTATTGGAACTACTGGGAATAATACTGACATCTGGTGGTCGCTTTGGATATTGATGCAGATTTACTACTATTAATCAAGGCTTTTATTGATCTGATTTCTGGTGAGTGAGTTTTCATTGGGGACCCCAGCACGTGGTGTATCGCTTGGTGAAAGGATTACTACCCTCACAGAATACATCTTGATTATTTATTGGTGGGACTCTATCAGATCCGTGTTTGAACTTTCTGAAATAGATTAAAAAAGAGACCCTGTTTAATTGGGGTGCACAGCGCTGCTGCAATACTGAAGAGACACTTTATATATTTATATATTTATAATTGTGTATTTATATATTTATCTAATTTAATTGATTCATTATTGCCTATATACAGACTTAAAGATTGCTGTTCACAAGCGCAAACCATCCAACTTGAAGGAGCTGGAGTAGTTTTTCAAGGAGGAATGGACAAAAATCCCAGTGGTAAGATGTGGCAAACTCATACAGACTTATTGATTATTACTCTTGATTATTTATTGGTGGGACTCTGGCTATCAGATCCGTGTTTGAACTTTCTGAAATAGATTAAGAAAGAGACCCTGTTTAATTGGGGTGCACAGCGCTGCTGCAATACTGAAGAGACACTTTATATATTTATATATTTATAATTGTGTATTTATATATTTATCTAATTTAATTGATTCATTATTGCCTATATACATGTTCTACTATTTAAGCAGCTGCTACTAGTCATATAATTATTTATGTGCCTCACATACACCGTTAGAATATTGTACTAAGCGCAGAGCATTGTTGTTTTTTTGGGACGGGCATATACAACATACATTCATTCAATCTTTAAGTCTGACCACAGATTTTCTATTGGATTGAGGTTTGGGCTTTGACTAGGCCATTCCAACATATTTACATGTTTCCCCTTAACCCACTCAAGTGTTGCTTTAGCAGTGTGTTTAGGGTCTTGCTGGAAGGTGAACCTCCGTCCTAGCCTCAAATCATACACAGAGTGGTACAGGTTTTGCTCAAGAATATCCCTGTATTTAGCACCATCCATCTTTCCCTCAACTCTGACAAATTTCCTGGTCCCAACTGCTGAAAAACATCCCCACAGCATGATGCTGCCACCACCATGTTTGACTGTGGGGATGGTGTTCTTTGGGTGATGTGATGTGTTGGGTTTGCCCCAGACATAGCGTTTTCTTTGATGGCCAAAAAGATAAATTTTAGTCTCATCAGACTAGAGCACCTTTCTCCATACATTTTGGGAGTCTCCCACATGCCTTTTCGCAAACTCAAAACGTGCCATTTTGTTTTTTGCTGCATTTGGTTATGATAGATTTGATGGTGCTCCTAGAGATCATCAAAGATTTGGATATTTTTTCATAACCTAACCCTGACTTGTACTTCTGAACAACATTGTCCCTTACTTGTTTGGAGAGTTCTTTGGTCTTCATGGCAGTGTTTGGTTAGTAGTGCCTCTTGCTTAGGTGTTGCAGCCTCTGGGGCCTTTCAAAAAGGTGTGTATATGTAATGACAGATCATGTGACACTTAGATTGCACACAGGTGGACATCATTTCACTAAATATGTGACTTCTGAAGGTAATTGTTTGCACCTGAGCTTTTTATAGGCTTCATAACAAAGGGGGTGAATACATACGCACATACCAATTATCAGTTTTTTATTTCTGAAAAATAGCTTATGCATATATTTTTCTAATTTTACTTCACCAACTTAGACTATTGTGTTCTGATTCATCACATATAATTCAGATTAAAAAAACATTGAACTAAAGGCTGTAATGTAACAAAATAGGTAAAAAGCCAAGGGGGTGAATACTTTTGCAAGGCATTGTATATCCCTCAATAAAACAAAACAAAACAAAAAAAAAAGTCACGGACTGTTCTCTGACTTTTGCGTGCCTGTGGAGATTCATCGTACCTGGCTGTGCAGGGTGGGGAATCTCAGTTACTTGTGGCTCCTTAGGGGGTGCGCTAAATTACCTTCATGCATTCTATGCATGAAGGTAAAAAACCTTCTGTGTGCAGTGCCCCCCCAGCCCCCCTTAATACTTAATTAATTAATCTCCCTCTCGATCCAGCGATGTGCACGAGAGCTGAGCATCTCTCGGATCTATCATTCATCATTGGCTGAGACTACAAAAAAAACTGATTGCAACACCAGGGAGGACACCGCTACATATAGTGGAGAGTGATGGATAAAGGGCGCGTGATCAAGCTCACATCAAAACATATAAAATTTATTTCAGAGGAAATAAAGAGCAAATAAATACCAATACTACGTATCATGCAAACAGGTGACAAAATGTAAAAGACATGAAAAGATAATAAAAATGGGTTAAAAATATCATGAGCCCATGTTAAGGCAGGTATTTAGAGTTTGCTAACGCGTTTCGAGGATGACCTCTTCATCAGAGCCTGTTTGAGAACCAGGGTGCAGTCTCTATGTGCCAGTAGGCCAGAGTATGTATATCAACATGATGGCTAGCTCATTCCACACGACACACACCGGACCGGCTCATTCTCCGCCTGGGGCTCCTTTTGTCTCCAGGCGCTGACAGGAGCCAGATCATGTGACCGCCCTTGGAGCGCACAACCACGCCCACCCACCTGACGGCGTGCGTCCCACCGCTGGCCACACATACACCTCCCACTCATCCAATCCTCTTACAGCCTACGCTCAGGCCCGCCCCCTCAACCGGCTTTATAGAAACCTTCCTTGTCTGCCATCCTCCTTCACCTGAGACAGAGTAACTGCTGCGGACACACACGGCTGCAGCACTCTCTCGTGAGACTCCCACCCCCCTCCATCCTCCAATTACTGGACAGCACCTTCCCAAGAGATTACAAGTCTAAAGATCTCCCCTCCACCCAGCCAGTGACAGGTACACAGCTTTTTACATCAATGTATCTAGCTATATGCCTCATTATGATTACCTGCTAGTGTCCTGGGGGATCCCCCCCCTCCCCCCTCCTCTAACATCATGTTCCTTTTCTCCCTCCCCCCTCCTCCAGGTTCATACCACCCCATAACCATTTCTCTACATACTTAAAGGAGAACCCACACACCATCTACTACCACATAGGTAGGTGTGCTTTTTCACATGACAAGGCACCGGCTTGTCATCTCCCCACTACCTTTTCTCACTCACTCACTCACCAATATATATGTCCTCCAACTAATACAACAATCTCTTAAATTAACCCCTCCGAGTCATACATGTATGCGTATGTATGTATTTATGTTCATTTATATTTATATTTTTCTTTCTTTTACCATTCATGTATGTTATCTTTAAACACTATGCCATATCCAATTGGGATTGATATTGTTCCTCTACAAATTCTCTGTACACATAAGTGTTTCCAGTCTATCACATTTATTCATCAATCCATTTACATTCACTTATTGTGTGATCGTTTTTGCTTTATGCATATTCACCCATCATGCGTTTTTTGTTTCGTTTGTTTGATCTTTTGTTGCATTTTCTCGCCATATGCTCCATACTGCAATTTTAGCTGATTTTCTGTTTCCCCATGTGTGTGTATGTATTTGTACACATTTATAAATGTTCTTTTTTATACTGTTTGTGTATACGTGTGTGCCTGTGCATGTGCACACAGATGCACACGCGTCTAGAATTTGTACACATGTGTGTATATTTATATATATATATTTCTGTTCTGATCTCTGTTCCACCTAGAACGCTTGAACGTGGACTGGTATGGAACACAGAAAATCGCATCTCCCATTTCAGGCCGTTTTTTCCTACTAGCCATCATGTTGATGTACATACTCTGGCCTACTGGCACATAGAGACTGCACCCTGGTTCTCAAACAGGCTCTGATGAAGAGGTCATCCTCGAAACGCGTTAGCCAACTCTAAATACCTGCCTTAACATGGGCTCATGATATTTTTAACCCATTTTTATTATCTTTTCATGTCTTTTACATTTTGTCACCTGTTTGCATGATACGTAGTATTGGTATTATTCAACTGTTTTTATTTGCTCTTTATTTCCTCTGAAATAAATTTTATATGTTTTGATGTGAGCTTGATCACGCGCCCTTTATCCATCACTCTCCACTTAGCCTTACCTGACCACCCCGGGGTCATTCTTTGGGCAGCGGGACAAGCAACACCATCTCTTCTAGCTTTGCTACAGTTCACAATACTACTCTTTCAAAACCAAATCAGACCCTCACAAGCGCAGGAGTAACGTTTTCCTTGTCCACAACCGCTACATATAGTACTGTTGTCGGTAAGCAGTTCAATTCACGCATGAGGGAAGGACTGGGAGTGTGAAAAATGACCCTTGGTCAGACTCAGGCAGATTACCTGAGGATACTACTCATGTAAATTTGGACAAGGTTCATGATAGATGTTTAGCATTTAACCAGTTGCCGACCGCCGCACGCCGATGTACGTCGGCAGAGCGGCACGGGCAGGCAAAAGGGCTTACCTGTACGTCCCTGCCTGCCCGCGGGTGGGGGGTCTGATCGGACCCCCCCCCCGGTGCCTGCGGCGGTCGGCAAATCTCCCCCGGCGATCGGTGGTGAGGGGGAGGCCATCCATTCGTGGCCCCCCCATCGCGATCGCTCCCAGCCAATGGGATCATTTCCCTGCCTCTGTATTGTACACAGAGGCAGAGGAAATGATGTCATCTCTCCTCGGCTCGGTATTTTCCGTTCCGGGCCGAGGAGAGAAGACTGGAATGTGAGTGCACAACACACACACACACACAGTAGAACATGCCAGGCATACAAAACACCCCGATCCCCCCCCCCGATCCCACCCCCCCCCGATCCCCCCCCCAATCACCCCCCCCCCCCCTGTCACAAACTGACACCAAGCAGGTTTTTTTTTTTGTTTTTTTTCCTGATTACTGCTAGGTGTCAGTTTGTGACAGTTACTGTGTTAGGACATTGAGTATTAACCCCCTTTAGGTCTAGGATACCCCCCTAACCCCCCCTAATAAAGTTTTAACCCCTTGATCACCCCCCGTCACCAGTGTCACTAAGCGATCATTTTTCTGATCGCTGTATTAGTGTCGCTGGTGAGGCTAGTTAGGGACGTAAATATTTAGGTGCGCCGTCAGCGTTTTATAGCGTCAGGGACCCCCATATACTATCTAATAAATGTTTTAACCCCTTGATTGCCCCCTAGTTAACCCTTTCACCACTGATCACCGTATAAACATTATGGGTGACGCTGGTTAGTTTGTTTATTTTTTATAGTGTCAGGGCACCCGCCGTTTATTACCGAATAAAGGTTTAGCCCCCTGATCGCCCGGCGGTGATATGCGTCGCCCCAGGCAGCGTCAGATTAGCGCCAGTACCGCTAACACCCACGCACGCAGCATACGCCTCCCTTAGTGGTATAGTATCTGAACGGATCAATATCTGATCCGATCAGATCTTTACTAGCGTCCCCAGCAGTTTAGGGTTCCCAAAAACGCAGTGTTAGCGGGATCAGCCCAGATACCTGCTAGCACCTGCGTTTTGCCCCTCCGCCCGGCCCAGCCCACCCAAGTGCAGTATCGATCGATCACTGTCACTTACAAAACACTAAACGCATAACTGCAGCGTTCACAGAGTCAGACCTGATCCCTGCGATCGCTAACAGTTTTCTTGGTAGCGTTTTGGTGAACTGGCAAGCACCAGCCCCAAGCAGCGTCAGGTTAGCGCCAGTAGCACTAACACCCACGCATGCACCGTACACCTCCCTTAGTGGTATAGTATCTGATCAATATCTGATCCGATCAGATCTATACTAGCGTCCCCAGCAGTTTAGGGTTCCCAAAAACGCAGTGTTAGCGGGATCAGCCCAGATACCTGCTAGCACCTGCGTTTTGCCCCTCCGCCCGGCCCAGCCAAGCCCACCCAAGTGCAGTATCGATCGATCACTGTCACTTACAAAATACTAAACGCATAACTGCAGTGTTCGCAGAGTCAGGCCTGATCCCTGCGATCACTAACAGTTTTTTTGGTAGCGTTTTGGTGAAAACCAGCGGCCTAGTACACCCCGGTCGTAGTCAAACCAGCACTGCAGTAACACTTGGTGACGTGGCGAGTCCCATAAGTGCAGTTCAAGCTGGTGAGGTGGCAAGCACAAGTAGTGTCCCGCTGCCACCAAAAAGACAAACACAGGCCCGTCGTGCCCATAATGCCCTTCCTGCTGCATTCGCCAATCCTAATTGGGAACCCACCGCTTCTGCAGCGCCCGTACTTCCCCCATTCACATCCCCAACCAAATGCAGTCGGCTGCTTGAGAGGCATTTTCTTTATGTCCTCCCGAGTACCCCTAACCCAACGAACCCCCCCAAAAAAGATGTCGTGTCTGCAGCAAGCGCGTATATAGGCGTGACACCCGCTATTATTGTCCCTCCTGTCCTGACAATTCTGGTCTTTGCATTGGTGAATGTTTTGAACGCTACCATGCACTAGTTGAGTATTAGCGTAGGGTACAGCATTCCACAGACTAGGCACACTTTCACAGGGTCTCCCAAGATGCCATCGCATTTTGAGAGACCCGAACCTGGAACCGGTTACAGTTATAAAAGTTACAGTTACAAAAAAAAGTGTAAAAAAAAAAAAAAAAAACCACATACAAAAATATAAAATAAAAAAAAATAGTTGTCGTTTTATTGTTATCTCTCTCTCTATTCTCTCTATTGTTCTGCTCTTTTTTACTGTATTCTATTCTGCAATGTTTTATTGTTATTATGTTTTATCATGTTTGCTTTTCAGGTATGCAATTTTTTATACTTTACCGTTTACTGTGCTTTATTGTTAACCATTTTTTTGTCTTCAGGTACGCCATTCACGACTTTGAGTGGTTATACCAGAACGATGCCTGCAGGTTTAGGTATCATCTTGGTATCATTCTTTTCAGCCAGCAGTCGGCTTTCATGTAAAAGCAATCCTAGCGGCTAATTAGCCTCTAGACTGCTTTTACAAGCCGTGGGAGGGAATCCCCCCCCCCCCCAACGTCTTCCGTGTTTCTCTCTGGCTCTCCTGTCTCAACAGGGAACCTGAAAATGCAGCCGGTGATTCAGCCAGCTGACCATAGAGCTGATCAGAGACCAGAGTGGCTCCAAACATCACTATGGCCTAAGAAACCGGAAGCTACGAGCATTTTATGACTTAGATTTCGCCGGATGTAAACAGCGCCATTGGGAAATTGGGAAAGCATTTTATCACACCGATCTTGGTGTGGTCAGATGCTTTGAGGGCAGAGGAGAAATCTAGGGTCTAATAGACCCCAATTTTTTCAAAAAAGAGTACCTGTCACTACCTATTGCTATGATAAGGGATATTTACATTCCCTGAGATAACAATAAAAATGATTAAAAAAAAAAAAAAAGAAAGGAACAGTTTAAAAATAAGATAAAAAAAATAATAATAATAAAGAAAAAAAAAAAAAAAGCACCCCTGTCCCCCCTGCTCTCGCGCTAAGGCGAACGCAAGCGTCGGTCTGGCGTCAAATGTAAACAGCAATTGCACCATGCATGTGAGGTATCACCGCGAACGTCAGATCGAGGGCAGTAATTTTAGCAGTAGACCTCCTCTGTAAATCTAAAGTGGTAACCTGTAAAGGCTTTTAAAGGCTTTTAAAAATGTATTTAGTTTGTTGCCACTGCACGTTTGTGCGCAATTTTAAAGCATGTCATGTTTGGTATCCATGTACTCGGCCTAAGATCATCTTTTTTATCTCATCAAACATTTGGGCAATATAGTGTGTTTTAGTGCATTAAAATTTAAAAAAGTGTGTTTTTTCCCCAAAAAATGCGTTTGAAAAATCGCTGCGCAAATACTGTGTGAAAAAAAAAATGAAACACCCACCATTTTAATCTGTAGGGCATTTGCTTTAAAAAAATATATAATGTTTGGGGGTTCAAAGTAATTTTCTTTAAAAAAAAAATTATTTTTTTATGTAATCAAAAAGTGTCAGAAAGGTCTTCAAGTGGTTAGAAGAGTGGGTGATGTGTGACATAAGCTTCTAAATGTTGTGCATAAAATGCCAGGACAGTTCAAAACCCCCCCAAATGACCCCATTTTGGAAAGTAGACACCCCAAGCTATTTGCTGAGAGGCATGTCGAGTCCATGGAATATTTTATATTGTGACACAAGTTGCGGGAAAGAGACAATTTTTTATTTTTTTTATTTTTTTTTTGCGCAAAGTTGTCACTAAATGATATATTGCTCAAACATGCCATGGGAATATGTGAAATTACACCCCAAAATACATTCTGTTGCTTCTCCTGAGTACGGGGATACCACATGTGTGTGACTTTTTGGGAGCCTAGCCGCGTACGGGACCCCGAAAACCAAGCACCGCCTTCAGGCTTTCTAAGGCCGTAAATTTTTGATTTCACTCTTCACTGCCTATCACAGTTTTGGAGGCCATGGAATGCCCAGGTGGCAAACCCCCCCCCGCCCCCAAATGACCCCATTTTGGAAAGTAGACACCCCAAGCTATTTGCTGAGAGGTATAGTGAGTATTTTGCAGACCTCACTTTTTGTCACAAAGTTTTGAAAATTGAAAAAAGAAAAAAAATTTTTTTTTTTCTCGTCTTTCTTTATTTTCAAAAACAAATGAGAGCTGCAAAATACTCACCATGCCTTTCAGCAAATAGCTTGGGGTGTCTACTTTCCAAAATGGGGTCATTTGGGGGGGTTTTATGCCATCTGGGCATTTTATGGCCTTCAAAACTGTGATAGGTAGTGAGGAGTAAAATCAAAAATGTACGCCCTTAGAAATCCCGAAGGCAGTGATTGGTTTTCGTGGCCCCGTACGCGGCTAGGCTCCCAAAAAGTCCCACACATGTGGTATCCCCATACTCAGGAGAAGCAGCTAAATGTATTTTGGGATGCAATTCCACATATGCCCATGGCCTGTGTGAGCAATATATCATTTAGTGACAACTTTTTGTAATTTTTTTTTTTTTTTAGTCATTATTCAATCACTTGGGACAAAAAAAATGAATATTCAATGGGCTCAACATGCCTCTCAGCAATTTCCTTGGGGTGTCTACTTTCCAAAATGGGGTCATTTGTGGGGGTTTTGTACTGCCCTGCCATTTTAGCACCTCAAGAAACGACATAGGCAGTCATAAATTAAAGGCTGTGTAAATTCCAGAAAATGTACCCTAGTTTGTAGGCGCTATAACTTTTGCGCAAACCAATAAATATACACTTATTGACATTTTTTTTACCAAAGACATGTGGCCGAATACATTTTGGCCTAAATGTATGACTAAAATTGAGTTTATTGGATTTTTTTAGAACAAAAAGTAGAAAATATCATTTTTTTTCAAAATTTTCGGTCTTTTTCCGTGTATAGCGCAAAAAATAAAAACGGCAGAGGTGATCAAATACCATCAAAAGAAAGCTCTATTTGTGGGAAGAAAAGGACGCAAATTTCGTTTGGGTACAGCATTGCATGACCGCCCAATTAGCAGTTAAAGCGACACAGTGCCAAATTGTAAAAAGTGCTCTGGTCAGGAAGGGGGTAAATCCTTCCGGGGCTGAAGTGGTTAATCAGAATAAGGAGACATTGCAAGTGTCTAAAACAACAGTGGATTGCCTTCTACAATAATGTCTAACAATTTTAAAAGTTTCTGCATGCTGGGTTCTGACTTTTTCCCTGAATATCATGTTTTGCTCAAGTTGAATAACTGTAATGAATGTGGCAAAATGTGACAGGCTATCCCATAATGCCCTGGGTCTAGGCAGCAGCTATATTGGCTAGAGTCATATAGAGGAATGGAGTCATATGTGGGAAGAAACAGGTTGCCCCACATGGACACCATGTTTTTGGTGACAGCGGTAGCACCACCACCACCAGCAGGGGATCCTTGTTCAGTCTAGTCCCAACACACAGGCAAGCAGTTTGCCTTGAGTCCTACTTCACACTGTGGCGTTGCAGTGGGTTGTGCTGCATAAAAGTAGGGCATGCTTAATTTCACTGCACCTACACCACTCTGTGGTTAAAAAAGATGAATGAAACATCATTGTACATAGTTAGGTTGAAAAAAAACAAGTCCATTTAGTTCAACCTATATGAAAAAAAAAAAAATAATATCAAAAATATATGACATGTGACATTTCAATATACTGTAGTTAAAAAATAGAAGAAAAAAAAAACCCATTAAACCGTGTGATGCATCATTAAAATGCATTGGCACTGCATCCTTCACAGTGCACACAAGCAGCTGAAGTATAACATGGCCACTAGTGTTAACAATCTCTAATTTTCAAGTACTACTGTATATTTGGCTGAGATGTCATGATGGAGAGTTTTGATACCAGAGAAGGGTGTGGAACTGTACCTGAAGTTAAGAATAAAAAAGGTAGACTGACAGTACTTCTTGCGGAAGGACAAAGACACCGTACCTGGATGAAGATCAGGTTTCTCTCCCCAGGAAGTGTTAGGCGCCAACTGGACTTTGCTTGGCTACAAAAGGAGAAACAGAAAATCTTCACCTTTTATGTACTGTATGTCTGTGATTTAGGCTTTGAGTGATGTATTTTGAATATGTTATTTCAAGAAAGGCTTGTGCTGTTTTAGTATCCTTTTATCATAGTACATTTAGTTTGTGTTGAGTGTTGTTATTATTATGCCTAGCCTGTAAATTCAATAGGGCTGCATTATATATATATGTATATTTGTATTGTACTGCATATATTCATAATGGTTTAATACAGGTAATTTATTACAACAAAGCAAGCTTAAAGTCTTGTTCCTAAAGTGGAAATCCATGCAAAATCTAAAATCCCTGCATCTATAGACACCAGGGATCTAACACTAACCTCTCCAGGCCCGGACTGGCCATAGGGCAGACCGTGCATTTGCCCGGTGGGCTGTTGATGTTCAGGCCGCACAGCGGGAGGTAAGCGGCGACCGCGGCCTGGACAGGGTTAACACTGGCCACGGCCGCCGCTCGCCTACCGCTATGCAGCGGTGCCTGTGCCTTCTCCGGCAGAACTAGCAGCTGCATGGGCTGAGCTGTGTGTCTCTCACACACAGCTCAGCCTCAGAGCCGCGCTGAGAGTTCCGCTCTCGGCCCCCCCTCCTCCTCCTCTGGGCCGCTGTCAGGATGTCCCCCCTCCCCCTTTCTCATGTCAGGCTTGTGGCAGGCTGCACGGGACGGGAGAGAAGAAAGCTTTCTGCTTGTTCTTCTTCTCTCCCAATTGGCCACAGGGGAGGGCCAATCAGAAATAACTAGGTGGGCATCATGGGAAATGTAGTCCCAGAGATAGGATGCCCAATTGATCTCAGCAGGGAGACGGCTACACTCCCCAGCATGCACTCTGCTGGGGGGAAAAAGAGAAAACCCGGAAACAAGCAGGTACTACAGGAGACATGGAAAAAGAAAGAGGATTGTGCTGGGAGAACTAATAGCCCCAGCACCACCAGATAGAGCCACGCTGTACCCACACCACCAGAGTGCCACACAGTACCCGCACCACCAGAGAGCCACGTTGTACCCGCACCACCAAAGAGCCATGCTGTACCCACACCACCAGAGAGCCATGAGAGCCACGCTGCACCCGCACCACCAGAACGCCATGCTGCACCCGCACCACCAGAACGCCATGCTGCACCCGCACCACCAGAACGCCATGCTGCACCCGCACCACCAGAACGCCATGCTGCACCCGCACCACCAGAACGCCATGCTGCACCCGCACCACCAGAGCGCCACACAGTACCCGCACCACCAGAGTGCCACGCAGTACCCGCACCACCAGATCGCCATGCAGTACCCGCACCACCAGAGTGCCACGCAGTACCCGCACCACCAGAGCGCCACGCAGTACCCGCACCACCAGAGCGCCACGCAGTACCCGCACCACCAGAGCGCCACGCAGTACCCGCACCACCAGAGCGCCACGCAGTACACGCACCACCAGAGCGCCACGCAGTACCCGCACCACCAGAGCGCCACGCAGTACCCGCACCACCAGAGCGCCACGCAGTACCCGCACCACCAGAGCGCCACGCAGTACCAGCACCACTAGAGAGCCACGCTGTACCCGCACCACCAGAGAGCCATGAGCACCACGCTGCACCCGCACCACCAAAGAGAGCCACGCTGTACCTGCACCACCAGAGAGAGAACTACGCTGAACCACACCACAAGAGAGCCACGCTGTACCATACCACCAGAGAGAGACATGCTGTATCATACCACCAGAGAGAGCCACACTGTACCACACCACCAGAAAGAGAGCGCCATGCTGTCCAGGACCACTAGAGAGAGCAGGTCAGTGTCACTGGGCAGTGTGGGCACAATAGGAGACATACAGTACTAGCATTGTATGGCCACAATAGGATTGGGACACTGTTATATAAAGGGGACTGCACTGTAAAGGAGCACTGTAATCATTACAGTGCCCCTTTACAGTGCAGTCCCCTTTATATCACAGTGTCTCTGCACATTACAGTGTGGAGGACGGACACCAGCCACCCCCGCGAATGTCTACCGACATCTCTCCCCCCTGGTCCCTGGAAAAGTTGGCTGCTCAGTCTAAAATGCCCGGGCCTATTTTTTGTCCCAGTCCGGGCCTGAACCTCTCTATCCCTATAAAGAAAAGATTAGTGTATATATACCTTTTTGGAAGCCGATCTGACTCGCTCTGACCTGATCTCCAGCACAGGAAGCTCTGCAGAGGACACGGACGACAACGGCTGTGAAATTACTCATAGAGTTACGATGGGGCTTCCTGTGTCCTCTGTCTCCTCTGCACCCGCCTACACAGAGAAGCCGTGGCTGACAGCTCAGCGCAGGATCCGGTCGGAGTGGGTCAGATCGGCTTCCAAAAAGGTATGTATACTAGTTTTTTCTTTACAGGGATAGAGAGGTTAGTGTTAGATCCCTGGTGTCTATAGATGCAGGGATTTTAGATTTTGCATGGACTTCCACTTTAAAGTGTTACTAAATCCAGGACCCTGCATCCACTATATCTGGTCTTCCACAGTACACAGAGCATGGAAATGCAATTATTTTAGTAAATATAAACTGCTAAATACCTTTTCTCATCAACAGTATATAGCAGTCTTGTGACTTCTATCAGTGTCCAGCCGATCACTGGTTAAAGCTTGTAGGAGGAGTTTTCATTCTTCTCTGACTGTCATATAAGGCTGCATGACTCCTGACCCTCTGTCTGGACGGTGCTGATTGGCCCTGTGCCGATCACATGCACTCTCCATAAAAAATAAAAAAAAACTCTCTAACAATACACACCAAACTGAGCATGTGCAGAGTGCCCCCAAGGCTCTGTACTATCAGCACATGGATTGGGATGGTGGAAGAACGGGAGGATCAGAGCAGACAGAGTCAAACAGATTTTAAACAATGCACAGGATTAACCTCTTCCACAGTGAGTATAGCAAGCATGCTTTGCTGCATATACAGACTGATTTTACTGTTGTGGGTTTAGTAACACTTTAAAGTATGACAATTGGAGGTAGTGTTTGTACATCAACATAGCTAAACCTCAGGTCTCTGGTACCCCCAGAACTCCCCCCCCACTCTAGAAATTTGGAAAAGCTTCTGGAAGTTAGTGGGCGGAGGCCAAGAGGTCCTGATCTGCATACTTGAGGGAATCTGGCCAATCCCCGGGCAGAGGGCCTGGCAGGGTGGCTAGGTCAGCCCTTAAATATGGTGGAGCCTGGCCAGCAGGAGAGACGGGTGGAAGATGTAGTGCTGAGGAGGCTGTTGGTGACCTTGGAGGGGACCCCTGGGTCTAGGGGGCTCTCCCTACAGGCTGGGGTTCGGGCTAGCTTGGAAGAATCCTTTCAGCGTCCGATTTGAGAAGGAATCTTGCTTAAGAGCAGCAGGAAGCAAGGAGGACAGATTAAGTACATCACCACACCCAGGGTTTCACAAGGGGAGAGACTGCCACGTGCAGCAAGCTTTCAAGGAACAGTGCTGTGCTTAACCCTTTTACCCCTTGTCCTGGGAGATCTTTAGAGCAGCAGGGTGGGCTGGTAGACAAGCAGCCAGGAGCGCTGGTAGTACCTGCAAGCGGTGGAGCTGGAAGCAGTTCTACAAGAGGTGCGGAGATACTCCTGCATGCAGTTTTGCAACATTTTGTGCTATTTTCCAAAGGGGGCTGATAGCTCCCTGTGTCTGTAAGGGACTTTGCCACTGAACCAAGAGATGGGGTATTTTTAGCAAGAAGAGCAGTCCATGATCTTTTCTCTGTACATAGGAAGGATGTTGTCCTCATTTGTTGTTCTTCAAGTCAAGTTGGGCATCCCACAATCCCTTTAACCTATCCAAGTTGTTTTCTCCAATAAAACAGCAGGAATAAGGGGAACCAGTTACCACCAGCTCCTGCAGGGGTAGCGTTACAGTTACAAAGTTTTAATTTCATCAGTTCCTCGGAATCAATTAATTCTAACACTCACAACATCATCTGTAATGGTATCTGGGTATCTTGTCTTATAATAAGCCATCCTGAGCAGACTTGGGTCTAATTGTAACCATAGGCATGACTTGACAGTTAGAGGTTCCTCTCCTGTGACATATTTTTTAATAATTCAGAGATTTATACTGTATATAAAGAGTCTGAGCTGACAGTGCCAGTAATTATGGACTGTTCTTGCCAATATGTTTTTCAATGACCCATGTGACTTTAAATTGGAGCAGCATAACAGTTATAGGGCGTACACACGGTCGGACTTTGTTCGGACATTCCGACAACAAAATCCTAGGATTTTTTCCGACGGATGTTGGCTCAAACTTATTTTGTCTACACACGGTCGCACAAAGTTGTCGGAATTTCCGCGGTCACGTACACCACGTACGACAAGACTAGAAAAGGCCGGTTCAGAACCAAGCGCGGCACCCTTTGGGCTCCTTTTGCTAATCTCGTGTTAGTAAAAGTTTGGTGAGAGACGATTCGCGCTTTTTCAGACTCGTGGCTTTCAGATCGTTTTCTGCCGTTCAGTTTGTGCTTGTGGGTTTGTATCTGCTCTTCAGTGCGTGCAGTCAGTTCGTATCGGAGTTTTCTGTGCGATCTTGCCCACTCGTTGCTGTTTTTCAGATCGCTCTTCACAGGCCTTGCTGTTCTTCAGTGCGTTCTGTTACTTCGTTCTGAGCAGCCGACCGTTTTCTAGCCATGTTTCGTATGTGTACTCCTCGTAGAGTTCGTGCTGTGCGGGGGCTTGGTGTTGGGGTCCTGACCTTGACACAAGTCCAGTCCATGAACAGGGTGGGGAGGAGTTCATGGACCAAGAATTGGTTGCTTCAGCGTGACCAGTTCTGTCATATGCCTTTGCTCCGTGAGATCCGTGAGAATAATCCTGATGATTTCAGGAACTTTCTCAGGATGACGGACCCCGTGTTTCACCGTCTGTTGGCTTCGCTGACCCCCTATATCAGCAGGCAGGATACCTGCATGAGGCAAGCCATCACTGCGGAGCAGAGGTTGGTCGCTACCCTGCGGTATTTGGCGACAGGGAGAAGTCTGCAGGACTTAAAGTTCTCGACAGGCATCTCCCCCCAGGCTCTGGGGATCATTATCCCAGAGACCTGTTCTGCCATCATACAGGTCCTGCAGAAGGAGTATATGAAGGTAAGATTTTTATCCTTTTATATCACATTTTATTGTATTGAATGTTTGCTAATATATTGTATTTCTTTCCTCATTCCCTAATTACCATGATTGGAATATGCTGTGAATGTCCCCTTTGTCCTCATGCATGCTGGATTTTTATGTCATTATTATTTTATGTCCTTCATACATATTTGCCTCCTGCCCTATATTCACCTCATGTAGTCACTTAACAATGTATTTTATCAGCTCCATAGTAGTGCTTTACCCCAAACACCCCTAAAATGTTTTGAAATGTTATTTTATATAAAATCAGGCAGAGTGCCAGAGGTTTTTTTTTTGTGGTGTCCCCCAAAAATTTTTTAGTAACCCTCCCTCCCCCAACTGCTAAGTCAGCTGATCCCAATTCTCTATCCTCAATCATCTATCTGCTGACTTTGCCAAACCCATACACACTATACCCACCTCTTTACTGGTCAGATTTATGGATGAATTCCCCAAAGCATGTAGTGCAAGGGCCTGCCTGTATACTTTCAAATGGTACTGTTTAAAGTTTTGGGATCCTATTATTATCTTGATAGGTAATAGCAGAATGTCCAAATGTCCTCAAATGTGTACAATGTGTATTTATATCTTTGTATTATGACACTTCTTACCTGTCCAGTGGTCTGCCAATAGTGTAACTAAGGAGGGTCTGTTCAAAGTAATACCCATTATTTAGGCATTCATCTCTCAATGAAGTGAAGAGGGTTACCTGTCCAAGATTTACACACACCCCCTATAATGTTTGAAATGGCCCATGAGAGGGGGGGAGGGGGAATATGATAGGTGTACCTTATACTTTGGTCTTGTTAAATTCCCCTTAGTAAATGCTATCTGGAGGTTGCCCCATAATGTTTGTGTATAATCTGCTTGCCATGTTTCTGAGTAAAAATAGTAATGTTTATTGTTTTTTCCCCAACAGTTTCCTTCCACGCCACAGGAATGGCAGACTGTGGCCTCCCACTTTGCCCAGCGGTGGGACTTTCCTAACTGCGGAGGGGCAATTGATGGGAAACACGTCCACATCGTCCCACCACCCAACTCGGGGTCGTACTATTATAATTACAAGGGGTTTAATAGTATAGTGATGTTGGCGGTGGTGTCGGCTAATTACGACTTCTTGTATGTGGACGTGGGGAAGAATGGCCGGATGTCCAATGGTGGAGTCATCGCCCAGACGGAGTTCTACAGGCGTCTCCAGAATGGCAGCTTGGACTTGCCAGCTCCAGAGGACAATGTGGAAGGACTCCCATTCGTGTTCGTTGCTGATGAAGCGTTTGCGCTGGGGGACCACCTGATGTGGCCATTCCCAATGAGGACCCTCACCCCGGAACAGAGGGTTTTTAATTACCGGCTGGCCAGAGCCCGAAGAGTGGTGGAGAACACATTTGGAATCCTGGCCAGCCGGTTCCGACTATTTCTGACACCCATCCATATGGCGGAGTATAAACTGAACCATATTATACTGGCGTGCTGTGTTCTCCATAACTTTTTAAGGAAACATTCGGCCAACTATGCTGGCTCAATTGGGCCTGAGGCCGGAATCCTACATCAAACCACACTGACGACGCTTGAAAGTGGCCGTCCTGGCTTGCCCTCCCTGAGTGCCCGTGATGTCCGGTTACGCTACCTGGAGTTCTTTGCGGGTAGGGGGGCTATCAATATGCCAGACAATCTGTGAAGCCTTTTTATAATAAAACAAAAAAATAAATTCTTGGTGGACATTTACTGCTTGTGTTTGTTTTAGCTGACCCTGACAGAAATGTTTTGAGTGCAGAAAATGTCGTGATTGTGTAACCTTATACAAAGCACTGTTGGCTGTTATTTCCTAAATGCAAAAACACATTTCACTACAAGTGCACTTGCAAATGCACTGAAACTGCACTTGTAGTGCCAAGAGGATTTGCCCTTAGTAAATAACCCCCATTTGCAATGAAAACAGCAATTACATCACCCCAAAAGTGTTGTAGCGTTGAGACAATAATCCACACATTCTTGATTAACAATCTTTTTAATACCTGCACAATCACATGTGCATTTACCAAAGGTTTAGAAAAAAAACCAACATGTTTGTGGTATACCAATTTTTGTGGTGGCATTATCAAAACTCAAAATGTCCATTTTACATAAAACAGGTATGTGTAAAACCAACAAGAAAGACACAAATCTTGAACTTACAAAGTTCACATTTGGTAGAACTTGAAGGCAATATCATACATGAGTATTTAAGAACTGTGTTTGATATTGCGTTCAGATGGGGGGAAATCACCCCTGGAAAAGCCAAATTTTGAAGATGCACACAATTTTGCCAATGTCAACATGTGCTAGCTGCCATCACGGGGGATCAAGGGATGTGTTTTGGGGGAGCAAGCCCTTCCTCTCAGCTACTTTATAATTGAGGAAGGGGTTGCACCCCCAAAACGCGTCCATTGATCTCCCGTGATGGCAGATAGCACATGTTGACACACTGTGTGCATCCTCCAAATTTGGCTTTGGGAAAAATTACAAAAACATTTAGCACATTGTAGCACACAAAAGAAGAAAGTGATTTTGAGGGGCTTTAAACTCGCCCCAAAACATCAATGATTTTTTTATTTTTTGGAATAACATCATTGATGTTTTGCTTGATGATTTCCAATTGTAAATTACACCCCATGATCTCCCCGATCAGGATCTGGGCACTTTCGGATGTGAAAGGATCTGGATCCACAACCTCACGATCACCTAAAAAGAGAGGAACCCCAAAATAAATTAGGTCTAAAAAAATGCCGCCATCCATCTCTTATCTGAGCCTGTGGTTGCAGACACTCACCTGTTGTGGTGACTAGTTCCACCACGTCTTCTTCCTGCTGCTCAGCTTGTGTTGTGGGGATTTCCCCTTCATCCAGAGGGGGGGGGGGGCTCTGGTCTCCTCGGATGAGGGGTGTCTTCCGAGTCTTTTATCCCCTATGTAAAAGAAAAATGGTATACTTAGCACACAGATATTTGATGGCAGAACTATAAAGATGAAACATTGCTTGGAAGTGGGGTACAATTGTCTATTTTGGCAGAGTTCCAAGATGTAGCTTTTTTAGTGTCCTTTGTCAAGCTGCGATACTTTACCTGTTTTGTACAAGCTTCACAGATGGAGACCCCCCCTATAGTATACACTGGAGCACCTGTGTGGCCCCCTAATAAAAATGGTGTTCTTTTGTCTCACACTAGTGCTCCAGTGTCCAGATGTGTAAACAGCTGCTGAGTGTCCTCTCCTTACACACAATCTAGTTTGCATTTCATTCTAGTAACAAAGCCATCTACACAACCCAATTCTTTGAAGACAAGTATAGGGCGTCAAAATGGTGGCCAAATGCATATGGCCTAAACAATGGTATTTTATATTTGGAACGAAAAATGTTTGATCCGAACGAATAATGTGCCCATGAACATGAAAGTTGCCATTTTAAACGGTACAACAGTTCCTAAAAGCACATGGAGCAGCACGAACGTAATAAGCACAAAAAGAATAGGAACACAGCACAACTACTTACTTTTTTGCAGCACTCTCCGGATCTTTCTGTACTGCTCATGTTCTTGTAATTTGAGGTCCGACCACCGCTTCCTGAGCTGATCTTTCGATCGTCGTACCCCGAAATTACGATGCAGACTCCTGACCACTTTCGCCATGATCTTGGCCTTTCGGACATTGGGGTTGGGGTAAGGCCCATACTTTCCATCATAGTCGGACTTCTTCAGGATGTCCACCATTTCCAACATCTCCCCAAAGGACATATTTGAGTCCTTAAATCTCCTTCTGGATTGGGACGTTTCAGGCTCCGGCCTTTTCTCCCCCTCCTCCTCGTTGCTACAATTAGCACGCACCTGCTGTCTATCCGCCATGTGCTCTTACCCCACTGCGCCGAACGAAAAGACTAGAAAGAACGTCAGGGGCGGGCGGAGTTATACGCATGCGCAGTGTGTATAAAGCGTAACACACATGCGTATTACGTACGATCTGTGAGCGGAGGAAGGAGCATCAGAGACGCTGATCGTGATAACGAAGGTAAGATCTAAACTTGCGCCTATACCGCTTCGAAATGGAAGCCTATATTGTAACAAGATTAGGGGAGTTTGGCCTGACATTAGGGTTTGTCTTGTGTCTTGCAGAGAAAATGGATGGGTTCAACGACCACAATTTCCTGCCCCTGTTCATTGACAAATACAGGGAGCTGCCCTGTCTGTGGCAGGTCAGACACCCCCACTATAATCACAAACAGAAAAGGCAGGCAGCACTGGAGAAACTGCTGGAGTTGGTGAAGCCGGTGGTCCCCACAGCAACCATCCCCTATTTAAAAGCTAAAATTGGTGGCCTGAGGAGCACTTATCTTAGGGAGCGCAAGAAGGTCACAGATTCCCAGAGGTCCGGAGCTGCAGCAGATGACGTTTATGTCCCCAGGCTGTGGTACTACGAGAGACTGCGATTTCTGTCAGACCACACTGAAGTCAGGGAATCCCTCTCTACTCTTCTTTCCACGCTTCCTTCCACCCCAGCTGAGGCTTCCGATGTCCAACCTGGGCCTTCCAGCCAGGAAGAAGTGGAGGAGCCCAGCTGGAGTCAGGTATAGCATTGTTCTACTGATTTCTGGGCAATAAATAAATGATGTTTACTAGATGTTAGTATTGATCACTAATTGCTGCTTGAAAAAAGTGTTTTACATATCAATAGACAGTAGTGGGCACCCAAAATTGGGACACAAATGAAAAATGCTGGGCTCAGAAGGATAGTCTGTTATATTTGTTAACATTCAATTTGCAACAGTCAGGAGGTGAAAATTGTGTGTGATTGATGAAAACAATACAAAAACTATGTCCCTTTTTCATACACAGGAAGACCTCAGCCAGGAGGAGGCTGTGGAATGTGACAGTCAAGAGGAGGTGGGGATTAGTGGCAGCCAGGAGGAGGCGGGGCTAAGTGTCAGCCAGGAGAAGCCTGGGACAAGTCGCAGCCTGACTGAGTCTCAGGTCCCTCCCCTCCGCCTGCCATATAAATGAGCCAGGAAGGCGACTCCGAGTCCCGTGCAGGATTCAGCATTCAGGCTGATCCAGGAGGCTTCTGCGTCCCTCAGAGCCTTACCAACTCCTGAAGAGGCCTTTGCCTGCATGGCTGCCACCAAATTGCAGGGCATGCAGGAGGGTCAACGCAGGCTCTGTGAGGACCTTCTGTACAAAGTTCTACGTAAGGGGGTGAGTGGGGAACTAACACCCAAGACGGAAGTCATTGAGTTGGACCATCCTCCTCCTCCTCCTGCTGCCACAACTCCACCACCAGAGCCACAGCGTGTAAGGAAGCGTGGAAGGAAGACCAAAGAGTGATGGCCCTGGGTTCAGTCTGGTCTGACAGAAGATGCAGTCTCTCGTATGACCAGAGCCTGGGGACACAGATGTCATCTGCTGCTTTCCGGATCTCTGGGACTTCTGGACCACACTGCCCTCCCTTAGATAAGGACTCCTCAGGCCACCAATTTTGCTTAAAAATAGTTGATGTGTGCCCTGGGGGTCCAAGGCTTCACCCACTTCTGCAGTTTCTCCAGCGTTGCCTCCCTCTTTGTTTAGTTGTGACCCCTTAATAAAATTTTTTAGGTAAATTCTACTCTCCTGTGTGTGTTTTCATCCAAAAATGACAGTTTGTTGGTGACGATTCAGGTACATTTCTAAAGTACAATGTGAAATTAACAAGGGACAACAACACCAAACAATCTCCTACAGATTAAATAGAACAACATATCAATGGTGTTGTGGGAACTTGACACAAAAAACACACACAAACATTTTCGGGAGTACAAATCAAAATCGCCCAAAAAAAAAAAAAAAATACAAACACAAAAAAAGAATCTACATTAAAGCCAAAAAATATATAAAAAATATACAAAAATATGTTGTCAGATGTGAGAAATCAAAATATATTGAGGGAATCACGATAAATAGTAACGAAATAAGTTTGTGAGAAGTGTGTGTGAATATGAGAAGCAAAACTACTTAATTCTTGTCACATTATAAAGAAGAAGAGAGTGCGCTGTATTAAACTATTTTTAACATTGCAGCGTGACGAAAGTGCTGTATCCATTGCGAACGCTAAGTTTACCAGAACAAGCTGTTCCGTCTTGGAATTTCTTCTGAGCATGCGTGGCACTTTGTGCGTCGGAACAGGCCACACACGGTCGGAATTGACGCGATCGGATTTTGTTGTCGGAAAATTTTATCTCCTGCTCTCCAACTTTGTGTGTCCGAAAATCCGATGGAAAATGTCCGATGGAGCCCACACACGGTCGGAATTTCCGACAATACGCTCCGATCGGACATTTTCCATCGGAAAATCCGACCGTGTGTACGGGGCATTAGAGGGTTAGAATTTCTGACAAAGCCTTCCTGTCCAATGATGACTGAACAATCTATTTCTTGTATAGGAATCACAGAGATAGGGAGTGAGGGAAAATCTCCCCAATGGGCTCACAGATAGAGATAAAAATGTGACAGAAATGTTTAAATATTCCCCACTCTATTCAAAACTAAAATTGTGTGTGTACTACGGGCTGGTTGACACCGGGTTTGCAAGAGAATGCGCGTGTTCTTGTATGGTGTGTTTTGATAGTCCATTCCTTTGAATGAGCTGCAAAACGCACTTAACTACGGGATAAGTAGTGCATGCACTACTTTAAAAAGGTACTGCACCAAACTACATGGTGACTGCAAACGCACTGTGTTTGCGATCTGCGTTTGAGGCACAGATACCATTACACTGGCACCCATAGCGGATTGCAAAGGTAGTGCATTTTTGGAGTGGTGTGGGAAAAGTGCATGGAGCGCACCTTTCCAGCACCACGTTCTGGTGTTAATGGGCCCTTAAACTTTCCTCCCCTCCCAAAAAGGCTATACCTACCTAGATCTCGCTCCATGGTCAATGGCATTGTTTACATCTCTCCACTGGCTTATTGATCCAACGTTTGTGCCTGTGCAGTCCAGCCCCATAGGCTTCTAGGCTGGTAGATGGATAGGAGCCAATCCAGTAAGATAACATTTTTTGAATTGGCCTGTGAGATAAAAGACCATTACATACATAGGCAGTCAACACACACAAAAAAAATTACAGTGCATTTGGCTTTACTTCGCTTGTTCTAGATTGTGTCATTCCAGTTTTGTTGCAAAAAAAATCTCATCTGGGTAAACTTTATACAATGCAAACTTTCCTTGTAAAGTTATACCTTTTGATATTGCCTTACAAAGTCCTTACTTAAAGACCCATCATAACAACCTGAACAACCTCAGTATTCTAATAAGAAAAGCTGCAACATCATCATCACCATAGTTTTGAAAGCCTTGTACACATGATCGGATTTTCCACAGACAAAACCTCAGACTTTTTTCCGAAGGCGTTTGCCTGGATTTTGTCTTGCATACAAACGGTACAAACGGTACAGAATTGTCGGCCAACAAACACAAACGTAGTGACGTACTAGACATACTACGAGCTGAAAAAGAGGAAGTTCAATTGTCAGGCGCCACCCTTTGTGCTACTTCTGCTAATTTCATGTTAATTCGCACTTATCATTTCGCACTTTTCAGTTCGCACTTTTCGGTTTGCACTTTTCGGTTCACACTTTTCAGTTCGTTTCTGAACGGCCGTTTGTCAACCAGCCATGTTGCGGAATCGGAGGAGATAACGTGTTATTTATTATTGGCCTTGAAGTTATTGCTTTGACCCAAGTCCAGTGCAGGAACAGGAGGAGTAGGAGTTCTTGGACCAAAAATTGGTTGCTTTATTATTCGTGACCAATTATGTCATATGCCTTTGCTGCGGAAGCTCCAGGAGAATAATCCGGATGATTTTAGGAATTATCTCCTGATGACGGACCCCTGCTTTCACCAACTCTTGGCATTGTTGACCCCCTATATTAACTACTTAAGGACTAGCCTCGTTTTGAGATTTGGGTGTTTACAACTTTAAAACATTTTTTTTTTGCTAGAAAATTACTTTGAACCCCCAAACATTATATATTGTCTTTTTTCTAACAGCCTAAAGAATAAAATGGCGGTCATTGCAATACTTTTTTTTTTTTTTTTTTTACCGTATTTGCGCAGCGGTCTTACAAGCGCACTTTTTTTGGAAAAAATTCACTTTTTTGAATAAAAAAATAAGACAACAGTAAAGTTAGCCCAATTCTTTTTATATTGTGAAAGATAATGTTACACCAAGTAAATTGATACTCAACATGTCACACTTCAAAATTGCGCCCGCTCGTGGAATGGCGTCAAACTTTTACCCTTAAAAATCTCCATAGGCGATGTTTAAAAAATTCTACAGGTTGCATGTTTTGAGTTACAGAGGAGGTCTAGGACTAGAATTATTGTTCTCGCTCTACCAGACGCGGCGATACCTCACATGTGTGGTTTGACCACAGTTTTCATATGCGGGCGCTACTTACGTATGCGTTCGCTTCTGCGTGCAAGCTCATCGGGACGGGGCGCTTTAAAGAAAAATGTTTTTTCTTATTTATTTTACTTTATTTTATTTATTTTTTCACTGTTTAAAAAAAAAAAATTGGATCACTTTTATTCCTATTACAAGGAATGTAAACATCCCTTGTAATAGAAAAAAGCATGACAGATCCTCTTAAATATGACAAAAAAAAAAAGTTATCATTTGAAAAAATGACAACAAAATAATGGCCCTTTTAGACATATGGGCGGAGCTGATGTTATGATGTCGCTTCCGCCCTCCTATGGTATGGAGACGGGTGGGGGCCATCTTCCCCTCACTCGTCTTCATACCACAGACATGACAGGTCCCAATCGCCTCCGCCGCTACCGACAGCTCCGGTAAGCGGCGGAGGGTGCGGGAGAGCGGCGGGAGGGGGTGGCACCTCCCCCGCCGCCAATAATGGTGATCTTGCAGCGAATCTGCCGCAGAGACCACCATTATCGTAAACACGACCAGCTCGTGAAAAGATGGATACCTCGGTTGTGGCAGCAGCTGCTGACGTTACCGAGATATCCATCTTCAAAGTGCCGACGTATATGTAAAGGAGCGGTAAGTGGTTAAGAAGCAGGACACATGCATGAGGCTTTTATTTTATTTTTTGGTTGAATAAAGATTTGATTTGGTATATTTTCTATATTTTTGGATGCATAGAATGCACTTGTCTAATTGTATTTGTTTTCTTTTTTTAATGCACAATAAAAGAAAATTGTGGAGAATAATACTTGGCTATGTGTTTTACTTCAAATGACAGTTTGGGAGTAGGCAGTTACATTTTAAAAAATACAATGTAAAATTAACAAGGGACACCAACATAGTTGTATCTTTGATCTTAAAAACTATGGTACAATGGTGTTGTGGTAACATGCACCAAAAAAAAACAAACAAGAAAAACAAAAAAAAAAAAAACAAACATAATAATATAATTTTTGTTATCACTAGAAAAAAAAGAGCCTTTGAAAATTTGTTTGCAATAACTCCATCAGTATCACCAGCAAAGCAGCTTTATTATTATCCCATTAAAGAAGAAGAGAATGTGCGCTGCATTTCGAGATTTCATAATTAGCCACATCACGAATGTTAATTCTCCATTATGAACGCTAGTTTACAAGATCAACCGCTTCTGGCTTGTCCTTGCTTCCGAGCATGCGTGTTTGTACTTTGGACTTTTGGCCGACGTGGTCTTTTTTCTGGCGTGGAAACATTTGTCTGCGGAAAATTTTAAAGCCTGTCATCCAACATTTGTCCGCGGAAAATCCGACAACAATTGTCCGATGGAGCATACAAACGGTCGGATTTTCTGCCAGCAGCCTGTCATCACACATTTCCCGTCGGAAAATCCGATCGAGTGTATGCGGCTATTGAATGTATCTCTTAAAAGGGACTTCTTTTGCAGGGAATACCACCAGTTTGATTCATAGCTTCATGAAAACTTCTGGGAAAAGAAGTGAACACACAAGTATATAGTGTACAGAACACCACCAGTTTTCCATATTGAAGTGACTTTTTTTTTTTTTTTGTTTTAACATAAAGAAGTGCCATTTAATGTATTTGATTGTTTTAGAGAAAGATGCGTCGCCCTTCCATTTGCTTCTTGCCGTTAGGGGCAGTTATAGATTGGGGCAGTTACCGTTTGTACCATTGTTTTTTTGGCGAGGGGGTGCACTGGACACCTTTGCTTCCATTGTGCTATTTGCTGGGTGTCAAGTGCACCCTTGTGCATTTAAGGAGGAGCAGGCTCCCCTCCAGGCAAACCTGCCCTCAATCTATCCACAACTATATATGTGCTCCTACTATGGAGGCTCTCAAAATTTATAGAGTTAGGACTGCAAATACTACTGGGGTGCCTTGCATGGCCTCTGGAGCTTACGCATTTATTTGCAAATGTGTGCAAACCGAACCCCTGTTTTTAACCTGAACTGTTAGACAGGACAGTTTGGTTTGTTGCAGGCTGGTTGGCAAGTTGAGATGTAAACACTTTTTTTATCGCATGGAGGATGTCCATAAAAGGACCTGACATGCCTCATTTCTATCACAATGAATGTTTGCATTTCTTGTGATAGAAATAAAAGTGCTTAAAAAAATAAAAAAATAAGGAACAGTGTAAAATAATGAAAAATATAATAAATCATAATGAAAATTTTTTCTATTTAAAGCAGAGTTCCGCCGAAAAAAAAATATTAAAAGTCAGCCGCTACAAATACTGCAGCAGCTGACTTTTAATACATGGACACTTACCTGCCCAGTGCGCCCGCGATGTCCTCACCTGAAGCCGATCTGTCCTTTGGCTCCCGGGTGGAGGCATTAGCATCTTCGATAAGGAAATCAGGAAGTGAAGCCTTGCGCAATCTCACTGGTTCCTGCTGTCTTCTGGGACCTGTGTGTCTCCCAGAAGATAGCGGGGGGGGGGGGCAGAGGAGGGGTTATACAGGTATCTGCTCCCCCTAAAAGGTGCCAAATGTGACACCAGAGGGGGGAGGAATCCGAAAAGTGGAAGTTCCATTTCTGGGTGGAACTCCACTTTAATGCGCCCCTGTCCCCTTGTGCTTGTGTGCAGAAGCGAACGCATACGTAGGTTGCGCCCGCATATGTAAACAGTGTTCACATCACACACGTGAGGTATCGCAGCGAACATTATAGTGAGAGCAACAATTCTAGCACAATACATCCTCTCTAACTCTAAACTGTAAACATTTGTAAAGTGTTGCCTATGGATATTGTATTTAGTGCACAAAACCAAGTTTATTGGTAAGTAATGCAGATAAACATGGTACATGACACACATCACAGATATTAAAAAGGGGGATAGAGGTACATCTTGAGTACAAAACAGAGTAACTGTACAGTACAAAGTTCCCATATGTAACACTTTAACAGAAAAATAGAGATAGTACAAGTATCTCAAATCGTGCAAACCCTGAGGGTACAAAATAATTTCACAAATCTGGATTCTGTAGGAGGGGCTCAGCACAAGACATCCCCTGTTTCCACTAGAGAACATAGACAAAGATTTATTCGTTACAGATGTCAGACTGTCCCTATCCAGTGACATGCCACCAGTTTCTGAGCACTTTCATGCAGGAAAGTAGCAAATAATTTGTCTACGTTAACATCTGGAAGCAGACCTAGTACACATGGTTTGGGGTCCAGTTGGAGCGGGGATCCCATGTGGTCATGTAGGAACTTAATAATTTGCGCCCAGTAGGCTTGAATATCTGGACAGGTCCACATTAAATGAAAGAAAGTACAAGGTTGACCAGCACATCTAGGACATAGTGGGCTATAATTGAAACAGTATTTAGAAATTCGTGGTGGAGTTCAATAGGCTCTGTGTATGGTGTACAGTTGTGCCAACAGGTCAGAGAGTTTAGATGAGACTAGCTTTGTGGCTTCTAGTATTTTGTCCCATTCTGATTCTCTAAAGAGCTAAGATCTCCTACCCAGCGGGCTCTGGCCCTATCAACTATTCGATCGACGATGGGGGTTTGCAGTGCGTTATATAATACAGATATTAATTTGGTGGCTTCTTCGCCAGTGATTATATCCACTAGGGGTAAGGATTGCAGAGTGGGGATATTGTCCGGAAATTGTGTTTGTAGGGTGTGACATAGCTGTAGGTATCTAAATAGCATGTAGGTAGGGAGCTCAAATTCCCCCTTCAAAGATTGAAAGGGCCTCACTCCTGTGTCGGTGAGCACTTGATGATAGTATATCACAACCTTTGAAGCCCATAGATCAATGTCCGGAATAGAGGAGAGTTCCTGTGTCGCCTATGGATTTTAAAGATACCGTAGTTTGGCGCCATTCCATGATCGTGCACAATTTTAAAGCATGACATGTTAGACATCTATTCAATTGGCCTAACATTGTCTTTTACATCTTAACAAAAAACTGGGTCATATATTGTGTTTTTTTGCATTAAAAATCATTACTGTTTTTTCCAAAAAGATTGCGTTTGAAAAATCACTGTGCAAACACCATGTGATATAAAAAAAATTGCAATACCCACCAATTTATTCTCTGCTTCAAAATATAGATAATGTTTGGGAGTCATTTTCTAGCAAAAAAATATAATTAAAAGACGTAAAAGAGAAATGCCAGAGTTGGCAAGGTAGGAAAGCAGATAATATAAATTATTATCATTATAACACCCCTTTCACGCTGGGGTGGTGCAGGCGCCGGCAGTAAAACGCCGCTATTTTTAGTGCCGCTTTACCGTCGTTTTAGCGGCGGTATGCAGTTTTACCCCCCTGCTAGCGGCCGAGAAAGGATTAAAACCACTGCAATGCGCTGCTGCAGCAGCGCTTTGCCGGCGGTTTAGCCACGCTGCCCCATTCATTTCAATGGGCAGGATCGGTGGAGGAGCGGTATACACACCGCGCCTTAACCGCTCCAAAGATGCTGCTAGCAGGACTTTCTTTAGCATCCTGCCAGCGCACGGCTTTCACACTGGAGTGTGAGGAGCAGCTATTTCAGGGCGCTTTGCAGGCGCTATTTTTAGCACTGTAGCGCCTGCAAAGCGCCCCAGTGTGAAAGGGGTCTTACTGTTATAATTATTATTAATAATAATGATAATAATAAGTGTGGTGATGTTCATAGCATCCAGGCAGTTTTTTTTTTTTTAATCAACTTTAGAAAAATTAAGGCAACAATTTCCAATGTTGCCATGGGCAACAGTCACTTCAGACACATGTGGTGGATTGTCATTACACAGTATATTAAAAATCATTTCATTTAAATGTTTACACTGCATGAAGTTCTAACGTAATATCAAAAGAAAACTTTGCTTGGGATATATATGATTCCAGCTCTCCCAAGGGCCCATGTTAATATGAATTTTTAATAAGTATTCTCTTTGAAGTCTTCACAGAGTGCAGAGTAGTCAGAATCAAAAAGAAATCCTAGTTAGGAGATCTCCAAGAAGCTGTGAGCTGTGTGCGCGTATCAAACTCTCCGATCTCCCACTGACCCTGATCTCCCTATGCAACTCTTGTAAATTATATTAATCTGTCTTTTTAATCTATTTTTACTATTGTCTATTATTATATTTATATATCATACTATTTACTATAATATTATACTGTAAAAAGAAATTTAATCTGAAATTTATATTACTTTATTGTGATAACCTCTTGTGGTATTTTATGTTTTTGGCATCTGAAGACATGAAATGTTTGTGTATCCAAATTGTGATTAACATCTATTGGAACCAACATGACTTAAAAGACAGCTGTAGGTTTGTCCCCAAATATATCCCCCACCTCTTCCCTAATGCCTGAGTGCTTCCTACTAGGACAGATACAAAATAAGGGTCAGTGCCCATCAATCCAATGAGAGACAGTTTGCTATGTAGCCCAAGCCTTATGCCTGGTGCACACAATGAGATTTTTGTAAGAATGATCGTCTTTTTTTTTTTTTTCTTTGTATGCTAATCTCATATCGAAATGAAGAGTTTACTAAAGTTACGAAAATTCTCGTACGACAATATAAAACAGGGGTCTCCAAACTGTGGCCCACCAGTTGTTTAGGAACTACAATTCCCATCATGCCTAGTCATGTCTGTGAATGTCAGCATTTTACAATGCCTAATGGAATGTGTAGTTCTGCAACAGCTGGAGGGCCGTAGTTTGGAGATCCCTGAAAAAAATCGGAAGTGATGTGTTGTAGTGTATTTGTATTGTATTTTTGGATGACAACTGTAGTGATTAAATTAAATTCGTACAATCTAGTATCGCACAAGAAAAAAATTTGTGCTCAGATTATATCGGATAAACTATCGTGATTGGCTCTCGAAAGCTTGTACTAATGATTGCGTCGAAAGAGGTTTTTTTTTCATACGATTTTCTGATTGTGTGTACGTCTTCGGTTTTTGGTCATGGAAGCACATGGCTTATCAAAAGTGGTCAGAGAATATTTTGTCTCCAGGTTATAATATTCCGGTCATAGCTCCCAACTGTCCCTGATTTTGAGGGCCCTGTCGAAGTTGGAAATAACGAAACGCATAAGGACATGACCCACACGACATCCCCAGAAGTGACGTTTTGCTCTCCACCGACGGCCAGCTCCATACCAGGAATCAATCGTAGTGTCTGCAAGGAGACACGCGCTGACTCGTTGGACAGGGGAAACGGTGACAGAGCTCGTTCTTGATCACTTATTTTGCTTGATTGATGATTTTATTGTGTACGTAGTTTAATATAGGGGGGTTCTTTGGCATATGGGAAACTCATCTGAATAAACAGGATTACGCTATGTGCAACTCTTCTTGTGTTTAATGACGTTTTGGAACCCTTATGTCATTGGATCTCTGCGGATGGTGAGGATTCAGATTTAACAGGTTGAGGAACACTAATACTAAGGCTGTCTCATTAGAGTTTTCTGGTAAGTTTAACCCCTTGGGGGAGGGTGCTTCACGCAGTGAAATATGAGAGTTTTTTTGGAAGGTGCTATGACAACACTATGACAACCATTGATCACTTATAACGTTTTTTGAACTGTTTCTTCTATCAGCACTACACACAAGGACTTTTTTCTGATGTGGTGTTGGCACACGATATCTGCTTTATTTTAAGATTAGTGCTGTTTTAGTATTTGAACTATACAGGAATTGGACTGTTATTTTTTTATACTACTGTTTTACATTTTATTATTTTTAAACAGCTGCTTAGTACTATTCATGTACACTGCAAAGTGAATTAGATATTTTATATATTGATGCTTGGACTGCTGAAGAGCTGTAGGACACATTTTTGGCGCTGAGTGGTGTATTATAGGCCCTTAATATACACCTTTTTATTTATACATACTAGTCCATCGTCTCTAGCGTTGACTTCCTTGCAGCTGAAGTTCCCCTTGCGCCATGTCACTATCTCAATACTCTTTTTTGGGAGATCTTTTGCTTGTGCAGACATGGTCCCAGGTCTCAAATATCTGGATGTGACCTGCAGCATGTCTATTAATATCTGGGATCTCATGCATGCGTAGACATGCCATAGGTCTTTACCATGTCCCTTTTAAACAACATGTATTTGGAACCTGGCAGAGATCTGAGGCATGTCTGCCCAAGCACAAGATTCTGTGCATATGCAGACATGGTGCAGATCTCTGCCAGGATGAAACTCACACCGTATTTCATTCCTCACTGAACTGAAACACTGCCCCCCTGGATGTGTTACATGGACATTCCAGGAGGCAGTTTCAATAAAAAATAACAGACATGTTATACTTACCTGCTCTGTTGCAGTGGATTTGCACAGAGCTGCCCAGATCCTCCTCTTCTCAGCTCCCCCTTCTGTGCTCCTGGCCCCTCCCTCCTGTCGAGTGCCCCCACAGCAAACAGCTTGCTATGGGGGCACCCGAGCGGAGTCACAGCTTCCTATGTCCATTCAGACACGTATCTGCGGCCTGGCCCTGCCCCCTCTATCTCCTGATTTTCTGACTGACTTTGATTGACAGCAGCGGGAGCCAATGGTGCCGCTGCTGTGTTTCAGCCAATCAGGAGGGGGAGTCTAATACAGGTGAGACACTCGTTGACATCGCTGGGGCTCAGGTAAGTATTAGGGGGGCTGAAGGGGACTTTACAACTCCTTTATGCATGCCATATACGAGTTGAAAATCTAAAGTTCTGTCGATGGAAAAACAAAAATAGCTCATACGATGGTGCCATCATTTGTTTCGATTTTCTAAAAACAGTTACATTCCCAGAATGCCAGGAATGCTAACTGTCACATTGGTTGTGCTCTCAACCAAACTGTCAAACCATCCAATGGCTGGTGTCATAACTGATCACATGTGCAGCACAGCATCATGGCAGTTAAAGATTAAACAGAGGCCAGGATGGCAGCTTCCTTTGGTGAAAACGATAGGAGGATTTAAGGTATCAGGAAGTCGCACTATTAAAGCGGAACTAAGCCTATCTAACGGTCTCAAAAAACAGTTATATTCCCAGCTGTAACATAAATGCTGTCATATTTACTTGTGTTCTAAACCAAACTGTCAAACCATCAATTGGCTGGTGTCATAATGGATCACATGTGCATCATCATGGCAGTTGCAGATCAGGCTAAGATGGCAGCTTCCTTGGCTGAAAATGATAGAAGGGTTTAGTTCTACTTTAAGGGGAGATGAGAAAGGGTTAATTTCACGGATGAAGTTCGCTTATAGTGGTGTTATACTTTTTAAATAAAAATACCCCTATAATACACAAGCTTAATGTATTCTAGTAAAGTTAGTCTGTAAACTAAGGTCTGTTTTGTTAGTTTATAGCAGTAGTTTGTTATTTTATAAACTTACAGCAGGCCGTGGCCATCTTAAGCGTGGGCATCTGAAGCCAGACTGTATTTCTTCCTGGATCTCATCCTTGCAGATCTCGCACATGCTCAGTGCAGCACAAGCAGTCTAATAGATTTCAGGTCAGCTTCCATAGCAACGGCAGTGTCAGAGGAAGTTGCCGCCCCTTCCCAGAAGGCATTGCAAACAGGAAATGAGGCGATGGGCCGCGGCCAGGGAGGAGGAAGTGAAAAATGAATACAGCAGATATACAGTAGGTGCTGAGAAAAAAAAATAAAAAAATATCCAATTTGTTTACAGTGCACAGTTTAGTGAGGGATGCTGAAGAGTTGTAAAAGTGGGTGGAACTCCACTTTAAGGATCCTTTCAGACAAGTGGTGACTCGCTTGCTTGTGAAGCCCAGGATCAAGATGACAGCTCACAGCTAAAAGCAAAGCAACAATGGCAGCCCCCCATTGTTTATTAATTAGAGGATCACTTTAAGCAGGAAACAAAGAAAGGCAATGTTCTGCAGCACTTATCTACCCATCATTAGTAAATGGCTGTCAGATCATTAACTGAGGCTGAAATAAAATATCTGTATGTTAAAGGAAACATTTAATGACTTGGCCTGAAAATCGGCAAAAATTGTCCAGTTCCTGCTTAACTTTCAGCCGGTGTGTACATGTAATTTGGAACTCGAGTTCCAAAGTACCGGGAAGGTTCGTTTACAGTGAGCTGTGTGTCGTGTAAATGTCAGCCAATCGTATACTGCCTGTATATGGTGCCCAGCAACCACCACTAGATAAGAGTTTTATGTCATTTTATGGTTAATGAACACATACTCGCTATATGAGATGACATCTTATACTGAGATTCTGAGGAACCCCTCTAGCGTTGACCGCCTTTGAAAGACCCGAGGCTGGGGTTGAGAGCCAAAGGCACGTTTGATCTCCCTAAAAAGAGATATAAGGAGCTGGTAAGCGGCAGCATTTTTAGTAGGTGGAGGCACTTTTGTACACACCCCCCAGCACACACCACCCTCAGTGTTGAAGTTGCATGTCACCGCTGGCAGGAAGATTACAAAGTCACCCTCTAGAAGACTGTTTATTAAGTGGGCTTTTCAAATCAGCCTATTTGAGTGGATTCTGTTTTGTAGCTTTTGCATTCTGCTACACATTTCATGTTCACAATCTGTTTTCTTTTTTTGTTTTTTGCACATATCACCGGTGATAAGAATGTTGATGTGATTTTATATTGCATATATTTATTTATGTTTAATCATACAATTTTTCAATGGTTTTTTTCTTTGCTTTTTTGTTGTCTCTATACTCACAAATCAATTTATAGCGCAGCTTATTTTTATGATATATACAGTGCCTTGCGAAAGTATTCGGCCCCCTTGAACTTTTCAACCTTTTGCCACATTTCAGGCTTCAAACATAAAGATATAAAATTTTTATTTTTTGTGAAGAATCACCAACAAGTGGGACACAATTGTGAAGTGGAACGAAATCTATTGGATTGTTGAAACTTTTTTAACTAATAAAAAAATGAAAAGTGGGGCGTGCAAAATTATTCGGCCCCCTTGCGTTAATACTTTGTAGAGCCACCTTTTGCTGCGATTACAGCTGCAAGTCGCTTGGGGTATGTCTCTATCAGTTTTGCACATCGAGAGACTGAAATTCTTGCCCATTCTTCCTTGCAAAACAGCTCGAGCTCAGTGAGGTTGGATGGAGAGCGTTTGTGAACAGCAGTTTTCAGCTCTTTCCACAGATTCTCGATTGGATTCAGGTCTGGACTTTGACTTGGCCATTCTAACACCTGGATACGTTTATTTGTGAACCATTCCTTTGTAGATTTTGCTGTATGTTTGGGATCATTGTCTTGTTGGAAGATAAATCTCCGTCCCAGTTTCAGGTCTTTTGCAGACTCCAACAGGTTTTCATCCAGAATGGTCCTGTATTTGGCTGCATCCATCTTCCCCTCAATTTTAACCATCTTCCCTGTCCCTGCTGAAGAAAAGCAGGCCCAAACCATGATGCTGCCACCACCATGTTTGACAGTGGGGATGGTGTGTTGAGTGTGATGAGCTGTGTTGCTTTTACGCCAAACATATCGTTTTGCATTGTGGCCAAAAAGTTCGATTTTGGTTTCATCGGACCAGAGCACCTTCTTCCACATGTTTGGTGTGTCTCCCAGGTGGCTTGTGGCAAACTTTAGACAAGACTTTTTATGGATATCTTTGAGAAATGGCTTTCTTCTTGCCACTCTTCAATAAAGGCCAGATTTGTGCAGTGTACGACGGATTGTTGTCCTATGGACAGACTCTCCCACCTCAGCTGTAGTTCTCTGCAGTTCATCCAGAGTGATCATGGGCCTCTTGGCTGCATCTCTGATCAGTCTTCTCCTTGTCTGAGCTGAAAGTTTAGAGGGACAGCCAGGTCTTGGTAGATTTGCAGTGGTCTGATACTCCTTCCATTTCAAAATGATCGCTTGCACAGTGCTCCTTGGGATGTTTAAAGCTTGGGAAATCTTTTTGTATCCAAATCCGGCTTTAAACTTCTCCACAACAGTATTACGGACCTGCCTGGTGTGTTCCTTGGTCTTCATAATGCTCTCTGCGCTTTCAACAGAACCCTGAGACTATCACAGAGCAGGTGCATTTATACAGAGACTTGATTACACACAGGTGGATTCTATTTATCACCATCAGTCATTTAGGACAACATTGGATCATTCAGAGATCCTCGCTGAACTTCTGGAGTGAGTTTGAGGCACTGAAAGTAAAGGGGCCGAATAATTTTGCACGCACCACTTTTCAGTTTTTTAATTGCTAAAAAAGTTTAAAATATCCAATAGATTTCGTTCCACTTCACAATTGTGTCCCACTTGTTGGTGATTCTTCACAAAAAATTAAAATTTTATATCTTTATGTTTGAAGCCTGAAATGTGGCAAAAGGTTGAAAAGTTCAAGGGGGCCGAATACTTTTGCAAGGCACTGTATATTTTATATTTTATATATTTGCTTAGCATATGGCTGTCACCACAGTCAGTAAAGCTGAAATAAAAGATCTGTATATTAATCGCTTGCCGACCGCCTCACGCAGATATACTGCGGCAGAAGGGCTCGTACAGGAAAAACCACGTACCTGTACGTTGCCCTTTAAGAGGCGGCCAGCGGGCGGCGCGCGCGCGCCCGTGGCAAGCTCCGTGAGTCGGGTCGCGGGTCCCGCGGACTCGATCACCGCGGGAATATCCGCGATCGCCTCACGGGGAGGAAGAACGGGGAGATCCTGATGTAAACAGCTTCTCCCCGTTCTGCCTAGTGACAGTGTCACTCGACCTCTGCTCCCTGTCTTCGGAGCAGAGATCAGTGACGTGTAACATGTAGCCACCCCCCCACAGTTAGAAACACGCTCCTAGGACACACTTAACCCCTACACTGCCACCTAGTGGTTAACCCCTTCACTGCCAGTGCATTTACACAGGAATCAGTGCATTTTTATAGCACTGATTGCTGTATAAATGCTGTATAAATGACAATGGTCTCAAAAATGTGTCAAAAATGTCCGATGTGTCCGCCATAATGTCGCAGTCACGATAAAAATCGCCGCCATTAAAAAAAAAAAAAAATAATAAAAATGCCATAAAACTATCCCCTATTTTGTAAAAGCTATGACGTTTGCGCAAACCGATCAATAATTGCTTATTGCGATTTTTTTACCAAAAATATGTAGAAGAATACACCGCAATATTTATTATATTGGGGGATATTTATTATAGCAAAAAGTAAAAAATAATGCGTTTTTTTCAAAATTGTCGCTCTATTTTTGTTTATAGCGCAAAAAATAAAAACCGCAGAGGCGATCAAATACCACCAAAAGAAAGCTCTATTTGTGGGAAAAAAAGGACGTCAGTTTTGTTTGGGAGCCACGTCGCACGACTGCGCAATTTTCAGTTAAAGCGACGCAGTGCCGAATCGCAAAAAGTGCTCTGGTCAAGAAGGGGGTAAATTCTTCCGGGGCTGAAGTGGTTAAAGGAGACCTTTGATGTACAGTATCTCACAAAAGTGAGTACACCCCTCACATTTTTGTAAATATTTTATTCTATCTTTTCATGTGACAACACTGAAGAAATGACACTTTGCTACAATGTAAAGTAGTGAGTGTACAGCTTGTATAACAGTGTAAATTTGCTGTCCCCTCAAAATAACTCAACACACAGCCATTAATGTCTAAACCGCTGTCAACAAAAGTGAGTACACCCCTAAGTGAAAATGTCCAAATTGGGCCCAAAGTATCAATATTTAGTGTGGCCCCCATTATTTCCAGCACTGCCTTAACCCTCTTGGGGATGGAGTTCACCAGAGCTTCACAGATTGCCACTGGAGTCCTCTTCCACTCCTCCATGACGACATCACAGAGCTGGTGGATGTTAGAGACCTTGCGCTCCTCCACTTTCCGTTTGAGGATGCCCCACAGATGCTCAACAGGGTTTAGGTCTGGAGACATGCTTGGCCAGTCCATCACCTTTACCCTCAGCTTTTTTAGCAAGGCAGTAGTCGTCTTGGAGGTGTGTTTGGGGTCGATATCATGTTGAAATACTGCCCTGGGGCCCAGTCTCGGAAGGGAGGGGATCATGCTCTGCTTCAGTATGTCACAGTACATGTTGGCATTCATGGTTCCCTCAATGAATTGTAGCTCCCCAGTACTGGCAGCACTCATGCAGCCCCAGACCATGACACTCCCACCACCATGCTTGACTGTAGGCAAGACCACACTTGTCTTTGTACTCCTCACCTGGTTGTCACCACACACGCTTGACACCACCTGAACCAAATAAGTTTATCTTGGTCTCATCACACCACAGGACATGGTTCCAGTAATCCATGTCCTTAGTCTGCTTGTTTTCAGCAAACTGTTTGCGGGCTTTCTTCTGCATCATCTTTAGACCAATTTAATGCATTGTGTATGGTCTGAGCACTGACAGGCTGACACCCCACCCCTTCATCCTCTGCAGCAATGCTGGCAGCACTTATACATCTAATTCCCAAAGACAACCTCTGGATATGACGCTGAGCACGTGCACTCAACTTTTTTGGTCGACCATGGTGAGGCCTGTTCTTAGTAGAACCTGTCTTGTTAAACCGCTGTATGGTCTTGGCCACCGTGCTGCAGCTCAGTTTCAAGGTATTGGCAATCTCCTTATAGCCTAGGCCATCTTTATGTAGAGCAACAATTATTTTTTTCAGATCCTCAGAGAGTTCTTTGCCATGAGGTGGCATGTTGAACTTCCAGTGACCAGTATGAAAGAGTGAGAGCGATAACACCAAATTTAACACACCTGCTCCTTATTCACACCTGAGACCTTGTAACACTATTGAGTCACATGACACCGGGGAGGGAAAATGGCTAATTTGGCCCAGTTTGGACATTTTCACTTAGGGGTGTACTCACTTTTGTTGCCAGTGGTTTAGACAATAATGGCTGTGTGTTGAGTTATTTTGAGGGGGCAGCAAATTTACACTGTTATACAAGCTGTACACTCACTACTTTACATTGTAGCAAAATGTTATTTCTTCAGTCTTGTCACATGAAAAGATAGAATAAAATAGTTAGCTAAATGTGAGGGGTGTACTTACTTTTGTGAGATACTGTATATTCACACATGTGGCTGGGGGGGGGGGGGGGGGGCAGAAAAGTCTGTCATAATGTGCTAGTATGAGATGTATACTAACATGTTATGACTTTCACAAGGGCGATCCGCCTGATGGACTCTGTTTTGCTCAGCGGGGGATCGCTCTGCTGATCTCCACTGCAACCAGATGACAGGTCCGTCTCCGCTCACTGTACTGAGACGGACCTGTCAGAGCCCGCTCTCCTCTATGGGGAGATCAGATGAAAATGGACCGCCTGTCCATTTTCATCCTATCCCATCCGATCCGATCGACAGATGGAAAATAGGGTCTCCATCCGTCTGGATATCACGGATAGGATCAGATCGAATAGCGGTAGATGTCAGTGGACATGTCACTGCTGACATCCGCCGCTCCATAGATGTGAATGGAGTGGTCGGTCATGTCCACCTGAAAAACTGAAAGGCGGACCTGATTGGAAAGCCCGTGTTGAAAGGGGCCTTAAAGCGGAGTTCCACCCAAAAGTGGAAGTTCCACTTTAAGGACTCCTGACCCCCTGACATGCCACATTTGACATGTCATTTTTTTGGCGGGGAGCAGGTACCTAGTTTTGACAGGTACCCAGCTTCCACTTCCTATAGGCGACTCGAGTGGGAGTTCTCCTCTCCCCCTCTCTGCAATCTTCTAGGTCACGTCACAGGCCCCAGAAGATTGCCCGGTCTTTAAGGAGGCACAGAGCGACTTGCGCATGCGCAGTGCTCAACCCGCTGGTAAACCGCAAGCTGTCACAGCCGGGTGCCCACATTTGTGATGCTCGCGCCGGGGAGAGGCGAGGGAGAGAACCGAGGGTTCAGGTGGTGACTTTTAATAAACACAAAAACGACTGAAACACTGCTTTAAACTGCCCTGGTGCGGTTTACTAGCGCTTTAACCTAACACAGCAGATATAGAGGGTTATCTACCTGTTGTTGCAAAAATGTTACCAACTGTCATACTTGGGGGGCAGTACTACTGCCGAATGCGATCCATTCAAGGCAATAGGGGTGTGCCACAACACACGGGCAATGCATGCAGTTGCTAGTAGTGGTGCAGCTTTTTCAGGGTTAAAACAGGCGGTGAGGAGGCAACATATCGCCGCCCAGCTGCCTGTCAACTGCGCACTGAAAAGTGATCCACCGCAGACCGCTTTTCAGAAGGGTTGCAAGTTGCTAGCTTTGGGTCTGTTCCTCTGATCTTGTGTTTCCTGCCAACTGACCATGAACAAGCATACAGCCAGTGAGGTCTGAACTGTCCTGTATTCCTGTTTCTGGTCAAGCCAGGATCAGGATGACAGCCCTAAAAACAAATCGCCAATGGCAGCCCCCACCCCAATGTTTTTGTTCCTTTATTGGATCAAACAGGGAACACAAAGAGATGCAATGTTCTGCAGCACTTATCTCCCCATGATTAGCATGTGGCTGTCAGTGAATGTGAAATAAAAGCTGTGTATATTGGAGGATGTGTTTACTAGCTGCTACAAAAGAGAGAAGGAGGCTTGGCACTCCCATCCTCCTCCTCCATCTCATCATAATCCCCTCCTTACTTTGTGATCCTCCATCCATCCCTGTGTTTTTGCCATGTCTGAAATCTCATTTCTATAAGGACACAGGTTTACTGCCTTCATCTTCTCCAGCTAGTCCCTTCCTTGCCCCCCTCCTCCTCCTCCTCCTCCTCTCTCCCTGATCCCTGTGTCAGCCTATGCACATGATCTGCCCTAAACAGTGACATAGGAAGAGCTGATACACCCACAGCCCTGTCATCTGCTGACGATCAGCTTAGAAACATCCAAGGAGTCCCAGCATCGATCTGATTTACTGATTGTCCTAATTATCTGACACCCAGCATGTGACTTCACAGATGGAACACAAGAAGAAGTCCAAGACTGAACAGTGATCCTTGGGAGCCCTGATCTCTGTTTTTTTTTTAAGGATATTATTGGGGATCCAGTTGCTGCTTCTGGGGATACATGAAGAAGGACTGATCAATAGGTTAAAAGGGAAGTGCTTGCCACCCTGAGAAATGAAGAGTTTGCAGTGTGCTGGATTCTTCCTGCTGTCACTGCTGCTGGAGGTAAGTGGATGTCCCAGGTGACAGCAGCTGTCACTCACATACCATGCTGGGGGTCTCCTCTGAAGCCTGAGATGTTGGGGCTTCCCTGATGTGTCATATTCCTTTTTCCCATTGTGCAGATTGCTAGAAATATGTCTGCCTTCCTTTGTTAGAGAAAATGCTATTTTCCGCTCTATAAATGGTGATCTGTTTGTGTTCCAGATCACTATTACATAAATGGGGATTTCTTGTCTTTGTGTCTTGATGAGATCCAAAGAGGCGATCAGATGTTGTGAATTTGTCTTTCTATTCTTTTTGTTTTTCTATAATACTTGTCTTTGTATTCTGATTCTATTTTTGATGTTCTTTACTACCTCTGTGCGCTTAGATCAGCATACAGGCTTGTACAGTAGAAGCTCAAACTCTTTGAATATGAAGCAGCAGAATTACTGTAAATGGTGGCTGTGATTATCCTTACGGCAGAGGAGATCAGCCTTCCGCAGATTTGTGAGCGAACGTTAGAAGCCCTTTAAAAATTCTGAAGAGTGAATAATTTCATCACAGAAGGTGTTTCTGAGTGACAGATGTAACCTAAAGGAAGTTTCCTGATGTTTACTTCTGACAGCTGTCACGCAGCGCTTTGATCTCTCCTCCATGAACTGTAATGTTTACAGAATACATAGATCAAGTAGATCACAGCTGGAATTTACAGACTATGAAATGATAGGCCTTTAGTTACTGTATTTGCAGCATGCGTGCTTCTCAGACTATAGCAGGCGGATAAAGGTCCATTGTTCTCTTGCAGAGACTGTGTCAGATTTCAGTTTGTGGCTTTTCAAGTCATATTTTTTTTTTTTCCAGCAGACGGGTTTCCCCACAACTCGATTGCATTCAAATGATGCTGCTTCCTTTACTTTTCAAGGCTGTAGCCTTCATTAGATTGTAATGTATGCAACGCGGATTCCTGATTTGCTGTCTCCCTGAAAAGCGCGATCCTGTTTAGAAATATTGTTTTCATCATAATCAATACAATGCTGTAGTGGACATCAATGAGGTCAAAAAGTGAAGGGAACATAGCAGCTGGGGATTTCTCATGCTGGAAAGCAAATTAACACAAAAAAAAAAAGTCTACTCTTCCTATATAGAATGGGGAACATTATTGGCGGGCTCATACATATGGAAATTGGGGATGGGCGGCCAATGGATGATAGGTTTTGTCGAAATGTTCCTGTTATAGATTGCATTAAACCGGTCAGATATTGGAAAAACGCAGGGGATAATAGATACTAATGAAACTGGAACACAACGCTGTTGCCCAAAGCAACCTAGTAGTCATGCTCTAACTTACACCAAAATGATGAAGGTGATTGGTTGTCAAGGAGGCAAGAGCTTAATTTTTTTTTTATCGGCTCCCGTCCTTAATAAATCAAACCTAATATGTCACCAGTGTAATCATTTATGTATTAGGAAAGGAGACTGGAGCTCTGATTCCCAGCCAGAATATCAGAATATATTGGTGTGGCATAGTGCTAGTCTTTCCGTCTCTTCAGAGTGACTGTGCTAGCTCAGACATGTCAAATGTAAAGTGCTTAATTAATAATATTTAACATGCATGTATACTGGAATGACTTGTGAAATATGTTTGACTGAAGAAAAAGGCAAATTTCCCCATCCCTTGATTTTTTTTTTAATATGTAATTTTTTAATTTTTTTTTTACAATAATGAAATACCTCTACATACATTTCTGTATTTCTGATGGAAAAGCTATTTAGATCTCTAGACCAGCCTTTCTCAACCAGGGTCCTGTGGAACCCTAGAGTTCCTCCAGAGGTTGCTTGGGGTTTCCTGTTCAAGGAGCAATTTCTGCTTCTCGAATAAGTTCCCACTGATACCAATCATCTTTTTTAGCTGTCTGTGAGAGAAGAATTTTTCCCATTGACCATAAATTTAAAGTAACATTAAGGCTGGGTTCACATTGATGCACCTGTGGATCCCAGCAGGGGGTCCGGCGCGTCCCTGTGCTTATGTGTGAATCAGGTCCGAATTTTTCCCTTAATTTGCACCAGAAACTGAGCCAGGCGCACATGACTCTTTGATAATATGGACCGCGGTCGCCCCGGAGCTGTGTGAACCAGCTCCATTGAGAACCAGTCACAGTCTACTGTCATGCGAATTGGATGCGGAAAAACCCGCATTCTATTTGCATAAGTGTAAACCCAGCCTAAACACATTATACTTACCTGCTCTGTGCAATGGACATGTCACTGCTGACATCCGCCGCTCCATAGAGGTGAATGGAGTGGTCGGTCATGTCCACCTGAAAAACTGAAAGGCGGACCTGATTTGAAAGCCCGTGTTGAAAGGGGCCTTAAAGCGGAGTTCCACCCAAAAGTGGAAGTTCCACTTTAAGGACTCCTGACCCCCTGACATGCCACATTTGGCATGTCATTTTTTTGGCGGGGAGCAGGTACCTAGTTTTGACAGGTACCCAGCTTCCACTTCCGCTAGGCGACTCGAGTGGAAGTGCTCTGTGCAATGGATCCTCCTCTTCTCAGGTCCCCCCCTGGCACTCTGGGCTCCTCTCTTCAGCGAGTGCCCCCCTAGGAAGCTGCTTCCTAGGGGGGCACTCGTGCGGGCTTGCTCCCGAGCCGCCTTGTCTTTGACCCCCCGCTAACCTCAGCAATGTTGTCAATCAAATTCTGTGATATCAATCTGTGCAGTGAGATAGCCGCGGCTCTCATGCTCAGCGCTGGATCGAGCTCAGGTAAGTATAGGTGGGGTGAGCAGGGTCACATTCAGCACAGACGTTTTTTTTTACCTTAATGCATAGAATGCATTAAAGAGAAGCTTCAGCCTGTAAACAAATACTGTAGCTGCTGACTTTTAAAAAACACACACTTAGTTGTCCCAGGATCCAGTAATGTCCTCACCCGACCCGACTCTTTGCCGGTCTTTGGGTCCAGCCTCTGGCATCCTAACTGTATGCTGCCGACTGTGACTCCTTGCGGCTTCACAGCCATTTGCCCATTGCACATGCGTGATTGGTCCCGCAGTCTCCTGGGACCTGTGACATGTCTCAAGAGGCTGCAGGGGGGAAAGAGTGGGGTCAAAATTCTGGTCAGGTCGCTGCAGCAGTTTCACCGGAAGTTGGAGCGGGTACCTGTCAAAATGAGGAATCTGCTCCCTCCCACAAAAAAAAAAACCCCAAATATTGAAGGGGGGAGCGGATCTTCCCCATTTCGGGTGAAGTTCCACTTTAAGGTAAAAAACCCTAAGGCTTTACAACCACTTTAATTAGCTTTCTTCCCATTGACCATCACAATGTTTTATTCTGAGCTTTGGATATAGTAATTATTCGCAGTGGTTCCCTGAGACCGTTATTTCAATTGTTCCTCCATGCTAAAAAGGTTGCAAAAGGCTGCTGTAAACCATACATTTTTGGAAGCTGGAAGTGCTACTAACATGCAAATTGTCTGAGCTCTTGAAGCAGATCAGTAGAATAATTTGTTGTCTGCGTCTGCCTGTCTATAAGATCATTATGTATGAGTAGGAGCCATGCTGTGTTTGTGTCTGCTCCCTCTCCCGACGGCTATGGCATGCTGAGGTGGGAATGACCACACACAATTTGTGATTTATTTATTTTTTTTCAATTCTACCACATTGTCTATATTTTTTTGAGAAATGAGGACCCAACAAACAGTAAGCTGAGTTTACATGGGTATCAGGAGGAAGCATGTCAAATGCCTGATCCTATTTTTGGTAGCACACTCAACAGAATATGGTGTTCTAGCAGCGTTCAGCAAGTGTTGTCGGCTAACAAAGCATCCCAAAGTTCCCATTCTGTTGGAATGCTTTCCTACCTTTTGAATGGTAATGTATCATTTGATATGCTTTTGTGTTAGGCGGAGGACTTTTTATCTCCCTGCTTTGGTGAAAAATAGAAAAGTGGTGCATGTTCAGTTCAGCATGATCATCAACCCCAGTTCATAAGCACCTTCACGTGCACTAAAGCAGTGGTCACAAACCTTTTGGACCTTACAGACCACTAAACGCACAATTTTGAATCCCGTGGACCACTAACTTAAATTTTACATGCCTCATATATACAACTCTGGCTCGGTGCGCCCCCCCCCCCCCTCACGCATCACACTGTGCCTTACACACACACTGCTCCAGCTCTCTGCCCCCCCCTCCCCTGCACTCTGTAACACACTGCTGCCACACAGACTCATCATTGGATCTCACCTCCTTATCCAGCCATGTGTCCGGGCTTCGTGCTCCTTCCCGCAGTCTGTAATTATGCTGCCATTGTAAGTCTCCTCCTTCTTCACCTCTCACTCTCTGCACTACTCCCGGCGCCTCCCTCTGAGTTTACATGAGCCGGAACTACAGAGGAGGCATTGGGTATCAATGGGGGCTGACAGTATTGACTGTCAGCCTCCATTGAGAACAACACTGGAAACACCATTGGGCGGTATACATCTGCCACAATGTTGATTTGTGGCAGAACCCCTGGGACCACCAACACTTTCTCAGGGACCATAACTTTTCCAAAGCTACTGATGATAATATGCTAAACTCTGTGAAAGTCTTTGCAGATTCTATATGAACTCATTGTAAGCACTGGACAAATACTTGCTTAAATGATTATGAAAGTACATTTTTTTTTTTAAAACCCTTGTAGACGTGACCTTAGTGTTTGTAATGCAAAGGGATTATGTTATGTTGTTGGTTTAGATATCAAACAGAGAATAATGGCAAATGTATAGAAACACTCCATTGGGGCCCACATTTACTTACCTCAAAAAAAATATCTAGAGTACTTTGTTCCTCATAATTTAGGGAAAATTACATTTCAAATATTGAATGATTAATGCTCTATATTAGAATATTGCAGCTTGCAAACAACATTTAGCCATGCTTGAAGTGGAAAAAAGTATTCACTCTACCAGCAATGGTAAATGCACAGTTTGATTTCTAGTTTATCAGTCCTTCTCGATATACTGTACTTGGTGATCCTGCCTTGAAGGTCCTTTTCAGGTACTTCTTTGCGGTCTCCCAACTGTATTTTGCCTTATGACCTTATCAAATGCACTCCTGGTGAAAGTTACAAGCAGTCATGCCAACACACACTGCACAGGCATGGTCCATTGTTGTTAGAATGTGAAAGTTCACTCTCCCAATCAACATTGATTATTTTTAATCCTCATGCTGCTAGCATTACTAAATAGATAGGAAAGTATATCAAAATTTACTTGTTTTAATTGTTTTTTTTTTTTTACATTTCTTCAGTTACTTCCTGGTTTCTTACCTAGGCAAATGATGTCATACATCCCAGGAGTCTTCAGCAGAGGAGGAGGGGTTTTCTCAGCTAAGCACACCCTCCAGCCTGCATGCTTGAACTAAGGGCAGATGGATTCCAGGAAGTAAATGATACTTGAATCATTTGCTCTTACTCAAGATGGCTACAGCCGGAAATGATAGGCGGGTATTTTTCAAAGTGATTTCTCAACAAAGTAAAGCATTGAGACATGGATCCAAAAAAAAAAAGCACACACAAGAAGGCGCAAACTCCTTGTGCAGTACCACCAAACAATGAATCCCCAAAGACAAATGGATACCCACAAATGTATAAAAACAACAGACGTATAACATGGATACTTTAGCCGTGAATGTTGTATGGACCATCTGATTGGAAAGCTTACTCTTGTTAGCTTTCCATTCAGATGGGCGATTGATGGGGGAAAACCGCCCATGGCTGAAGTATCCATGTTTTTATACATTTGTGAGTATCCATTTATCTTTGGGGATTCAATAAATTGCCTGGTGGTAACGCACGAGGAGTTTGCGCCCTCTTGTGTCGTTTGCAGTGGACTGAAGATTTCCTTATCTGTTGAGGACCTGAAGAGGCATTGCGCACCCAAGCATCTTTGGAAGTACCTTGTGTTGAGCCCTGGAGTGTTTTTGAAGATTCAGTGGAGACATGGATGGATGGGGGAGTTCACTTTGAATATTAAAAATGAATTAAATAGTGTTTTTGGTTTGTGGTGTTCAGATACAGTGAAGAACTGCATTAAGGAAGCCATTTAAGAGTGATGAGGTGCAGCTCAATGAATGGCTGAAACAGGCTGGAGGATATCAACAACATCCAGATGCAAAAAAAAAAAAAGATGAAAAAAGAGTGAAAGTTGTATTTTATAGAAAAAACTTGTAATTGTTTGATAAAAAGTAGAAAATAAGCACTGGACCCATAAGGTTATTGTATTGGTATTGCTATGGTATCTTGAGGTAATAATGATGTTTTAGGTGATCTAGTTCCTGGGCAGGCAGCTCTTACACTCCAAAGGATGCCCACAGTCTCCTTAGCTGGTAGTGTAATGTAACTAAAATGTAAATTGAAGCTCCACACTACTACTAAAAGGTCCAGATATGAATTTATTCCAATAAAGGTCAGTAGGACAATTGACTGTTCCCTTGACTTTTATTGGAATTAGGTCATATTTGCACCTTGTTAGCGGTGGTTTTACGCTTCAATTTATATTTTTGTTAACAAACGAAGACCCCTTTCACACTGAGGCACTTTTTAGGCACTTTTGTGCTAAAAAAAATTGACTTAGCATTGAATAACTTCACACACCAACCTTAAGAAGACAGCTCAGTCACTAAAGGCCCCGATACGAAAATCGGATGGAAAACTTTGTACGACGAGCTATCTGATGATTTTCAGATCGTTAGTACGGTGCTTTCGGCAGCCGATTTCGCTTTTTTTCGTCGGACAAAAGCTGGATGTGCAGACTATAACATTTTTGTCGTTGTCGGATGTGAACTCAACGTCCGATTTTTGATTCATTAGTACGGTTTTCGTATGAAAAAAATCGTAAGAGCAAGACTAGGCATGCTCAGAAACAAAAGAATTCATACAAAACTATTCAACACGTTACGTCACTTCTGACGTTGTGTTCTGTCGTACGAAAATGTTCGTATTGTGAGTAACCTCTTCACTTTCGACATGAGACTAGCATGCCACAAAAAACGGACGTTCGGTCATCCGAAAATCTAAGCGCGTGTACAAGGCTTAAGGCACAAGCTGAATAAATAATCAGACTTCAATTTTATTTACCACAACTGTCCCCTTTTACAACTTAACAAGAGGAACCCAACCACATAATAAGGCTACGACAGGGGAAGGGGGGATGGGAAGTTCTGCTGGATGATCCTCCTCAGGCAACTGGCCCCGGACCTAATACACTGCCCCTTTTTATAAAGCCCCCTAGGAATTCTAGAAAATTCTGACCTCAATCGACCTATCAAAAATGGGAACCCTAACTTCCAGAAAGTTCCAGGTCAGCTGACCTAGGAAAACCTATCACAGGCTTTCCCGCTGATCTATACAGTGGGGGGGCCTTGAAACTGTCACTGCCACGATCCCATAAGGAAAATGGGGGGCCTTACAACAGGCTTTCTCTCCTTTTCCTCCTATTCCAGCAAGCACCAGAAGGGAGAGAAACAGGTGAGGCTGAAGTTCCACTTTAACAATTCCTCTAACTGAGCAGCCAATCAGTGCTTAAAGTGATTGTGGAGCTTGAATTTCTTTTTAAATTGACCCCTTGGAGCTGGTGCCTCCCCGCCCTTTAAGGGGTTTAGGATGACGAGAGGCAGGGCGGGGTTTATGATCATGTGACCACTGTGATTGGCTGTCACTGCAATCACATGATTAGAATGCTAAAGATCGCTGCTTGCTTTCCATTAGCTGCTGGTAACTGTGCCAGGAGTGTACAGGGCATGCTCTCGGCACAGCTGTATTTTCACTAATACACACAAATATGCAGCCACTCTGTGCCAACACCCACCACCTAGAGGCCGCATATTTGCGTGCGGCTGGCGCCAAGAGGTTAAAATAACAAACATGTCATACTTACCTGCTCTGTGTGATGGTTTTGCACAGAGCAGCCCTGATCCTCCTCTTCTGGGGTCCCCCCGCTGACACTCTTGGCTCCTTCCCTCTGCCAAGTGCCCACCATAGTAAGCCGCTTCCATTTACATCTCTATAAAGACACACAGCCTGGTTTGGCTGCACCCCCCACTCTCTGCCCACAGGTTTTGACTGACAGCAGCAGGAGTCAGGAGCTCCCGCTACTCCCAACCAAGCCTGTGACATAGGGGAGAGGGGAGAAGAGCTGCTGCAGGCGTGCACAGTGCTGGTTCCAGATTGGGATTATGTTAGCATGCATTAAGGTTAAAAACCTTTTACTTTTACATCCACTTTAAAGTGGAACTATAATTACCTTCGCTCCAGGGCTGCGGTGTCCTGGTGCTCCCCACCGGCTGCTGAAATGTTTGGCTGGTCGGCTTCCCAGTACCGATCTCCAGTGGTTTTAATTGGCCAGGCCGAGATGATGTCACTCCCATACGTGAGTGACATCCTGCCCCCCCCCCCCTTGACTAGTGCCCCCAATAGCAAGCCACTTGATATGGGGGCACTGGTATGTACTCGCTCCCAAGCCCTGCTCTTTGCATCCATAAGACACATAGAGCCGTAGCTCGGCCCCGCCCCTGCTCTCTCCGCATTGACTCACTGGCTGTGATTGACAGAAGAGGGAGCCAATGGATACCGCTGCTGTCTCAGCCAATGAGGAGAGGGAGTTACGGACAGCTGAGACTGTCATGCATATCGCTGGATCGAGATGGGGCTCAGGCGAGTATTAGGGGGGCTGAGGAGGAGCAGCACACAGAAGGTTTTTTACCTTCATGCATAGAATGATGCATTAAGGTAAAAAACCTTCAGCCTTTAAAACCACTTTAACTCTAAACTGGTAACCTGTAAAGGCTTTTAAAGCGTCGCCTATGGAGATATTTAGGTCTCGTAGTTTGTCAGTATTCCACGGGCATGCACAAATGTGTGACATGTTAGGCATCTGTTTACTCGTTGTAACATCATCTTTTATATTTTACAAAAAAACACGGTTAATATATTGTGTTTGTTTGCACTAAAATTCATGAAAGTGTATTTTTTTACCCCAAAAATTGCGTTTGATACACCGCTGAGCAAATATAGTGTGACGTAAAAAATTGCAACAACCACTTTTTTTCCAGGGCCTCTGCTTTCAGAAAATATATGTTTGGTGGTTCTACGTAATTATCTAGTAAAAAAAAGCAGATTTTTACTTGTATGTGAGTAGTGTCAGAATTGGTTTCAGGCAGCAAGTGGTTAAAAAAGGAGGGGAAACTAACATTTGTAGAATATGTAGCTGCCTTAGGAGCTATGTGGTGTAAAGTATCTTCCTAGCAGTTAAAGGAGATCTAGGGTCACAGCAAGCTCTTTCTGCAGGAGACGGTCAGAATGTGTGCGGAGATGATACAAGAGATGGTCAGAGAGTGTGAGGAGATGATACAGGAGACGGTCACAGTGTGTGGCGATGATACAGGAGACTGTCAGAGAGGATGCAGAGATGATACAAGAGACTGTCAGAGAGGGTGTGGAGATGGTACAGGAGACTGTCAGAGAGGGTGTGGAGATGGTACAGGAGACTGTCAGAGAGTGTGCAGAGATGATACAAGAGACTGTCAGAGATTGTGCGGAGGTGATACAAGAGACGGTCAGATAGTGTGCAGAGTTGATACAAGAGACGGTCAGAGAGTGTGTGGAGGTGATACAAGAGACGGTCAGAGAGTGTGTGGAGGTGATACAAGAGACGGTCAGAGAGTGTGTGGAGGTGATACAAGAGACGGTCAGAGAGTGTGTGGAGGTGATACAAGAGACGGTCAGAGAGTGTGTGGAGGTGATACAAGAGACGGTCAGAGAGTGTGTGGAGGTGATACAAGAGACGGTCAGAGAGTGTGCGGAGGTGATACAAGGGACGGTCACAGTGTGTGGAGGTGATACAAGAGACGGTCAGAGAGTGTGTGGAGGTGATACAAGAGACGGTCAGAGAGTGTGTGGAGGTGATACAAGAGACGGTCATTGAGTGTGTGGAGGTGATACAAGAGACGGTCAGAGAGTGTGCGGAGGTGATACAAGAGACGGTCACAGTGTGTGGAGGTGATACAAGAGACGGTCAGAGAGTGTGTGGAGGTGATACAAGAGACGGTCAGAGAGTGTGTGGAGGTGATACAAGAGACGGTCAGAGAGTGTGTGGAGGTGATACAAGAGACGGTCAGAGAGTGTGCGGAGGTGATACAAGAGACGGTCACAGTGTGTGGCGATGATACAGGAGACTGTCAGAGAGGATGCACAGATGGTACAGGAGACTGTCAGAGAGGGTGTGGAGATGGTACAGGAGACTGTCAGAGAGGGTGTGGAGATGGTACAGGAGACTGTCAGAGAGGATGCACAGATGGTACAGGAGACTGTCAGAGTGTGCGGAGATGGTACAGGAGATGGTAAAGGACTTGATGCGCACCTCCAACACATCGCTCTATACCCCCCTCCTTCAACACACAGAACGTCCAGCAGATCATCACCCTAGGCATGGGCACTCACCTGCAGCATCCCCCTGCACCCCTGTCTGTTAGCTCACTGAGAATTGAGGGGGGGGGCAGATGGCAGCTTTGTGGTGCCCGCGGGATCTCCATGCAGCTAGCAGGTCTCTTCCATGTATACAGTGGAGAGGGGAGGGGCCTCCGACACAAGCAGCTGCAGTGTACAAGCAAATTACTCTGCTTGTACACTCAGAAGAGAAGCCTATTAGTCGCCCGGATCAGAGGCCCCTCCCCTCTCCACTGTACACATGGAAGAGACCTGCTAGCCGCATGGAGATCCCCCGTGGCCATGTTTTCATACCCGGGAGCTGCGGCTGGTGGTCGGCCGGTGACAGGTTGCCGGGACAATGCCAATTTCCCATGATTTTTCCCGGGACATGAACAGAATCCCGTGAATGTCCCGGGAAAATCGGGACTGTTGGCAGCTATGCATGCATGCGTGCCCCCCCAGCCGGTACCCGCTATTATTGTATACAGCAGTAGCCTGTCAGCAAGTCCTGGCTAATGATTCACCAGGACCCGCTGATCGGCTGTGTACAATCGGCTGTGTACAATCACAGCCCAGAGCTCTGTGTTGACATTCAACACAGAGCTCTGTACACAGGAAATGATCTCTAAGAAACGTAGAGATCGAATAGTAAAAGCAGCACACTGTAGACATATTACACATAGTTAGGCACACATTTAACCCCTTAATCCCCCTAGATGTTAACCCCTTCCCAGCCAGTGTCATTAGTACAGTGACAGTGTATATTATTATCCCTGATCACTGTATTATTGTCACTGGTGATTTCAGTGGCAGTTAATAAGTTCCCCCAGCGTCAGTTAGTGTCAGATTGCCCACCGTACTATCGCAGTCCCGTTATAAGTCGCTGATCACCGCCATTAGTAGTTTAAAAAAATAAATAAATACAAATTACAGTATATATACCATAGATTGTAGGTGCTATAACTTTCCCGCAAACCAATCAATATACACTTATTGAGATTTTAATTTAACAAAGACATGTAGCAGAATACATTTTCCAAAATATATGAAGAAATTAGCTTTTCTTTATTGGGAATGTTTTATAGCAAAAAGTAAAAAATATTGTTGTTTTTAAAAAATTTCAGTCTTTTTGTAAAAAAAAAAAAAATTAAAACCCAGTGTTGATCAAATACCACCAAAAGAAATTTGTGTGAAAAAAATGATATAAATTTTGTTTGGGTACAGCATTGCATGACAGCGCAATTACCAGTTATAGTAGAGCAGTGCGGTGTAGCAAAAAATGGCCTGGTCATTAAGGGGGTAAAATCTTCTGGAACTGAAGTGGTTAAGGATTTCATATCCCATGCTATTCCATGCTACCTTACTGTCTGCAAGCAGTGATTCCTGTACTGACTGTGCCTCGGAAGGCAGGCTCTGTGAAATGTGTGACACAGCAGTGCCTACGCACAGGGCATAGTAAATACGTGTGACAGAATTCAAGGGGGTAAATGTCTGGGTTAGGGTTGCCACCTCATCCCTTTAAACCAAACACATATTAATTACACAGGTTCTGTGGCTGATTAAGGAGGTAAATAAACTCACTTGGTGCCTTATCTGCATTAAATTAGCCTCAGAACCTGTGTAATTCATATGTGTTTGGGTTTGAGCCCACGTTCACATTGGGGCGAGTTGACATGTCAGTGCCTATTGCCGGCAACGGCACTGTCTGAACCTACTTTCCCAAAAGTATTTTCTGCACTACTTTTGGCGACTTCGGGGGCGATTTACATCTACTATTTACATCTGCATGAACCCGCACAGGTGTCTGACAAATTGTCCCCGAAGTCAGACTGAAGTGCCGGTTTAAAATCGTGCGAGTTCAGATAAACTCTCACAATTTCAAACTCACCATCAGTATCAATGAGGGCTCAAGGGATGAGGTGGCAACCCGAGTGTGGGTATCTTCACAAAGTGAGCTTAGAAAACTTCAAGATCATTCAGATTAATAGGATTAGGCTACAAGTAATTGAAATACAGTGTGGAAATTAATATATGATTTAACATTTTGACCATAGACATACTTTAACCTAGCATTTATCAAAATGCTTTTTCCCTTACTGCTACCTCAGTGACCACTGTCTACAAGCAGGAAGTGAACAGAAATCTCCCCATTGATGTAATGTACAGTAATAAGATAGATTCTTTTGCCATTCTCTTATAACACTTTGTATGCCTTATTGGAGGGCCTTTACACACACATGAACTTTAATGGCATCCCAGTCTTATGCCCCGTACACACGGTCGGATTTTCCGATGGAAAATGTCCGATCAGAGCGTGTTGTCGGAAATTCCGACCGTGTGTGGGCTCCATCGGACATTTACCATCGGATTTTCCGACACACAAAGTTGGAGAGCAGGAGATAAAATTTTCCGACAACAAAATCCGTTGTCGGAAATTCCGATCGTGTGTACACAAATCCGACGGACAAAGTGCCACGCATGCTCAGAATAAATAAAGAGATGAAAGCTATTGGCCACTGCCCCGTTTATAGTCCCGACGTACGTGTTTTACGTCACTGCGTTTAGAACGACCGGATTTTCCGACAACTTTGTGCGACCGTGTGTAGACAAAACAAGTTTGAGCCAACATCCGTCGGAAAAAATCCTAGGATTTTGAGGATTTTGTTGTCGGAATGTCCGAACAAAGTCCGACCGTGTGTACGCCCTATTAGTCCGTAGGGTTCAATATTGAGTTGGCCCTCCCTTTGCAGCTATACCAGATTTAACTCTTCTGGGAAGGCTGTCCACGAGGTTTAGGAGTGTGTCTATGGGAATGTTTGACCATTATTCCAGAAGCGCTTTTGTGAGGTCAGGCACTGATGTGGGCGAGAAGGCCTGGCTCGCAGTCTCCGCTCTAATTTATCCCAAAGGTGTTGAGGTCAGGACTCTGTCCAGGCCAGTCAAAGTTCCTCCACCCCAAACTTGCTCATCCCTGTCTTTATGGACCTTGCTTTGTGCACTGGTCCAAATCATTTGGTGGACGGGGGATTATGGTGGAGGGGGGATTATGATGTGGGGTTGTTTTTCAGGAGTTGGGCTTGGCCCCTTAGTTCCAGTGAAGGGAACTCTTAAGGCATCAACATACCAAAACGTTTTGGACAATTTCATGCTCCCAACTTTGTGGGAACAGTTTGGGGATGCCAGATATATAATACTGATAATAATGATATTCCCGCGCTACCAAATGTGTGCGTTTTTTAACAATATGCTGCAACACTAAAGGAAATATCAGAACCCAGAAAATATATAAAGTGAAGGTAGTGCTGCGCTATGAACCCAAATACTGTGCGTAATAAAGTGTAAAGGTGCTCAATAAAAGATATAGTTTAAAGAGGCAATGTTCAAAGGACAAAATATATCCAATCCTAGGCAGTATAAAAACGTATCGCATGCCTTGAGATTTTTTCGGATAAAACAATAAAAGTGTATCAATAAGACAATAAAAGTATGTCTGCTCTAATTCATCCGAAAGGTGTTCTATTGGGTTGAGGACTTTGGGTCAGGGCGCTGTGTAGGCTAGTCAGGTTCCTCCACCCCAAACTCGCTAATCCATGTCTTTATGGATCTTGCTTTGTGCACTGGTCCAAAAAATTGGGGGGGGGGGGAGATTCTGGTGTGGGGTTGTTTTTCAGGGATTGGGCTCAGCCCCTTAGGTCCAGGGAAGAGAACACTTAAGGCGTCAGCATACCAAGACATTTTGGACAATTTCTTGCTCCCAACTTTGTGGAAACAGTTTGGGGATGCCCCCTTACGTTTCCAGCATGATTGCGCACCAGTGCACAAAGCAAGGTCCATGAAGACCTGGATGAGAAAGTTTGGGGTGGAGGAACTTGACTGGCCTACACAGAGCCCTGATCTCAACACGATAGAACACCTTTGGAATGAATTAGAGTGAAGACTGCGAGCCAGGCCTTCTCGCCCACATCAGTGCCTGACCTTACAAATGCGCTTCTGGAAGAATGGTGAAACATTCCCATAGACACACTCCTAAACCTCGTGGACAGCCTTCCCAGAAGAGTTAAAGCTGCAAAGGGTGGGCCAACTCAATATTGAACCCTACGGACTAAGACTGGTGTGTGTGTGTAAAGGCAAGCGTCCCGATACTTTTGACAATATAGTGTATCAGCAGTATATAGCCAGCATTGCTGTCACCGTTGAATGCACACTATTGATGTTCACACCCCCCTCCTTAATGAGTCATACATGGGCTGCTGTCCCATGAATGATTCATACAGTGGGAGATGTAAAACTCAATAGTGTGTATTCAGTGATGGCAGCGCCACTGGCTTCAATTTGTTGATGTCCACATGTCAGCCCTGGGCACTGCCAGCCAGTAGGGTCAACAAAGGTTGTACGCATGTACACATTGTAAAACCATTAAGCCTAGTACATACCACTAATTTGGCCGTATGTCCAGCTTCTGTCATACCGGCTGCCATACGCACTAGCCGAATGCCGACCGGTTTCTATTGAACCGGCCGATGCCGGCCAACATTCAGCCTGTGTGTACTAGGCTTAACAGACGTACAACTTTTTACGCAGGATCATTCTGGCAGCCCATAGCCTTTTCAATTTTTTAACTGTTTCTTTTTTTATTTCAGTTTACCTATGTACAGTATCTCACAAAAGTTATTTTGAGGGGACAGCAAATTGACACTGTTATACAAGCTGTACACTCACTACTTTACATTGTAGCAAAGTGTCATCTCTAAAGAGCCCTTCACACTGGGGCGGTTTGCAGGCGCTATTGCGCTAATAATAGCGCCTGCAAACCGACCCGAAAGTGCCGCTGCTGTGTATCCAGTGTGAAAGCCCCGAGGGCTTTCACACTGGAGCGATGCGCTGGCAAGACAGTAAAAAAAAGTCCTGCCAGCAGCATCTTCGGAGCGGTGAAGGAGCGGTGTGTATACCGCTCCTGTACCGCTCCTGCCCATTGAAATCAATGGGACGGCGCGGCTATACCGCCGGCAATGCGCCTCTGCAGAGGCGCTTTGCGGTGGTATTTAACCCTTTCTCGGCCGCTAGCGGGGGGTAAAACCGCCCCGCTAGCGGCCGCATACCGACGGTAAAACGCTGCTAATAATAGCGGCGTTTCACCGCCGACGCCGCCCCCCCGCAGCAGTGTGAAAGGGCTCTTAGTGTTGTCACATGAAAAGATAGAATAAAATATTTACAAAAATGTGAGGGGTGTACTCACTTTTGTGAGATACTGTAACTATTTGTAATCGGTTATCAAAAGTAAATAGAAGAACCAGCACATACATATATTATTAACTTGATGTTCCTTTGTTAGAACATCACTTGTAGAACAACACATTACCTGGCTTGGTGTTGGCAGTAGAGAATGAGAAAATCATCAAAAGGCAATGTAACAGGTCAAATGTGCACCATCTTATGTAATATACAGGATAATGCACCATCTGCAGTGCTTTACAAGAACAGAAAAAGTCAACTCAGACTTCCATGACCCATATAGAAGCACTCAACCACTCATGTGCTTTAGATTATTCAAGGTACCCTTTAATGGGGTCGTTTCACTAAGCTGTGTGAATTATTGTAATTATATGTAATAATTTATCTCATGATAACTTTATCAGAAGCTTCATTTCATGTCTCATAGGTGTGTAATCATCACTGTTTGCATTAAAAATTTATTTAACCATTGCAAACCTTTCTAAAAAAAATCTTTATTTTTCTTATGTTTAGGTTATCCCAACCTCATATTGCTGCATTTTCTGCTCTGCTCAGTAGACTTATCATAGAACCTCACAGCTATTACCAGTTAGGAACTAGCAAAATCTTAATGTGATACTAAACACACTCTGTTTAAATTACATTGTCCCTTCTATTTCTGTATGTGGATGATGGCACTGTAATTATTTTAAAAGGAAAAAAACATCTAAGTACCTTTTTCCTATTTGATATATAACTGTCACAAGACCCAGATCTTTTTTTTCTAGCCTGACTGAAGGGAAACATAAGCAGGAGGAGTTTCTAGTCCTCTTCTGCGGGTCACAAGTTTAAAAAATAAAAAACAAACAAAAAAAAACCAGCCTTTGGAATACAGAGTAAAAATAAATAATCTATTTCAATAAACTGTTTTAAATTATCATGCTAATATATATTTGAAATCAAATCTTTATTTTTTTTGTCAATAACATGGTGTGGGCGGATTTCTGCCAGTCACAGGCTGTGTCACGCCCCTCCAGCCTGTGACATAAAATAAGAGGGAGGTGAAGCCTCCATTAATCTACATATAATATCCCATCCCCCCATTGTGTTTAGCTGGTTAGTCGGCGTGGAAAAGGAGGGAGGGAGTGGGCTGTCATTTACCACTGTGTGTACGCCTGCATGTGTGACTCTATAGTTACATTGTCAGATGTAATAGGAGGGGAATGCTCAGCATAGAAACTCACTGAAAACTGAGCATGTGCAGAGTTGCCACTACAGCTGCAAAATCCCTAGCAGAATTGGGGACATGGACAGAAGGTGGAGATAGAGAACGGCAGGATCAACAAGGTTTTTTTGCAGAATACAGAAAACGAATCTCATAGTGACTGAGTGAGTATGAACAGCATTTATTGATAGTTTTTTTTATGATGTGGGGTTAGTGACACTTTAATGCAAAAAAACCTGTGCAATCGTTTTTGTTAATTGACTTTACAGACTAACTAGTGCAGCAATCTATAAATTAATATGCAGTAACTTCAACGGATCTATGTGATAAAACTTACTGAATTGTAAAAATCATGTTGCAAAGTAGAAATCAGAAAAAAATTACACAATAATGAAATTACTACATATATTATGCTTTCGTAATCCGGTCCCATTTGGTCCATTCAAAACTACTTCAAGGATACTGTACAAACCTAAAATGGTACAGCGCTATCTCCCAATATATACAGTGCATAAAGTGTAACCCATTAAATTAATAAATGTACAAAAAATATATATAAATATTACATTTCATACAGTGGTACCAATTGCTTAGTGTATCATATGTGCAAAATAAACAAGTGAAAAGTGCAAAAAAATACAAATAAATAAATAAAGGTGATTATCAATCCATAAATCGAATGCATATCATGCAATACATGTATATAAAGTGCTTAACATATAAATTTCATCTCATGTAGAAAAAGATGTGTGTGTGTATGTATATATATATATATATATATATATATATATATATATATATATATATAGTGTGTTCATATAAAGTCCATAAAGTGCATCAAAGAAGGAAAAGTCCAGTGACTGTGTTTGTCCCATACACCATACGCCAGTACTTTGGTTGTGGTGTGGCTTAGCGCAGGAAGTACCCTAGTCTGTTTTAAGGATACTGTATTGTTCCTCTATTTCTATTTTATTTTACAACTTACATTTCAGTCTCTGGTGACAGTGGTCACAGAGGATGAGCTAAGTTTTGGACTAGAGGGAAGCTGTCAAATGATAGCAGGCTGCCAGCCCATCCATCTACGGTTGTGGAATTCCCTGTCCTGCAGCTGCTCGTAACAAAGGGGCTATATTTTGTCATGACATTGTCCAATTATGGCCGCATGACAGTATTAGGTCAATGATGCCATCAGCATCCTACCCCTTTGTTACGTTCGGAATTCCATTGCCACAGGGCAAGTGGCCCAGTGACAGTTTCCTAATGGTTCGGACCAAACTCAGTTATCTCATCCCTAGCAGTCACCAAGACCAATGAGAATGGAGTGAGTCTACCTAGCTTGGACACCAACCACAAAATAAACTTGACAGGGGTTCCAATATTTTCCTATCTTTTTCTGTCTCAGTTCCACTGAATGGGTCATTAACAGGAAAAGCATTTTGGTAAAGAGTTGTTAAAGAGTAAAAAAGGCAGGCAGAGGGCAAAGCACTAGCCACCAATATGGCCTCTGGTCTCTCTGCAGCTGATTTTTCCCTTTAGTGATTTACCATGCGTTCTGCATTGTGGCTCTGTGTTGAATAAGCCATCTTGGTGGGAACAGGGCTTTGCTCCCTTATGTCAGAGCCTCCAGCAAGGAGAACAATGAGCGCCACAGTAGAGACTTTACCAAATCTCACTGTAAATCTCCAGAGACTCTTGGATTGAGGTAGCAGAATCTTAGATCTCACCAGCAGATATACAGCTATAGGACCACAGGCACCTCGCATACCAATTTTATTCACATTTACCAGATCATTCAAAATCAAATCAAAAATTTAAATCAAAATAAATGTACAACTGTGAAAACCATCCACTATCGCCTAGCAACAACTGTGTGATATCGAAATTGTGTAATTAAAGTTTACAATAAAATCCTCTATGGGCTGCAAAGTGTCCAAGTATATTACTGAAATTAGTCCACAGTGATTATATTAATAAAAATTAAACTCAGTCCACAGGGAATGGCACAAATGAATTTGCTTTCTGCAGTAACCTTTAGCAAACACTATCAACCCCTTCTATTTGTGCCGATGCACACAGCAAATATAGTGAATAAAGACCCCACTACCTGAATGCTCCCCCCTTTCTTGAGGTGACTATAGTAATATTCAGAATCCTCATGGGTCACCCCTTCTATCTTCCATCTCTATCTCTCCATCTCAATCGCTCCATCTTCTTAGATGTTTCATCAAACCAGCATCAAGGTTCAAATGAGTGACAAAAAAATCCACAAACATGTAAAACCTTCTTTTTATTAGGATACAACAAAATAAAAACATCTACATGAGAATGTTGAATGTGCCGAGCTCAGCACTGAAAAACACACTGAAACCAAACTTGCTGCCCCTGCAAATGTAAACGGAATGACATCACTAAGCCCTGCCCAACTTTTTTTCATCACCTCTGTACTTCCTCAGGAGCAGAGCACTTCCTCACATATGCTAGCTCAGCACTAGAAAACATTTAAACCAAGCTTGTTGCCTCTGCAAATGTAAACGGAATGACATCACTAAGCCCTGCCTAACATTTCTCATCTCTGCTGGAATTCCTCAGGAGCAGAGCTCTTCCTCACACATTCTAGATCAGCACTGGAAAACACACTCAAACCAAGCTTGCTGCCTCTGCAAATGTAAACAGAATGACATCACTAAGCCCTGCCTAACACTTCTCATCTCTGCTGGAAATCCTCAGGAGCAGAGCACTTCCTCACATGCTAGCTCAGCACTGGAAAACACTCAAACCAAGCTTGCTGCTTCTGCAAATGTAAACTAAATGACATCACTAAGCCTTGCCCAACATTTTTCATTGCTTCTGGACTTCCTAAGGAGCAGAGCACTTCCTTACATATGCTAGCTCAGCACTGGAAAACACTCAAACCAAGCTTGCTGCCTCTGCAAATGTAAACTGAATGACATCACTAAGCCCTTCCCAGCACTTCTCATCTCTGCTGGAAATCCTCAGGAGCAGAGCACTTCCTCACACATTCTAGATCAGCACTGGAAAACACACTCAAACCAAGCTTGCTGCCTCTGCAAATGTAAACTGAATGACATCACTAAGCCCTGCCCAACACTTCTCATCTCTGCTGGAAATCCTCAGGAGCAGAGCACTTCCTCACATGCTAGCTCAGCACTGGAAAACACTCAAACCAAGCTTGCTGCTTCTGCAAATGTAAACTAAATGACATCACTAAGCCTTGCCCAACATTTTTCATTGCTTCTGGACTTCCTAAGGAGCAGAGCACTTCCTTACATATGCTAGCTCAGCACTGGAAAACACAAACTAAGCTTGCTGCCTCTGCAAAATGTAAACGGAATGACATCACTAAGCCCTGCCCAACATTTATCATTGTTGCTGGACTTCCTCAGGAGCAGAGCAGTTCCTCACATATGCTAGCTCAGCACTGGAAAACACAAACTAAGCTTGCTGCCTCTGCAAAATGTTAAACGGAATGACATCACTAAGCCCTGCCCAACATTTATCATTGTTGCTGGACTTCCTCAGGATAGAGCAGTTCCTCACATATGCTAGCTCAGCACTGGAAAACACACTCAAACCATGCTTGCTGCCTCTGCAATATGTAAACTACTGTAAGTGACATCACTGAGCCCTGCCCAACATTTTTCATCACCTCTGGACTTTATCGGGAGCAGGGCACTTCCTTACAGGAGTTTTTAACGGCAAAAGGTATATTCTTTAGCATACTGCTCAGGCACAATTAATATTTCTGTTCCCCGTAACACAAAGACATTTTTACTGTTTTAATTCAGTTCCACTTCATATGTTTCAGAGTCCTGCTGATATGAAGCCCCACTCCCCCCGTCCTACTGTGCACAAAATTGCATTGCCACTACCGAGAAGTGTAGGTGTATATCTGCCATTTCTGCGCTGACAATGACAGTGTCCATATGCCAGAGTGTGATTACGTGGATTAGTAAATGCTAGGGGGCAGAATTATTTATTTATTATTTTGTTTTTCACTAGCTAGTTTTCTATAGGCAAAGAACTTGTTCTGTGGAAATTAGAAAGGAGCTACTTTGTAATTTAAATGATTAAAGAGGAGCTCCACCTTAAACAAAAAATATTAAAAGCCAGCAGCTACAAATACTGCAGCTGCTGACTTTTAATAAATGGACACTCGATCGCTCGTCTCTCGGCTGCCCCCACCGCCATCCTTGGTCAGGGAATCAGGAAGTGAAGCGTTCCATACTGGTCTACACTGGTCCCCGTTGTGTTGTGGGAACTGTGTGTTTCCCACAACACAACGGGGGGGGGGGGGGGGGGCGAGCATTTGCAGCTAGCTGCGGCTAGCTATTCCCGGAAGTGGGTACAGATACCTGTATTAAACAGGTATCTGCACCCTCCTCCCCCCTGAAAGGTGCCAATTGAGGCACCAGAGGGGGGGAGGAATACGATGAGCGGAAGTTCCACTTTAGGGTGGAACTCTGCTTTAAAGAGGAAATGCAGTCTGCTTACATAATTTGTAATAAAAATATCTTTGCCATTCTGAAGCTTCCCTCCAACCACTTTGCATATTATTTTATATATACTGTGATTCTGTACTTGCCAAATATGCTGCAGAAATCTCCCTCCACTGAGTCTGGCTGCAGCCATTTTAAATGTGGGCATTTAAAGCTGCTGGCTGTTCACTTCCTGGATTTACACAGACACACAGGAGGCACACCTCCAGCTCTGCAGCCCTGCAGCTTTCATTGTCCCTCTTATAACTCATCCCCCTCCCTTCCTGGCAAACTCTCACAAGAGAGCTGTACATGAAGTCATAAGCCTAGGCTTTTTACCAGACAAGAAAGAGAAAGTGGGCTGTATAAGGTATTTACTGGTACAAAAAAAAAATGTTTTACTATCCACAGTTAAAACAACAAGGGAAAAATATTTAATAGATGGAAAGTTGAAAAAATGACTGAAGGTCTGCTTTAAAATCTTGTCATATTTTGGATGAATGTGTAATTGTTAAAGAGAATAAAAAAAAGGGGGGGGGGGGCTATATACAACTTTGAACTAAGTGACTTTCAGAGTAAGTGACTTTGGCAGGAAAGGATATCAAATATGAAAGGCGCTATAAATCTAGGAAATTCAATTTAAGTGCATTTAAGCCAAGCAAAGGTACATTGTATAAGGAAGCTACAAGTTAGCTATGACTCAGTGTTTTGCAATATCACAGATAAAGTGGACGCTGTAATAAGTTTAAAATGTAATTGTCCAAATGCCTGTTTACAATACTGAAGTTGGATTTTAAAGGATTTATGGATTTTATAATTCTAGAAACAATAAAAAAAAGAAATGGTTTGCACTAAATTATTAAAATACAAAACTTTTTTATTAAGTAATAAACAATGTACTATGATATCACAAACAATAATAAAAAAACTAATATAATAGAAAACACATCAAGTTAAAACACCACCACCATGGACTTTTTTTTTAAAATAGCTGTTGCCAAGATTTGTAAAAAAGGCCATGGTGGGGGCATAACTTGATTTGTTTTTCATTATATTAGCTTGTCCTGGTATTGTTTGTGATATAGTACATGTTTTATTACTTAATAAAAATGTTTGTATTTTTTCTAGCTATACAATTGTTCAATGAGGTTCGGTATTAGTATATAATTCAGGTGTAAAAAAAAAATGGGAAAAGCCTGCTTTTCTAAGGTCAATGTATTTTAAAATAATGAAAAAAAAAAACAAAAAAAAACCAAAAGGACCCCCCTCACACATATGCATACTTAAACGTGAGCAGGTAACACATTTTGGGTATCACCATGCATGCCAGAATGAGAGAAATAATTCTGTGGACGTTATTTCGGGTAACTCTGAACTGAGGAGCTCTGAAGATTTTTTAGTGTCAGCTATGGACAGTATTGTAATTCTTTTGCCATTTCACTGGCGCGGGCAATTTTAAGACTTAACAAATTTGGTATCTGTTTACTTGACGCAGTCTCGTAAGTTACGTTTAAAAAAATAAAATAAAATTAATAATATTGTGTTTGTTTGCACTAAAATTTATTTAGTGTATTTTTTACTGAAAATATAGGTTTGAAAAACAGTTGTGCAACGGGGTTGATTTACTAAAGGCAAATCCACTCTGTACTACAGAAGTGCAGTCGCAGTAGATCTGAGGGGAAGATCTGAAATCAGGGGAAACTGCTGATCTTATCATCCAATCATGTACAAGGAAAAATGCTGTTTACTATTTTCCTTGCATGTCCCCCACGGATCTACAGCGACTGTACTTCCAAGTGCACTTTCAAGTTTAAGCATCAGGCCCCTGCCCCCCCCCCCTTTTATTTTCCTTAGCCCTCATTCGATCCAGTACTGTGCAAGTCTGCAGTTCTACTCTCCCCTCACTCCTGTGTCTCACTGGCTTTGCTGCGGCACCGGGAGCCATTGGCTCCCCCTTCTGTCAATCAAAGCCAGTGACGAGGGAGCGGGGCCAGGTCCTGCTTTCTGTGTCAATGGACACAGCAGCAGGGCTTAGGAGCAAGCACACACAAGTATCCCCATGGAAAGCTGCTTCTCATGGGGGCGCTGGACAGAGAGGAGGGGCCAGGAGTGCCAGCAGGGGACCCGAAAAGAAGTCAATAATCACTTAAAAGAACAATTTTAGGCTAAAAGTGAACTATTAATGCTATACAGCAAACACTGCAGCAGTTCTAAGATTAGGCTGTCTGACTAGTTTACTGTAATCTGAATTTAATGGAAGAGTTCAGAGAGCAGCTCAGATGTTTACTGGGAGTCTAGGTCCTGTAGCCTCTTCTGCCTAATTTCTGCTCTATTGATATAATCATAATCATAATCTCTGCTTTTATTATTAATGCATTTAGAAATCCAATCAGTGGATCTAATTAGTTGCTTAAACTAGCCAAAGATGTGTAGATTTCTCTCAAGAAAATCAATTGGGTTCCCCCATCCACACTAAACAATGTGGATGAAGAGTCTCCATTACCAACTTTTGTATTCAGGTAGCTGCGGTTATCGCAATAAGTGTATATTGATTGGTTTGCGCAAAAGTTATAGCATCTACAACATAGGGGAAATATTTATGGCATTTTTATTATATATTTTTTTAGGTTTCTAGTAATGGCGGTGATCAGCAATTTTTAGCGGGACCGCGACATTACGGCATTACGGATCAGTCACTTTTGACACTTTTTTACGACCAGTGAAATTTATAAAGCGATCAGTGCTATGAAAATGCACTGATTACTATATAAATGACACTGGCAAGGAAGGGGTTAACACACATAGATGAGTAGGCGCTTGCATCAAGCCTAGTTTAAGCACACAAGTCTGACATACATTATGGGGAGTAGGGATAATAGGGGTAATTACTGAGGCATGAGAGGACTAAAATAAAGTCTTTAAAAAGGTTCATGGGGAAGGGGTTAACACTAGGGGGCGATCAAGGGGTTAAGTGTTTCCTAGGGAGGTGTTTCTAATTGTGGGGGGACTGACTGGGAGAAGAGAGAGATCGCTGTTCCGTATCACTAGGAACAGACGATCCCTCTCTACTCCCCTGACAGAACAGGGATCTGTTAGTTTACATTGACAGATCCCCGTTCTGCCTCTCTGTGGAGTGATCACGGGTGGCTGGCGGACATTGTGACCGCCGACCACGCGCATCGGCGCTGCGCCCGATGTATCTATTACACGAACTGACGTACCGTTACGGCGTAGCGCAATAGAGCCGACCTGCTGCCGTATATCGTGGCGGCTGGTCGGCAAGTGGTTAAAGGAGAATTAATTTTAAAAAAATTATTGGTCAAACCCCCAAGTGCTTTTTTTACCACTACTATTTCTTTATACTAAAACTTTTAAAATTTGCAAATTCAGCAATTTAGAAATTGGATGAAATGTTTAGTACTGTAAAACACTTTTTGATAAATAAATATAGATCATTATAGATAATTCCAAAATGAGGGTCAAATGAGGAGGAATGAGGGGCAGAGGAACAGTTCCTCGAAATAAGGGACAGTGGGGAGCAGTGGTGGCTGGTGCTCCATTTTTTTTGGGGGGGGGGGCGGCAAACAAACCCCCCCGCCAGGTTGTGCCTTCCCTGACTTCTCCTCCTGGCTAATCCGGTCTTAAGATCCGCCTCCTGTCCTGATTGGCCGGGAGGAGAAATCGGAAGACAATAGTGAATATTGATTTGCTAATGCCACAAGTTGGTGGGTTCAGAGCGCAGTGCTCTGCGGCCCAAGCCCAACCTTTTTAAAGCCAATTAGAGAATCAGGCTCTAACCATATGCTTCAAAAAAAAGAGTCCGGTGCCCCGCATGAAGATTGGGAGGCGGTGCATGGAGAATGGGGGGGCGTTCCTTATGGACCGATGGTTGGGAGCTATCCCAACAGATTACCAACAAAAGAGATAATAATGCATGTCAGAAGTGTTTGGTTGAAAACTGAAATACTAAGCAGGTGGGGTATCCTAGTTGTATGCATTTAAAGCAAACCTGTCACTACAATCTCCTGTAAAAGATAAGATTTATTACTTACCTTTCCACTGGATGGGGAACCCAGTCTTCGCTCTGTTACAGAGCTACAGTGGCTGAAGAATCTTCAGTGTCCAACATTAGCGGAACCGTCAGATGCCTGGTTCCTGTTTGTGGTGCAATCTGCCCAGCCCTACATCACTACAGTACATAGTAGTGGTATATGGGGCTGTGGACTGAACCACAGCACTCAGCAGAGGACCAGGCATCGGACACTCCTAGAAGTGTGTCATATGCTGAACATTCTTTACCTAAATAGCTTTTAAAGAGGTAGAAAAGATTGGTGGCATGGATGACAGGACAGGTAAGTATATTAAGTATTTTCCTTACAGGCAGTCCTTATTTTTGAGTTTTTATTACCTTTAAAATATCATAAACTTAAATGATCAGAGTTAACATAAAAGACATGTGAATAAATCTACATAGAGATTGGCCTTCTAATGGAGCCTGATCCAGTAGGCACATATGCAACAATGAAGCAGCGCTTATATATTTATGTTTATTTCTGTGCAGCTTGATATACTGTACCCATGTTGGACAATTCAGGAAAGTCAGCTATTTTGGATCGTAAAAGCTTTTCTTTTAATTACAAATGAACATCAAGTTTCCGGATTCTTTTCACTGACTTCACTGTCTCTTGGCAAAGGTCCACTTAAACGTAAATTGGATACTTTGCAGTTTCTTAGCATGCCAGCATTTTTGCATCAGCTTGGGGTCTTTTACGTTTATTTTTCATTAGGTTTGCTGTCATTAGCAAGGGGTATAGGTATCAGCACATGTCATCAATTTGTAAAGCTGCATATTTATGCACACTAAAACACCCAAGCTCCATTAACAGATAATGCTTCTCTAGAAGTTAAAGCTTAGACACACCTCTTTTGCATTCCCAAAGCAGTGTAGGTGCCTGAGTGACCTATTGAGAGGCACCTATTGAGAGCCACCGCCTAGGCAAGATGACGTTGGTGCATCTTGTTGTGGGATCCTGAGAATGTTTAGGATCAACATGCTCCTATACAGAGCTCTAGCAAAAAAAGTTAATCTCACTTTAAGGACTTTTTGAAACTTTTAATGCTTAGGAGCAGCAATAACAGCCAACACATTTTTTGGGGAGAAAAGCCTCCCTCTTCTTTAAGGGTTATGTATAAAAAAAAATAAAATAAAATAAATAACTAAGGTTGGCCATACATTATACAATTTTTTTTTGTACAATTTTACTTTAGATTTACCAAAACCATATAATATGAGGTCAAACCTGGAAGGGGCTAATAAATAAGGTGGCTCCATTCTACAAAGGTCTTCTTCATTGTGTTCTGTAGTTTTATTTTTGAGCCCTGCGTGGCTAAAAGTATTACCTTTTTTTCCTATTTTCTTCTATGCAAAATCAATAATCAAAAAATTTCAAAAAAAATATGAGGTCAAACCTAAAAACCTTAAATTTGTATGCAGTCAGACAAGCCCTTGCACTACATAGTTGAAGGTAAATCTAAAAGAAATTGAAAAGTTTTTGAAAAGAAAATAGTTTACTGTATGGCCAGCTTAACTATGATTATCTCATATGAGCCTTAAAATCTATATAGCAATAAAATGTCCTCTAAACATCCATGTTAGTAGAATTCCAGTCAAGCTAAATAATCTGACAATCAAGATGCATAATAATCATGTAAATTATAATCTAATACATAATAAATAACATATGTACAGTGCCTTGAAAAAGTATTCATACCCATTGAAATGTTTCACATTCTGTCATGTTACAACCAAAAACGTAAATGTATTTTATTGGGATTTTTTGGCATCAGGCCCCTGTGGCACATAATTGTGAAGCAGAATGAAAATTATAAATGTTTTTCAATTTTTTTTACAAATAAATATGTGAAAAGTGTGTTGTGCATTTGTATTCAGCCCCCTTTACTCTGATACCTCTAACTAAAATCTAGTGGAACCAATTGCCTTCAGAAGCCACCTAATTAGAAAAAAAGTGTTCACCTGTGTGTAACTTAATCTCAGTATAAAAACAGCTGTTCTGCGAAGCCCCCGGAGATTTGTTATAGAACCTTAGTGAACAAACAGCATCATGAAGGCAAAAGAACACACCAGACAGGTCAGGGATAAAGTTGTGGAGAAGTTTAAAGCAGGGTTAGGTTATAAAAAAATATCCAAAGCTATCTCACGGAACACTGTTCAATCCATCATCCAAAAATGGAAAGAGTATGACACAACTGCAAACCTACCAAGACATGGCCGTCCAGAGATCCACAGCTCAGGTTGGAGAATCTGCCCACAGGGCAACTATTAGTCATGTACTCTACAAATCTGGCCTTTATGGAAGAGTGGCAAGAGAAAGCTATTGTTGAAAGAAAGCCATCAGAAGTCCTGTTTTCAGTTTGCGAGAAGCCATGTGGGGGACACAGCAAACATGTGGAAGAAGGTGCTCTGGTCAGATGACACCAAAATTTAACTTTTTAACCTAAAGGCAAAACACTATGTGTGGCGAAAAACTAACACTGTCCATCACCCTGAACACACCATCCCCACCGTGAAACATGGTGGTGGCAGCATCATGTTGTGGGGATTCTTTTCTTCAGCAGGGACCATGAAGCTGGTCAGAGTTATTGGGAAGATGGATGGAACTAAATACAGGGCACACTTAAAAGAAAACCTGTTAGAGTCCGCAAAAGACTAGAGACTGGGGCGGAGGTTCAACTTCCAGCAGGACAACGACCCTAAACATATAGCCAGAGCTACAATGAAATGGTTTAGATCAAAGCATATTCATGTGTTAGAATGGCCCAGTCAAAGTCCAGACCTAAATCCAGTTGAGAATCTGTGGCAAGGCTTAAAAATTGCTGTTCACAGATGCTCTCAATCCAATCTGACAGATCTTGAGCTATTTTGCAAAGAAGACTGGGCAAAAATGTCACTCTCTAGATGTGCAAACCTGGTAGAGACATCCCCAAAAAGACTTGCAGTTGTAATTGCAGTGAAAGGTGGTTCTACAAAATATTGACTCAGGGGGGCTGAATACAAATGCACGCCACACTTTTCACATATTTCTATGTAAAGAATTTTGAAAAACATTTATCATTTTCCTTCCACTTCACAATTATGTGCCACTTTTTGTTGGTCTGTCACATAAAATCCCAATAAAATCCATTTACGTTTTTAGTTCTAAACAAAATGTGGAACATTTCAAGGGGTGTGAATACTTTTTCAAGGCACTGTATATTGTAAAAACGTGCCACTGAGAGCCTGAGCCAGGCGCTAGAAGAGTACTACGATGTGTCCAGGAGCAAGGTAATTGATGCCCTAGGGTCCATTTACGGCTGCAGTGAGACACAGTCGGAAAGTAGTGTGATGCGTATTTTACCGCATCACACAGTTGTCTTTTTGTTTTTGTTTTTTTGCACCTTTATTTGAAGTTCACAAAGTGACACTTCATGCATATCACCGCACAGAACTGTGGTGTGTTGCCCTGCTTTTTCTGTACAGTGACATGCAGTGCCTTCTTGTGTGCTGTGATAAAATACAACATGCCTCCAGGCTATGCTGCATTGCAAATAGGGCATATAGAAAACAGTTGTTTTCTATGTGACCTGAATTCTTTTAGTTTGGAAACAAGCCAGTCACTGCACTACTGTGAACGATCCCTTAGGCAGATAGATGTGACGGTGGTAAATGGAGCAAAAGAAACATTGTATGAAAAAATAACACGTCGATAATTCAAGAGAATTCATTTGTAACAATAGTGAAGATCTGGGCAAAGTTGCTGAGTGAAGGAAGAAAGGGGATGGAATAAGCAGGAACGAGAGATGTAACAGAGGAGGAATTAACCAAGGTGTATGAATGGTGCCAAAAGGGGAATATTGATATAGTAATAGTGCAGATTATTGTGATGGGAGAGCCGATGGAGGAAGGAAAATGGGAAGGTGTATAGCAGGGATCCCCAACCCCTGGGCCATGGACCGGTACCGGGCCAGTGGCCTATTGATAGCCAGTCCGCACGGCAGGAGGCGAGTGGCGACTGCGGTCTGGACAGGACTGTCACAGACCATGATCGCCGCTAACCTACTGCTGTATAGCCGTGCCACTTAGCCTGTGTTTCCTCTCCCAGATCTAGAGCTGGAGATCTGGACAGGGAGCAGGAGTCATTTAATGTAAAGGGGACTGCACTGTAAAGGGGCACTGTAATTTAAAGGAGGGCTGTGATGTAAAGATTGACTGAAGACACTGCGGGACTGCTTTAAAGGGGAACTGTGATCTAAAAGGGGGACTGTGGACAATGATAAATGATATAAAGGGGAGACTATGCTGTAAAGGGGAAGAAGCAAAGATATTACTCTAGCTCTACTGCTTGGTATAGAAGTCCATGCTGTAAAAAGGAGCTAAGGACCAACACTGTGAAATCCCCCCCAGGTCCCTGTAATAATTGGCTGCCACAAAACGCTTCCCTAGTGTCAAAATGTTGGGGACCGCTGGTGTAGAGTGAATGGGAAAAACCTGACATTGTCTCTTAAATGTGCATTTCAGAAGGTTAAGGGTGTGTAGAAGTACTTTATGGTGCCTGAATACCTTCTGCCAAGACAAGAATATTTCAAAACTAAACTCTAGAGAAATAAAAAACACAATTGAAATACAAGTGAATTGTCACCTAAAATTAAAGCAGATCTTTGCCCTCAAAAATTAAAATTCCTTCCTCTTCACCCCTCCTTCACTCTTCTACATCAGTATTGCATTTTTTTTCCTGGAAAGGTTTCAGTCCCTCTTCCTAATACACTTAACTCCCCCGCCTCCCAATGATGTCACATAACATGGCGGCACGAGAACTGCAGAGAAGAGGATCTCCACAGGACAATGCTGGGTTCGCTGGGTGGGTGAGCATCTCAACTGTGGGGAACCCACAACAAGGTTAACACATTTTTTTTTGTTTTTTAACCAAAAAATGGGCGCTGGAGGGTGAAGATCCACTTTAAATGTTGTTGAGGCAGTTGTTTGGTCCAGACATTCCTAGCAGACAGTAGGTGACTACTGCTTGTGATCCTTGGTGGTCAGAGACATTCAGAGCATGGAAGAAAGGAGAAGATGATAGAGAGCAAACTCTGGAGTGAAGGGAAGTTCTAAAAAGGATGATGATAGAAAAGTGTTCTTGTATCACTGACAAGTTATTATTTTGTAGGTAATGATTGCTTAAATGCAAACATCATTATTCAGGTTAAAAGTTGGGAATATGACTTTTTTCTTCATATTTGCATTTTTTTGTTATTGAAATTCTAAGACCCTTAACATTCTTTGTCCCAGAAGAGTGAGGCATATATATAAATGTCTGCTTTGGAATTGAAAAAGAGCTTTAGCTTTGAACTTCTTGGCCTGCTTTGCATTAAAATAATTTTGAGAAATATTACTTAGCAGCAGATCTGAAAAGAGGTAAAATAATATTTTGGAATGTTTTCCTCTTTATGAGACCCACATTTTTCTTTTATATGATTATAGAAAACACAATGGAGAAAAAATGTGTACAATATATGGATACAGAAAATGTTGTACAATTAATACCATATATAATTTTGTATTTGTTTTTATAATAAACAAACTTTAATTAGAATAGTTGCACTGAGCTACAGTGGCAGAGAAAGTATGTGAACCCCTTGGAATTAACTGGTTTTCTGCAGTAATTTGCTATAAAATGTGATCTGATCCTCATCTAAGTCACAACAATAGACAAAGACAATGTGCTTAAGCTGATAACAAACAATTCTAATTTCTTGATTAAACATTCACAGTGCTGGAGGTAAAAGTAAGTGACCCCTTTGAGTTAATAGCTGGTCGAACGTCCTTTGGCAGCAATAACTTCAGACAAGCACTTTCATTAGCTCTAGATCAGACCTGCACAATGTTCATGAAGAGTTTTTGACCATTCCTCTTTACAAAACTGCTTCAGCTCAGACACAGTTTTAGGACGCCTAGTGGGAACGTCTCTTTTCTAGTCACTCCCCAGCATGTCTATGGGGTTAAGGTCTGGGCTGTGACTAAGCCACTCCAAAAGGCGCATTTTCTTTTTCTGAAGCCAGTCTGTGGTGGTTTTACTTGTGATACTAATGCCACGTACACACGAGCGGACTTTACGGCAGACTTTGCCCGGCGGACTGAATTTCGTCAGACAATTCGATCGTGTGTGGGCTCCAGCGGACTTTGTTTTCTCAAAAGTTGGATGGACTTAGATTTGAAACATGTTTTAAATAAATCCGTCGAAATCTAGTCCGGTCGAAAAGTCCGCTCGTCTGTATGCTAGTTCGACGGACAAAAAGCCACGCTAGGGCAGCTATTGGCTACTGGCTATGAACTTCCTTGTTTTAGTCCGGTCGTACGTCATCACGTACGAATTCGACGGACTTTGGTGGATTGTGTGTAGGCAAGTCCGTTCATTCAGAAAGTCCGTCGTAAAGTCTGTAGAAAAGTCCGCCGAGCAAAGTCTGCCGTAAAGTCCGCTCGTGTGTACGCGGCATTAGAGCCCTTGTGCTGCTGCATCACCCAACTTCTGCTAAGCTTCAGCTGGCAGACAGCCATCCTTACATTATCCTGTAGGATATTTTGGTTAAACGTGGGAATTCTGGTATGTTGTTTAGCTGTGCCCTTACATAGTGCCGAGTATTCCTCCTAAACAATTGAACCTTTATTTCATCAGTCAACAAAACATTTTCCTTGTAGCGTTGTGGTTTGCCAAGGTGCTCTTTGGAAAACTTCAGTCATGCAGCAGTGTTTTTTTTTTTTGGAGAGCAGCGGCTTCCTCCATGGTGTTCTGCCATGGACACATGGGGGGGTGACGTACGAAAGCTGTGCGCCATCAGTTGAGGCGCACGGCGAGGCGCAACGCACATTTCCATATTTACAAAATGGTGCGCCGGTAACAGAGCACGAATCCCCTATTTACTATAGCGATCTTGGTGCACGGGAGAATGCAATCTGTGCGTCACTATGGGCATGGCGCATGGCATCTTCAATTCAATATTGACAGAAGATGGAGGTGCCAATATTATGGGGTGATGTGAGGAAGTTTAGTAACAACTGCCCAAGTAACTAATATGCCCAAAATAGAATGAAAAAGTAACTTTTTCAAAGAAAGCCTGCAGTGCCTGCAAGTACGTTTAGAACTGTGTGAGATCAATGTAAGCAGTACACATGCGCAAGCGGCTCTTGTGCTCGTTCACATGCGTTTGTTCACTGCACGGCCAAAATCTTAGTAAATGTTAAGTAACGTACATGCATTTTCATGGGTTGAACGGGCGCACCTCTAAACTTGACAATTTTTTTTTTTTACGCTGGTTCACCTTTATGTATTTTTTGAAGGAGATTTGCACACAGGTCATGTTAGCATGTTACATTGCCAACATGTGACATGCACCTTGTTAAAATTCTCTCTCGCTCCTCTAGCTCCTCCTAATAGGGCATTTAACCTTCCCCCTCTAATGCATATGATTTCCTTGGGCTGGCTTTTGCTTTTAAAGGGGAACTTCACCCTCCATTCTCCAATGCTCTTGTCTCCCCGCTCTAATCCCTTGGATTTCCATGGGCTAACTTTTGCTTTTAAAGGGGAACTCCACACTCCATTCCCCAATGCTCTTGTCTCCCCCCATCTAATCCCTTGGATTTCTATGGGCTAACCTTTGCTTTTGGTTTCACATCTCACTTCCACCCCTCCCCCTGGGTGGGAGGGCCACATGAAATGGCCTGGAGGGCCGGATTTGGCCTGTGGGCCTTGTGTTTGACACACGTGGTCATGGGTTCACTTACTTTTTCCTCCGGCACTATGAATGTTTAATGGGTGTGTTTAATAAAGACACAAGAAATTAGAATGGTTTGTGTCATGAGCTTAAGCACATTGTGTTTGTCTATTGTGGTGACTTAGACGAGCATCAGATCACATTGTATGGCAAATGACCGAAGACAACCAGTTAAATTTAATCAACTAATTTTCTTGCAACGGTATATTGTATTTATTCATATTTTTTTTATATATGTGTTATATAACACCATCAATTTACTAAGAGCTTTACATACTGTACATTCACATTAGTCCCTGTCCTCAAGGAGTCTACAATCTAAGGTCCCTCTCTCTGCATACTAAGACCAGTATAAACTGAAGCCAAATAACCTACTGCCACGTGTTTGAACTGTGGGAGGAAACCCACGCAAACCCAAGGAGAACATGCAAACTCCATGGAGATAGTGTTCTGACCAGGATTAGAACTAGGACCCTAGTTGCTGCAAGGCAGAAGCACTAGCCACTGAGCAGCTGTGCTGCCCGTATGTATAATGCTTTTTGGATGTAAGAGAATTAAATGGTCCACCAACAGTGCATTTCTCTCACGTGTCAGGAACACACACGATTGTGTGAGGTGTAGCCATCTTGGTAGAGGTGGGATGGATGAACTAGAAGCAGGGAAATGCATGCCGCACAGAATCCTATCCAACAAGCAGCACAGTAGTGATATCACCAAATCTCACTCCAAATCTAGTGATACTAGCATTCACCAGAAAAAATGGCTCTCACACAAAAGAAATAGAGCTACAAGGTTGTAGGCACTAAACTAACCACCAGGACAATTAGGACAAGCCCACCAAGGATAGCAGGAAAACCTGAAATGCCACCCACATGTTGCAGAAATTGTAATTTTTAACTCATGTGTGTGGCCATTCCTCTTCTGTCATTGTTGAGCAGCTCTGAAAACAGAAAAAAAATAATCTTAGCTCTCAGGACACAATAGAATTCCCCTATATATATATATGTAAGCATGATATCCTGGAAAGATGGGAATAGAAGCAAATTTGTTGTGAAGTTATCTAGTTGTGTATTATTAGCTACTCTCCTAATTATTTATACTCTGATTTTAATAGGTCGTCCATTTAAAAAAACATCCAGATTTTTTTTTTCTTTTTACATATATAAGGTACACACGGTCGGACATTGATCGGACATTCCGACAACAAAATCCATGGATTTTTTCCGACGGATGTTGGCTCAAACTTGTCTTGCATACACACGGTCACACAAAGTTGTCGGAAAATCCGATCGTTCTGAACGCGGTGACGTAAAACTCGTACGTCGGGACTATAAACTCTAAAGACATGCTGGTAGGTTAATTGTATCCTGTCTAAATTGGCCCTAGTATAGGTATGAATGTGAGTTAGGGACCTTAGATTGTAAGCTCCTTGAGGGTATAGGGACTGATGTGAATGTATAATATATATGTAAAGCGCTGCGTAAATAAAAGTACCTGAAATAAATAAATAAATAAATAAACGGGGCAGTAGCCAATAGCTTTCGTCTCCCAATTTATTCTGAGCATGCGTAGCACTTTGTGCGTCGGATTTGTGTACACACGATCGGAATTTCCGACAACGGATTTAGTTGTCGGAAAATTTTATAGCAAGCTCTCAAACTCCGATGGAAAATGTGTGATGGAGCCTACACACGGTCGGAATTTCCGACAACAAGGTCCTATCACACATTTTCTGTCGGAAAATCCGACTGTGTGTACAGGGCATAAGTGTTCCTTACAAACCTCCTAATTTCTTTTCATACTCAAGCTAATACTTTGGACACATGCACTCTTTATTTGGTTTACGTTAACATAAAAAAAATCTAAAATCAAGTGCAGCTGAGTTGCCAAGCGAAAATCCATATGACTTGGAACAGGAACAGTAAATTCTATGATATTTTTATTCAGATTTTTACATTGTATACATGCACAAACCCCTTTTTCTACTTCTTGCATTAGCCATATAATACATGTGAAGCTGGCCATACACTGATAATTTTATTTTGTTTAACCTGTGGGCACGGGATCACCTGTTCGGCCTGCAGGAGTGGACTGCTATTCAGGATGGCGGCAAGGGCCGCTGCCCATGTGAACGAGCCTCTGCTGCTCCTGTTTTGCATATTGTACTGACTTTGAACAATTATAATTGCAAAGATAAAACCTCTCTTATCCATCCACATGACATTTTGTAGGGAAATTCATTTTGAAAACCATAGCAAAGTTATAGGCAGGCAGCTACAACATGTATATAAGAAGAAAAACACAACTCTATCATATATTCAATAAATATTGTTTAAAAAGTGCCAATGAATAAACAGACACATCGAAATTAAAAATGACAGTCCATGGTAATAATCACATGAAACAGTCCCCATATGAGTCCATGAAAGTGATGTGCTACAAGTGCTCTTCACTCCTTCAAACATGTTCTCAGAAGACCTCTGTGTGACAGCTAATTCTGTGCATAGTGCACCCAATCCAGAAAAGCTCACATGCCAGCCGCTTACCCCCTGGCAATGTCATCTATGACAGAACGCGTAGGGTAGTGCCTACACCAGTGATGTCATCACGCACACGAAAGCTGATTGATGGTCAGAAAGACCTACACTGTACAGCCAATAGGAATGCTCGGTCCATGCCCTTAATGCCTTTCAGTTGTGGCGTTAATGTAGGTGCATATTTTATTTATTTTTAACTAATTAAACTTGACAATTTTACGCTAATGGAATGTTTTTTATGTTTAATTCCTGAGAATTGTGACTGCACATCTTGCATTGGTTTAGTTAAGGAGACACACTGACCAGCTGGAGACTAACTTTTGAAGCGCTAAATGACCATTGATTACCACAATGGTCATGGTGATATGGTAAGGGGCTGGCATGTGAGCTTTTCTGGATTGGGTACACTATGCACAGAATTAGCTGTCACACAGAGGTCTTCAAAGAACGTGGGTGTTTATTGTTTGAAGGAGTAAAGAGCACTTATATCACAACACTTTCATTAACTCATATGGGGACTGTTTCATGTGCTATTACCATGGACTGTCATTTTTAATTTTGATGTGTCTGTTTATTCATTTGCACATTTTTTAAATATTTATTGGATATATTATAGTGCTGCACTTTTCTTCTTATACACATTTTGTAAGTTTGGTTATCACAAACTTTTGGTGCTGCCAGCTTTTCAAGAAAATCTATTGGGTTTCAAAAAAAACACAATTCCCAAGGGCAGCAAGCCTTTCTTATATATATTTAACTACAACATACTTTAATGACTTTACTACCGTCATATGTTTAAGAACGACGGAGCAGTGGACATGTCTTTCTGATGTGGAGTTTATGAACGCTACATCAGAAGAAACACACGGATGCCCAGTGTGCCCGTTAATAAGTGTGATCTGAGCCGTCATTGTGTTTGGTGTTACTGGACATCGAACTTTAAAATAAACTTCTCCCAGAGATTCACATGAAAACGATTAAATGACTGCCTTCAAGTAAAAGACTGTAAAATAAGGGCTCTTGCACACAGGCCGCCTGAGCCCCATTCATTGTAAATGAGAGTGGTTCTAAAAGCACAAGGTTTTTTGCCTTCATGCATTCTATGCATGATGGTAAAAAAACTATCTCTGTCCATACCTACCTGTGCCACATCACAATCCAGCGATGTGCATGAGAGCCTTGGCTCTCCAGGGACTCACCCTTCTCATTGGCTGAGGAGGCCTATCACAGCCAGTGAGCCAATGAGGAGAGAGAGGGGGCAGAGCCGAGCCGTCGGTCTGTGTGTGACTGGACATGCAGAGTAATGGCTTAGGAGCAAGCCTGCTTGGGTGCCCCCATTGCTTGCTCTAAGGGCACTCAACAGAAGGGAGGGGCCAGGAGCGCTGGCGGGGGACCCGAGAAGTGGAGGATTGGGGCTGCTTTGTGCAAAATCGCTGCACAGAGCAGGTAAGGATAATATGTTATTAAAAAGAAATACCTTTAATATCTCTAAGGGCTCATTTACACTTGCTTTGGCTTCAACACACATTAAAGCACCTACCGCTTCAACATGCTTTTATGATGTTTTTGATGCTTCGGTGTTGCTTCGATGAAGCTTTGGTGATGCATCGGTAAAGCATCAGTGATGCTCCTTTGAAGTTTTTTGAAGCTTGACAGTTGCCCCGTGTGTGTTGTTATCTCACACCTGCAATTTCTGCAAAACAAAGCGAAGCTAAAGCTGAATTAAAGCCTCTCAAAAGCCGCATGTGCTTCAAGCGAGCTTTGTCATAGAGTTCTACCGAGGCTATGAACATGGGATATCATTTTTGACGCTAAGCCAAAGCAAAGCAAACGCAAGATGTAAACAGGACTGTAAGCTGACCATTTTATTTAGTGACGGGCTTTGACTGGCATTCAGAGAGCTTTAACAAAGCCTGTCTGAAGCCTTGTTTTGAAGCAAGTGTAAACTAGCTCTTAAAGCAGTATCTTCTTTAGGTGAAACATACAGCCTGTCATTTACCGAAATGGCTTTGCACCACTGTACTTGTGTATTCAGCAGGGCTGTCAAAAACATGAGTACAGTGTATGAACATTTGCAAAAAATAGAAAACGTTCTGTTTACGCTGAACAGGCTCAGACCGTTCATGTGTCAGAGCCCTATGGATACTCAGAAAGATGGTATTGTAAATAGCACTTTTGCAGTGCAGCTAGGTATCCCTGTGTATGTGATGTGCAGGTCTGAAAATAATTTCTGTGTTTAGAGGAATTTGTTTACATTGTTTCATTTTCTGAGTGTTTCTTTATTGTTGATTTCACAATCAAGGGTACTCCTAAGGGCCCTTTCACACATGTGGATCGTTCAGCTCCGCCTGTCAGTTTTTTCAGGCGGACCTGAAGGAACGCTCCATACATCTCTATGGAGCGACGGATGTCAGCGGTGACATGTCCGCTAACATCCGATCCGCACCAATCCAATCTGCTCAGCTAAATCCAGACATATGGAAACCCTATTTGAAAATGGACACGCGGTCTGTTTTCATGCGATCCCCCCCCATAGAGGAGAGCCGAGATCTGACAGGTCCGTTTCTGCACAGTGTGCAGAGACGGACATGTCATTCGCCGGCTCAGCGGGGATCAACGGATCGATCCCTGCTGAGCAAGCGGATGTCTGAAAACGGATCCGCACGTGTGAAAGGGGCCTAATGAGACAATATGAGAATGTTCTTTTACTGTAGTTTGGCACCGTTATATATTCTTCACAGATGAGTTTTGTCTCTAGGGCCTTAGTTCCATATTCTTATGTTTTCACAAATGACTATACAAGTTATTAGTACAAGGCCTATAGCCAATTAACTGTAGTGGTAGTACCTTCTAAAAATACAGATACATGTGAAAAATCATACTTGTTCTAATATGAAGAAAAAAAAATTCCTGTCATAAATTGACCTAATTCCAGATTATATTTTATGAGTACCATTGTGTAACATTGGATTGTCAGTCAGTGCTATATTGCATTCATTTACAGCAGATCTTCACCCTCCCACTCCATTTTTTTAAACCCCTACTTACATGGCTCCAGGTGCTGCACAGTTAAGGTACTCACCCACCCAGCGGATTCAGCATTGTCCTGCTGTGATCTGATTCTCTTCTGCCCTCGCTCGGTCCGATTCGGCCTACTTCTTACATGACGCCATCAGGAAGCTGCTGGCTCTTCCGGGTTCAGCCAGCTGCTCTCCCGATGACGAGCCACTAGTCTGCCCTCCACCCTTCTCAATGAAGGACTATGCCTCTTTGGATATGTGACATACATATCCCAGAAGGCACAGAGGGCAAAGCGCATGTCATTTGCCTAGAGGACTGAAGTGCATGGGGGGCTTCCTATTATTAAAAGTAAAAAAAAAAATAGCCCACTTTGCACAAGTAGGCAACATCATATTGTGGGTGAAGATCCACTTTAACTTACAAAGTGAAGCTAGATCAGCCTTTGTCAACCGTTTTACTTCAAAGGGACCCTTGAACTAATTTTCAGGTCTGAGGGAACCCCTGGTAAAACAAATTCATTGTTGGTCAGCGGGGAGAATGCCCCTTACATTGGCGGTCAGAAGGCCACCCTTACAGACAGCTAAAAAGGTGTCATGCAGCTGACTATGCCAAATGGTATCAGTTCTGGGACAATGCAGGCACCATCAAATAGGCGATCAAGCCAACCTTGAGGAACCCTTGTTGAAAATAGCTGCCCTAGATAGTTGAATTCAAGGTGGATAATTTTTGTTTACTAGGCACATCTTTTCTGTTCCTACATTATAACAAAGCTTTGTGCGTCATTGCTCTCTGCACCACTTGAATAATATAAAACCTGCCATTCTTCGTAAGGCTCTGTTAACATCTGTACGTTGTGCTAATTAACACAGGTCTGTTAAAATCTGTGTTGCCGTCCATTGGCAAACCATTCAAACTGAATAGATTACCTAAAAAGCACATGTTAACCTGCCACATATTACACCACAACAGTCTGAATCCCCATTTAAAGCAAACCTGAGCTCTACCCATGCTTGGCAAAGCAACAGGTTTTCCTTAAAACCTTGCAGCCTATTCTCAACTTTTTTTTTCTCTCACTCCACTTCTCCATTCATCAGCAAGTAACAATTGCAATACCTGTTACTTCTAATTATATTGGAGCATGTGACTAACTCTTTTCTCCTATGTGACAGCTGGTGCTTGGTAATTGTCTCACTCCTGTCACATGGGCACAGGGAGACATACTAGAGCTTTCACAGAGCTTGCTTCCCCCACCTCTAGCAGCTGGAAGGAGCAGTGAGGAGCAATAAATAGACCTTTTCATGAAAATGAAAACTTGAGTTAACTCCAAATATCCTGGCCATCCTTCTGGACCCCACTGCATATAGCAGTTGTGATGCCCCGTGCTGCCGGCGTACCAGACTCTACACCAAAATACACATTCCCAGATTGAGTATTCATTATAATTCTTGTTGGTCAGTGTGTAGCCAAGTGACTGTGCTGACCAATTAGATTCACATATGAAGCTACTTCTGCTAGTAAGAAGTCCCAGAAGAAAACAAATGCTTGCCATTGAGATCATAATGATGGATACTCAATCCGGGCCTGTTTGTATCAATGTACAGTATATGGACTGATAAAACAGCAGCATTGGGCATCACATCCGCTATGTGCAGCAAAGTCCAAAGGGGTGGTTAGAATATTTAGAGTCAGATCACCTTTTCATTCTTCATAACAGGATAAATTTACTCTTTAAACAAGGCAGTTGCTTTGTCCTACATGGGCAAATCACAAGTACAATTTTAGATTAATATTTGAGGTCTATTTTACTTTTACTTTTAGTATGGACAGATGTGTTCATAGAATAAATGAAATGAATGCCCAGCCTTAACACATTGAAGCATAGCTAGTGGAGAATATACAGGATTATCATTCAACAGCACTTACTACTTTCCAAATACCACCTTATTGGCAGTAAACCCCATTCTGATCCCCTTGTTGGCATAAGGCCCCATTCTGCATAAATCATTTCTGTCAATGCACCAATATTTCTGTGTTCTTCTCATGTAGTTCTTCACTGTGTGAACGGGAGGAAGTTGTGAGTCCTGCTTCTTCTTTCATATTGATAAACCCTTGATTGTGATTCTGTGTGCGGTATGCTGCTCAAACACAGATACATCAAGTTAATTTTCCCCGTAAGATTTCTTATCTTGTATATTTTGTTTACTACAAAAAATTACCGTATATACTCAAGTATAAGTCGTTCCGAGTATAAGTCGAGGCCCTAATTTACCACAAAAAAATGGGAAAAACTTAGTGACCCGAGTATAAGACGAGGGTGAGAAATGCACAGCTACTGTAAGTGGAAATGAGGGTCAACAATGCCCATTTGCAGCCTCACTGTGGCCACTTAGTGTTAGGAACCCCAAATTTGGTGTGCAAACTCAGTGGCACCATAAAATATCCAAAGCTGGGGTTCCTAGCACCTAGTGGCCCTGAGATATGTGGCCCCAAAGTCGGTTCAGAAAATGTCAAGCACTTTTCTGCAGCAGATAATGACATTTTCCGAACCGATTTTGGGGCCCTGTATGTCGGGGCCACTTAGTGCTAGGAACCCCAGCTTTGGATATGTTGTGGTACCAGTTCCACTGGGTTTGCACACTAAATTTGGGGTTCCTAGCACAAAGTGGCCCTGAGATACGGGGCCCCAAAGTCGGTTCCGAAAATGAAATTTTTTGCTGCAGAAAAGTGCTTGACTCGAGTATAAGTCGAGGGGGGCACTTTCAGCACAAAAAAATGTGCTGAAAAACTCGACTTATACTCGAGTATATACGGTATACAGTCTTAGGCCTCTTTCACATGGACGATCCGTATGTCCGTTTTTCATCCTTCCGTTTTCGGATGAAAAACGTACATACATTCATCCCTATGGAGCGTCGGATGTCAGTGGTGACATGTCCGCTGACATCCGACCCGCTCCGATCCGAAAAGTGTAACGGAGGAAAAACCTACTTCTCCATCCGTTTTCGGATCGGATGACGACGGACACTACGGTCCGTCATCATCCGATCCCCCCATAGGGGAGAGCGGCGCTGTGACAGGTCCGTCGCTGCACAGTGTGCAGCGATGCACCTGTCATCTTCCTGCTCAGCGGGGATCGGCGGAGCGATCCCCGCTGAGCAAGCGGATGTTCACGGGGCGGATCATGACTGATCTGCCCCGTGTGAAAGAGCCCTTAAAGGGAATGTATAATTTTGACAATTTATTTTTCTATTATTTTAAACACTAAATAAGAATATTATTATTATACAGGATTTATATAGTGCCATCAGTTGGTTACAATACAATTCAATACAGGAGGAATCAGAGGGCCCTGCTCGTTAGAGCTTACAATCTAGAATATGTAAATTTTTTCCTTTCTTATGCAATAAACATGAATTATTGCAGCGGATAATTAATATTTATGATTTTCAGTCAGCAGTTGTAAGCTTCGTTTAATGTGTTTACCTGTTTATTATTAGTTGCTGTGTTGAAGAAATCTGTTATTTGGAAAGTTTTATAGCTCAACTCAAAGTTGTAAACACAACAGTGGAAAGGCTACTTCCCTTCCCGATACCTGCTCTGTCCCACCGGAGGTAAAATTGAGTATTAGTCAGAGAGAGAAAGTCTGAAAGTAAACAGCTATTGCTGTGCTCTTGTTTTGGGAAATCCATAGTGCTCTGGGGTGGGTAAACCTGTATTAAATGTTTATATCCACTTCAGCCCTGGAAGATTTGGCTGCTGAATTTTTTGCGTTTCGGCACTGCGTTGCTTTAACTGACAATTGCACAGTCGTGCGACGCTGCACCCAAACAAAATTTATGTCCTTTTTTTTCCCCACAAATAGAGCTTTCTTTTGGTGGTATTTGATCACCTCGGCGGTTTTTATTTTTTGCGCTATAAAAAAAAAAAAAACAATTTTGAAAAAACACAATATTTTGTACTTTTTGCTATAATAAATATCTCCATTTTTTTTTTTTTAAAAAGCAAATTTTTTCTCAGTTTAGGCCAATATGTATTCTTCTACATATTTTTGGTAAAAAAAAAATCCCAATAAGTGTATATTGATTGGTTTGCGCAAAAGTTATAGCGTCTACAAAATAGGTGATAGATTTATAGCATTTTTATTATTATTATTTTTTTTACTAGTAATGGCGACGATCTGTGATTTTTATCGGGACTGCGACATTATGGCGAACACATCGGACACTTTACACACACACGTCCCTGTTCTGCCTCTCGTGCCCGCGATCGCTCTTGGCCGGCGGTCATCGCGACCGTTGGCCACAAGCATCGGCACCCCCGCAGTGCAGTGGGCGTGTGCGCGTGCCTGCTATCCCACGAGCCGACGCATAGCTACGATGGTTTGCGTGATCGTGCCGACCTGCCGCGGTATAATGACAGCGGCTAGTCGGCAAGTGGATATTATACACATTGTAAAAATTACTTAATTAATAACAGCTGCGCTTAAAAATAAAAGCTTTGTTATTTAAACTGCCCAAAAAACAAGAATGTTGCCTTTTACCATTAGGGGTTCTCATTTAAGTGCAAATCCAATGATACCCAGTAGATCAGCACATGACATGCACTCAGGCCCAGACTGGCCCGCTAAAGGACCAGAAAGACCATCAGTGGGCCCCTGCTCATTACAATACCTACAGTCCTCTGCCATAGGCTGTAACTGGCTGCTCACAGGCAGGCATTCTGATTACGTGACCACTGTGATTGGCTGTCACAGCGGTCACATGATCGGAAAGCTTTCTTGTACCCCCTGGTCTCTGTACTGGGAGCGCTCAGGGCGCTCGCTCTCAGCACAGAAATACGTGTACATAGGGCTACATATATGCGGCCCCTCTGCGCTTAAGCCCACATGCCAAAAGGCCACATATATGCGCACAGCCGGTGGGAAGAGGTTAATGACACCCCAAACGCAGATCACAAACGCAGTGTGTATGCCTGCACCAGATCGCATATTGCAGCACCATGTGATTTGGTGCGGTGAGTTTTTGAAAAGAGGTACATGCACTGATCAATTGAATGGGCTGTAAATCGCACTGCACTGAATCACACAGGAATCGCACAGGAACCCTGACTGTTTTCCTGTGCGATTCCAGTGTGAACCAGCCCTCAGTTGGTTTCTAATGGACACCAGCTGTGTATTAAATTTAGAGGGCTGGCAGGCTGCCAATATTTGATCTGTAGAGATTTCAGTGCCTGTGTTGTGAACTTTGAAAATGACTTTCTCCATAATGCTTACAAATACGGGGATAAATTAGAGCTTGTTGTAAAGTGCTTTTAGAGCCCATTCACACCTGAGCGTTTTGTAGCTTGAAGCCTGAAGCTACAAAACACTTGAGGGGAAAAAAAAAACATTATTCTCTATGGAGATGGTTCACATCTCCACTCCAAGTCGCCTGAAGCCCAAACAAGTTCTGGACCCTTTTTTGTCGTGCGAATCGGGCAGATTTGGGCGTTTTTGGAGCAGGAAGCAGATGACAAAATCTAACAACATAGCAACAAATGATGAAACATATGATCATTTTTCCTACTGGCTAAAAAAAAAATGCCAAAGCTCAAAAACGACGGACAATGCTGTATGGAAACGCGGAAATATTCCCGAAAAAACGTGCGACAAAACGCCGGAAGAAACTCTCATAAACGCTACGCTCAGGTGTGAATGCAGCCTCAATACTTGTTCAGAATATGTACACGCTTTAGGTAAATTTCAAAGTTTTACACTCTAATTTACAAGATCAAATGTAGATAATGTTGTTGGTCTCTGGTAGTTTTATGAAGGCATATTGACATCATAAGCATGGAGGCTCCATGATGAGCTACAGTTACCTGCCACAACGCTGTAGGTGCTGGGCTGCACTAGACATTGTCAGCAGTTCCTCCAAGGTAATAATACCTGAACAGTGGAGAAAGTACGGCAGAGCCACTTCATTGAGTACTAGTACCGATGAGCACATTGTGGAGGGGGTGACATTGTTTCATTCATTTCACAAGTGGCGGGAAGCATGTTCTCAGCTCTCCTCTGAAAACACAGTAATCAGCTGGTAGGACCAACAAGTAAATTCTGTACCTACTAAACTGGATTCCTTTATGGATAGCCAGATATCTCCCGTAATGGCTGCCATTTTTTGTGCATTAGGCATGCAACAGCCAAATCAGTATGGTCACCTTTCCAATTAGTAAGTTATATAAAGGATTTACGCTCTCTGCAATAATATTATTTATGAATGATCAATAGTTAAATGAGGCTACCTTGCTGACCCTCTTTTTGAAGATTCAGGCAAAGGTCACCATTTTTCTTTGTAGAGATGGATTTTTGATGTGCGTTCCATTGTACAGTCTATACAGTAAACTGCAGTATTCGTTATGTGTTTTCTTACTTTAACTGAATGATATATTCTCAGAGCACCTACCATGACATTTCATTTCAGCACGGCCTTGCAGGCTGTCTCCAAGGACCCTTCCTAGCTTTAGAATTGCAATGTTGTGGCAAGAACTCGTCATTTCAATACAGGGAGGTGCCATCTGTTTACCCAAGAGAATGCTTTAGCAGCTGGGCACATCCTCATATAAACACTTTGAATCTCACTGACATAACTTAATGAGTCAAACAAATGGACTGCTGTATTTGATAATGTATCATTTCTTCTTTTTGGATCTTGATAATCTATTGCAGCCTATTTTTACCAGGATGCCTTTGAAGTTACTTCAGGGGTGCCTTGGCAAAATGCCTAAAAATTGCATGTATGGATGAATGCTGCCTTTTTACTTACACTAAGGCTCGATTCACATCTATGCATGTTGCTTTTAAGCATTTCTGCAGTGCCTTTTGCAGTGCTTACTGCGTTTTTGGACACGCGTTTTTACCACAATTTTGCTGCGAATTGCGTTTTTTTACACTGTATATAGCTGGTTGCTAAGGAGGCGGCTGGAAAGCCGGCAGCTACGTCCTTAACAACAGATGAGTCATCAGAGATCAGAGTCATCAGCTGTCAGCGGGCTTATATCAGCTGGGATCAGATGAAAATAGACAGTGGGTCCATCTTCATCCGATCTCCTCATAGTGAACAGTGGGGCTCTGACAGGTCCATCCCTGCACAGTGAACAGAAACGGACCTGTCATCCGCCTGCTCAGCGGGGATCAGCAGAGCGATCCCCTCGCTGAGCTAGCGGAGTCCGTCCAGCGGATCCACCCCGTGTGAAAGGGGCCTAAGTCACAGGTTTTCATTGTGCACCATTACAACCTTCTAACCATGATATCTTAAGCCGCGTACACACGATCGGATTTTCCGACGGGAAATGTGTGATGACCGTTTGTACGCTCCATCGGACAATTGTTGTCGGATTTTCCGCGGACAAATGTTGGATGGCAGGTTTTGAAATTTTCTGCGGACAAATGTCTGCTGACGGATTTTCCGAGCGGGTGTACACAAGTCCGTCGGACAAAAGTCCAAAGTACAAACACGCATGCTCGGAAGCAAGGACGAGCCAGGAGCAGTCAGTCTTGTAAACTAGCATTCGTAATTAACATTCGAGATGTGGCAAATTATGAAATCACGAAATGCAGCGCACATTCTCTTCTTCTTTAATGTTATAATAATGAAGCTGCTTTGCTGGTGATACTGATGGAGTTATTGCAAACAAATTTTTTTCTAGTGATATCAAGAATAATATTATTATGCTTTTTTTTTGGGCAAGTTACCACAACACCATTATCCCGTAGTTTTTAGGATCAAAGATACAACTATGTTGGTATCCCTTGTCAATTTTACATTGTATTTTTTTTTTTTTTAACTGCCTACTCCCAAACTGTCATTTGAAGTAAAATACGTAGCCAAGTATTATTCTCCACAATTTTTTTTATTGTGCATTAAAAAAAGAAAACAAATAAAATTAGACATGCTATCTGCCAATAGAACTTAACCAAAAAATGCATTCTATGCATCCAAAAATATAGAAAATATAACAAATCAAATCATTATTATTCAACCAAAAAATAAAATAAAAGCCTCATGCATGTGTCCTGCTTCCAGTGGCGTCCCTAGGGGGGGGGGCAGAGGGGGCCCTGACCCCCCCAACATTATGCTGTGCCCCACCATGTGCCCCCCCCCCCCCCAATTAAATTTTTTTTTTTTTTTTACAAAAAGGCAATGTCTAAGAGGGAGAGTGTCCCCAGTAAGCTCCTGCGGGTAATTCCTCCCCCCTCCCTCTGCTCGCTGACACTGCATAATGCGAGCACTCACACAACCACGGCTGCCCGATCTGCTCCTTCCCCTGCATTCTCATTGGCAGGGAGAAGAGCGAGTTGCAGGAAGGACTCCACCCGGACTCTCAGTTAGAAAAAACAGACTGATTTCTCCCGTCCTTAGGACAGGAGAACTAGCCTGTAAATTCCAAGAGATGCCAGACCAGCGCTGTCAATAGCAGGGGCAGGACAGCAAGAGGAGGCTGGGGAACCCCACAGTGGCAGAACACCAGGGCCCGGTGGCAAGACAACCTTTGCAACCCTGATAGTTCTCCCACTGCTTTGGACCCTTATATTTTCTTGGTATGCTGGTGGCATATATCTCTTGTTTTCTGCCACCCTGGGGGGGCCCCCAATACAGTAGGAAGGGAGCTCACTGCAGAACATGTGAAAGGGCCATTGTGGGATCGTAGTAAAGGGCCCCAGGATATATATATATATATATATATATATATATATATATATAGGGGGTCACCAATGCCAAAAGTTGGTGAAAGCAGGAGTCCGTCATCCAGAGATAATTTAGAAAATCATCTGGATTATTCTCCTGGAGCTCCCGCAGCAAATGCATGACATAATTGGTCACGATTAATAAAGGAACCAATTTTTGGTCCAAGAACTCCTCCTCCTCCTCTTCCTGGACTGGACTTGGGTCAAAGCAATAACTCCAAGGCCAATAATAAATAACACGTTATCTCCTCCGATTTCGCAACATGTCTGGTTGATGAACGGCCGTTCAGAAACGAACTGAAAAGCACAAAATGAAAAGCACGAATCAACACTCACCAAACTTCTACTAACATGAAATTAGCAGAAGGAGCCCAAAGGGTGGCGCTAAAGAGCTGAAAAACCACGTAGTACGTCAGTACATTTGTGTTTGTTGGCCGACAATTACTTGCCATTTGTATGCAAGACAAAATCCAGCCACATGCCTTCGGACAAAAGTCTGAGGTTTTGTCTGCGGAAAATCTGATCGTGTGTACGAGGCTTTATACTGAGGATACTAGTTCTGGTAACAACCAGAGATTCTTTCAGTTTGGAGGGATTTCCTTTCCTTTTACTGTTATGACTGTGGGACAGGAAGTGAAGGGAAATCTCCCCAATGAAACACAGATGACATTAAAAACTGACAGTGGTTATAACCCTCCCCTATACAAAATGAAAAAAAAAAAGGTTTGCCTTTAGTTCTATTTTAAAGTGTTACTAAACCCACAACAGTAAAATCAGCCTGTATCTGCAGCATAGCATGCTTATTATAATCACTGTGGAACATAAGGGGTAAATCCTCTGCATTGTGTAAAAAGGCTGTTTTATCCTGTATGCACAGATCCTCCCCCTCCTGCGAGGTCTGCCTTGGAAAGAACAGGTAAGGTAGCCAACCTCAACCTGCACATGCTCAGTTGTGTCTTTTATGCTGAAGAAAACAGTTTCTTGTTCTCATAGCTAGCCAGGTCACATGATATTAACATCACACAGGCAGTGAAAATCTCCTCCTTGCTGGACTCTCAGCACTTGAGAAACTTTGCAGTTTATCACTGAACGTGGTATACAGATTATCCAAAAAGCTATATAGTGGCAATATTTTAATGTAAAAAGAAGACTTACTAGGTTACTAGGTTTAGTAACAGTTTAACCGCTTGCCAACCAGCCTCCGTGATTATAGTGCGGCAGGTCGGCACAAACCCACGAGCCGTCGTAGCTATACATCGGCTCGCGGGATCGAGATAGCAGACGTGCGCACGCACCCGCTGCACTGCGGGGGTGCTGATGCTCGTGGCCGACGGTGGCGATGACTGCCGGGCCATGAGCGATCGCGGGCACGAGAGGCAGAACAGGGACGTGTGTGTAAACACACAAATCCCTGTTCTGCGAGGAGTGACAGATCGTGAGTTCCTAATAGCTAGGAACCACGATCTGTCATTTACTCTAGGTCAGTCCCCTCCCCCTACAGTTACAAACACACACAGGGAACACAGTTAACCCCTTGATCTCCCCCTATTGCTAACCCCTTCCCTGCCAGGGACATTTTTACAGTAATCAATGCATTTTTATAGCACTGATCGCTGTATAAATGCCAATGGTCCCAAAAATGTGTCAAAAGTGTCCGATGTGTCCGCCATAATGTTGGAGTCCGGATAAAAATCGCAGATTGCTGCCATTACTAGTAAAAAAAAAAAATAATAATAAAAATTCTATAAATCTATCCCCTATTTTGTAGACCCTATAACTTTTGTGCAAACCAATCAATATACGCTTATTGCAATTTTTTTTTACCAAATATTTGTAGAAGAATACATATCGGCCTAAACTGAGAAGGAAATTTGGGGATATTTAATTTATTATAGAAAAAAGTACAAAATGTGGTTTTTTTTCAAAATTGTCTCTCTTTTTTTGTTCATAGCGCAAAAAATAAAAACCGCAGAGGCGATCAAAAACCACCAATTGAAAGCTCTATTTGTGGGGGAAAAAGTCCTCAATTTTGTTTGGGTGCAACGTCGCACGACTGCGCAATTGTCAGTTAAAGCGACGCAGTGCCGAATCGCAAAAAATGGCCCGGTCATTCAGCAGCCAAATCATCCGGGGCTGAAGTGGTTAAGTTGGTAGGTAGGGCAGAAGGTCAAGAAGGAGGGGCTGGTTATCACACGTTAAAAATATTTTGCAGACTTCATGCCAGAAACTTGCAAGTCACCCTTCTGAAAACAAAACCATATTTTGTTATTGACTTATATCTTGTTGAGAAGTTAGCAAAGTGCGCTCTCCCTTCCTATTAATGCAGTCATCATGCAATCACCTCTAATGCTGCATCAGCTTCTCTGTAACAGTGCAATTAGGGAAGAACTCCCGCAAGAGAGAGATAATTATACTATCTTCTGTATCATCTCACTTTCTGAGATGGCCTACGGCAGCAGGTGTTCTGCAAGCTCTTTTATTAAACCATAATTATCTTATTTGTACATCAAGCCCTGCATAGGGCACATTAGATGCCGCCAAGATGAACTAATGTGAAAATGAAAATAATAAGATGAACAAATGTAAGAAAATAATGAAGGTAATGAAGCAGAATTGACATGCTTAGAGTTGTTTAGAGTTTCGAGCTGTAACCAGGTGTGGTTAGAAGTTGGAGCCTAGGTAATAGATAAGTCACGGAGGAGGTGTGATATTACACTAGGGAAGGAGAACAGCTTCAAAGGAGCATCTGGCCACAACTGATCATCTCTTAGCAGTGGAGTTAAAGTGTAAATAAACCCTCCTATTGTTCTTAGCCAAGGAAGCTGCCATCTTTGCCTCTGTTTAATCTACAACTGCCAGGGTGCTGCACATGTGACCAATTATGACACCAGCCATTGGATGGTTTGACAGTTTGGTTGAGAGTACAACCAATGTGAGTGTTACATTTCCGGCACGTGCCGGAAATGAAACTGTTTTAGGCTAGGTTCACACTGCTGCAAATTCTATTGCGAATTTGAGCCGTTGCGATCGCTCAAATTCGCAAGTCATTTAAATTACATAGATTAACATTAGTGCCGTTCACATCAACGCGTTGCGAATATAACCTGCGGGAAAAAAGGTCCTGTGCGAGTTTGATCCGTGTGCGATGCGAATTCAGCTCCATAGATTGCAAAATTTGCAGTAGAATCGCAAGAACACACAAAGAATTTGCAATGCAAATTCGCAACGCAATCGGATCAAAATCGCGCTAAATTCGCACTGCAGCAGTGTGAACCCAGCCTTATGGATGGGTTTACTTCCGCTTTAAGCCAGCATTGCAAAGGGTTACTTGCTCATTTTGGTTTAGGAGACACAGAAAGAGAGACAATCGCTCAAATCCTCCATCAACACAATCAGTATTGATAGGGGAATGCCGCACCTGTAGTGCTATTGTGTTTTGCTGGCAGAGTAGAGTTGCCACCTCATCCCTTTCAGGCTGGGTTCACACTGCTGCGGTGGCAGACATCGTATGTGATTCGCAGCGCACTGCTGTTCACATCACATGCGATGTCTGTGCTGTGCGATATCAGCCATACAGATAGTATGGCTGATATCGCACCGCATTCGGTCCAAACTCGCACAGGACCCTTTTTTTTGTTCGGACCAGGATTGGATCGCATGGGTGTTCCGATACATGTCCGAATTGTCAGTTCGCAGTGCGATATGCGAGCTGAACTGGGGGTGTCGTTAACATTGTATGACACTCCCCAGCAGTTCGCATATGGCAGTGTGAACTGCCGTGCGAGTTGGTGCGATGCGGGAACCTGCAGTAAATTCGCTGCGTTCCCGCACCGCAGCACTGTGAACCCAGCCTAAACCCAAACACATATTAATTACACAGGTTCTGTGGCTGATTAAGGTGGTAATTAAACTCACTTGTTGCCTTATCTGCATTTAATTCGCCTCAGAACCTGTGTAATTCATATGTGTTCGGGTTTAAAGGGATGAGGTGGCAACTCTATGGCAGAGGGGGTAAGGGATGGGGTGCTTCCTGGCTGGCAGAACACAATGATTACTGCTAGCCGCTATAGCCGTCGGCAGTAATCACATGTAAAAAATTCTGTCAGTTTTCTTGTTAAAAAAAAAATAAATTCTGTCAGGCTTGTTGTACCCAAGTCAATTAATGAACCTACTTGGGTACAATCAGCCTGTACATATATAGATCAAATCTCAGTCGATTCCTACTGAACACATTTCGATCCATGTATGGTTTTCTTTAGTACCCTGAACTAGGTGTAAATCTTGTGCCTGACTGGGATCAGGTGTGGGCTATGGCCGATCCATGAAACTATTTACACAAGCTTACATCTAAGCACATCAACAGACTAACCCATGGTCTGTTGGAGGTTTGCTCCAGGCAAATCATTACACACAATTACGAATGCCCCATTAATTTGGTACTCATCAAACCAGCTTTATAAGTAGGCAAAATAAATACTATATGTGTATATATGTGTGCGTACTATATGCAGGGCCGGGACAAGGGGTGGGCAGGAGGGGCAGCTGCCCTGGGCACTGTGGTTTCATGTGAGGTGGGGGGGGGGGGGGTCTGCAAGGAGATTGAGGGGGGAGGGGATTTGTGTTGGGAGGGGGGATGTGTACTTGGAAGGAAAATTTGAGTGCTAGGAGGGGGTGACTTTTTTTTTTTGGGAAGGGGCATTTGTGCTGAGGGGATTTGAGGGATGTGGGCCAAAGTTTTGTGCTTAGAGGGGGGATTTTAGCAGGGGGGGAGTGCAGTTTAGCATGTTCGCCCTGGGCTCTAGATGACCTTGTCCCGGCACTGACTATATGTGGAATGTTTTAACTGTCAAAATATTTATAATGCTATTCAGCCTCTTTTGATTCTTGCACCCCTGCCACACTGCATAACTGGGATGGTAACACTGTTCCCCACTGAAGATACATTTGGTTGTTCTTAGATGGTGAATCAGCTGTGTAATTCTGATTCTTTGTCCAATAAGCATACAGGTAACACAATAAATTGCAAAGACGAAATTTAAAAGTGGTGTCACTTGCCTAGCTTTGCAGTGTTTCAGGAATGTGGCAATCACAAACACTAGGCATTGTTTATGTTCACCCTTCGCTTAGCGGGAACTTGTGTTTCTCCTCGGGATTTTGTGTGGGGAACAACTATGGTTACCACCTCCTTCCTTTAAACCCCAACACATATTAATTACACAGGTTCTGTGGCTGATTAAGGTGGTAATTAAACTCAATTAGTGCCGTATCTGCATTTAATTAGCCTCAGAACCTGTGTAATTCAAAGGAGTTCCGGTTTAAAGGGATGAGGTGGCAACTCTAGGGACAATTGTCACGCAAATCTGTGTATCACATATAGGGCAGCCTATTCATGCATTTGTTATGGCAAAGAAGCTCAGGGACCAACATCTTTTCCCTGACCAGGTGCGTTTTCACATGACAGTTGCGCGTGTTTCCATGATTTGCAATAATAGACGTGATTCTTTCCACAATTCCTAGTCGCCCAAGTATGAAATTTAACAAAGTAAATTACATTAAATAACACAACTGGAAATTTTTTGATATAGGTACATACACTATATTACCAAAAGTATTGGGGCGCCATTAACTTTAATGGCATCCCAGTCTTATGCCCTGTACGCACGATAGGATTTTCCCAAAACAAATGTTGGGATGTGAGCTTGTTGTCGGAAAGTCCGACCGTGTGTATGCTCCATAGAACATTTGTTGTCGGAATTTCCGCCAACAAATGTTTGAGAGCAGGTTCTCAAATTTTCCAACAACAAAACTTGTTGTTGGAAATTCCGAGCGTGTGTACACAATTCCGACGCACAAAAGTCCATGCATGCTCGGAATTAAGCAGAAGAGCTGCACTGGCTATTGAACTTCATTTTTCTCGGCTCGTCGTACGTGTTGTATGTCACAGCGTTCTTGACGTTCGGAATTTCCAACAACATTTGTGTGATCGTGTGTATGCAAGACGAGTTTGAGCCATCATCCTTTGGAAAAAAATCCACGGTTTTGTTGTCGGAAAATCCTATTGTGTGTACAGGGCATTAGTCCGTAGGGTTTAATATTGAGTTGCAGCTATAACAGCTCTTCTGGGAAGGCTGTCCACAAGGTTTAGGAGTGTGTCTGTGGGAATGTTTGACCATTCTTCCATTTGTGAGGTCAGGCACTGATGTCTAATTCATCCCAAAGGTGTTCTATTGGGTTTAGGTCAGGACTCTGTGCAGGCCAGTCAAGTTCCTCCACCCCAAACTTGCTCATCCATGTCTTTATGGACTTTGTTTGTGCACTAGTGCGCAGTCATGTTGGAATAGGAAGGGACCATCCCCAAACTGTCTCCACAAAATTGGGAGCATGAAATTGTCCAAAATGTCTTGGTATGCCGATGTCTTAAGAGTTCCCTTCCCTGGAACTAAGGAGCCAAGCCCAACCCCTAAAAAATAACCCCCCACCAAAACCCACCCCCTCCCCTCCACCAAATGATTTGGACCAGTGCACAAAGCAAGATATAGGAAGAGACAGAAAAAGAACAGAAAAAGAAAAGGACAGAAAAAGGAGGGCGCACTAACCTAGTGCATTACCACTGATAAACTTTAATGCAGCATAAAAACAGCAAAAATTATACTCACAAATGAGCTATCAAAACCAGCTTTGAAAAGGGCGCAAATGCGCTGTTCTGTGGATCGACACACCAGGACCTATTGCCAAGAGGGTCAGACCGGTGCAAATGGCCAATGGCTAACACGTTTCAGGGGAGCACCCCCTTCTTCAGAGCCTGAACGGGCAATGGCTGGTCTCCCAGACAATACCTTGTTATAGGTGGTCGCACCACATGTTCAGTTCCTGGACACCTGAGCGCAGGAGAGATTTTTATTGGATATAGGAAGAGGGCAGTGCTGTGGGGGGGGGGGGGGGGGATATATGAAGGGGGCAGTGCTGTGGGGGGAATGTGAAGGGGGCAGTGCTGTGGGGGGAATGTGAAGGGGGCAGTGCTGTGGGGGGGGGGATGTGGGGGGGAATGTGAAGGGGGCAGTGCTGTGGGGGGGGGGGATGTGAAGGGGGCAGTGCTGTGGGGGGGGGTTGTGAAGGGGGCAGTGTTGTGGGGGGGAATGTGAAGGGGGCAGTGCTGTGGGGGGGGGGGATATATGAAGGGGGCAGTGCTGTGGGGGGAATGTGAAGGGGGCAGTGCTGTGGGGGGAATGTGAAGGGGGCAGTGCTGTGGGGGGGGGGATGTGGGGGGGAATGTGAAGGGGGCAGTGCTGTGGGGGGGGGATGTGAAGGGGGCAGTGCTGTGGGGGGGGTTGTGAAGGGGGCAGTGTTGTGGGGGGGAATGTGAAGGGGGCAGTGCTGTGGGGGGAATGTGAAGGGGGCAGTGCTGTGGGGGGGATGTGAAGGGGGCAGTGCTGTGGGGGGGGGATGTGAAGGGGGCAGTGCTGTGGGGGGGGATGTGAAGGGGGCAGTGCTGTGGGGGGATATATGTACTGAGGGACTGAGCATCCATCTTGCTGATAATAGCCTTCTTGATCCCCTTCAGTTTGGATTTCGTCCTCAACATCGCACAGAAACTGCTCTCCTAAAACTAACAAACGATCTACTAACGGCCAAAACTAAGGAACAATATTCTGTACTTCTACTTCTGGACCTCTCTGCTGCCTTCAATACGGTTAACCACCCCCTCCTCCTCAAAAAACTCAATGCCTTTGGTCTCCATCACTGTACTCTTCGCTGGTTTTCTACCTACTTATTTAACCGCAGCTTTAGCGTTACCTACAATTCTACTGCCTCCTCTCCTCTTCCTTTCTCTGTTGGGGTCCCCCAAGGTTCTGTTATTGGGCCTCTCCTATTTTCAATCTACACCTCCTCCCTGGGTCAGCCTCCCATGGCTTCTAATACCATCTCTAGGCTGACGACACTCAAATCTATTTCTCTACCCCTCAACCCACTCCTTCAGTCTCCTCACATATCACTATTTTACTATCAGATATATCAGTCTGGATGTCACACCACTTCCTCAAACTCAATCTATCCAAAACCGAACTTATCATTTTTCCTCCCCCACGTGCCCCTTCCCCTTCCCCCGATCTCTCGGTCAAAATTGATGGCACAACTATCAGCCCATCTCCACATGCCAAGGTACTAGGAGTAGTTCTAGACTCTGAACTCTCCTTTAAGCCCCACGTCCAATCACTGTCCAAATCTTGCTGCCTCAACCTCCGCAACATCTCCAAAATACGCCCCTTTCTAACCAATGACACAACAAAGCTCTTAATTCACTCCCTGGTCATCTCTCGCCTCGATTACTGCAACTCCCTCCTCATTGGCTTACCTCTACATAGTCTATCCCCCTTCAATTCATCATGAATGCTGCTGCCAGACTCAACCACCTTACCAACCGCTCTGTGTCTGCTACTCCTCTCTGTCAATCCCTCCACTGGCTTCCGCTCACCCAACAAATTAAATTCAAAATACTAACATCTACCTACAAAGCCATCCACAACTCTGCTCCCAGCTACATCACTGACCTAGTCTCAAAATACCAACCTAATCGTTCTCTTCATTCTTCTCAGGACCTCCTGCTTTCCAGCTCTCTCATCACCTCCTCCCATGCTCGTCTCCAGGACTTTTCCAGAGCCTCTCAAAGCCTATGGAACTCCTTACCCCAATCTGTCCGTCTATCTCCTACTCTATTATCTTTTAGATAATCCCTGAAAGCCCTCCTCTTCAGAGAAGCCTATCTTACCCACACCTAAAAACTGTATTTTCATTTTGTCCATCTGATTATCCCCCCCCCCCCCACAGCTACTACCCTTTGTTCCACCTGACCCTCCCTTCTAGATTGTAACAAGCAGGGCCCTCTGATCCCTCCTGTATTGAATTGTATTGTAATTGTACTATCTTCCTTGATGTAAAGCGCTGCACAAACTGTTGGCACTATATAAATCCTGTATTATAATAATAATAATAATAATAATAATAATAATAATATGTATAAAGGGGGCAGTGCTGTGGGGGGGGGGGGGGTGTGAAGTGGGCAGTGCTGTGGGGGGGATGTGAAGAGGGCTGTGCTGTGGGGGGGGGAGGGGCCAGTACTGCATGGGGGATATATGAAAGAGGCAGTGCTTTGGGGTGAAATGTGAAGGGGGCAGTGCTGTGTGTGGGGGGGGTGATGTAAAGGGGGACAGTGCTGTGCGGGGGAAGTGAAAGGGGCAGTGCTGTGTGTGGGGGGTGGTGATGTAAAGGGGGACAGTGCTGTGCGGGGGAAGTGAAAGGGGCAGTGCTGTGTGTGGGGGGTGGTGATGTAAAGGGGGACAGTGCTGTGCGGGGGAAGTGAAAGGGGCAGTGCTGTGTGTGGGGGGTGGTGATGTAAAGGGGGACAGTGCTGTGCGGGGGAAGTGAAAGGGGCAGTGCTGTGTGTGGGGGGTGGTGATGTAAAGGGGGACAGTGCTGTGCGGGGGAAGTGAAAGGGGCAGTGCTGTGTGTGGGGGGTGGTGATGTAAAGGGGGACAGTGCTGTGCGGGGGAAGTGAAAGGGGCAGTGCTGTGTGTGGGGGGTGGTGATGTAAAGGGGGACAGTGCTGTGCGGGGGAAGTGAAAGGGGCAGTGCTGTGTGTGGGGGGTGGTGATGTAAAGGGGGACAGTGCTGTGCGGGGGAAGTGAAAGGGGCAGTGCTGTGTGTGGGGGGTGGTGATGTAAAGGGGGACAGTGCTGTGCGGGGGAAGTGAAAGGGGCAGTGCTGTGTGTGGCGGGGTGGTGATGTAAAGGGGGACAGTGCTGTGGGGATGATATGTGAAGTGCTGTGGTGGGGAAGATGTGAAAGGGGACAAGCAGCTGCACACAAAATGAGGTGCTGCACAGAAAACGTGCAGGGGGTACCATTGACTCTTAAATGCACTGAAATACAAAGTGCATTTTCCCGCACATGGAAATAGCACGGTACAAACGCACCATGCAGTTTCCATGCAGCTACATTTTTAAAAAGGTGCCAAGACCTTTTCCCAGCAGAAAATGGAGGCACAGCAGCCCATTCAACTGAATGGGCTGTCATGCCTGCACACCTGGGCTGTGATGTAAAGAATCATCGCACAAAAATGCGATTTGGACCTCTGCTGGAAATTTTTTTTTACTAATCGGACCTCCATGAATTTTAATTCATTACCCCTGGTGTATAGTATTATCACTGACTACTTTATTAGTGTCACTGGTGATGTCAGTGTCGGTTATGCCGCGTACACACGGTCGGACTTTCCGGCATACTTGGTCCGGCGGACCAGAGAGTGCCGGACAATCCGCCCGTGTGTGGGCAGCGGCGGACTTTTTCGGCGGACTTTTTCCCAAAAGCCCGCCGGACCTAGATTTGAAACAAGTTTTAAATCTTTCCGTCGGACTCAGTCCGCTCGTGTGTGTGCTGGTCCGACGGAAAGCCCGCTCGTGTGTAGGCTGGTCCGGCGGACCAGATACGACACGAGGGCAGGGTATTCATCTCGCGCTCGCTGCAATAGGAAAAACAAATCTTCCTATTACGGCGAGCGCGGGTCATACCAGGCCCTTAGGTCTGGTATGGATTATAAAGGGAACCCCGCTACGCGTGGGGTCCCCCCTAAAATCCATATCAGACCCCGATCCGAGCACGCAGCCTGGCCGGTCAGGAAAGGGCGTGGGGATGAGTGAGCGCCCCCCCCCCCCCTCCTGAACCGTACCAGGCCGCATGCCCTCAACATGGGGGGTGGGTGCTTCGGGGGAGGGGGGCGCCCTGTGGGGCCCCCCCACCCCAAAGCACCTTGCCCCCATGTTGATGAGGACAAGGGCCTCTTCCCGACAACCCTGGCCGTTGGTTGTCGGGGGCTGCGGGCGGGGGGCTTATCGGAATCTGGGAGCCCCTTTTAACAACGCAGCCCTCGGAGACCAGTCCAGCAGGAGAGAGCGTCGTGTCAACATCTGGGGGAAGAGAAGAGAAGAGAAGAGAAGACAAGAAGCCCAGAAGTCCGGACCTCCGCTGGCAATAGAGCTACATGAAGACAGCGGAGGGACCGGCCGAAGACCTGGGACACCGGGAGAAGAGGCCGGAGAGCGGAGAAGAACCAACCGGACGCCGGGAGAAGATGAACCGGAGGGACCCCCGAAGACGGAAGAAGACCCCCGAAGCCGGAGGAAGATCCCCCCCCCCACCCGGAGCTGTTTAATAAATTATTTTAAAACCCTGTGTTGTGTTTTATTATTGACACTTTACCTAGGTGAATGGGTAGGGGTACCATGTACCCCATACTCATTCACATAGGGTGGGGGGCCGGGATCTGGGGGCCCCTTATTAAAAGGGGCTCCCAGATTCCGATAAGCCCCCCGCCCGCAGCCCAACGGCCAGGGTTGTCGGGAAGAGGCCCTTGTCCTCATCAACATGGGGGCAAGGTGCTTTGTGGTGGGGGGGGCACCGTAAGGCGCCCCCTCCCCCAAAGCACCCCCCCATGTTGAGGGCATGCGGCCTGGTACGGTTCAGGAGGGGGGGCGCTCGCTCGTCCCCACCCCCTTTCCTGACCGGCCAGGCTGCGTGCTCGGATCGGGGTCTGGTATGGATTTTAGGGGGGAACCCACGCCGTTTTTTCGGCGTAGGGGCTTCCCTTTATAATCCATACCAGACCTAAGGGCCTGGTATGCCCCGCAACGGGGCTCGCAAGGTGTCAATCTCGCCGATAAAAGCGGCAAGATTGACATCCTTTGCTAGTCCCGTCGCACCTGAGTCACGTTCAAAATGAACGGACTTGGCCGTGTGTGGGCAAGTCCGTTCATTCTGAAAGTCCGCCGGAACTCCGGCGAAAGTCCGTCGGAAAGACGGGCGGACTTAGCCCGCCGGAAAGTCCCGGCGTGTGTGGGCAAGTCCGTCCGCTTTAAAGTCCGGCGCACCTGGCGGACAAAGTCCGTCGGAAAGTGTGCCGGACCAAGTATGCCGGAAAGTCCGACCATGTGTACGCGGCATTAGTCTACCTCCCACCCAGTGCCAGTTAGTGTCAGATTGTCTGCTGCACTATCACAGTCCCACTATAAGTCGCTGATCACCGCCATTACTAATAAAACAAATAAAATAGATAACTTCTAGGATATATACCATAGTTTGTAAACACTATAACATTCACGCAAACCAATCACAATTCACTTTTTTTGAAGAATTTTTTTTTTTTACCAAAGGCATGTAGTAAAATACATTTTGGCCAAAATTTATGACAAAATTAGATTTTATATATTTTTTTTCTTTTTATTGGATATGCTTTATAACAGAAAGTAAAAAATATTGCTTTGTTTCAAAATGTTTAGTCTTTTTTTCTCGTATGCTGCAATAAATAAAAAAACCCAGTTTGGAGCAAATACCACCAAAGGAAAGCTCTATTTGTTTGGACAAAAATGATAAAAAAAATTTGGGGTATAGTGTTGCATGACCGAGCAATTGCCAGTTAAAAAAAGCGCAGTTCTGAATAGCCAAAAATGGTCTGGTCATGAAGGGGGTAAAACCTTCCGGAGCTGAAGTGGTTATGTTTTTCATGCATGTACATTGCTGTGGGCACACGGGAGATTTGCTGTCGTGTGTCTGTACTGAGAACTAGAAAAATACGGTGTCTTGGTTGGGCACTAGAGAAATGTGCATGGCGACATACAGGAGATGAGGAAAACATGGCTTTGCAAGGATGGCAGATGGCTGAACAAGCACAAATAATTATTGTCACGTTTGGTTTGGCAGGAAAAACAAATGGAAGGGAATTCATTGGTCACATGATTGCTGTATGCATACATGGACGCACGCTATTATCCCATGTTTGCTATCTCAGTATCCTACAGTGAAATCATTTGCACATAGTGTATGTCTGAAGGGAATCCCCTGAGAACCATGAAGCATTAATTCCTTTGCATGTATAGGCCATCAGAAAAGTCTTTAGTTACGCTGGGATATTAAGTCTTGTAAACATGGAGTCTGTTAGTACAGGTCACACGGTGCATTAACAATACACAGGGGGGTATAGGAAGATAGAGTCATGATGCAGAACTGCATTTAGATTTATGTTTGGGGGGCTTTAAAAATGGAGACAGAGACAATATAACGCGGTCTGCTGGGACCATGCAGCTTTCTTTGGTGTACTACCAGCCATTATTCTGGAACTTATATGTTGCTCTCTAGGTGGCCATATTAAATTATTATTTGCCAATGAGCCATCATGTTCCATGCTTGACTGAGGCTAGGTTCACATCTATGCTGACGTGGTACTGCGTGTAAATCACACACAAACATGCCTTGCTCTTTAGTTTTTCATATATTTACTTAAACTTATTGTATTGAATGTATGTGATTGATTTATTGTATAAATTTCATTGATTTGTAGATATTTTTTAATAATCTTGGGGTAGTTACCCCTAAATTTGAGAACTTTTTTTACACCTTGTGATTCATGTGTTACTCTCGCAATCTAACTTTCCTAGATTGTATGGTGTATGGCAGTGGCGTCGCTAGGGGGTGGCTTTTGGGGCCATAGCCCCGAATCTGGGGCCCATAGCCCCGAGTCTCTTCAGGGGTCCCCAAGGGGAGGGGGATATAATATATACACACACATAATATATACACACACACACACATATATATTATATACATGTGTATGCCCGCCCAAAAAAAAGCGTATGACTTTCTTTACTACGCTGCTATGGGCTCTAGCCCCAGATCTTTTGTAGACCAAGCAACGCCCCTGGTGTATGGGCTCCAGCACATGAGTATTTATAATCAGTTAGCCCACACGCTCTTTTACTCTCAATAAATATCTTTGTATTAGGGATTGGTATCAATAAGCTCATGCACACAGGGCGTTTTTACAGCTGCTGTTAGGGGCGTTTGGGGTTTTTTTTAACGGCCTCGAAAAGCCCCTCCATGTTAGCCTATGTGTCCATGCACAAATAAATTCTCAGAGGCGATTGGAGGCATAAGGCCTCTTGCACACTGCAGCTTGAAAAAGCTCAGTACAGCTTATTTTTTTACTGAGCTAGAATTCAACCCATTCATTGTAATGTGCCTGTGTACAACAGGCGCTTAAACAAGCAACGTGTATTCTTCAGTAAAAAAAAAAAAAATAGAAGAATCTGCATTTGTGGTCAGTAAAATACTCCTATATACGCGCAAATACGCACGACTGACGCACAATTACTTACCATTACTTACAATCTGCAGAAGAACGTATGAATAAATTTGCGTGAACGCAAATGCATGAAAATACGCATGAATACATACGCGTGAAAAAAAAAAAGTCTGAAAAAGTAGATGCTCAAACAGGAGTATCGTGTGCAAGAGGCCTAAGTGTTTAGGGGCAGTAGAAAAAAATGAATACCCCCCCAGGTGAGTATTGAAGGACTTTATGGGCAACGAAAAGAAAAATTAATCAAAAAATGTATAAATGAAATTTATTTTAAAGAAGATATAAAATTATTCAGGTGCAAACATCACCTAAAGAGTATATAAAAACAACAATGAATCGTTAATGCTTGGTAGTTTTGTGGATAATTGGCCCGACGCGTTTCAGGACACTTGAGGGGTCCTTTCATCAGGGGCGTTCAAGACAAGGTGTAAACTACCATAGCATATTCTAAAAACAAAAAAGAAATATAATAGTAATGATAGAAAAACAGGAACAAACAGAAATAGAAAGCAGCAAAAAAAGCAAAAACAGAATCCATCATGGACGAGGGTCAAGAGAAGAGGAGCATTGTTGAGGCCGAGATTGGGAGCTCACCTACCGATTATGTAAGCTTAAAGCGGGGTTCCACCCAAATTTTGAACAATATCTGTATGTATTCTCTTCCTTGCCTAGATGCTGACATGCCGTTTTAAAAAATCGAAATCGCCGTAATTACCTTTTATTTTTCTATTCTTCTTTGCACTTCCTGGTTCTCCTCCCATGGGAGTAGGCGTGTTTCTAGCCTCTCCCAGACTCCTGGGAGCTAGTCTCAGGCTTCCCAGGATGCCACTGAGCATGTGCGGGAACGAGCGGTGAATGCTGGGAGCACAGCATTCACCACATCCAGGAAATAAATGCTTGTGGGCTTCAAATGCCCACAATGAAGATGGAAACCGCCTGCAGTGAATAATATAAGTTATTCTTTCCAACGAAATCTGACACAGGCGGACATATTACACACAATATGTGAGTATGTAATGCTGAGAAAAAAAGTTTGTGAATGAACTAAAAAAAAAAAAGACGATAGATAGGTGGACCCCCGCTTTAATACTGCATACACCTCCAAATAGCATGCCAATTGATGTCATACGGCCATAACAGCAGAGCAAATGCCGTGGGGCAGTATGAGATAGAGATGACTGGCACGGTATGTTCAGTGCTGGATTAAACTCCGTGGAGACCCCTAGGCAGTTGAAACCCTGGGGGCCCCCCTTGCAGGTTTCTTGTGCGTGTGCTCTAGTTTGATAACATTGAACTACTGTACATTACATATACGTAGGTTGCACCAACATTTTTTTACAAACGAACAGCTGAAAGAAGATGAGCTTTTAGGAGATAAACTGTAATGTGAACCTGAGGTCTATGGTTTATGGACTTTAATCACTTGCCTACTGGGCGCTTTTACCCTCTTCCTGCCCAGGCTAAAAAAAAACAAAAACGTTTTCATAGTTTGAAATAAAATTTTGCAAACAAGTAATTTTTGTCCTTCACGGATATGTGCTGATAAAGCTGCACTGATGAGGCGGCACTGATGCAGCGGCATTGATGGCCGCTGATGAGGCGGCACTGGTGGGCACTGAGGAGGAGGCACTGATGAGGCTGCACTAATGGGCACTGATAGGTGGCACTGATGGACTCTGATAGGTGGCACTGATGGACTCTGATAGGTGGCACTGATAGGCAGCACTGTTTGGTGGTACTGATAGGCAGCACTGATGGGAACTGGTGGACAATGATTGGCAACACTGGTGGGCTCTGTTGGGACTACACTAATAATCAGTGCCCTGATTATCAGTGTAGATGTCCCTTTAACACAAGCCAGTTATCAGGTCTCTTTTCACACTGTCAGCGTGAGGAAAGAAAAGCCGATAACCGGCTTGTGTTTACATCCGTGATCAACTGTCATTGGACACAGCTGATCGCTTGGTAAAGGCCCGCTGTGATTGGCCCTTTACCCCAAACTGTGATCAGCTGGGTCTGCAGGACTCAGCGATCACAGAGCACGCCGCCTGCTCTCCATAGGGGGCAGCGCGTTAATGGGAGGATGTCCATGTATGCCCTCCTGCCAAAGTAAGCCCTCGCTATAGTCGTCCTCTAAGAAAGATTTATTGTAATTTTATTTCAAGAACCAATCAATATTATTTTAATCTGTTGTTGGGGGGGCCCTTAAACAGAATGGGGCCCATAGGCCAGTATGCATGGACACCCAGGCTAATATCTAGGGACATTTAGAGTCAGAAAAAAAAATACCAGATGCCCCTAGGAGCATCTGAAAAAATTGTCCAGTGTGCATGAGGCCTTATTGTATGTTTTTTTTTAACTAGTTCAGCTCTTTGGACGTACTACATGTGTTCAAAGAGTGAACATGATACTCCTGTTTGAGCATCTACTTTTTTTTGTATGTAATTGCGTGTATTTTTGCACACATGTGGTCGTGCAATTTTCACACAATTTCACGCAAATTCGCACACACGCGAAAACTTATTCTTGCGCTTTTGTTCTGCACAATATGTAAATGGGCATTTGCGCTCACGAGCCGTAAATTACTGACCAACAATGCAGATTTTTCCATTTTTTTTTCTTTTTTTTTTTACTGAAGAATGCACAACGCTTGTTTACGGGCCTGTGTGCATAGGCACATTACAATTAATGGGCTGGAATTTTGCTCAGTAAAAAAAAAAAAAAAAAAAGCTGCACTGAGCTTTTTCTAGCTGCTGTGTGCAAGAGGCAACATGCTGATGGCTGCAGTAGCACTCTCTAAACAATATATAGTTTCATTGAGCAATAAACTGGGTAAATTCACTTGGTAGCAGCTAAAGGCAATGGGAGATGTTTACATTGGAAAATTGATTAGAGTAGAGAGGAAGATGGATCAGCAAATTTGAAAGAGGGGAATGATAAAGGATAGTTTAAATATTTTAAAGGTGTGAGCAAGTCTATTAGGATAGCGAAGAACATTTCAAAAAGCTCTTTAACCATTGCTACTCATTCAGTGCCATACATAAAGTATTGACCTGTGTATGCTACAAACTGCAATCTTTGAGATAAAGAAAATACTAGAAGAAGAAGAAGAACCGCTAAGCTCTATAAAATTATGGCATCAGCTGTACTCTTTAGTCCCTGATATGACTCTCTTAACCTTTACTTTTTTTTTTTTTAATTCAAAGATTTTTATTGCATTTTTTAGATATTTAACAAAAATAGTACATTAATATTTAGTCTCGATATAGTCACCATAAACAGATATAAGACTTCTGTAAGCGAACAAAATACATTACCAGTATCGTTTTTGATTTGTTCTTGACTAAATGCAGCCAATGGTGTATTATTCTTTAATGATAAAATAATCCTTGTTTACCCCAAAGGGGAACTTTCTGTAAACAAGGGTAGGTTGCTAAACTTTAAGAAAGGAAAGAAAGGGAGAGGAAGTTACTGTATGAGTTCTTATAGTTTTGTCTTGAGAGCTACTGGAAACACAAGGTTAGTACAAAACTCTTCATTCACTCGCCGGTCATCTCTCGCCTCGACTACGGCAACTCCCTTCTCATTGGCTTACCTCTACATAGTCTATCACCTCTTCAACCTCTTGAATGCTGCTGCCAGATTCATCCACCTTACCAATCGCTCTGTGTCTGCTACCCCTCTCTGTCAATCCCTCCACTGGCTTCCGCTCAGCCAAAGAATTAAATTCAAAATACTAACAACTACTTACAAAGCCATCCACAATTTAGCCCCCAGCTACATCACTAGCCTAGTCTCTAAATACCAACCTACTCGTTCTCTTGGTTCCTCTCAAGACCTTCTGCTCTCTAGCTCCCTTGTCACCTCTTCCTATGCTCGCCTCCAGGACTTCTCCAAAGCCTCTCCAATCCTATGGAATGCCTTACCCCAATCTGTCTACTTATCTCCTACTCTATTAGCTTTTAGACGATCCCTGAAACCCCTTCTCTTCAGAGAAGCCTACCCTACCTACACCTAACAACTTTTGTTTTTTAATTTTCTCCATCAGCTCACCCCCCAGTTATTACCTTTTGTTTCCACTTGACCCCCCCTTCTAGATTGTAAGCTCTAATGAGCAGGGCCCTCTGATCCCTCCTGTATTGATTTGTATTGTAAGTGTACTGTCTGCCCTCATGTTGTAAAGCACTGCGCAAACTGTTGGCACTATATAAATCCTGTATAATAATAATAATAGTAGTTGTTGGTGTCTTTCAAGAAATTTGAAGCTCTAAGATGTATGTAATGTCCATGCAAGCCAAACTTTTGTGAATTTAGCTATGGCTCCATTTTTGTGCGCTAACATTCATTTAAAGTGGGCTATGGAATTGAGTCTTAAAATGACTTTAGATAGATTAGGTGACATATGACATCAGATATTGCTTACCCTTACTATTACTACCCTAGTTATGCACTTACTTCTGTTTGATTGTCATAGCATGCTGTGTTGGATAAATTTGGATAAATAAGGAGCCCCCCGCCTCTTTACAAAAATGTAATAATTAAAACATGAGTTACTATTAATCAAATTAAGTTTGGGAAACAATATTTTGCTTTAGGGCACTTTCACACGGACTTTCCAATCAGGTCCGTCTGTCAGTTTTTCAGGCGGACCTGATCAGGCGTTCCATTCACCCCTATGGGGCAGCGGATGTTAGCAGTGATATGTCCGCTGACACCCGCTGCTATCTGATCCGATCCTGTCTGCCAAATCCAGACGGATGTTGACCCTATTTTCCATCCATCTGGCAGATTGGATAAAAACGGACAAGCGGTCTGTTTTGATCCGATCTCCCCATAAAGGACAGTGCCATTTCAGCACAGTGAGCAGAGACGGACCTGTCTTCCGCCTGCTCAGCGTGGATTAGCGGATCGATCCCCCGCTGAGCAAAGCAGAGTCTATCAAACGGACAAGCCCGTGTAAAAGGGCCCTTACAATACTTTTGAGGGCTCAAGCAAAATATGCATAGAGAGCTTACTCCCTTAATGATTGCATTTGTGCACACAGGATCTTATAAAAACATTGTGTGACACATTTTTAAAATGTAAAAAAAGTATACCAAATCCATAATTATCGATTAGTTAGTTAGTGAAAAAGTCACTTTCTGAGGAAATTTCATGTAGAGGTAGGTCTAGCCAGCACTGTCAAGCTTGAATAGGGGTCTCCAACATTTCAGCATTAGGGACACAATGTATATTTTACAAATATTTGCATGCAAAATGAATTCCCATCAGTGCCCCCCCCCCCCCCCACACACACACACACACACTTACATCATGGTGCCCATCAGAGTCCTCCGTTCCCTTACATCTTGGTCTCCATTAAGGTTTCCCCCTTACATCGGAGTCCCAATCAGACGCCCTCTCACACCATGGTGTCCAACATAGTCCCTGCTTACATCAGGGCCCCCATCAGAATCCACCCTTCATCTGAGTCCCCATCAGACTCCCTGTACCATGGTGTCCAACATAGTCCCCGCTTGCAACAGGGTCCAAATCGGAGTCCACCCATTCATCGGAGTCCCCATCAGAGTACTCCCTTACATCAGGCTCCTCATTAGACTCCCCCCTTACATCAGGGTCCCAATTAGAGTCCCCCCTTACATCAGAAGGGGAGACCATAAAGTAGCAACCTGCTGACCCTAATCCAGAATCGGTGCACACTGAGGATACACCCCTGACCCTAGCTATGGGCTGGATAAAATATCTTAGCGGGCCAGATGTGGCCGGCAGGCTGTAGTTCGAAGACCCCTGGGCTAGAACAACCTCTATATTTTGTTTTACATATTTATGTGGGCAGTGGATTTAGATCCAAGGGTGGTAGTACTCGACTTCTCATGTTTTTTATATAGTATCTCACAAAAGTGAGTACACCCCTCACATTTTTGTAAATATTTTATTATATCTTTTCATGTGACAACACTGAAGAAATGACACTTTGCTACAATGTAAAGTAGTGAGTGTACAGCTTGTATAACAGTGTAAATTTGCTGACTGGAGCGATGCGCTTGCAGGACGGTCAAAAAAGTCCAGCAAGCTGCATCTAGAAATAGCGCCGCTTTACCGCCGGCGCCCGCCCGCCCCTGTGTGAAAGTAGCCTTAGTGAAAATGTCCAAATTGGGCCCAAAGTGTCTGTCAATATTTTGTGTGGCCACCATTATTTTCCAGCACTGCCTTAACCCACTTGGGGATGGAGTTCACCAGAGCTTCACAGGTTGCCACTGGAGTCCTCTTCCACTCCTTCATGATGACATCACGGAGCTGGTGGATGTTTGAGACCTTGCGCTCCTTCACCTTCCATTTGAGGATACCCCACAGATGCTCAATAGGGTTTAGGTCTGGAGACATGCTTGGCCATTCCATCACTTTTACCCTCAGCTTTTTTTAGCAAGGCAGTGGTCATCTTGTAGGTGTGTTTGGGGTCGTTATCATGTTGGAATATTGCCCTGCGGCCCAGTCTCTGAAGGGAGGGGATCATGCTCTGCTTCAGTATGTCACAGTACATGTTGGCATTCATAGTTCCCTCAACGAACTGTAGCTCCCCAGTGCCGGCAGCACTCATGCAGCCCCAGACCATGACACTCCCACCACCATGCTTGACTGTAGGCAAGACACACTTGTCTTTGTACTCCTCACCTGGTTGCCGCCACACATGCAACAAATTGAAGCCAAACTTAACGCTGTAAGCATCCCTGTCAGTGTCAAATGCAATGCTGTATCCTGGCCTAGGCCAACAAGGCCCAGGCCTAGGGCAGCACGGACAGAGTGCCCGCCAGCTTGCGCTACACTGCTAGTGTAGGGCCAGTCTTATGGGGTGGACTGGGCTGAGAAGCAAATTTGTCTAGCGCCCCCATAAAGCAACTGCACTACTTCCGGTATGCGGGCGACCGGCATTCTGCAACTGTAGGGGGGGGGTGGGCGCTTCCAGTTTTGACTGCCCTATCATCCTGGACCACAAACCTTCCTCACTGTGCTATGTTTTCTGCTGCACCATTGGCATGGTTATATCTTCTTATGCGTACACACAAGCGGACTTTTCGACGGACTAGGTCCGACAGTCTTTCCGACGGACTTTGCAGCGTAGGTCCGCCAGACTTTCAAACGAACGGACTTGCCTACACACGATCACACCAAAGTCCGACGGATTTGTACGTGATGACGTACACCGGACTAAAATAAGGAAGTTGATAGCCAGTAGCCAATAGCTGCCCTAGCGTCGGTTTTAGTCTGTCGGACTAGCATACAGACTAGCGGATTTTTCGACCGGACTCGAGTCCATCGGAAAGATTTGAAACATGTTTTATTTCTAGGTCCGTTGGACTTTTGAGGAAAAGAAGTCAGCTGGAGCCCACACACGATCGAATTGTCCAACGAAGTCCGGTCCTCCGGACCAAGTCTGCCGGAAAATCTGCTCGTGTGTACGCGGCATTAGTCCTCTCCATAAAATTATCAGAAATTTGTGCTTAAAGTAGAACAATAGGCATTATAGGCAACTTTTTTTTTTCTTTCATTTTGGATAGAATAAGGTTAGGGTTATAGCCCCTGTCAGTTTATTTATTACCATCCCTGTCCCATTGCAGAGATTTCCCTTCACTTCCTGCCCCATAGCCAAACAGGAAGTGAGAGGAAATCCATTGCCCTCCCCCCATCAGGCCCTCAGAACTAGTGTCCCCACTCGAAAATGTCAGGGCGGGTCTTAAACAGCAAGGGGTGTGGCCTTCACAGTCACAGGAAGGGTGGGGCATATTTAAATTAGGGGTGCATGAGTCAGGCCTAGGGCAGCAAAAAACCTAAATACACTACTGGTCAAATGGTTTGTCTCATCTCTGTAACTTATACATCTGCATCTTTTGAAAAACAGCAGACTTATGCCCCGTACACACGGTCGGACTTTGTTCGGACATTCCGACAACAAAATACATGGGTTTTTTCAGACGGATGTTGGCTCAAACTTGTCTTGCATACACACGGTCACACAAAGTTGTCGGAAAATCCGATCATTCTGAACGCGGTGACGTAAAACACGTACATCGGGACTATAAACGGGGCAGTAGCCAATAGCTTTCATCTCTTTATTTATTCTGAGCATGCGTGGCACTTTGTCCGTCGGATTTGTGTACACACGATCGGAATTTCCGACAACGGATTTTGTTGTCGGAAAATTTTATATCCTGCTCTCAAACTTTGTGTGTCGGAAAATCCGATGGAAAATGTGTGATGGAGCCTACACACGGTCGGAATTTCCGACAACTAGGTCCTATCACACATTTTCCGTTGGAAAATCCGACCGTGTGTGGGGCATTACTGGCCAGATCAGCAGCTGAAAATAACGGAAAGAAAGCCTAAAAAAGAAAAGTAATGCAGCCATCACATCTAATGCCGCGTACACACGAGCGGACATTACGGCGGACTTTGCCCGGCGGACTGGATTTCGTCGGACAATTCGATGTGTGTGGGCTCCAGCAGACTTTGTTTTCTCAAAAGTTGGACGGAATTAGATTTAAAACTTGTTTTAAATTTATCCGTTGAAATCGAGTCCGGTCGAAAAGTCCGCCGTCTGTATGCTAGTTCGACGGACTAAAAAGCCACGCTAGGGCAGCTATTGGCTACTGGCTATGAACTTCCTTGTTTTAGTCCGGTCGTACGTCATCACGTACGAATTCGACGGACTTTGGTGGATTGTGTGTAGGCAAGTCCGTTCATTCGGAAAGTCCGTCGGAAAGTACGTCAAAGTCCGCCGGGCAAAGTCCGCCGTAATGTCCGCTCGTGTGTACGCGGCATAAGAATTTGTAAGTTGCAATATAATAAATGTTTGTTTTGGGTTTAATACTGCTTTTAGCCTTGGTTCACATTGACGCAGGATTGAAATTGTGCGAGTTCAGCTGAACTCACGCGATTTCATTCCCGCATGTCAGTCTGACGATTTCAGAGACATCTGCGCGGTTTCCTGCACGGATGTCTATTGAAATCGCACCCGAAATCTCCAAAAGTAGTAGGGAAACCACTTTTGGAAATCGGTACAGCGCCGCAAAGTCGGCGTCGCACCGATTCTGATGGTTCCATTGCGGGCAATAGCCACCCATTTGGAATGCGATTTAACATGTCAAATCACATCAATCTGAACCAGGGCTAAGTCTTGGTTCACACTGGTGCGATTCCTGCGTGGGTTCCCACATGTGATGTGTACAGTAACGCAGTGCGAATCACATGCAATGCCTCGCCTTAGTGTGAACCCAGCCTAAATGTAGATCTTGCTGCTTTGTAGATGTTTGAATTAGCCTATTGTGTCATCTCAGCTTGCATATCTAATATTAATTGCTCTGAGAATAAAGTTATTAGAAATGTTTTGGAAGGATGCACTGTTTTTGCAGGCATACAGTTATTAAGCAGATAAATTTGTCTTCTAGCGTACATAAAATAAATATCCCACTCTGCAAAAACAGCTTGGAATCTTCAGGATTCTTGTGTAATATGAAAGCAGATTCCACGTTTCACCTCATGGAATGTGTATTGGGAAATGATATACAGTACCATACACATCGCTGTCCTATGGGGGTGCTGGGAAGCCATATGGCATCAGTAGAAGCTGTCAACACGTTCATTATAAGGCAAGTCATGCATAGATATTTCAATCAAGATGGCTTGATGAACCACAGCATTTTTTAATTTTGCGTAAATCTTACTGTGTATATTTTTGCACAGATTTTCTAGAGGTCTCTCTTCTCCTGAAGTAGTAAGCAGCACATGACGTCCTCCAAAAAAAAAAAAAAGTAGAGAATTATGAGTGACGATCAGGTGCCTCCAATGTCCTGGTGGCCTTGGAAGGCCTATGCGTAGGTCTCCTGTGAACGTTGATAAAATGTGCTTCAATCTGGATAGATTTTTTTATTTATTCCTGTCGGATTTCACAAGCAGGATATGGTGTCTTTCTCCAGGGATATCTCTTGTAGAAGTCTGACTGCTTTGATATACTCCCAGTCAGCCGAGGTAGGATAACCGACTAAAAGCTGGCCGTATGACCTCAATGGCTCTGGGGGGTTGATTTTCCAAAGCATGCCATCACAGCTGTTTCCTGCTTGCTGTACGCATTTAATATACTGTTTAAGCCGTGATATTCTTATTTTACAGTCTAAAATTCACTTTTCTATGTTGTTTGATTTATATGTAAATGGCGGTAGTTTTCACCTGCAGGTGGTTGCTCAGCTTACTTTTACTGACCGCCATCTGTTGTCCCCCTGTAGCCCCTATTCCCTAATTAGTCACTACCAGCATTTGGTATGCCATGTGCCTCAGCAATCTGTTGGTCTGTCTAATCCCAGTTGTGCTTTGCCCTCTTTATTGTAATTCAGCATCATATCCTGTTGCTGGCCTTGCCACACTCTATTCTCTCCACCTTATTTATTGCTATTATTATTTATTAAAAGTATTTACATAGCACCGCCAATTTACAGTGCCTTGAAAAAGTATTCATACCCGCATTTTGTCACGTTACAACCAAAAATGTAAATGTATTTTATTGGGATTTAGACCAACACAAAGTGGCACATAATTGTGAAGTGGAAGGAAAATGATAAATGGTTTTCCAATTTTTTTTACAAATAACTATGTGAAAAGTGTGGCGTACATTTGTATTCATCCCCCCTGAATCAATACTTTGTAGAACCACCTTTCGCTGCAATTACAGCTGCAAGTCTTTTTGGGGATGTCTCTACCAGCTTTGCACATCTAGAAAGTGACATTTTTTTCCCATTCTTCTTTGCAAAATAGCTCAAACTCTGTCAGATTTTCTTCTCTTCTTCAAAAGTCTTGCCACAGATTCTCAATTGATTTAGGTCTGGACTTTGACTGGGCCATTCTAACACATGAATATGCTTTGATCTAAACCATTCCATTGTAGCTCTGGCTGTATGTTTAGGGTCGTTGTCCTGCTGTAAGGTGCATCTCCCCTCAGTCTCAAGTCTTTTGCAGATTCCAACAGGTTTTCCTCTAAGTTCACCCTGTATTTGGCTCCATCCATCTTCCCTTTCAACTCTGACCAGCTTCCCTGTCCCTGGTGGAGAAAAGCATCCCCACAACATGATGCTGCTACCACCATGTTTCACAGTGGGGATGGTGTGTTCAGGGTGATGTGCAGTGTTAGTTTTCCGCCACACATAGCGTTTTGTTTTCAGGCCAAAAAGTTAAATTATGGTGTCCTCTGTCCAGAGCTAATTTTTCCACATGTTTGCTGTGTCTCCCCCCATGGCTTCTTTCAAACTGCAAGCAGGGCTTCTTATGGCTTTCTTTCAACAATGGATTTCTTCTTACCACTCTTCCAGAAAGGCCAGATTTGTGGAGTGCATGACTAATAGTTGTCCTGTGGACAGATTCTCCCACCTGAGATGTGGATCTCTGCAGATCCTCCAGAGTTACCATGGGCTTCTTGGCTGCTTCTCTGATTAATGCTCTCCTTGCCCGGCCTGTCAGTTTAGGTGGACGGACATGTCTTGGTAGGTTTCCAGTTGTGCCATACTCTTTCCATTTTTGGATGATGGATTGAACAGTGCTCCATGAGATGTTCAAAGCTTGGGATATTTTTTTATAACTTAGCCCTGCTTTAAACTTCTCCACAACTTTATCCCTGACCTGTCTGGTGTGCTCCTTGGCCTTCATGATGCTGTTTGTTCACTAAGGTTCTCTAATAAACCTCTGTGGGCTTCACAGAACAGCTGTATTTCTACTGAGATTAAATCTATTTACTAATTAGGTGACTTCTGAAGGCAATTGGTTCCACTAGATTTTATTTTGGGGTATCTGAGTAAAGGGGGCTGAATACAAATGCACGCCACACTCTTCAGGTATTTATTAAAAATTTAGAAAACCATTTATAATTTTCCTTACACTTGACAATTATGTACCACTTTGTGTTGGTCTATCACATAAAATCCCAATAAAATACATTTACGTTTTTGGTTGTAACATGACAAAATGTGGAAAATTTAAAGGGGTATGAATACTTTTTTCAAGACACTGTACATATTGTATATTCACATTAGTCCTTGCAGTCAAGGAGCTTACAGTCTACGGTGCTTTTCTCACATACATGCATACACATACTAGTGCCAATTTTTTTACAAGAGCCAATTAACCTAGCAGCATGTCCTTGGAGTTGACCTTGTGTACATACTGTATATATCCATTATAGAGTTTTTGACAGCGGCTTAGTTACCTATTAGCGGTGGTAAGAGGTTAACCTGGTTTCCATTGCTTATTCCTTGTATCTTAATATTGACCTTGTTGTTTTCATGGTTTTCTCTACAATTGCTGTGTTAATATGCTTGCTTGCATAATTTGCTGTGCTGTTTTTTTTTTTTTTTTATTACAGTAAACTCCACCGGTGTGTCCCTTATATGTACAGTGCACACAGACCCCAAACAGGAGAGGGCCCATTGTACACTCACAGAGCACATTGGGGATTTGATCCTGAAAGCACTCCTCTGCCAGGTGATTTTGTTCAGAGTGCTAGAGATGTATGCGGCTGCCATATACATTTTGGAAAAAGCTTTTGCCCTCCAGCAATAGTAGTGCATGCATTTCGTTGCTAGGGGGTGGTGAGCTGCGAGGAATACATACTGGGGACATGCAGACACGGCACTCATGTTGCAGTGAAATTTAAATGGTTCCAGGCAGTGGCTCAGGGGCAGCAAGTAACTAGAAGAGCATGTGGTGACACCCACTGTCAGTGTGTGTGTGTATATGCTGGGGACACAGGTAACCAGTTGGGGTTTTACCTTTACGGGATAGGGAGTGCAACAGTGGGTTCCGGCTGTGCTCTCACTACCATGACGTGCTATGACAAGTCCTCTATTGGTGGGCCTAATCTTGCACACAGGCCCACGGCATTCAGAAAGAATAAAGAATAAGATAAATAAATACGAATAAATAAGGAATAATGTTTGATTTCTTGTATTAAACACAATTTGTCTTAGTTATTTTATATACACATACTTAAATATGGTCTAGAGCAGCCTTCCTCAAACTTTTTACCCCAGGAGAAACCTTAAAATAATTTTCAGGTCTCGGGGGAATCCCTAATAAACCCATTCATTGGGGGTCAGTGGGAACAATGCCCCTTACTTTGGTGGTCAGTGAGAAGAATGCCCTTTTATACAGTGGTGGTAAGAATGACCCTCTTACAGAGAGCTATACAGTGTCATACTACTGGCTCCTCCAAGTGGCATTAGCTCAGAAGTATGTAGGCACCATCAAAAAGGAGGTAAATCAGCCACAGCTCAAGGAACCCCTAGCCACCTCTGGAGGAACCCTAGGGTTCCACGTAACCCTGGTTGAGAATGGCTGGTCTAGAGTCAGAAATTTACTTTAGGTTCACCACATGACCTTGCATTGCTGTTGAGGATGGATTTTGCCCAAGGTACCAAGTAGTTGGTGCCATTAAAGCAGTGGCCAGTCTGACTGGCAGAGATCCTGCAGCAGAAGTGTTTTTTTTTTGCTGTTGTTTTGTTTTTGTTTGTTTGGGGGGGGGGGGTGTAACTGGCTTTTCTTATTTTAATAAGGCAGGGTGTTGGAATACAGAATTGTATTTTGTGCAACAAATTCTGTACATTGGAATGTAGTAGATATATTTTCTTCAACCAGTAGATGGCAGTGTTTATAAGTTTGTAGCTGCATTTATGGTACCCTCTATGTCTTTTCTTTATAATATTGTTTATTTTTCCTGTCTGCAGTTAAGCAGCAAAGCCTGTTCTCTAGGGCTGTAACAGAATTTCTAACACAAGGTATAAGATTTGGGGGACCTAAAGCCAGCTTTTATCTTTAGGTCCAGTTTAAAGCCCAGCTTTTGGCAACTAAAAAACTATCCCTTATAGTGGGGCTGTGCCCGCACTGCTAGAGTGAATGGGTCATTTTGGTCTAGGACAAGGGTCTCCAAACTATGGCCCCCCAGTTGTTCAGAAACTACAATTCCCATCATGTCTAGTCATGTCTGTGAATATCAGAGTTTTACAACACCTCATGGGATTTGTAGTTCCGCAACAGCTGGAGGACCGTAGTTTGGAAATCCCTGGTCTAGGGGAACAAAAAAGAAGATTTATTTATCTGATCCTCCACTCCTGCCCACAGCTAGACTGGTCCCCGTAGCTTATTCTCCTCTCCTACTCTAGTGGTCTAGAGGATCCTGGCATCATCAAGACCAAAGCAGGGTCCATAGCCATGTATTGGATGTTATGATGCCAAGGCACAGCCCACTGCAGTATTATAGGGGAGCGCCATCTGCTGGGAGAGCGGAGGATCAGGTGTTTCTCCTCTCCCCTAGACAAAGCAAGCAATTATTCCTTGCCTTCCAAGTGCAGCCCCGCTGTAAGGGATATTTTTTTTCTGCCCAGAATTGGGCTTTAAAGTCTGACTTTAGTCAAAACCTTTTATTATACTTTTGTAGAGACTTGAAAAGGGCCTTTCCAAGTGTCAAGTTTTTATTGCTGTCTATGACCCTGCTGGGTAGATTTGGATTTCTCTTGCATTGGTTTCACAGACCATAATAAAAACCTGACTGGTGTTTAATGCTTTTCCCACTGTGTCCTAAAGTAAACTAAATTAAGTTTTGGCTGGAGTTGAGCTTATATTATTATATATTCTTGTATCAAATTGTAATGTAACTGTAATGTCTGCCCTCATGTTATAAAGCGCTGCGCAAACTGTTGGCGCTATATAAAACTTGTATGATGATAATAATAATAATAACAAGCAGTGGCAGGTGGTGCTAAAAAATTCGGGGGGGGCGGCAAACTAATGCCAGCCACGCCCCCCCCAGGGGAGACAGACCAGTAGGTGGCGGCCGCCACCGCAAGAACCCCCCGGGGCATGGGAGGCAGACGGGAAGGCAGCGTTTGCTGCAAGCACCCCCCTACCCCCTGGACTGACTTTAGAAAGCAGGTGAAAGGAAGAGCCGGGCCGTTGCTTCTCCACCCGGCTGAACAGGAAGTGTGTCCTGACAGAGACATGATTGGCCAGGGCATCCTTAGACTCCCTGGCTAATCGGGTCTCAGGACCGGCTTCCTGATTGTCCGGGGAGAGAATCAGGAAGACAATAGCGAATATTAATTCGCTATTGTCACACAACTGGGTGGACTCAGGCCACAGTGCTCTGCGCTCCGTGCACACCCTTTTTTGAAGCCAATTACAGCCTCTGGCTCTAATCACGAGCTTCTAAAAAATAAAAAAATAAGAATTAAACATGAAACCCCATTGGAATCCATGCGCCCAGAGCCCTGCGTGTAGATTAGGGGCCGGGTGCATGGATTAGGCGGGCGAAGCCCCTGCGCCCCCGTATGAACGGGCCACCACTGATAACAAGTAAAACAAATAATACAAATAAGAACCTTAAACCCATTAAATCTAGTGGAGACAATTCTTACTAGGGGAGGATAAGCAGGAAGGAAGAAATAAGGCTTTACCTTGACAAAGGAATCATTTTATTTTAAACAAAAGTAATCAGTGCAATCATTTATAGTGTATTCCTCCTGAAGGGTTTATTGCATTGGGAATTGTACATCATAGTATTATTTTGATGGAAAGTCACAGACTTTTGCTAATAACATCCTAGTTCCCCAGAATGACTCAACATTTCACAATAGCCTCTGCCCTATCCTTGTAGTAACATGCATGATTGTTCCCACTGCAACACCTCTAATTCTCCTGGAGCTGAAGCTGCTGACAGTACATGTAGCATCAGTATTGAGCTATAACTCATTCATTATGAATATTGTTAAGGCACCCATTTAAAAAGGTGTCTAGGATGAAGTTAATCAATCAAGTCTTTAACATGGGCTAGCCAACCACTTAAAAGTATTGTATCTATAGAGTGCTAGCTATGAAAGTGATAAAAGGCTGTAAGGCTAATCATAGACATTAGTTGTACATTCCCCTATATCTTCCAGCATTGATGAAGTGCACTAGATCTACCAGCAACTATATAGTGGAAGAAGAAAAATTTCGTAAAGTGGAAGTTTAATCCGCTTGCATTTTGCCATTCCGTTTTCCCCTCTCCCGCCTTTATCAGCATCCTAAATCAAATGATTCTGTTTTCATTCCTTAATTTAAACCTAATGATGTTATCACTGAGTCTCTGTGCTTCTTTATGCAATGCAGGCAAATCATGGCTGGTAGGGGGGAGGGAGTAGGTGGCAGGGTACTGTACATTAGTGGTTCTCAACCTCAATCCTCCAGTACCCCCAACAGGCTATGTTTTGGGAATTTCTCTTCGATAAAATAGCTGTCCAAAATACCAAGCCATTGACTCTGATTTAAAGCACCTGTGCAAGATAAAGGAAAACCTGCAAACATGGCCTGTTGAGGGTACTTGGGAACTGAGGTTGAGAACCACTGCTGTACATAGCCTTCTCATACCATCGCAGCACCCTGCCTAGAGTATTCCTCTCAAGAACCTTTATCCCTGATCCAAGCAATAGGTTGTCTCTTGGGAGGAGTTATGCAATTATTAAAATGCCCTGATTGGTGGATGTAAGTCTGCAGGAGTAGGCATTTCAGGACGAACTACTTTTGCATGCAGTCCGTCATAACTTATATCCACACGTGATGTTAGACCTTCATACTGTACTTGAAGAACTGAAATCTTATTAATTAAAAGGGGCGGGATAGGGAGGGTACAGTGGGGGGAGGGATAGATGATGCTGGATGTCCTACAGCCAGGAAATGAGGCGTGCCCTATCCGACTTGATACAGCTTCTAATGCACACTGTGGGAAGCTCAATGTGCACTTAAATCTGAGTAAGCACTTCCAATACAGGAGAGGAGCATGTGCTAACATGTAAGACTGAAGATATGGTTGGAGTTCAGCTTTAAAACGCTAGCTTTTGGACACCCCAACACTACACGTTTTGTAGTGTACCACAAACATTGGTGGAGAAGGGGATAATATCTATGTAGAGCGTTGTTCATATTTTTATAATAATAGTTTTGATCCATTATGGTCTAAAAGTAATGGAGTATGCGTATTTGTGTGAGTCCAATAATGGAGCTTGGCGGTGCCTAAATTTGGGGAGAATATTCGATCCACCATACTTTGTAAAACCTTTCATATTTTTCCTTGGTTGTGTTATCCATCATTCTGCTTCCATAATTTTATCTGCTTCCACTTGTATTCAGTATGTTGGGATCAAGCTTTTAGCAGCATTTAGCATATGAGGCAGTACACAAATTTTGTAGGCCTTCACGGTGAGGGGAGTATCATGGGATAAATATTGTAGATAATCTTTAGTGATATGAAATGAGGATATTTTCTCAATCCAAGAAATTACCTCAAAACTTTTGGGTAACACCACCATAAATATATTTTGTCCTTGAGATGATGCCCTGGAGGAGGGGCGAAACCTGTTGACGTACTTCCGGTTTCATAACCATTGACGCTACTTCCGCCCTCCGTGGAACGCACGCCGATCAGCGGCTGGCCCGGATCTCTGCACTGATGCCTGTTTACTCAAGCTATCTTGTAAGTGGCACCCAGATTGCGCAATTATCCATATCCAACAGGACTTCACTATCAGTTCCTTCTCTGTCCCGTTTTTTGAGCATACTCTGAACGTCCCAAAGATTACCTTTTGGAGAGGCTTCTAAGAATTTGATCCGATCTTCATAATCCAGATCATATTGATCACAGCGCCTTGGACCCCAGACTGCAAAGCTGAGGGTCCATTGATTTTGGTGAGTGGGGTCACAAGAGGGGAGCGTGGCACACGACACCTGGAATTTTTTTAGCACCTATGCACTTTATTTTGAGTTGTTCATTTGCCTTTATTGTGGACGTTTTTTGATTGTCAGCACTGTCAATCATTTTATATATATAATATTTTTTGAGCACATAATTAATTTGCACTTCTAGTAAGTGTGGGTTTGCACACGTATCCTGCAAGCGCTGTTGATATATAATCTTTTGTCTTCTGAGGTTCTAGCACCTTTGTGACAGCTGCTGCAGGTCTATTTATTTATCTGTTTAACATATTTTGAATATTTATATACCTTTAGCACGAGTATTTTAGTTCACTTAATGAGAGTGGTCTGCCTTGTGGAACAAATCTGCCACAGGATAGATTACTGACCCTGTCCCCATGTTCCAAAGAACAAAATGTCTTCTCCAGGAACAAACCAGATATAACCCCCAAGTGAGGTCAGGGGAGAGGTAGAGAAAGCAAGATTTGCATCTTATTGGTTCTGTTCCATACCCTAATGCCGCGTACACACGATCGGACATTCCGACAACAAAATCCTAGATTTATTTCCGACGGATGTTGGCTGAAACTTGTCTTGCATAAACACGGTTACACAAATGTTGTCGGAAATTTCGATTGTCAAGAGCGCGGTGACGTACAACACGTACGACGAGCCGAGAAAAATGAAGTTCAATAGCCAGTGCGGCTCTTCTACTTAATTCAAAGCATGCGTGGAATTTTGTGCGTCGGAATTGTGTACACACGATTGGAATTTCCGACAACCAGCTCACAAATTTTTGTTGTCGAAACTTCCGACAAAAAATGTCCGATGGAGCCTACACACGGTCAGAATTTCCGACAACAAGCTTCCATCGCACATTTGTTGTTGGAATGTCCGATCGTGTATATGCAGCATTTGTGTGGCAAGTGATAGTGGTGAGGTTCCTATTGAAAGGCTCCTACTTGAAAAGAAAGGTTCAGCACGTGTATTTTTATTTTTTTTTGTTTCCACAAACTATTGCACTTTTGGACATGTTGTAGGACTTTGAATTATTTAACTTCACTTTAAAGCCCACATTCAGGCTATTTTCTTTACAAAAGGGCCCCCCAGCAGTAGTAAAAATAAAAAAAGCAGCTTTCTGCATTACTTACCTCATGTTCTAATGTTCTGCACTGTCCTCTACAATAATTCTTTACTGTTACTAGCCCAGATAGCAAGCATTACTTGCCACAAATTTGAGGCAGTGTCGAATTATAAGTCTGTTAACTTGCTGCACATTTTTTCTGGCAAGTTGTAAACTTACAGAGCACTTGAAGTGTCTAGTTGACACTCTTCCAATTTGTAGCAAATTTGCATGGCAAGTCTCTAGCAAGAGCAAAGTTGAAGTGGTGATTCTACAGTAAGAGCTTTGCAAGTCTACAGCATGAAAATTCAGCCACAGTGACCCCTGTGGTGGGATGACTATTGCACAACATAACTGAACCAGAACTTGCGGCAGACTTGCAGAATGTTTGCAAAGAAAGTTGACCTGGAGTCATGCAATGCAGACTTGCCGCAATTGTGCAACAAACTTGTGAAGCCTGGCAAGTCTAAGAATGGCTTAGCAAGTCATTTTCAAACTTGCAGCACAATTGCTTGCTATCTGGGAGGTGTCCTGTCTTCCAGGTTGATTGCCAATCAATGTCATTACCTTCAGAAGAGGGCACACTGTGACTGCAGGGCACAATGGACTTGCCATGCTCTGCATCTCATTGTGCATCCTGTCATTATCATTTCTGCTCTCTGCATCATTAAGGGCTGCCCAGTGCTGGAAAGAAAATAAAGAGAAAGAACAGTGTACATGTGACCAGTCTGAAGACTTCTTAAAATGTAAGTATAACAAATTATGCATTAAAGGGGACCACTGGGCAGGGAACTCCATCAAAAACGGGGTATTCTGTGTCCTTTTGTCAGATTACACAGATATTGATCTGTACCTGTTCTTAGCTATAAATCCAGTAACCTTTTATAGTGCAGAACACTTCAAAACATTAACACTTTTCCTTTTTTGCTTCCCTTTTTCTTCCATGTTTATGTATCCCTTAATATTGCCCTTTTTATTTATATATATAGTATATTATGTTCCCTATTTCTGATTGGCTCCTAGTGCTGCCCCTTCCTCTCCCAGTCTGAGTGCTGCTCTGTAGAGAATGACAGGAGTCTATTATGAAGACAGATTTAAGTACTTTTATTAGGTGTAAATAAAGCGGAGGTCCGCCCACCGCTGCAGAAATTAAAAGTCAGCAGCTACACATACTACATGCTACATGCTACACATACTGCAGCTGCTGGCCTTTAATAGGACACTTACCTGTCCTGGAGTCCAGCGATGTCGGCACCGCAGCTGATGTTTCCATCAGCTGTCGGCTGCTGCCACCACCATTGCGGGTAAGGGAACCCGGCAGTGTAGCCTTACGGCCTCACGCCGGGAACCCTACTGCGCATGCGCGAAGCCATGCACCTCTCTCCTACTGGCCCTGCGACAGGGGAGGAGGGAGCCGAGCGGTCAGCTGAGCGGTGACGTCAATATCCGCGGCTGTGGCTCCCGGAAGTGACCCCCCCCGAAAGGTGCCAATTGTGCCACATTTGCGTGGAACTCCGCTTTAAAAATATACATTTAATAATTTTAAAGGATTACACATCTGAATTAATTGCTGTTTTACTACATATCTGTAAGGAAAATGGCTGCACTTTGGTTCACTATATACTTTAGATAAGGGGCCTGAACTTTTTTTATACAAGATAGATGAAATGCTAATGCAAGGCTTTTGTAATGTTAAGTGGAAATTTACTAAGCTAGCTATCTGCAAAAACAGGAAAGTACCGTACCTGCGGTGAGAATATTTGAATATAAGTATGGGAACAAGTTAGAACATCCCACCGCAAACCTGGGCCTAAAGCCAAAGGCACCTTATCGAAAGTATCTTAAAAGGTTATTTCTATATTATTCATTTTCTCTGAATTTAAGCTAAGAAAATATATTTTGATAAAGGATATTTTGGGTACTTTCCGTTAGGTACTTTTTTTAAGCACGCCAGAATATTATGCAAATGTCATATAACATGTAACTTGTGATATGAAACTTGTGATACTTGTACTCTTGTGATTGGATAAACTAAGGGACCGCCCCTTGGTTTGCCCCTAATGATGTATAATGAATTGTTGCCCTATATAACATGTGAAAAGATACTGTATAATACATTTGTATTCTCGATATCCAACGTGCTGTGTGGTGTCTTGTTTACCCAATCGACTGAAAAAGATCTTCTTGGTGTCTGAGTCCAGCTCGAGCAAGGAAAAGGTTTGGGGGCGCACTTGACCAGTTGACCAGTTGACCACTAGCCTTTCAATATCCATGAAGTTCAGTTTTAACATTTTAATATAATGATGGGGGTTGGGGGGCAGAGTTGCCCAGAGGAGCTTACCATTCAATTCTACAGTTCTTGTCGTTTAGGAGTCATAAATAAATAAAGGAATCCCCACCTATCAGCACCTGTAGTTTAGATCTGACAAGGGGGTTCAATTAGTGCCTCCTATTGCCTAACTGCCTACAATTTCAGCAGCCAATCATAGACAGGCACAGCAGAAACACTTTTCTCTTTTCTTCCTAAATCAATTCTCCTTCTATTTTTCTTTTTGAAGCGGAACTAAACCCATCGATTTAACAATTCCCAAAAAAACAATCACATTTCAGGCATGTCGGGAATGTTAACTGTCACATTTGCTTGTGGTCTAAACCAAACTGTCAAGCCATCAAGTGGCTGGGGTCATAACTGATCACATGTGAAGCACCATGGCAGTGGCAGATCAAACAGCGGCTAAGTGCCGCTTTAGTTTCTGCCTTGTTCACATGACCCTCTACAGTGCTGGTTGCTTCAATACAGTTATGTATAACGCTACACATACATACACAGACACACATACAGCATAATGCTTTTTATAATGGTGCCTGTATACAGTATAACACCCAAGGGTATAATTACTATCTGCCATCCTTGGCTTCTTCCATTCTTTTTTTCTTAATGAACATTCTTTATTTATTACGCATAGTTCATTACTTTTTTATTTTAGACAGCCTGAGAAAAAAAAGGTCTTTTGTCATCAGTATTATTATGTAAGTTCTATGGAAATGGTACAAAGAACAGACAAAGCTATTGTATATAGATGAACCATTGTAGTACAGTCAGGTGCCAAATAAAATACTTTTTCCTGCATTATTCGTAATTATTGCTGGCAACATTCTAAGGTTGCTCTGCTGGATTTTGCACGTATTGAAGTAGTGCAAACATTTTGGAGAAAAAAAAATCTACTGGTAGGAATACAACATTTTATGAAATATACGATAATAAAACCTTGGTTTGAGAGCGTTTTGCAAGACAAGCAACATTTTTAAAATAAACTTTGACTTGATATACATGCGATGTCTTGATATACAAGTAGCGTCATATCACAACTGAGTATAAAAGAGAAGAGAGGCGCCTCTAAGTGTAGCAATATAGTTACATTTAATGAAGGTATAACATTAAGAAACATATTGCTACACTTAGAGGCGCCTCTCTTCTCTTTTATACTCTGTAGCTCCTGCTGGATTTTTCTTCTAATCCCCCTGTGAAAGCTGCCATTTGTGGATGGACATTTTATGGTTACACAACCTATCACATTGCTATAATCTTTTTATATGGACTATAAACTGAAGGACCTATGAATAAATTATTGTGGAACGAATCATTTGATTTTCCATTATTTCTTATGGGGAAATTTGCTTTGATATACAAGTGCTTTGGATTAAAAGCATGTTTCTGGTACGAATTATGCTCGCAATCCAAGGTTTTACTGTATATATTCCTGTGAAACAAAAGGGAGCCGGGCTTGACATGGGGTTGACTGCAGAGGGTTTAAAGCCTTCTTTAAATTCATATTTATGTTTTAACATTTTTTTTTAACAATGTAATGCATTTTGGTAATATATTGGGAATCACCCATAGGGCTTTGCATTTGCAGTTTACTACTTGTGAGCTTTAGATCTGCTTTGATGATTCAGGAAAAAGACATGCAAGTTACATAGAGATTTACCAGCATCCTAGAATTCCCTGCAACCATTAGGAACCGCTGCCTTTACTCTATAGTAAGGCTGAAGTATGGCAAAAAAAAGATTTTTGTACATTTGTAAAAATAGGTTTCAAAGATTTAAAAGTTAAACGTTTATTTTTGTTCATCCCGCACTCCCCTGACAGTGCCAAATGCCCAGCACTGAGATCTGTAGTTCAGGCTGCAGTACAGATATCACAGGAGGTCGATCACTCGGCACCTTCTTTGTTCATGAAAAGCCTTGCATTCTTTTCACTGACTGTGTTCTGTGAATGCAGGAAGTCCGAGTGAGTGAGCTCTTGTGATATCTGTACCGCAGCCGAAACTACAAGTCTCATTGACAGACATTTGTGCCAACAGGCTGAATAAAAGTGATGGCTGAATAAGACCCCTTTCACACCGAGGGCGTTTTGCAGGCGCTATAGCATTAAAAATAGCACCTGCAATCCGCCCTCAAACAGCTGCTCCATTGTTTCCAGTGTGAAAGCCTGAGGGCTTTCACCCCGGAGCGGTGCGCTGGCAGGACGTCAGGAAAAGTCCTGCCAGCAGCTTCTTTGGAGCAGTGAAGGAGCGGTGTGTTTACCGCTTCTCCACCGCTGCTCCCCATTGAAATCAATGGGGCAGCGCTGCGATACCGCCGACAAAACACCGGTTTATGCCCTTTCTTGGCCGCTAGTGATGGGTAAAAGCACCCCGCTAGCGACCGGAATGCACCGCAAATCCGGCGCTAAAACGCCGCTAAAAGTAGACGCTATGGGCGGCTCGGTGTGAAAGCCATCTAAAAGTAATTCCTCTTACACTCTGCTACCCAAAACTCAGCATTTTTAGGCTTCATTCACACGGCTAGGTTCACATCTATGCTGTTGCGATTGATGCGTATTCCTGGCACATTTTTGTGCTTCAGAACATGCAATTTTGTTGCTTTTTTGCATGCAGTTTTAATGCATTTTGCATTTTTTTTCCCTCTTTAACAAACTGTAAATAGCCAGTTGTTAAGGAGCGCGTGGCCACTGCATCCTTAACAACCGATGAGTCATCCCCTATCAGCATAGAATGAAAAAAATGGCGTGGGGTCCCCTACCAATACATACCAGGCCCCCAGGGGGCACGCTGGGTCAACAACATCACAAGGGGGCAGAGGTCACCCAGTGATGTTAGCGGGTTGCCCTGTTTCTTAGTTATTTAAGAACTGTTAGATGGAAGAGCTGGCAGATGGTGGAAACCTTCAGTGGGAGTGGAAAGTTTTTTCTTTCTTCAGGTTGGCAGGTGTCGTGATTGATGATGGATTTACTTAGGGGTACATACCTTACTCATTCACATGGGGGGAGGGGGCGGATCAGGTTGTAAATGGAGACATCCAGATTCCAAAAAGCCCCCCTGCCCGCAGACCCCCACAACTACTGGCCAGGGTTGTGGGGAAAAGGCCCTTGTCCTCATCAACCAAGTATATCTCCAGACCTAAACCCTATTGAGCATCTGTGGGGCATCCTCAAATAGAAGGTGGAGGAAGGCAAGGTCTCTAACTTCCACTAGCTCTGTGATGTCATCATGGAGGAGTGGAAAATTACACCAGTGGCAACCTGTGAAGCTCTGGTGAACTCCATCCCCAAGAAGGTTAAGGCAGTCCTGGAAAATAATGGTGGCCACACAAAATATTGAAACTTTGGCTGTGTGTTGAGTTATTTTGAGGGGACAGCAAATTTACACTGTTATACAAGCTGTACACTCACTACTTTACATTGTAGCAAAGTGTCATTTCTTCAGTGTTTTCACATGAAAAGATATAATAAAATATTTACACAAATGTGAGGGGTGTACTCACTTTTGTGATATACTGTATATGCAAGTATTTTACTGGTCATTACGCAGAAACTTTTCTCCTAGAAAACACATTTATTTTTTTTCTCTGATCTAAATGCAGCCCATTTTTTTTTCAATAAGAGCTGCATATAGATACCGTGCCTTGAAAAAGTATTCATACCCTTTGAAATGTTCCACATTTTGTCATGTTACACCCAAAAACGTAAATGTATTTTTTTGGGATTTTATGTGATAGACCAACACAAATGGCACATCATTTTGAAGTAGAAGGAAAATGATAAATGGTTTTCAACATTTGTTACAAATAAATATGTAAAAAATGTGGCGTGCATTTGTATTCAGCCCCCCTGAGTCAATACTTTGTAGAACCACCTTTCACTGCAATTACAGCTGCAAGACTTTTTGGGTATATCTCTACCAGCTTTGCACATCTAGAGAGTGACATTTTTGCCCATTCTTCTTGGCAAAATAGCTCACGCTTTGTCAGATTGGATGGAGATCATCTGTGAACAGCAATTTTCAAGTCTTGCCACAGATTCTCAAATGATTTAGGTCTGGACTTTGACTGGGCCATTCTAACACATGAATATGCTTTGATCTAAACCATTCCATTGTAGCTCTGGCTATATGTTTAGGGTCGTTGTCCTGCTGGAAGGTGAATCTCCGCCCCAGTCTCAAGTCTTTTTCAGATTCTCATGCCGCGTACACACGAGTGGATTTTCCGTCAGAAAAATCTTGGATGGTTTTTCCTACGGAATTCCGCTCAAGTTTGGCTTGCATACACACTTTCACACAAAAGTTCGCTGAACTTTTGACCGTCAAGAACGTGGTGACATACAACACTACGAAGAGCCGAGAAAATGAAGTTCAATGCTTCCGAGCATGCGTCAAATTGTTTCCGAGCATGCGTAGGAATTTTGCGAGGCGGAATTGCTACAGACGATCGGAATTTCCAATCTGAACTTTTTCCGACCCAAAAATTGAGAACATGCTCCCAATCTTTTGCTGGCTGGAATTCGGCCATCAAAAGTCCGATGGAGCATACACACAGTCGCATTTTCCGACGAAAAGCTCTCATCAGTCTTTTGCTGTCCTAATTTCTGATCGTGTGTACATAACAGGTTTTCTTCTAAGATTGCCCTGTATTTGGCTCCATCCATCCTCCCATCAACTCTGACTAGCTTCTCTGTCCCTGCTGAAGAAAAGCATCCCTGCAACATGATGCTGCCACCACCATGTTTCACGGTGGGGATGGTGTCTTCAGGGTGATGTGCAGTGTTAGTTTTCTGCCACACATAGCGTTTTACTTTTATGCCAAAAAGTTACATTTTGGTCTCATCTGACCAGAGCACCATCTTTCACATGTTTGCTGTGTCCCCCACATGGCTTCTCGCAAACTGCAAATGGGACATCTTATGGCTTTCTTTCAACAATGGCTTTCTTATTGCCACTTGCCACTCTATGCCAAATAAAGGCCAGATTTGTGGAGTGCATGACTAATAGTTGTCCTGTGGACAGATTCTCCTGCCTGAGCTGTGGATCTCTGCAGCTCCTCCAGAGTTACCATGGGCCTCTTGGCTGCTTCTCTGAATAATGCTCTCATGTCAGTTTAGGTGGACGGCCATGTCTTGGTAGGTTCTAGGTAGTTGTGCCATACTCTTTCTATTTTCGTATAACAGATCGAACAGTGCTCCATGAGATGTTCAAAGCTTGAAACATTTTTTTTATAACCTAGCACTGCTTTAAACTTCTCCAGAACTCTATCCCTGACCTGCCTGGTGTATTCCTTGGTCTTCACGATGCTGTTTGTTCACTAAGGTTCTCTAACAAACCTATGAGGGCTTCAAAGAACAGCTGTATTTATACTGAGATTAAATTACATACGGGTGGACTCTATTTACTAATTAGGTGACTTCTGAAGGCAATTGGTTCCAATAGATTTTAGTTAGGGGTATCAAAGTAAAGGTGGGATGAATACAAATGCACGCCACACTTTTCACATATTTATTTGTAAAAAATGTTGAAAACCATTTATCATTTTCCTTCCACTTCACAATTATGTGCCACTTTGTGTTGCTCTGTCACATAAAATCCCAATAAAATACATTTACGTTTTTGGTTGTAACATGACATGACGTGGAAAATTTCAATGGGTATGAATACTGAATACTGAGACCTAAAATGTATTTTACTGCATGCAAATAAGTGTGCAAATACGCACTAAATACACGCAAAAAATAAATGAAAAGAAACTTTGACACGGAATACTGATTTTCAAACTTCAGTACTTTGTACAAGTACCCTAAAAGTTTTGTTTTAACAAACACTGCAGCAGCCAGAAATGGGGCACACTTCATTGGAGGTCATTTATTTTTACCATGCAAATGTACAATAATCAATTTTGCCCATACTTCAGCTTTAAAGAGGAGATGACTTTGCTTTGTGTGTCAGAAAGCTGCCATAGTCAGATAAAAAGGGAACAGTGGGCTCCATGCACACTGAAGCTCATAAACTGATGTTTTTGGGAGTTTGGGCGTTTTTTTTTAACAGCCCATAAACTCCCCTCTATGTTATCCTATGTGTCCATGCACACATGGATGTTTTTGGATGTTTATCAGCAGTGGAGTTTACGGGCTGTTTTCTGAACACCATAATAATCACGTTCAGGAGTCGTTTTTCTGACCACAAAAAACGCCAAACGCTCATAAACGCTCAAACGTGGCTCACCAGCGTTTTTTAACGTTTGTGATCCATTGAAAAAAAAAAAACGCTAAAAAAGGCTATTGCAAAAAACATTAAAAAACTTTGAAAGACTTACTGCAAAGCTACTGGCGTTTTTATAGCGTTTTTATAACGTTATTTTAACGTCCAGTGTGCATGGAGCCTGATTATTCACAGTGAATTGATGGATTGATTCATGGCTGATATTATTTGTTGTGAGTCAAAAACAATAGCAGATGAATGGTGCATTTAATTCAATGAAAGAAAATATCAAATAAAGGTTTATATTTTATACAGAGAAATGATTATACAGTACATACATAATGTATGACTTTGTTAAATAAAATATACCCATTAACTTGTACATAGTTCTGTAGAAATATGGCATTGTGGAATGGAGCCTGGTTCACACCTATGCATTTTCTAGTGCGTTTTCAGTTTTGCAGAACTACAGTCCATTTAACATGGTTTCCTATGAGTCACGTTCACATCTGTGCATTTTACTGAAAGGGCCAGGGACTTTTTTCTGGTTTTTGGTTCCATGGTCTTCAATGGTTTAAAAACGTGTATTGAAAAACGCAAAATGCACCTGGAGTATGCAAACTGCAACCTGCATAGGTGTGAACCAGCCTAAAGATAAACTTGCAGTGACTACTTACGGAATTCAGTTAAGATTACCAACCCAGTTTTAGGATCCTTACTTGATTGTTGTATGCTGGTGTCTTGAAATGAGGGTTAATGTCTCCCTAGGCAGCAAGTTCCCTGATGGCGCCAAAGAAATGCTTTAGTTCGGCAACATTAATTTGTACATGCATTTCAATTTGATATACATCAAGGCAAATGGAAACTGACACTTCCATTAGTACTTGTGTAAACTGAGCTGTTTGGATTAAAAGAAACCTGTCACTGCTTTATAGCAAGTAGATTGGCATTTAAAATTAAAGGGGTTGTAAACCCTCGTGCTTTTTCACCTTAATGCATCTTATGCATTAAAGCGGGGTTGCACCCACACCGCCAAAAAAAAAAAATATTAAAAGCCAGCAGCTACAAATACTGCAGCTGCTGACTTTTAATACATGGCCACTTACCTGTCCCAGGGTCCAGTGACGTCGGCAAGGGACGCCGAGAACCCGCTCGGTTCTCGGCAGCTGCCGCCGCCATCCTAGGTGAGGGAATCAGGAAGTGAAGCGTTGCGGCTTCACTTCCAGGTTCCCTACTGCGCATGCGCGAGTCGCGCTGCGCGTCCCAAGTGGTCCCCGCTCTCTCCTGGGAGCTGTGTGTTCCCAGCAGACAACGCGGTGGGGACGGGAAGAGGCGTAGACTCCCATGGGAGTCTATGCCGGAAGTGGGTGCAAATACCTGTCTTAGACAGGTATCTGCACCCCCCTCCCCCCTGAAAGGTGCCAAATGTGACACCGGAGGGGGGGAGGGTTCCGAAAAGCGGAAGTTCCATTTTTGTGTGGAACTCCGCTTTAAGGTGAAAAAACTTCTGACACTTTTACGCTCGTTCCCTCGGCGGAGACGCAATCTACCTCTCTGCGCGGGGTTCTCGGCTCTTGATTGGATAGATTGATAGCAGCGAAGCCATTGGCTCCCGCTGCTGTCAATCAAATCCAATGATGTGGGTGCCGGGGTTGGGGCCGAGACGGCAGTCTGTGTCTATGCACGCAAATGCTGGACTCACGCTCCCGCAAGGTAACCCCCAGGAAGAGAGCTTCTCCTAGGGGGTTTATCGATGTGAGGAGGAGCCACAAGCGCCGTTGGGGGACCCCAGAAGAGGAGGATCGGGGCCACACTGTGCAAAACAAGCTGCACAGTGGAGGTAAGTATGATATGTTTGTTATTTAAAAAAGAACAAAAAACGAGGGTTTACAATCACTTTAAGTCGTGGCACCATACATTAGGATCTCATTCAGAGCACACTGGGAGCCCCTAAAACCCAAGACTTGCTATTGTACACATAACAGTGTCAGGTAGGTAGCGGTGCTGTGTCTGGACCCTCCTGTGCTTCTGTGTTGGTCCAGCAGTGTGATGGATGGCCTCATAGACTAATGCTCGTGCAAGAACAGACTGGCTAAAGTGCCAAGTTCCTAGCTGAAGTCAGTAATTGCATAATAGTGTGCCCCAGGTTTTAGGGCTCCCAGGGCACTCTGGACAAGGTCTGAAGAGCACTGGATCATCAAAGATTCGCCGTGAGCACTTCATCCTTGTTATGTGTCTTATCTGTAAATACAGTGCCTTTAAAAAGTATTCATACCCATTGACATTTTCCACATTTTGTCATGTATACCCCTAACTAAAATCTAGTGGAGCCAATTACCTTCAGAAGTCACCTAATTAGTAAATAGAGTCTTCCTGTGTGTAATTTAATCTCAGTATAAATATAGGCTGTTCTGTGAAGCCCTCAGAGGTTTGTTAGAGAACCTTAGTGAACAAACAGCATCATGAAGGCCAAGGAACACACCAGACAGGTCAGGGATAAAGTTGTGGAGAAATTTAAAGCAGGGTTAGGTTATAAAAAAATATTCCAAGTTTTGAACATCTTACGGAGTACTGTTCAATCCACCATCCGAAAATGGAAAGAGTATGGCACAACTGCAAACCTACCAAGACATACCTAAACACACACCAAGTCCACCTAAACTGACAGGCCAGGTAAGGAGAGCATTAATCAGAGTTGCAGCCAAGAGGCCCATGGTAACTCTGGAGGAGCTGCAGAGATCCACAGCTCAGGTGGGGAAATCTGTCCACAGGACAACTATTAGTTGTGCACTCCACAAATCTGGCCTTTATGGAGGAGTAGCAAGAAGAAAGCCATTGTTGAAAGAAAAGCTTAAGAAGTTCAGTTTGCAGTTTGCGAGAAGCCATGTGGGGGACACAGTAAACATGTGGAAGAAGGTGCTCTGGTCAGGTGAGACCAAAATTGAACTTTTTGGCCTAAAAGCAAAACGCTATGTGTGGCGGAAAACTAACACTGCACATCGCCCTGAATACCCCAACCCCACCATGAAACATGGTGGTGGCAGCATCATGTTGTGGGGATGTTTTTTAGCAGGGACAGGGATGTTGGTCAGAAGTTATTGGGAAGATAGATGGAGCCAAATACAGGGCAATCTTAGAATCTGCAAAAGACTTGAGAATGGGGCGGAGGTTCACCTTCCAGCAGGACAATGACCCTAAACATACAGCCAGAGCTACAATGGAATGGTTTAGATCAAAGCATATTCATGTGTTAGAATGGCCCAGTCAAAGTCCAGACTTAACTCCAATTGAGGATCTGTGACTTGAATATTGCTGTTCACAGACTCTCTCCATCCAATCTGACAAAGCTAGAGCTATTTTGCAAAGAAGAAAGGGCAAAAACGTCACTCTCTAAAAGACTGGTTGTAACATGACAAAATGTGGAAAATTTCAAGGGGTATGAATACTTTTTCAAGACACTGTATAGATACAGTGCATATATATATATATACAGAGAGAGAGAGAGAGAGAGAGAAACAAGGGGTAGTTGGCTCTTGTTGTAGATGCCTTTATACAGTGAATCTAGTAGCCCGCTTTTATTAAGACTGCAGAAAGCAAAACAACAGTCCCAGGGATCTTCTCCAGCTTCAGCAGAATACAAAAACTGGAAAATGCCAAGCCATCTGGCTCAGAAGCTCACTCAGCTTCAACTGCAGTACCATGCTGCACCTCTTATCAGTCTCTGACTGTGCTGTCCAGGTCTCCTGGATACTTGGCTCTCTAGCCTTTAGTCGTAGCATCCTGCTGCACGGCCCTCCTCTGGCCTATGGAATGGGGTTCTCCTGACACCCTGATAGCCAACCTGACTCCTGGAACGAGACCTTGTGCCCCTGGCTGGGGCCCTCTCGCCCCTCTGTGAGTCACTCGGTCTCTTGGCTTCTGGCCGGGCACCTCTGACCCCTCAGTGAGACCTTCTGTCTTTTGGCTTCTGGCTGGGCACTTCTGACCCCTCGGTGAGAGCCTATTTCTCTTGGCTCCTGGCTGGGGCCTTTTGACCCCTGGGTGAGACCTTCCGTCTGTTAGCAGGGTATTAAAATAATGCTTTGGAAGCTTCTTGTTTCCAGAGAAAACTTTACTTTCATGGAGAAATAGCTTAACATGTCTTACAGCATATCTTTATCATGGATATCAAGGAAGAGAACACAAACGAGTGCATTGAGCATAGATAGACAATACATCCTGTTATATCATAGAATTCATACTATAACAATATAATACTGTAGGTTGCGCTGTAGCGCCACCTGCTGCATAGATAAGTATAATGCATACAGTGTTTAGTTCACAGTATTTTACATTACATGCTGTTGTTCTTCCAACACCATCTCCCACACTGGAAGTGGTCTCCAAATTGAAAGCTCTGAGCTATCCTCAGAGTATATAACGACCCTGCACACCTGTGTACTCACACAGATTGCAAGCACCTAATAAACTCCAGACATGGGATTTATGCTTGGTTCACACCTATGCGTCTTTGCATGCCGCTTTTGTGCGGTCACTGCAGCCCATTCAAATGAATGGGCTCCCATGCCTGCGTTTGCGCAAAAAAAAGGTGCATGCACCTTTTCAAAAATGTGGCAGCAGGAACATCGCATGGTCTTTTTTGACCATGCATTTTCCCTGTGGATCCCCCACACGCACTGTGATTTTACATATGTAGGGGTGCCATTCAGAATGAATAGCAGCCCCGCACGTTTTTGCAGAGCAATGCGTTAGTTGAACTGTATAAAACAGGAAAGGGGTATAAAAAGATATCCAAGGAAGTGAGAATGCCGGTCAACGAGGGGTTCTGTTGAAACCAAGCCACAGTCAAGTAGACCAACTAAAATTTCAGCCACAACTGCCAGGAAAATTGTTCGGGATGCAAAGAAAAACCGACAAATAACTTCAAGTGAAATACAGGACTCTCTGAAAACATGTGGTGTGGCTGCTTCAAGATGCACAATAAGGAGGCACTTGAAGAAAGATGGGCTGCATGGTCAAGTCGCCAGAAGAAAGCCATTACTACCCAAATGCCACAAAGTATCCACTTACAATCTTACAATAAGCCAAACAGCACAGAGACAAGCCTCAAACCTTCTGGCACAAAGTCATTTGGAGTGATGAGACCAAAATTGAGCTTTTTGGCCGCAACCATAAACACTATATTTGGAGAGGAGTCAACAAGACCTGTGATGAAAGGTACACCATTCCTACTGTGAGACACAGAGGTGGATCACTGATGTTTTGGGGATGTGTGAGCTACAAAAGGCACAGGAAATTTGGTCAAAATTGATGGCAAGATGAATGCAGTATGTTATCAAAAAATATTGGAGGAACATTTGCATTCATCAACCAGGAAGGTGCGCATGGGACGTACTTGGACATTCCAACATGACAATGATCCAAAACACAAGGCCAAGTCGACCTGTCATTGGCTACAGCAGAATAAAGTGAAGGTTCTGGAATGGCCATCTCAGTCTCCTGACCTCAATATCATTGAGCCACTCTGGGGAGATCTCAAACGTGAAGTTCATGCAAGACAGCCCAAGAATTTACAGGAACTGGAGGCTTTTTGCCAAAAGGAATGGGCAGCTTTACCATCTAAGAAGATAAAGAGCCTCATCCACAAATACCACAAAAGACTTCAAGCTGTCATTGATGTTAAAGGGGGCAATACACAGTATTAAGAACTGGGGTATGTAAACTTTTGATCAGGGTCATTTGGGTAGTTTGTGTTGTCATTATGATTTAAAAAGAGTAAAGCGGCGCTTTACCGTCGTTTTTTTGGTGCTATTAAAGGGTGCCTGCAAAGCGCTGCTAGGGCGTCGGCGGTATAGCGGCGCTTTACCGTCGTTTTTTAGTTGCTATTAAAGGGTGCCCGCAAAGCGCTGCTAGAGCGACGCTTTGCTGCCGGCGCTGCCCATTGATTTCAATGGGCAGGGGTGCTTTATATATATATATATATATATATATATATATGTATATATATATATATATATGTTATATATATATATATATATATATATATATATATATATATATATATATATATATATATATATGTATATATATATATATATATATATATATATATATATATATATATATATATATATATATAATGTTATATATATATATTAGTCTTTTTCTGACGCCCTGCCAGCGCACAGCTCCAGTGTCAAAGCCCTCGGGCTTTGACACTGGAGTGAATGGAGCCGCTGTTTCAGGGCGCTTTGCAGACGCTATTTTTAACGATATAGCGCCTGCAAAGCACCTCAGTGTGAAAGGGGGGGTCTAAAGCATTTCAAATTATGAATTTAAACATTATGACATTGTTACAAAATGCTTCCTATCTACAGTATGTATGGTTCGGTTGCCATGTAATACATAAACTAAAATGATCTTACATTGCTGAGACGTGGTATAAACCTGTAACAACACAGGAACATGGGTGGCAGATGTTGCAACTGCTGCCATCGCCCCTGGTGGCCAGCTTGGAATCTGATTTAGGAATGTTTATTTCCCCCTCATTGCATCAATAAAACCATAATTGTGAGGTCTTTATTAGCTATATTAGACTTTCATGTTCACCAGTTTTTATTTGTATGAGGCATGTATATCTGGTAGGCTAATAAAGGGCCTGTATTAAGAGGACTATGTGGGCTGTCATTGCTGACTTCTGTAAATTCTAGCTGATCTGCCGCCATACTAGCCAGGGTCTGGCGTTAATACTTTCTTTGTCACTGAACCAAAGCTAGTATAGAGGTAAGGAACTTTGACTTTTACTGCATGCTTATTCTTGGTCAGTGAAACCTTAAAGTGGGTACCACAAACCAAAAACACTGTTTAATTCATTTTTATCCCTTTCATGCCTAAGCCTATTTCTGACATTTGTTGCTTATGAGTTAAACCAAATAATTTGCTAGAAAATTACTAGAGAACCCCCAAACATACACACTGTGTACAATTTTTTTTTTTTTTATACATTGTCACTTTAAAAAAAAAATAATTATGATCACTTTTATTGCTGTCACAAGGAATGTAAACATCCCTTGTGGCAGTAATAGGTGGTGACAGGTACTCTTTATGGAGGGATCGGGGGTCTAAAAGACCCCCACATCCCTCCTTTGCACTTTAAAGTATTCAGATCGCCGAAAAAGACGGCGATCTGAATTTTTCTTTAAAATCAGCGCCATTGGCAGCCGAGTAAACCAGAAGTGACGTTGTGATGTCCCTTCCGTATTTTTACATAGGAGACTGTAACAAAGCCATTTCCGGCTTTGTTCCAGCCTCAGCCTAGCCGGCGGAAGTGCCGGATCGTGGATCGGGGGGGGGGGGGGGGTTGTCCTCTCCTGCTCCCCTAGGATAATAGCCAAGTGGCTTTCAGCCGCATTAGTTGTTATCCCTAAAGAGCCAACCACCTGCTCTAAAAAATGGTGCTGCAGGCATCACCCTGGTATAACCCCTTCAAGCCGAGGCCGCATATGTGCGTATGATCGGCACTAAGGGGTTAATATTCAAAACAAGTTCACCATCCATCCACATCTCCATGCTTTATTTTACTGAGAAATCACTTTGAAAAACACCCCCTAACATTTCCGGCAGTGGCCATCTTGAGTAAAGGCAAATGATTTACGTAGCATTTACTTCCAGGAATCCATCTGCTCTTAGCTCAGGCATGCAGGCAGAAGGCTGTGCTAAGCTGAGAAAACCGTTCCTCCCCTCCTAAAGACTCCTGGGATGTATGACATCATTTGCCTAGGCATGGAAACCAAGAAGTAACTGAAGAAATGTAAAAAAGTCTAAAGCAAGCAAATATAATGTACATTCCTATATATTTACTAATGCTAGCAGCATGAGTATTGCAGATAGGCATTGTTGATTAAGAGAGTGAAGTTCCACTTTAGAGGGTTAGTCCACCTTTATTTACTTTTCCCAAAAACCTCCCTATGCATTACCTTGTCCATAATACATTAACATTCTGTGCTCCATTTTGTAAAAAAAAAAATGCTTGGAATTTTTGATACTCATATAACTGTCCTCCCCTCTCCATCCTGCAGATGACAGGACAAACCCAGCATTGGTTGCGCAATCCCAGAAACCCATGAATGAGCACTGAGCTTTGTTCCCTACCCATGCATGCACAGTCTGCTCTCTCTTAGCTCAGCAAGAATGCAGAAGCAAGAGTGAAAAAGAGTAGATTGCGCATGCGTAGGTAGGGAACAAAGCCAAATGCTTGTTCATGAGTTTTCTGTTTTTAATTCATTTACTATGTCAAATTCCTACTCATATCTTTACGGCTCATATTTTTACAACTCTTTTTATTCCCATTATGGTCATGATGATTTCAAGGGGCTTTTGCACCCATTCATATTCTCCTTTTTATATTTGATTTGATTACATGTTTCTGTCAAAATCGGCTTTTCCTCCTAAATCAGACTCACACACGAGCACCAGAAAATCTATCCCAGGCCTCCTGCAACCCCGAGCATGCACAGCAGCTCTGAAAGTGGGCCAGCTGCTGGGATGTACATTGGGTATAGAGCAACCACGCCAGTGAAGACATCTTCATCGCAGAGTGGCCTGCATCCTTCTGTACACTTTCTTATGTATGACCTCAAGTGATTAAGTCCACAAGTGATTAAAGTACCCTTGTACTCAGGGCCACTGTTAGAAATCACGGGGTCCTGTACAGCCTACCTGACGAGGGCCCCTTCTACCCCCACCCCTGGCCCCGTATCTGACCCAATCCTGCTGACTACTGATGTTTTCTTGGGACCAAGAGCTGTTTTCATAGCTCAGTCTTTGTGCTGGGAGAGCGCTCCCAGTGCATAAACATGGCCTGACCAGCGACACACATATGTGCATATGTGTGCGGCCGTTAAAGCCCAGTTTTTTGCCACTGCACATATGGGTTACTGGGGTGTAAAGGGGTTAAAGAGGAGTGGTTGGGGGCAGTAAAAAAAGCATCTCAGCTGCACATTTGTACTACCCCCCCCAAACACAAGTGTAAAGTAGTTTCTTATGCCGCGTACACACAATCGGAAATTCGGCCAGCAAAAGACCGATGAGAGCTTTTGGTCAGAAAATGCGACCGTGTGTATGCTCCATCGGACTTTTGCTGGCGGAATTCCCGCCAGCAAAAGATCGAGAGCAGGTTCTCAATTTTTCGGTCGGAAAAAGTTCCTATCCGAAAATGCGATCGTCTGTACAAATTCCAACGCGCAAAATTCCTACGCATGCTCGGAAACAATTCGACGCATGCTCGGAAGCAACTTCATTTTCTCGGCTCGTCGTAGTGTTGTATGTCACCGCGTTCTTAACAGTCGAAAGTTCAGAGAACTTTTGTGTGACCGTGTATATGCAAGGCAAGCTTGAGCGAAAATCCGCTCGTGTGTACGCGGCATTACTGTGTTTGTCATAAGCATAGCATTATGGTAATCGCACAGCACAGCAGGTGCTGTAAAGCTCTGTCACAGTGTCCATGGCAGTTGGGTGCTGACTGTACTGTAACACACAGTACAACTATAAGTTAATAAAGTCAGAATACAACAGCCATGTGACACCATGACAGAGCCTTACAGCACCTGCTGTGTGATTACCATGATGATCATAAAATAAGCACAGTGAGGAATCTGGGAACTATAAGCAGATATCAGTATAACTCACAGCGCAGCTACTCCACCCGCCACTGCTGCCGACATTAAACTTGCTGCTCCCTGCTGTTACCTGCTTCCCATCAGTCTTGGCACCTGAGGTTGTGGAGCAGAGCATGTACATAAAATCTTTCCGCCAGGGAAGGCAGTGGGCAGCCAGCCTGAAATACATCGCGCAGCACAGAATTTTTTATCTGCGCCCCAAAATAGAAAAAAAATGTCCTCCTCTGCTCTCACCTCCTGGGCCCCTCTGTTGACCTGATGAGACCCTGAAGAATGTAATTATACACCTCCCAAGCATATAGAGAGGAAATATAAAGCTGCCCAGGCCTCCTGATGGGGCCCGGGCTTGGTACAATAGGACTGGTTGTACTGCCTTATCAGCGGCCCTACTTGTACTAACTACTAACTGAGATAATAATGAGATTTGACAAACCCAAAACTGAATGGGAAGAGTGAAGTTCTACTTAACAGTGTGTTCAAAAATCCAAAGGTCAGCCACAAAAACAGTCAGATTAAAAGCTTAAAGTACCATTGGCAGGGCACAGGCAGCTAAAAGAATGTAGCAGTGGCATTAAACTCTATTAATAAAATGTTGTAACCCCCCTCCATTAAGCCCAAGTATTCTAATACAGTCATGTTGTAGGTGTCTGATATGTCACTCTGCAATACATGGATGATTCCTGTTTTGATGGAATTAGACTCATAGAAAGTGATTATGCTAAGATGTAAGAAAATATCAAACTGGTAGATACCAAATAAACCTGTAATAACAGGTCCAGGAGCCTGATGGGGGACATTGGACCTCCTAGGAGAAACATACCTTTGGAATTTGTAGAGTTGTGTCCGGTTATGGATAAAGTTTAGCACCTTATCCCAAGAATTCGAATATTGAAAAAGGGGAAAGTTTGGGAAGAGATTATAACAGCACTTACAAATAATAATGGAAACCATACAAATATATATAAATAAAAATACAATAACGTTTTATTAGAAATATGATTAAAACCATTAACAAAACATGGCAGTTTGTTGAGTTTTGTTGAACATCTCCATTATGGTGGTCAAATATAGAGGGTTCCAGTTGAACAAAATTTGAGTAGTCTTATATTATCCCGACATGTTATATTATCCCGACATGTTTCGCCTCATGGCTTCATCAGGGATCTACCAATCAACCAAAAGTTACCAGAAGAACTACACAGAAACAAAAAATACTACATAAGAAAATACATCAAAATAAACATATCACATTACAGAGAGAGAACAAGAAATCCTTTGTCAAAAGTTCACAAAAAAACAGGAGCTTACCACCTCAGAGCCCCCAAGAGGGTCACCCACGAAGGAAGGACCACCACAGGGAGGAGGCACTGTGCGGCCACAGAGAGCACACAACGACCAGGCTGACGCGAAGAAAACATCTATATCAGAATTGGAAAATCGCACCAAAATGCAGATAGCACAGAGGTGCATAAAGGATAAACCCTAATTAATATAGGGGAGATTCCAAAATAGGATACTCACTTAAAAGCACTAGTAATCAGAGCATAAGGGGGAGGCCGCCTGTATACAGAGAACCATAGGTCCAATAGAGACACGATACAAGATACTGAAATGAAGGGGGGTGTTATTTAAGTTGGAGTCAAAATCCTAGCATTTACTATAAAGGTAACTCCGTTAAAAATCTAAATATACTTTTCATTTTAAAGGATTATGAAAAAATTTCAAAAATGTCATATGATAATTAGTTATATTGCATGTAATAAATTCAAGGAATTTAGAATAGTCAGATATCCGTCAATTAATTGGATTTTAATGGATCAGTGTGGAAGGCACATATGACTAATGTCTCACTCTGTCATAAAGAACTGATATGAGGGATATCACAAAATGAATTATGTATTGACAAAAAAGTAAAAAGAAAAAAAAAAAGGTATTGGATAATACAAAAATGGATCTCAGATTTGTAACCTGCAGATCAGGGCCCCCAGTGAGGGCAAGAGATGTCATAGTCCTGAAAAAATGTGGGACTAGTGACCACATATCGGTAACCCACAAAACATGGTGAACGAAGCAAATGAGTTCAAATTAAAAATAAAACAAACAAACATTTATAGAAATGTTTATTTATATTATTTCTAATTTGAACTAATTACCTTTGTTCACCATGTTTTGTGGGTTACCAATATGTGGTAACTGGTCCCACATTTTTTCAGGACTATGACATCTCTTGCCCTCAATGGGGGCCCTGAACTGCGGCATCCCCTGGGGTGAAAGGCGCATTTGCGACCATACGGACGCCCAGGGTGCTGAGGGGGTCCAGTCCTCCACTCAGCGCCTGTTCTGCACTGCTGTGCTGCTCCTGTCTCCCTCCCCTCAAGATGTTTTCATCACGTGGTGTCCATCTGATGTCAAGCACCACCAGTCTCTTTCCTTGTGGTGTTGCTCCTTTCCTTCTCCTAAACCAGTGGGCCACCTGCACTAACTTGTGGGATGAGTGGCAATCCGGTGCGGTGATTGGTTGGATCCACCTTTCCTGTCCTTGTCGATGACCGTGCCCCCTCCCCCTGTGTTCGCTGCTTGGCCCTCTGGTTATTGTGTATGCATTAAGATAAAAAGCCTTCTGTGTACAGCAGCCCCCCTAATACTTACCTGAGCCCCATCTCTATCCAGCGATGTCCACGAGTCCCTAGGCCATCCAGGACTCTTCCTCCTGATTGGCTGAGACACAGCAGCGGCGCCACTGGCTCCCACTGCTGTCAATCAAAGTCAGTTAGCCAATCAGGAGAGAGTGGGGGCAGAACCACAGCTCTGTGTCTGAATGGACACATGGAGCTGCAGCAGGGCTCAGGTGCCCCCATAGCAAGCTCCTTGCTGTGGGGGCACTCAACAGGAGGGAGGGGCCAGGAGCACCAGAGTGGGACCAGAGAAGAGGAGGATTCAGGCTGCCGTGTGCAAATCCACTGCACAGAGAAGGTAAGTATAACATGTTTGTTATTTGAAAAAAAGCAAAAAAAACTTTACAATCATTTTAACTCCAGCCAAGGTTTATTGGAATGACAGCACACTGTTCACTCCCACCCCAACCTACTTCACCCACAGCAGGGCTTAATCATACGAATACATGATTAAGCCCTGCTGTGGGTGAAACATGTTGGGGGCATGACTTTGAATGAAAGTGAGCAGTGGGCTCTCATTGCAATAAACCTTGGCTGGTGTTGAACATCTTCAGTGCGCGGCCCATTATTTGTATGGATACATTTCATAAAAGTCAGAGCATTGTCCAGCAAGCTGGAAATGTATGCACATTGTGAGGCTGAGAGTGTATTATCACATTAACTAAGAAATGTAATGCTATTATTTTGCAGCAGGCACACTAAAGTGCCTGGTTCTTCCCAGACCCTACCTCCTGCCTCTTCAATGCACTGCTTGAGCCCCTAAAAAGCCAGAGTTTTCAGGTATCACTGTATCTTCCTAATGCAGGCATAAATGCCTGAATACCTTGTTGCTAAGTCCAGTCACTTTGGCATGGGAAGCAAGAGGTGAGCTGTCTAGGCCTAAGCAAATACTGACTTTTGGAATGTTGATATTTCTATAGAAGTGCTAAAGGGTTCCAGCAGCAAACTGGGAAGCCTTTTTGCTCTCTGCAGGTAGAAACAGACACATTTGGACTCCTGCTATAAGATTTCAGTGTTACTTAATGAGTAGTCACTACAGAGTTCGTTTTACGTTTAGGACACTGCGGATGCAAAAACCTTCTTAAAGAAGCAAGGGACAGATTATTTTTATGCATTGAATCGATTTTTGTATTTATAAATCAAACAGCAGGCAGTAACATTGTTATATTGGGACCAAGTGGCAGATTTATCTAGAAATGAAATGGGTAAACCAAGTATATTTTTGCAAGAGCACTGGCAAACACAATAAACTAGTGACATTCTAAAATAAGAAAAATGATAGAACTGCCCAACAGCTTGTCGCTGGGCACTAGGGTGATCTATATAAAAGAGACAAAAGCCATAAAGCATGTGCTCTTTACAGAGCAAAATATACAACAGCATGCATAATATCAAACAAGAATAGGATTCTGTGACTTTCATTGCAGAGGAATTATTACCAGTTACTACCTACTTCAGGAGTTATATTCTGTAGCTGAGGTATACCGTTAAAGCAATTTTAAACCTGCCAAAGTCAGAGCACCCATAAGTTTATAATGATCAATGATGCTAAAAATAAAGTGCCTTTGGACAAATAAATATGTGCAGTGGTGTTACTAATTATCATATTGAACGATTGTTGGTTGTAATGCAAAATTTGAATTAGAGCTGCACGATTCTGGCCAAAATGAGAATAACGTTTTTTTTTGCTTAGAATAAAAAGATCACGATTCTCTCACGATTCTCGCGACGTAAAATCTTTCACATTATAAAAAAAAAAATGGGCTAACTTTACTGGTTAGTTTTTTTTTTTTAATTTATTAAAGTAATTTTTTCCAAAAAGATTGCATTTGAAAGACCGCTGCGCAAATACAGTGTGACATAACATTTTGCAACAACCACCATTTTAATCTCTAGGGTGTCTACAAAATATATATATATATATATATATATATATATAAAAAATGTTTGAGGGTTCTAAGTAATTTTTTAGCAAAAAAAAAAGATTTTAACTTGAAAGCAACAAATGTTAGAAAAAGGTGTGTTTAAGTGGTTAAACTTTCCTCACTTACACACAAGTCTATTTCCTTGACAAATTGTTACAATGTTTCTAGTTAAAGTGGAAGTAAACCCGAATTTTTTTTTTTTTTAATATATCATACTGTAGAGTATAAGATTTCCTATAATTTAAAGTGGTGTTTCACCAAAAAAAAAAAAATTAGATGTCAGCAGCTGCAAATACTGCAGCTGCTGACTTTTAAAATAAGGACACTTACCTGTCCCGGGGTCCAGCGATGTCGGCACCCGAGACCGAGCCGTCCCTCGATCCTCGGGTGCTGCCGCCGCCATTCACACTGAGGGAATCAGGAAGCGAAGCGTTGCCGCTTCACTGCCCGGTTCCCTACTGCGCATGCGCGAGTCGCGCTGCGCGTCTTCACTGGTCCCCGTTGTGTTGTGGGAACTGTGTATTTCCCACAACACAACGGGGGTGGGCGGGGAGTCTGCGGCTAGCTGCGGCTAGCTGTACCCGGAAGTGGGTGCAGATACCTGTATTATACAGGTATCTGCACCCCCCTCCCCCCTGAAAGGTGCCAATTGTGACACCGGAGGGGGGGAGGAATCCGATGAGCGGAAGTTCCACTTTAGGGTGGAACTCCGCTTTAAGCCCAGTCTTGCCACACAGAGTTAATCCATCTCTGAGCAATCCTCTTTTATTGTTCAGTGAGATAAATCTTGACAAACTGAGAAAAACTTTGTCAAATACTCCCCCTTGCTGTGAGTGACAGCCTAAGACACAGGCATTATTTTTTAATTCCCTCCCCCACTCCTTTCTTCAGCAGCTCTGCAAGGATTGGCTGTTCCACACCTCACTATGATTTGGCATGCTGAAGTCATGTGGTTACTTTCCTGTCTTTTCACTGGATGTTAGAGATCATAGCAGAAGTTCAGCAGAAGTTCAGTGTTAGAAATAAACAGGAGAAAATGCATTATATAAGGTGGTGGATGGAATGTCCTAATAGATACAACACCTCATCCCTAGACTAGTATCAAGGGGAGCTAAGGAAAGTGGTATTATTTCGGTGCCAGAGACAGGTTAGAACACACTGATTATAAAAATATATTTTTATTGATATACAAATCTAAAAAGTATACATAATTGATACATATACATAGTAGTCAACTAAATCAAACAAAATGAGCTTAGACAATATAGATATTAACCGACACCAGGGATGTTGAAAGGTGATCGATAGTTTGTTGATTCCTACTAGTTTCGCCAAAACATTGGCTTCATCAGGGGAATAAGCAAATAATACAAAAAAGTAAAAACACTAAAGAGAGGGAAAAAGAAAATACATTAGTTATAAGACCCAAATTTCCTAAAATAATTCAAGCGAGCAGTCATGTTACAGAGAAATCACAGTTTTGTTTGACCAAAACCCCCCGCCCCCCCAAAAACTCCCCAGCTCCCACAAAATAGACATACCGTGCCAAACTACCAGGACATAGGGCGAGCACCGCCAAGCTGCGGGGAATGGTAGTCGATCCCAACCCTGTAATTGGCTACAGAGGGCTCAAAAAGGATGCCTGTAGAAACTGAAGATTGACACATTGATTATAGTGCTTGGCTAAGGATAATCATTTATTAATCAAGTGGGCTAATAAGCCTCAATTACATACAATAGTTAGACATATGAAGAGCCCTAGAAAATGCGCGGAGTCGGATAAGATAGGTGCTTGAGTGTGTTTGGACAAGAAATAATGTATTATAGCCAAAGGAACTGAAACAGAAATTTAATGCAGAAAGGTAGCATTAATGAGGGGCTAATGGAGCTATAAATGAAAAGCATCTTTTATATAACATTCACAAAAAAAGTGTAAAAATAAAGGCGCTTACCATAACAAAGCAAAACGCCAATAATCGCAATGAGATGCGCAGTGCTCTTGGGTCCCGCCGTCTAAGGAGCTGAACACAGGAACCCCCAAAAAAAGGGGGGAAAAGCCTCCCAGTGAATCCAATAGGCTAGGTTGTCTAAATACAAATTCAGTATATATATAGTCAGTATGAAAGCCACCAAACAGTAAATGCATATTGACAAGGGGAGTGTAGAGGTGGGCGGGGAGTCTACTGATATCACGACTCCACCCACCGAGCGCCAGACAACAGACCCACCCACAGAATCTGCAGTTTTTCGGCTCTCATAACAGACAGAGGGGAGACATTTGACAGGTAAAGATACATGGAGGAGGCATGTACCCTGTTTCCCCGAAAATAAGAACTAGCGTGATTGTCGGTGATGGCTGCAATATAAGCCCTACCCCCCCAAATAAGCCCTAGTTAAAGTCCTTGTAGGTCTTATTTTCAGGGTAGGGCTTATTTGGGGGGTAGGGCTTATATTGCAGCCATCACTGACAATCACGCTAGGTCTTATTTTCGGGGAAACAGGGTATATCCTTATAGATAACCCCTGTGGCAGTAGTTTAGAAAGGATGACATTGGGTTTACATCCACTTTAAGTTCAACTGATAAAGAATGAAAAAGAATTCTTGGCAGACTGCCCGTTTTTTTCCTTCCTTTTTTTGAGGGCTGTGGCTTCAGAAGAGCAGAGAGAATTATTTGCATAGCAAGAATCATATAACACTTTAGTCAAGATCGCAACGGAGAAAAAATTGCGATAACGATTCTTGAAAATTAATCATGCAGCTCTAGTCAGAGGCCAATTATAGTTATATAGTTGGTAAGTTTGAAAAAAGAAACCAGTCTATCCAGTTCAACCTGTGGTGTGTGTGCGTGTGTTCATGTCAATAGTAAATTGTATACCCCTGTATGTTGTGGTCATTAAGGTGCTCATCTAATAATTTTTTTAAACTATCGACGCTCTCTGCTGATACCACTGCTTGTGGAAGAGGATTACAAATCCTTACCGCTCTGACAGTAAAGAACCCTCTACACAGTTTAGGGTTAAACCGCTTCTCTTCCAACTTCATTGAAAGGCCTTGTGTCTTTTTCAATTCCCTTTCAGTGAAAAGTTTTTTTTCCCTATGCTAGGGTCACCAGTACGGTATTTGTATATTGCTAACATATCCCCTCTCAAGTGTCTCTTCTCCAGAGAAAATAAGTGCAATGCTTGTAGTCTTTCCCCATAGCTGAGATCCTCTACTCCCTTTATTAGCTTTGTTGCCCTTCTCTGAACTCTCTCCAGTTCCAGCACATCCTTCCTGAGGACTGGTGCCTAGAACTGGATGGCATACTCCAGGTGCGGCCGGACCAGAGTCTTGTAGAGTGGGAGAATTATCAGTTTATCTCTGGAGTGAATCCCCTTTTTAATACATACCAATATTCTGTTTGCTTTGCTTGCAGCAGCTTGGCATTGCATGCCATTCCTTCTACTAGGACCCCCAGGTCCTTTTCTATCCTGGATTCCCCCAGAGGTTCTCCCCCCAGCGAGTAACTTGCGTTCATATTTTTAGCACCCAAATGCGTTACTTTAGATTTTTCAACATTAAACCTCATGTAGTTGCCCACCCCATTATTTTATTTAGGTCTTCTTGCAAGGTTTACACATTCCCGACAGAAGTTATTGCCCTGCTTACCTTTGTATCATCCGCAAATATTGAGATTGAGCTGTTTATCTCAGTCTCTATATGGTTTATGAATAAATTAAACAGAATTGGTCTCAGGACAGATCCTTGGAGGACCTCACTTACCACACTGGACCATTCTGAGTACGCGCTATTTATCACCACCCTTTAGACGTGACCCTGTAACCAGTTTTCAATCCAGGTACTCACCCTATGGTCAATGCCGACAGACCTCAGTTTGTAAAGTAAACGTTTGTGTGCAACTGTATCAAATGCCTTTGCAAAATCCAGATACACCACGTCTACGGGCCTTCCTTTATCTAGATGGTGGCTCACTTCTTCATAGAATGTTAATAGATTGGTCTGGCAAGAACAATTCTTCATGAATCTGTGCTGATTACTACTAATGATACTGTTTTCATTACTAAAATCTTGGATATAGAATATATAGAATCATGTCTGTCTTGGAGTGGGTCACTTTCACCTGTCTGGAATGAATCATACATTTAAATCTGAGTGGCTCTTGGGACTTTACCTTTGAGCACATTATATTGTTTTATGGGACTTTACACACTTTTTTCTATATTAGCACGGATTTACATTTATGCTATACATATGAACTTCTTTGCATAGGAGTTCTTGTTTAATATACTGTATTGGTATTACCTATAGAATATGTTTGCACTGAATTGCACTATTGCACTTTGATGAATTGATATTTCATTTATTATTTACTTTGTTTTTAGGATAAGCGCATCAATTTTCTATTTACCAATTGAAGATTTAATCACTATTTTGATTTGAATACATTTTGGGATTTTTATACTTCTTCTTTGGACTTTTACACATTATCTTGCATGATTGCACGGAATTCCTGTTTTTGATTATCTTTGAATGCTATAGAATTTTGCGTAATTTATTTTCTTTTTCATGTCACATTGTGGTGTAGGACACTTTGCCCCTGTTCACATTGGAGTGACTTGTCTTGCGATTTGACAGGTCAAATCGCATGACAAGTCGCAGCCTATTGCCAGCAATCGCTCTATTCAAATAGGTGCGACGCTGACTTTGTGGTGCCGCACCGATTTAAGAAGGTAGTTCCTGCACTACTTTTGCCGATTTCGGGTGCGACTTAAATGGCAATCTGTGCATGAAGCCGTACAGATGTCTTCCAAGTCGCGCCCGCAGTCACACTGACATGCTTTGATTTCAGATAAAGTCGCACGATTTCAAAGCAACAGTCAATGTGAACGGGGGCTTTACGCATATGATATTTATACAATAACTCTTATGCCGCGTACACACAGGCGGACTGCTCCAACAGACTTTCCGGCGGACTTTCGACGGACTTTTGACGGACTTCTGACGGACTTTTTAACTTGCCTACACACGATCACACCAAAGTCTGACCGAATCGTACGTGATGACGTACACCGAACTAAAATAAGGAAGTTGATAGCCAGTAGCCAATAGCTGCCCTAGCGTTGGTTTCTGTCCGTTGGACTAGCATACAGACGAGCGGATTTCTGGGTCCGGCGGAGTTACGATGTAAAGATTTGAAGCATGTTCCAAATCTAAAGTCCGTCAGATTTTCGACTGGAAAAGTCCACTGAAGGTCCAATGAAGCCCACACACGATCGGATTGTCCGCCGGACTCGGTCAAAAAAGTCCGCTCGTGTGTACGCTGCATTATTCTGATGACAGCACAACAAAACACTTTTTCTTTCTATTTTTTTCATAGGACATGAGTTATGCCGTGTACACAAAAGCGGACTTTCGACGGACTGAACTCCGAAGGGCTTTTTGACAGACTTTCGACGGAGTTCCGACGCAACGGACTTGCCTACACACGATGACACCAAAGTCTGACTGATTCAAGCGTGATGACATACGACCGGACTAGAATAGGGAAGTTCATAGCCAGTAGCCAATAGCTGCCCTTGCGTCGTTGTTTGTCCGTCAGACTAGCATACCGACGAACTGATTTTTCGACCGGACTCGAGCCCATCGGAAAGATTTGAAACATGTTCTATTTCTAAAGTCCGTCTGATTTTTCGACAGCAAAGGTCTGATGAAGCCCACACATTATCGAATTGTCCGGCGGATTTGTTCCGTCGGACCTTTGCTGTCGAAATGTCCGGTCGTGTGTACACGGCATTAGTGTTGACTTACTGAGTATATAGGATCATTTTCTCCAGCTGCAGTCATTTGCAACAAGCTGACAGTTTCCATTATCTCCATGCTCTTTAAAAGCAGGCTACACATCCAAACTCTGTGTGGAATAAACAAAAGGGATGAAGACACAGCACTGCTTAGGAGAATGATATTCTGTCTGGCAGCTTAGGGAGTGGAGGCTGTGCGGGCTCTGTGGGCACTGCCTGTCACGCTCCCTGTACTCCTGAGCTGTCACCCAGGGTGAGCAGACCTAGCTAACTAACTCCGCAGCTCAGCAACCCTTGCTCAGATAGACATGGGGACACGTGCTATGTACCCAGGAATCCCATCCAGGATTAAAAAAGCTTTCTTTTATTCTAGTGGTAGTTCTACTTTAAGTACTGTCACAATGCACATACAGTTGAGCTCATAAGTTTACATACCCTGGCAGAATTTATGATTTCTTGGCCATTTTTCAGAGAATATGAATGATAACACAAAAACTTTTCTTTCACTCATGGTTAGTGTTTGGCTGAAGCCATTTATTATCAATCAACTGTGTTTACTCTTTTTAAATCATAATAACAACAGAAACTACCCAAATGACCCTGATCAAAAGTTTACATACCCCAGTTCTTAAAGAGGAAGTAAACCCCGATGGGTTTTACTTCCTCTTTTGCTCCCCGTAAGGCCTGCAAATTAAAAGCATAATGGGCTAGTATGCATCGCATACTAGTTCATTATATGACACTTACTTGCAAACAAAGTCCGCGCTGTCCCCTGTGGAGGCTGCATCTATCTTTTCCCCTCTTCCTTCTGGGGCCACGGACACCAGCTCTGTGACTGACCGGAGCTGCGTGATGTCACTCCCGCGCATGCGCGCGGGAGCCGTCAGTCACGGCACACGATGGGGGAAGAAACGGCACGGTGGTCCGTTTCTTAGCAGCTCATGAAATCGGCGCACTACAAGTGAAATATCTCCTAAACGGAGCACGTTTAGGAGATATTTCCACTACCTATAGGTAAGCCTTATTCCAGGCTTATCTATAGGTAAAAGTCACACAAAAAAGGTTTACAACCACTTTAATACCGTGTATTGCCCCCTTTAACATCAATGACAGCTTGAAGTCTTTTGTGGTATTTGTGGATGAGGCTCTTTATCTTCTCAGATGGTAAAGCTGTCCATTCCTCTTGGCAAAAAGCCTCCAGTTCCTGTAAATTCTTGGGCTGTCTTGCATGAACGGCACGTTTGAGATCTCCCCAGAGTGGCTCAATGATATTGAGGTCAGGAGACTGAGATGGCCACCCCAGAACCTTCACTTTATTCTGCTGTTGCTGATGACAGGTCGACGTGTTTTGGATCATTGTCATGTTGGAATGTCCAAGTACGTCCCGTGCGCAGCTTCCTGGCTGATGAATGCAAATGTTCCTTCAGTATTTTTTGATAACATAGTGCCATCTTGCCATCAATGTTGACCAAATTTCCTGTGCCTTTGTAGCTCACACATCCCCAAAGCATCAGCGATACACCTCCGTGCTTCACAGTAGGAATGGTGTACCTTTCATCACAGGCCTTGTTGACTCCTCTCCAAATGAAGCTTTTATGGCTGTGGCCAAAAAGCTCAATTTTGATCTCATCACTCCAAATGACTTTGTGCCAGAAGGTTTGAGGTTTGAGGCTTTTCTCTGTGCTGATTGGCTTATTGTAAGCAGGATACTTTGTGGCATTTGCTTAGTAATGTCTTTCTTCTGGCGACTCGACCATGCAGCCCACCTTTCTTCAATTGCCTCCTTATTGTGCATCTTGAAAAGCCACACCACATGTTTTGCAGAGAGTCCTGTATTTCCCATGACTCAGAATCCAGAAACGTCAGTGCAGCACTGGATGAAAGATGCAAGGGTCTGTCAGGAGTACAGAAACTCATTGACCTTTTATACACATACACTAATTTCAAGCAAACAGATCACAGGTGAGGATGGTTACCTTTAATAGCCATTCAAACCCATTTGTGTCAACTTGTGTGCATGTAATTAGGCCAAAATCACCAGGGTATGTAAACTTTTGATCAGGGTAATTTGGGTAGTTTCTGTTTTTATTGTGATTTTAAAAAGAGTAAACACAGTTGATTGATAATAAATGGCTTCAGCCAAACATTAACCATGAGTGAAAAATATTTTTGTGTTATCATTCATATTCTCTGAAAAATGGCCAAGAAACCAGAAATTCTGCCAGGGTATGTAAATTTATGAGCACAACTGTGCTCAATCTTATCATACATTGCACATTCAAAACTAACTTTTGCATAATCCGCAATGAACCTAATGAATCTTTCTCATCTTTCCTTATCTTCCCAGATTTAATTGCATATTGATTTATCAGATTCCTGTGTGTAACTATTCTGATGTACTCTATGAATGCCTCTAAATAGCAAGTAAAGGGATAGGAAACCTTCAAACTGTTTTTGTAACATTTTGTACCCCTGCCTGAACAGGACTATCCCTTCCTCCTCTCTTAAAGCCGCATGCGTACCATGATCAGCTGCCAGGGCCTGTAGCAAAACATAAATAAAACAAAATATTTTAGGTGACCTGGGCTGCATATTAGCTACCCAACCAGGTAAAATAGATGAACTACTTGCCCTCCGGAAAGGTTTTACCTCCTTCATGATCAGGCCATCTTTTGCTATTTGGCACTGCGCAACTCTGACAAATACGCGGTCATGCAACACTGTATGCAAATTAAATTTATATAGTTTTTTTTTCACACAAATAGAGCTTTTTTGTGATGATTTTTGATCACCACTTGTTTTTTTATTTTTTATTATATAAACAAAAAAAAGGTGGTATGTGGGAAGTGCAGAGAAATCCCATTGACTTCCTGAAGCATCAGCTGGGTGTAAAACAAATGCAGACTTTTTCAGATTTTCCATAGATCACCTCTTTTCTGCACAGTGAACATCGAACATTGCTATTTATGTGGTTGTTCATATAAATGTGAGGAAATAAAAGATGATCTCTAAGCAAATAAAAGTTTGAGCCCCTCCAAAAACGTTTGCTTGGATATGGGCTACATAGGATTGTTCAATTGCGCATGTTTTAAAAGTACTGATAACATCTGGACTTGTTGTCACCTGTGTAGTATATTCAGGAGATGTACACATATCTGTTTCATATTTGTGTTTAGATACTGTAGATTAATGGAGCTATATCAAACCCAAAGTAACAAAACCATTAGTCAAAAAATGTACCTAAACTGGATGAATATTACAAGATGTCTGCCAATCAGGGCATTGCCGCCGCGACTGGACTGGTTGGCAGACATCTTGTAATATTCAGTGATTGAGACACTAAGACACTTCACTTGTTCTGCATAGTCCAGTGTCTGACAGATCGCCCCGTGCAACGTGGCTGAGGTTTTTGCAGATCCACGACTGTGATGTTCCTTCTGTTCCTCTGGAGCTGCAGCAATTGGTCACTTTCAATGTACTGTTACAGATGATGGATATTAATATTCCCTGAGGAAACAGACCAACTCTGTGAAATGTGCTGGAATCAATATCCAGAATCTTCAGCTCTATGCGTGTTATCAACTGTGTTTTCTCTTATATGCACATTGTGACATTTTTAATGTTGTGTGGTCATTTTGGCCTGATACTTGTTTTTTACTCATTTGGAATAAAGCTTTACTTGATTTTAGTATATGATTTTCACTTTGTGACCTCTTATGCCGCGTACACACGGTCGGACTTTTCGTCTACAAAAGTCAGACGGACGCCGACGGACTAAAGCTGGCTGACAATCCGATCGTGTGTGGGCTTCCCCGGACTTTTAGCGGACTTTCAGCGGACTTTTCCAGCCGCAAATCTGACGGACTTTAGATTTGAAACATGCTTCAAATCTTTACGTCGTAACTACGCCGGACCCAGAAATCCGCTCGTCTGTGTGCTATTCCGACGGGCAAAAACCCACGCTAGGGCAGCTATCGGCTATCAACTTCCTTATTTTAGTCCGGTGTACGTCATCACGTACGAATCCGTCGGACTTTTGTGTGATCGTATGTAGGCAAGTCCGTTCGTAAGAAAGTCTGCCACAAGTCCGCCAAAAGTCCGACAAAAGTCCATCGAAAGTCTGTCGGACAGGCTGTCGGACTTTTGTAGACGAAAAGTCCGACCGTGTGTACACGGCATTAGACCTTTTTTTCCTTTTTGAGAAAGCCAAAGGATGCCTTTAAAGCAGACCTAGACTCAGGAAACCATATATTTTAAACAATGTGAGACAAGTCAGCTGTAAATGATATTACACTAATGCCGCGTACACACGGTCGTACTTTTCGTCTACAAAAGTCAGACAGCCTGTCCGACAGACTTCCGGCAGACTTTTGGTGGACTTGCGGCGGACTTGCGGCCTACTTTCTAACGAACGGACTTGCCTACACACGACCACACAAAAGTCGGTCGGATTCGTACGTGATGACGTACACCGGACTAAAATAAGGAAGTTCATAGCCAGTAGCCAATAGGTGCCCTAGCGTGGCTTTTTGTCCGTCGGACTAGCACACAGACGAGCGGATTTCGGGGTCCGTCGTAGTTACGAAGTAAAGTTTTAAAGCATGTTTCAAATCTAAAGTACGTCGGATTTGAGGCTAAAAAAGTACGTTGAAAGTCCGGAGAAGCCCACACACGATCGGATTACCAGCCAGCTTTAGTCCGTCAGCGTCCGTTGGACTTTTGTAGACGAAAAGTACGACCGTGTGTACGCGGCATTAGCCCCAGTTCACACTGCCGCAACTTTGAAGTCCTATACATGTTAGTGGGAAGCTTTATGTCCCCTAATTTTCCCTTTATTTGCCTTGTAAGTTATTTTTTGGATGTGGATGTAAGTTGTCATCTCCTAGCTGATATTATCCTATTTTTAACTTTATTCACACAAAATTAAAAGCAATTTTGTATGAATAAAGTTATCAATTTTTATATTATTATACTCGTTTGATGCATTTAGGTTTTTACAAAAACTCAACAAGAAGGGCATCAGTGCACACAAAGACTTGAGTACATCCAGTAACAATAAGTAAGCATATTATATATAGTATGAACATACCCAGTGGTGTGATCTCAGCATTAGGTATTGTGCATATAGTGGTGGTGGAAAATTGGTGACTAAATTTTCTAGGTCCCGGGCTAAATAATTTTAGCTTTCCACTGACTGTTGAAAAGTGGCACAGGAGAAAGGTGTGCATGCCTAAAATGGGGTGGCACACCCTAAGACAAATAAACACAAGTCAAAACTTGGTTGTGAACCAGCTACGTGTAGTAGAATGGGCTAGTATAAAAGGACAGTGATAGAGTAAGCAGAGAGGCAAAAGAAAAAAAAGGGAGGGGGAGATGAGTGATTAAAAATGAGGGGATGGGGTGATGACTAGTCATCAAATAGAAAGTTGGACCCCCAGAAGTTCTAGTCTTCAAGTAATGTTCCTTGATTTATAAAGGATTTCAGTGACTTTAAGCTGGATACACAAGGGCCGAAAATTAGCTGAAAACAGATGGTTCGGCAGGAACCGGACGGTTTTTATCATGTATGTACAGCTCCTCGTCCAACAGAAGCTGGGGGAGATCACTGCACTAACATTGGATGTGTTAGTACAGCGATCTGTACGTTTTGTTTTTTTCGTTCAGCTTGCTGGAGAAGAAACAAATTGTGTATACCCAGCTTGAGAGAATGCAAAGTCAACCCAGTAGAACCAAGTTTTCCAGAATCTCTCCTCCTGCTGTATAAGTGAAGAAGTGAGGCCTTCCATAGTTTTGATCCTTGTGAATGATAACTTAACTAAAGGTGGGTCAGCCTGTTTTTAGTATATGGGGATACATGCTTTGGCATGAGATAAATCAAGAAAGATTTCTTGTTTTTTTAAACCTGAGTTGGACCTTCCGGTGTTATCTCCCAAGTGTATATTAGTACGTTTAAAAATAATTATTTGGACTGGGTCCCAGAAACCTCAAAGGCATGAACAGCTCCAGAAAATATGGATCATTGTCCCTTTATGGTCACCACATCTCCATCAGAGGGGGCAGCACTGCGGAAATATTTTGTAGTTTCAAAGGCACATGATACCATCTGGTGAGAATCCTATATCCTGTTTCCTGGAATTTTCCCACTCTGGCTGTTTATTATTAGATTATATTCAAGTGTGTTACCCCAACATTTTATATTCCTAATATGTGTCTGTGTTACGATGTATTTGTATGATTGGTTGCTAGAGATTTCTGTACATGAATACGGCTCACTGATTGGTTGCTAGAGGTCACTGGACATCCATGCCACTCACTAATTGGTTGCTAGAGCTTACTGCACATTATTACTGCTCACTGATTGGTTGCTAAAGGCTGCACCGCCTGTACACCATGGACTGGGGAGGTGAGGGGACCCATCAATAGACAGAAAACTCCTAGGGATCCTAGGGCTCCTGGGATCAGTGGCAATGCTGGGGGCTTGATGGGATCAGTGGCAGTGGTGGGGAGATGGGTTTAGTTAGGAGGCAGTACACTGTGGCAGATTCTGAATCAGGTAGAGCAAAGCCGGAAATCTTTGGCAAGTATATAGTGGGGGATTCTACACTGACCACCAATGTAATGAGGAGTTTACAATGACCACCAATATGAGGGGATTTACACTGACCACCAATGTGAGGGGGAATTTGCACTGACCACCATGTTACACCACCTACCAATATAAAGAGGGATTTCTACACTGACACCAATGTAATAGGAGCATTTACACCAACCACCAGTGTAAGGGGGAATATACAATGACCTCCATGTAAGGGGGAATTTACACTGACAACCATTGTCAGGGAGATTTGTACTGACCACCAATGTAAGGTGGCACTTTTACAATGACCACCAATGTTAGGGGGGGTTTACACTGACCACCAATGGAAAGGGGGATTTCCACTGACCACCAGTGTAAGGGCAATTCTGCACTTACCACCAATATAAAGGGAAATGTACACTGATCACCAATGTAATGAAGAATTTATACTGACAACCAATATAATGGGGGATTTTACATCAATAACCAATAAAGGGGGATTTCTGCACTGGCAACCAATGTAAGGGGGGATTTACACTGACCACCAGTGTAAGGGCAATTCTGCACTTACCACCAATATAAAGGGAAATGTACACTGATCACCAATGTAATGAAGAATTTATACTGACAACCAATATAATGGGGGATTTTACATCAATAACCAATAAAGGGGGATTTCTGCACTGGCAACCAATGTAAGGGGGGATTTACACTGACCACCAGTGTAAGGGCAATTCTGCACTTACCACCAATATAAAGGGAAATGTACACTGATCACCAATGTAATGAAGAATTTATACCGACAAAGAATATAATGGGGGATTTTACATCAATAACCAATAAAGGGGGATTTCTGCACTGGCAACCAATGTAAGGGGGGATTTACACTCGCACTTTTTGCGATTCGGCACTGCGTCGCTTTAACTGACAATTGCGCGGTCGTGCGACATGGCTCCCAAACAAAATTGACGTCCTTTTTTCCCCACAAATAGAGCTTTCTTTTGGTGGTATTTGATCGCCTCTGTGGTTTTTATTTTTTGCGCTATAAACAAAAAAATAGCGTCAATTTTGAAAAAAATGCATCATTTTTTTACTTTTTGCTATAATAAATATCCCCAAAAAATTGTTAAAAAAACATTTTTTTCCTCAGTTTAGGCTGATACGTATTCTTCTACATATTTTTGGTAAAAAAAAAATCGCAATAAGCGTTTATTGATTGGTTTGCGCAAAAGTTATAGCGTTTACAAAATAGGGGATAGTTTTATGGCATTTTTATTATTATTTTTTTTTTACTAGTAATGGCGATGATCAGCGATTTTTATTGTGACTGCGACATTATGGCGGACACATCGGACATTTTTGACACATTTTTGGGACCATTGTCATTTATACAGCAATCAGTGCTATACAAATGCACTGATTCTTGTGTAAATGACACTGGCAGTGAAGGGGTTAACCACTAGGGGGCAGTGTAAGGGTTAAGTATGTCCTGGGGAGTGTTTCTAATGGTGGGGGGGGGCGTGGCTACGTGTGACACGTCACTGATCTCTGCTCCTGATCACAGGGACAGAGATCAGTGAGACTGTCACTAGGCAAAATGGGGAGAAGCTTGTTTACATTAGCATCTCCCCGTTCGTCCTCTCCATGAGGCGATTGCGGGTATCCCCGCGACGATTGAGTCCGCGGGACCGCGACCCGACTCGTGAAGCTCCCGGCCGGCGTGCGCACGCGCAACTGGCGGCACGCACGCAATGGCACGCCGCCCAATTTAAAGGGACGTACGGGTACTTAGCCCAGCTGTGCCATTCTGCCGACGTACATCGGCGTGCACCGGTCGGGAACCGGTTAAAGAGGGCTTCTACATGGACCAACAATGTAAGGGAGGATTCAAAACTGACCACAAATGCAAGTTTGGATTTTTTTACTTAGTACAAATATAAAGAGGAGTTTCTACACTGGCCACCCATCTAATGGGGCTTTACACTGACCACCAATGTAATGGGGCTTTACACTGACCACTAATGTAATGGGGATTTACACTGACCACTAATGTAATGGGGATTTACACTGACCACTAATGTAATGGGGCTTTACACTGACCACTAATGTAATGGGGATTTACACTGACCACTAATGTAATAGGAGCATTCACGGTAACCACCAATGTAAGGAGGGATTTACACTGACCACCAATGTAAGGGGGGTCTTCACCCCGGCCACTAGTGTAAATGAAAAGATTGTACACCAAACTCCAATGTAATGAGAAGATTACACTGACCACCAATGTAACTGAGACATTTAGCCTGCGTTCACATTTGCATGTGCTGGGAATGCATGCAAAATCACTTTCCTGACACCACAGAAACATGCTGCCCTTAATTGTTATTGACACTCTCAGGCATCTGCTGAGATGTGGGTATTCACATGCACCAAAATTCAAGGTGCTGTGGCATCTAGTTCTTTTGAAAAAGGGTTCCACCTCCAATTTGCTTACCTTTGCAGAACAGGCTGATGTTAGGTTTAATGACCACAGTTGTAGGCAAAACTTTCCAGCATGCACCTTTACCTCCCCAGTGGGCAGCATTCAGCAGAAGTTATGGTGGATCTGACCTCAGGGGGGCATGATATACATATGAACGCCCCCTTTATTTACATATCAATGACGTCTGTCTACGGCTTTTTACATATTAATGCAGGTTATTTACAAAGGTTTGCAGGTGAGTCATCTGTACACGGCAATAGGGCTGGGTAGCATTAGTAACAGAACTTCACACTGAGATATGGGGAAACAGCACGGGACTAAAACTTCAAGGGACAAGGGAATTTAAAGTGGAATAGTTGGCAAGTATGAGGCAGCTGCTTTGGGCCCCACAACAATGGCCCTGAGGAGCTGCCCCTTTTGCCCTACCTTAAAGACGACCCTGATGCTGGCAGATATAAAAATAGCTGAACAAAACTACAATTATATTGGAAATACAACACTTCAAATGTACATTTTTAGCTGTAAGTTTGGCTGCTTGCCTTGACATCTACTTTAAACTCTTTTTTTTTTTTTTTCATGTGTTATTTCTATTTGTTCTGCAACCCCTCCCCAGTACATTTCCATCTCCAGTTATAAATTGGATATCAGTGATGCCCGAGTATTAGAGAAAAGCACAGATCGGAGTGAGGGAACCAGCTGTGGCAAGCTCCATAGTAACATCCTGGCAGTAAAGATCAATCTGAGTCACAACAGGAGAGTACGCTTCTCACATGTAGCAAGCTGATTGTCTGTCTGCAGACATAATAGCGCCTACCACAGCTGAACTTTATTTTCTCTTTGACATGGAGGCAGATCATTATACTTCCCCTTGCTTAGTTTCTAATTAGCATCCATTGGTGTGGGCGTTACTTGTAAAAAAGACTTCATACATTCCATGCCCAGGGCACGGCTCAAACTGAGCCTCTACCATGGAACAGAACAATCTGCCTGCTGTAGATATTAAAAGCAGACATAAATAAAAAATGTATTCAGTATTGTCTGATGGAATATATATATTTCACTATAGATTATTGCATGCAAATAGATTACTTAATACTGTGCAGGTAATGAAGATGACAGTTCTGTTATGTATTGATTATATTTTTCAGTATGGTTATTTAACAAAACAAAAAAATGGCATGTTAACTCTCTCAAATTTTGTCCAATGTGTATATCTTCATTGCAGGTGAATTGTGGCAGGTTTGACCCATCATCGGATTGTTAGTGCTGTCCAGGCCCCTATTGCCACCATAACCTACTAATGCTATTTAGCAAACACTGCAGCTGTGCTAAAATCAGACCGTTCACAATGTTCACCTTTGTCTAAGTTTTATGTAATTCTCAAGGGCCAGAATCCAGAGAGCACCTCACTGGGTCACTAAAATGTATTTCCTGAAGCTTGCACTATGTTGCGCCTTTCTTTTTATGCTTCCTGTACTGCCAAGCTTAGAGCTAGTTTACACTTGCTTCAAAACAAGGTTTCAGACAGGCTTTGTTATAGCTCTCTGATTGCAAGTCAAAGCCCAGTCACTAAATAAAATGGTTAGCTTACAGTCCTAAAATTATACCCCATGTAGCTTTAGAGGTGCTCAGAGGCGTATCTAGTGAAAAAGGCGCCTATGGCAAGCACTGAAACTGCGCCCCCTCAGCCTCCTCCCCTCCCCCAACCGGATCTAGACAGTTCATTATTAAGTCAGTCAGATGGCCGCATCCTGCATGGCATTTGGCAATGAATCATTCATTATAACACTCAGCTTAGCTTACACACACTTTTTGCTGAACTTGCTGGATCCTCCTCGGCGGCTCCTCTTTTTTGCAGCTCTCCAAGCTTCATCCCACCTCCGGCCATGAGTGACGTCATGACGCTGGGACGGGACTACTAAGTGGGAGTGAAGTTTCAGAGCTGACAGGGATGGCTGGTGCTTGTGCTGGGTGCAGGAGCGCACTGGGCACATTGTTACAGAGTAAGGTAGAGAGACTCAGACCACTAACTAGCGGTGGCTAGTGTGTGCTGTGTGAAGCACTGCCAACACTTCACCTGCGCCCCCCTCCCTCCAGCAAATTGTACCACACAGCCCTGGGTATCCGCCCCTTCCTTTTGCTGGCCCGGCCCTGCTTATAGACAGTACAGTGGTGCGGTGCTCAAAGTAATGGCTGCACGTGCCGCACACAGACTGGCTTTCTGATACAAAAAACGGCCCACTGAGCCATCACCCTCCCGGTAGTCCCGATGGCCAGTACATCCCTGCCGCCCAGCCACTCACGAGTGCCCCCTTCATATGGCACCCATGGCACTTGCCATATGTGCCATACCTTGGATACGCCAATGGTGGTGCTTCAAAGCGTCTTCAAAGCCTCCATAGAAGTCTATGGCAAAGCTCTCTTGAAGCAACTGCAGCTTTTGAGAGGCTTTAATTCAGCTTTAGCTTCGCTTTGTTTTAGAGAAATTGCAGGTATGAGATATATACACACACACACAGAGCATCTGCCAAGCTTCACCAAAGCTTCAAAAGAGCATCACCGAAGCATCACTAAAGCTTAATCGAAGCACCACTGAAGCTTCATCGAAGCACCACTGAAGCATCAAAAACACATCATAAAAGCATGTTGAAGCGGTAGGCGCTTTATTGTGTTTTGAACCCGAAGCAAGTGTAAATGAGCCCTAATTCTCACTTCTAAAGTGTGAATCTGATGGCTTTGAGAAGTATTGTATTACAAATAAAAAAGATAGAGCCTGCATTGGGTGTGTTTGGAAAATCCTCTGCAGCATTACATGCAGGGATTCTCTGATCACCAGATTACTGGGACTGGGGAGGACAGAGCAGGCACGTCAACCTCAGATTGAGAGGAGTAAATCTTCAAGTGGACAAAAATATGTCTACCATGGGCTGTATTAAGTCTACTGAGGGCTGCACCTACTTATTTCAGAAAAAGATGACATTGCAAAACATAACACTATACTGAAAATTGCAGTGTATCATAGTTAAAGCAATATGTGTAGGGTTACTATGGATTAAGTCCAGCGAGGTGCACACCACCTGTTGGACTTATCTCTTTTATTTACAACTGACAGTTTTATGGAGCTCCGGGTAGTAAAGCTAATTGTATACCACTGGAGCTTCTATGCTGGAACTTCTGGTCTTAGCTCCTGTAGCTGCAGAGTTGCTTGCAGCTGCTGTACCCCCTCCTGCCCAATCACAGAGCGCTTTTGTTATGTGAACCAATTTACAGAATACAAAGCCTTCTGTGAATGTGCAGCAGAAGGGAAAAGGCAGCCAGAGCTGCTGTAAGGAGAAGGCAGCGTCTGTCCTCTCAGAGCCCCGGGAGTGTGTAATCCCAAGCTAAAATAAAACTGTCAGATGTAAATAAGAGATACATCCTGGAGGTGACATGCACCTTGTTGGACTTAACCCCTTGTATGCCTGCATATTACAAAGTGACTGAATTCCTGCTACTACTACTGCTCACCCTGCTACTCTTCCCCGGCCTGTACCAGCAGAAATGGCCAGCCGTGAAGGGGATTGTATTGCGGGCACACTGTAGGGAGGATTGGAACTGTTCTGGATTCCTTGACTTTCTTGAATGAACCCAAGAGTACTCAGTACTAAGCACTCCAGTGTTTTTTAATAAGTGAAGGGATAGTAAACATGAATAACATAGTTACTATCTCTTCCACTTGTGAATGAATATGGCCCACCTGTTAAGGACTGAGCACTTCTGTGTTTAGTAATAAGTGCTGGGGGCAGTGGAAAAGGCAGTTGAAGGCTCTGTGCCCTCAATTTCCATTTTCTTCTGTAACACAAAAGTGAACCATCAGGGGTTTTAGAGGGTGCAATGTTTCCACAGGGTGAGGATGCAGGCGCAGGCTGCATTTAGTAGGTGGATGATCGAGGAAGACCTAAAGTATTTATTTGGAACCTTGTTGACGTGAAGTAGATAGCTAATGGGGTTTATCCCTAGATCTACCGATGTTAGATGGACATCAAACCAAAAAGCATGTAGTAGTGAGCAGTGCCAGAAAATAAAGTGTATCCTTCAGACTGACTTAGCAAGTTTATTTTTCTTGGTAACGTAAATTGTTTTCTGCAGCTTTTTCCACTAGATTAACATTATTTCTACAAACTGTATTTATGGCTTTTCTTGTTACTTTAATAAAATGGTATCACACAATCCCAGCGAGCAAGGGATCTTTTTTAAAAAGATAAAAGAGCACATCATTCTACTTATTTTAAGTGTCAAGTAAACTAGTAGTGGCATGTAAAGTAAAGACAAGGGCTAAATTAGCCTATACGGGGATAGGGGAAAAAAGAGATAAATTCCCTTTTCCCCTGGGACTTTTAAGGTGCTTCTTAACTCAATGATTGAACAATAATTTCCGTACCAGTTATAAAATTATTCTTTTTATTTGATAAAGATTAAAAATATCTATGTCTCACACAGAAAGAAAGAGACATAAAAAAGCGCTTAAACATAAATAATTGGAACATAAAGTCATTAACATTATACAATGCTACATAAAGCAGCTACTTATAGGTGCCATAACAATCTGCCACTTGCTCTGCTCGACATGTTTCGCTCAAATGTGAGCTTCTTCAGGAGTATTTAAAGGCAAATGATTGTGGTGGACTCAAGCTGCAGTGCAACCCTGTAGCATAAATGCCCGCATAGAATAGAGCTGGTGCCAACTTTAAAAGTAGGGGATTCTCATGGGGGAGGGGACCTCAATGTCAAAAAGGTGACCACAGGAGTATATAAAGTACTTGAACAGGCCCTTAAATAGAACCAATTGCTAATCCTGATCGGGACCATAAAGGTCTCCCAGCCAGTACAGATTATAAAGATGGAGATGGACACCGAAATCTGAAGGGCTAATCCCTGGTGAAGGCACAGTTAAACTGTCCTAAGGGAGCGGTTCCCTTCACAGCAGTTTTTTGAAAAGGCATCCAACGGCACATAGGCTTGAGGGGGCTTGAAGCGTCCTCCGTGGCTGAGCACCGATATAGTAGTGGCATGTACTGTATAATTTATTTAAGAGCCTCTCAAAAGAGATATAAAATAACAGAAAGCTTGGTACAAGAGAATATACAGTATTACTAAGTAAAACCACAAAATACAGAAATTAGATAGATCATTATTGGTTGAAAATGCAACAAACAGATAGAAAATGATCCAAATGGCTAATTATGTTCCATAAAATCCTTTATGCAAATCAGTGACTTATACTATATTATGGCAGCTATGAAAACAGATAGGTAGTATAAATATCTCTGAGTAGATACTGCAAGTAATGGTAAAGTATACTTTATTCTACCATTCTGAAAAACATATATAAAAAAAAGAAAAACTATTAAAATATATATTTGTTCGATTCTGAATAGTCTTAGGTTTTTATGCAATGTAATCATTTAATAATTTTATCATATTTTGTTTTTTTCTTCAGTGCACAGAAGCTAAAAAACATTGCTGGTACTTTGAAGGTTTATATCCATCATATTACATGTAAGTATTAATATGTCTTTCTCTTTCCCTAGTGTTTTTAAAATGGATGTTAACACTTTAAAAATTTCACTGCTACTAGTAATTTTTTTTTTCTGCATCTCCCACCTTTGAATTACTATCCAGGAATGGGTAACTGCATCCCTCCAACTGTTGCTGAACTACTAGTCCTGTTATGCCTCTGCCTCTGTCAGTTTTGCAATGCCTCATGGGACATGTAGCTCCACAACAGCTAGAAAGCCACAGACGACCCATCTATGCTATATTTATATACACTATATCACCAAAAGTATTGGGACATATGCCTTTACACGCACATGACCTTCCCAGTCTTAGTCAGTAGAGTTCAATATTGAGTTGGTCCACCCTTTGCAGCTATAAGAGCTTCAACTCTTCCAAGGAAGGCTGTCCACAAGGTTTAGGAGTGTGTCTATGGCAATGTTTGACCATTCTTCTAGAAGAGCATTTGTGAGGTCAGGCACTGATGTTGGAGAGAAGGCCTGGCTCACAGTCTCTGCTCTAATTCATCCCAAAGGTGTACTATTGGGTTGAGGTCAGGACTCAGGAATGATGCAGGCCATTCAAGTTTCTCCACCCCAAACTCGCTCATCCATGTCTTTATGGACCCTGCTTTGTGCACTGGTCCAAAATCATTTGGTGGAGGGGGGATTATGATGTGGGGTTGTTTTTCAGGGGTGGGCTTGGCCCCTTAGTTCCAGTGAAGGGAACTCTTAAGGCATCAGCATACCAAGATATTTTGGACAGTTTCATGCTCCCAACATTGTGAGAAAAGTTTGGGGCTGGTCCCTTCCTGTTTCAACATGACTGCGCACCAGTGCACAAAACAAGGTCCATAAAGGAAGGGCCAACCCCAAACTTTTCCCACAAAGTTGGAAACATGAAATTGTCCAAAATGTCTTGGTATGCTTATTTGGACCAGTGCACAAAGCAAGGTCCATAAAGACCTGGATGAGCGAGTTTGGGGTGGAGGAACTTGACTGGCCTCCACAGAGTACTGGCCTCAACCTGATAGAACACCCTAGGGATGAATTAGAGCAGATATTGCGAGCCAAGCCTACTCGTCCAACATCAGTGCCTGACCTCACAAATACGCTTCTGGAAGAATGGTCAAACATTCTCATAGACACCCTCCTAAACCTTGTTGACAGCCTTCCCAGAAAAGTTGAAGCAGTTATAGCTGCAAAGGGTGGGCCAACTTAGTGTTAAACCCTACGAACTAAGACTGGGATGCCAATAAAAGTTCATGGGCTTGTAAAGATGGGTGTCCCAATACTTTTGACAATGTAGTATATGTGTATATATATATATATATATGTGTGTGAATAAAGTGTTTTCTTTTTCTTCTATTGCTGTAATAATCCAGCATTTTTTTAAAAGGGGGCTGTCATAGCCGTATCGTGTATTTTAGTGTTTTTTTTCCAGCACATAAGGCAAAAACGGGTCATTTTTGTAAATGTATTCTTCGCTACATTCACTTTTACTTGTTACACTGAATTTATTCTGTTTAATTTTCTAAGACTGTCTTTGAGAATTATATTCAGATCTTGTGACTTTGTAGAAGTATGGTTGCTGAGCTGGCACTATTATTCTATTTCTTTGTAGGTACTGCCTGATTGTTTGGCAGATTATCAAGCTTTTTTTTTTTTTTTTGGTTGGCTGCATTCCTGGGCATCAGAAACATTTCTAAGCGGACATCCTGAATGTTATTCTAGTTATTTCATGAAACATATTGTAGTTCTATGAAGGAGACATAGGAATTCATTTACCAAAGGGAAATGTTGATTTTGAAAATTAAATGTTCAGTAAGCTATAAGAATTAAAGTGATTGTAAAGTCTTGTTTTTTTTTTCTTCTATCAAAATAACAAACATGTCATACTTACCTACTCTGTGCAGTGGTTTTGCACAGAGCAGGCCAGAACCTCCTCTTCTCGGGTCCCTGGCTGGAGCTCCTAGTCCCTCCCTCCTGCCGAGTGCCCCCACAGCAAGCAGCTTGCTATGGGGGCCCCCTGACCCGAGCCGCAGCTCCGTGTATTCATTCAGACACAGAGCTGCCATTTGGCCCAGCCCCCTCTCTCTTTCCTCCTTGGCTAACTGGGTTTGACAGAAGCTGGAGTCAATGGCGCCGCTGCTGTGTCTCAGCCAATGAGGAGGGAGAGTCCCAGACGACCGAGGCATTCGTGAAGATTGCTGGATCTAGATGGGGCTCAGGTAAGTATTAGGGGGGCTGCTGCACACAAAAGGCTTTTTATCTTAATACATAGAATGCATTAAGATTAAAAACCTTCTGCCTTTACAATCATTTTAAATATATAAAGTGGTTGTAAAACTTTTTTTTAACTGAAAATAATAGCCGCGTTATCCTTACCTACTCTGTGGAAACGTTTTGCACAGAGCAGCACTGAACCACCTCTTTTGGGGTCCTCCCTCCGCTTGGCTCCTCTTCTTTTTCAAGTGCCCCCACAGCAAGTGGCTTGCTATGGGGGCACACATGTGAGCTTCATTCTGAGCCAGCTCAGCCCCATACAGTGCAGGATGGAGATCGGGCTCAAGTAAGTATTTAAGGGGGAGCTGGAAGGAGCAGCTTTTGAAAGGTATTTTACCTTAACCATTTCGATGTCAGGTCCTGTGCTCCATTTTATACTCAGGTGGCTAGGCCATTTTTGCAATTTTTCCATTGCTTTTTTGTTTTTCCCTTGCAGCTTTCAGAGTTTGTTAAAGACCCCCCCAAACCATATATTTTCTGAAAGCACATGACCAGTAGAATACAAATAAGGTGCTATTGATTTTTAGGGCACAATGATATTTGCGCAAATGTTTATCAAAACAATATTTTTGTTAAAAATACACTAAAATCAATATTAGCAGATAGAAACATAGTACATTTTACAAAAGTCCTACTAAATATAAAAGCTTAACCTGTATTGAGTTATTAACCACTACCCATACCAGCCATCGTCAAATGACGTCCGCAGGAGTGATCTCCCACCCTGGGCGGGCGTCATATGACGTCCTCGGCTTCCCAGCCGTCTAGGGGGCGCGCGCCCACCGTATCACTCGGCAGCGTATGCACATGCCCAGCGGCCGCAATGTCTGCCGGGCACCCGCAAATGCCTGATAACAGAGCAGGACCATGGATCTGTGTGTGTAAACACACAGATCCACGTCCTGTCAGGTGAGAGGAGACCGATGGTGTGTTCCCAGTACAAAGGAACACCAATCGGTCTCCTCCCCTTGTGAGCCCCCCCCCTACAGTTAGAATAACTCCCTAGGTAACACATGTAACCCCTTGATCGCCCCTAGTGTTAACCCCTTCCCTGCCAGTGACATTTATACAGTAATCAGTGCATTTTTATAGCACTGATCGCTGTATAAATGTGAATGGTCCCAAAATAGTGTCAAAAGTGTCCGATATTTTCGCCGCAATGTCACAGTTACGATAAAAATCACAGATCACCGCCATTACTAGTAAAAAAAAAATAAAATAAAATAAATGCCAATAATCTATCCCCTATTTTGTAGACCCTATAACTTTTGCACAAACCAGTCGATATACGCGTTTTGCGATTTTTTTTTTTTACCAAAAATATGTAGAAGAATACATATCGGCCTAAACTGAGGAAAAAATTTTGTTTTTTTAAAAAAAAAAAAATTGGGATATTTATTATAGCAAAAAGTAAAAAATATTGTGTTTTTTTTCAAACGTGTCACTCTTTTGTTTATAGTGCAAGAGATAAAAACCGCAGAGGTGATCAAATACCACCAAAGCTCTACTTGTGGGGAAAAAAAATGCTAAAAATTAATTTGGGTACAGTGTTGCATGACCGCGCAATTGTCATTCAAAGTGTTACAGTGCTGAAAACTGAAAATTGGCCTGGGCAGGAAGGGGGTGAAAATGCCCTGTATTGAAGTGGTTAAATAACAAATATTTGTCATTTTTAAATGGCACCTTTTTGGTGAAAACTGAACGTACGCAAAAATGTAAATACCCAAATTTCTCAAAAAATCTGAAGGTTTTCATTGTTCCCTTACAGCTTTCAGAATTTGTTTAAGACCCCCCAAACCATATATTTTCAGAAAGCATAGGACCAGTAGAATAAAAAGAAGGTGTTACTAATTTTTAAGGCCCCACAATATTTGCGCAAATGTTTATCAAACAATATATTTGCAAAAGAATTTCTAAAATAATTTTTAGCAGATATAAACACAGCAAATTTTACAAAATTCCTGCTAAATTTATAATTAAATAATAAAAGCTTAACCTATACTGAGGTAATAAATAACAAATATTTGTAATTTTTAAATTGCTCCTTTTTGGTGCTACTGATTTTTAAGGCCCCACGATATTTACGCAAATGTTTACCAAAGCAATATTTTTTGCTAAAAACACACTAAAATCATTATTAGCAGATACAAACACAGCAAATTTTACTAAATTCCTGTTAAATTCCTACTAAATATAAAAGCTCAATTTCTCAACCTTTCTAGGGCTGTGACCCCTTGATAAAATATCCCAAGTTGTGGGGACCCCTAACAGTAAAATTATTTTCATAGCATGTCAGCACACAAGGCAAGACAAGTAATTTGCGCCCCTAACCCACGGACATTTAGCGCTCCCTGAGTCCCTTCCACTCGTACAGTATTAAAACCCCTTATGGTACATTTTAGGATGTACTACTCTTTCTCTTTGTTCTCCTATCTTTCCCTTTTATATCTCTCAATCCTATTTTCTTGTTTTTTTCCCCCATCCCTCTCTAGCTGTCTTTCTTGTTCTTTCTCTTATTTTTTCTCTCCCCTTTTCTTTGTTTCTCCCCCTCTTTTCCTCTCCCTTCCATGTATTCTCTATTTTTATTCCTTCCCTTACTCCTTGGTGGTGGGTGGGATCAGTGGCAGTGCTAGGGGGAGTTCTGATCAGCCAACTTAGGTGCTGTTGTTTAAGGTCATCTGCTGATCTGAGAACTGTAGTGGGGACTTTTAATGGCAACTATAATCACAGGTAGTGTTACTCACTGTGTCTCCGGCTTTGTGGTGTCTTGCATCAGTGACACCTATGCCTTGCACCTCTCTCCTCCCATAGCCTGTTACAGCACTGGACTCAGAGGGATCCATCTGGTATCAAATACCACAGGTGTTGCAATTAGGGCGATGGTTGCTTGAACCGATCAGACCTTGGCACTGAGGACTGAAAAATAGTTTAAAGGCATGGCTGCGCAAAGTAACGTACCCGTACGTTACTTTGAATTTGCCGGCGGCGGCAGCGCGCGCTCGCGCCTGCCGCGATCTCCGTGAGTCAGGTCGCGGGTCCCTCTGACTCGATCGCCGTGGGCATACCCGCGATCGCCTCACTGAGAGGATGAACGGGGAGATGCCGTTGTAAACAGCATCTCCCCGTTCTGCCTAGTGACAGTGTCACTCGATCTCTGCTCCCTGTCATCGGAGCAGAGATCAGTGACGTCACACACCAGCCCATCCCCCTGACAGTTAGAAATCACTCCCCTAGGACACACTTAACCCCTCCCCGCCCCCTAGTGGTTAACCCCTTCACTGCCAGTGTCATTTATACAGGAATCAATGCATTTTTATAGCACTGATTGCTGTATAAATGACAATGGTCCCAAAAATGTGTAAAAAATGTCCAACATGTCCGCCATAACGTCGCAGTCACAATAAAAATCGCTGATCGATGCCATTACTAGTAAAAAAAAAAATATTAATAAAAATGCCATAAAACTATCCCCTATTTTGTAAACGCTATAACTTTTGCGCAAACAAATCAATAAACGCTTATTTTTTTTTTTTACCAAAAATATGTAGAAGAATATGTATCGGCCTAAACTGAGGAAAAAAAATGTTTTTTTATATATTTTTTGGCAATAATTATTATAGCAAAATGTAAAAAATAATGCGTTTTTTTTCAAAATTGTCGCTCTTATTTTGTTTATGGCGCAAAAAATAAAAATCGCAGAGATGATCAAATACCACCAAAAGAAAGCTCTATTTGTGGGAAAAAAAGGATGTCAATTTTGTTTCGGAGCCACGTCGCACGACCACGCAATTGTCAATTAAAGCGACGCAGTGCCGAATCGCAAAAAACGCTCTGGTCAGGAAGGGGGTAAATCCTTCCGGGGCTGAAGTGGTTAACAATCATCCATTAAACTTTCACTTTTAATACTTGGTTGCAAATCCTTTGCAGTCAATTACAGCCTGAAGTCTGGAACGCATAGACATCACCAGACGCTGGATTTCATCCTTGGTGATGCTCTGCCAGGCCTCTAATGCAACTGTCTTCAGTTCCTGCTTGTTCTTGGGGCATTTCCCTTCAGTTTTGTCTTCAGCAAGTGAAATGCATGCTCAATCGGATTCAGGTCAGGTGATTAACTTGGCCATTGCATAACATTCCACTTCTTTCCCTTAAAAAACCCTTTGGTTGCTTTCACAGTATGCTTTGGGTCATTGTCCATTTGCACTGTGAAGCGCCGTCCAATGAGTTCTGAAGCATTTTGCTGAATATGAGCAGATGATATTGCCCGAAACACTTCAGAATTCATCCTGCTGCTTTTGTCAGCAGTCACATCATCAACAATTACAAGAGAACCAGTTCCATTGGCAGCCATACATGCCCACGCCATGACACTACCACCACCATGCTTCACTGATGAGGTGGTATGCTTTGGATCATGAGCAGTTCCTTTCCTTCTCCATACTCTTCTCTTCCCATCACTCCGGTACAAGTTGATCTTGCACTCATCTGTCCATAGGATGTTGTTCCAGAACTGTGAAGGCTTTTTTTAGATATTGTTTGGCAAACTCTAATCTGGCCTTCCTGTTTTTCAGGCTCACCAATGGTTTACATCTTGTGGTGAACCCTCCGTATTCACTCTGGTGAAGTCTTCTCTTGATTGTTGACTTTGACACACATACACCTACCTCCTGGAGAGTGTTCTTGATCTGGCCAATTGTTGTGAAGGGTGTTTTTTTCACCAGGGAAAGAATTCTTCGGTCATCCACCACAGTTGTTTTCCGTGGTCTTCCGGGTCTTTTGGTGTTGCTGAGCTAGTGTTGAGCTAGAGCTAATGTTTTTGCTCTCTCTGATGGGTTTGTTTTGTTTTTTCAACCTAATGATGGCTTGCTTCACTGATAGTGACAGCTGTTTGGATCTCATATTGAGAGTTGACAACAACAGATTCCACATGCAAATAGCACACTCGAAATGAACTCTGGACCTTTTATCTGGTGGCGAAGTCTCCCTGCAGTCAGAAAAGGATAGCTCAGCAGGGAGGACTCCCCCATCCACACAGTTCAACACCGCTGGTTGAATGAAAAAAAAAATGGACTCATCTATGGGCTGCCCTAAACCACCTCACAGTTCTCTATATCTCTTGGGACTTGTTGGTGAGATATCTGCACTTGAGTTCCTGGGTCTGTTCACCCAGTTTGGCCATTATAAGGGGGTGCCACTCTGTCTGTTGGATTTATCATTTATGCTATAACACGGACAATGCAACAAGTGGTGCTGAATGTCAAGCATTATAACAGGGACATCTTGCTGTAGGAGTTTCCAAGATGTTTTAGAAGTCAGGGTCTGACTCACACTCCACCTATGACTAAAATAGCACATTTTTGTTACTGGTTCAATATTTGCACAGACATTTATTAAACGCACATTTTCAGGAAAAAAGACACTAAAATTAATTTTAGGGCACACAAATACATTATAATACCTAATTTTTGGTAAAATATGAAATAGTTTGGGTGTGGGACTTTATATATACCTCCGAAAGTAATAACACCTTATTTATAATTTTCAATTTGTATTGTATACAAAACGACATAAAAAAACATGGTCATTCCATGCATTATAAAATACATTACATATCATGTGCATAGTCGGCCAATGATATCAGAAAAACATCTCTTAGGCATCCAGCTTTAAATGCCACAGATATCTAGAAGCATGGTTGATGCATTTCACAGAAATACCGCTTCCTCAGGACTTCGGGCTGAAATCGGACCTGTAACAGTGAACGGGGACACACCGGATCCCTGCTGTGAGCTCCTCCATGCGGCAGTGTGAACCCAGCCTTAAGGAATGTTCAAAAAAGGTGCCCACATTATGATGTAGGTAAGATAGGGGAGCATACATGCCCCATCAGATGTACAGTATATCTCACCCCAGCATATTCGAAAGGTGCCAAGATATTAAGGTGGAATGGGAAAGGGATTGCTCCCAAACCAATAGATATATGACTCTTCACTGTGTATGCACAGAGGACAGGTCCAACACTGCATGTATCTAGATGATGTTGCATTAAGTAAATAGATGCCAGACATGTCATGACTCAAAATTGCACGAGCCTGTAAAATGGCAACAAGCTATTATTACCTTTCACAGGTGATGCTTTAAAAGGCTTAACAGGTTATCAATGTAGAGTTAATTGTGAATGATGATACTAGAATTATCGCTCTCACTCTGGCATTTGTGGCGATACCTCACATAACCGCTTGTACATACAGTGGATATACCTGTAAAAAGCCTACACATCCCTGTTAAAATGTCAGGTTTCTGTGATGTAAAAAGTGAGACAAAGATAAATAATTTCAGAACTTTTTCCACCATTAATGTGACCTATAAACTGTACAACTCAATTGGAAAACAAACTGAAATATTTTAGGGGGAGGGGAAGTAAAAATAAAAAACTAAAATAATGCGCTTGCATAAGTGTTCACACCCTCTTATAACTGGGGATGTAGCTGTGTTCAGAATTAAGCAATCACATTCAAAATGTTATTAAATAGGTGTCAGTACACACCTGCCATTATTTAAAGCGTCTCTGATTAACCCCAAATAAAGTTCAGCTGTTCTAGTAGGTCTTTCCTGACGTTTTCTTAGTCGCATCCTACAGCAAAAGCCATGGTCCTCAGAGAGCTTCCAAAGTATCAGAGGAATATCATTTTTAAAATGTAGCCGTCAGGAGAAAGGTCCAAAAGAATTTCCAAGGCATTAGATATACCATGGAACACAGTGAAGACAGTCATCATCAAGTGGAGAAAATATGGCACAACAGTGACATTACCAAGAACTGGACGTCCTTTCAAAGTTGATGAAAAGACGAGAAGAACACTGGTTAGGGAGGCTGCCAAGAGGCCTACAGCAACACTAAAGGAGCTGCAGGAATATCTGGAAAATACTGGCTATGTGGTACAACAATCTCCTGTATCTCCTGTATTCTTCATATGTCTGGGCTATGGGTGGCAAGACGGAAGCCTTTTCTTACAAAAAAAAAAAAACATCCAAGCCCAGCTAAAGTTTGCAAAAACTGATCTGAAATCTCCCAAAAGCATTTGGGAAAATGTGTTATGGTCTGATGAAACCAAGGTTGAACTTTTTGACCATAATTCCAAAAGATATGTTTGGTGCAAAAACAACACTGCGCATCACCAAAAGAACACCATACCTACAGTGAAGCATGGTGGTGGCAGCATCATGCTTTGGAGCTGTTTTTCTTCAGCTGGAACAGGGGCAAGGTAGATGGAATTTTGAAGAGTTCCAAATACCAATCAATATTGGCACAAAACCTTCCGGCTTCTGCTAGAAAGCTGAACATGAAGAGGAACTTTATCTTTCAGTACGACAACGACCCAAAGCATACATCCAAATCAACAAAGGAATGGCTTTACCAGAAGAAGATTAAAATTTTGGAATGGCCCAGCCAGAACCTAGACCTGAATCCGACTGAAAATCTGTGGGGTGAGCTGAAGAGGGCTGTGCACAGGAGATGCCCTCGCAATCTGACAGATTTGGAGTGTTTTTGCAAAGAAAAGTGGGCAATTATTGTATTGTGAGTTGTACAGTTTATAGGTCACATTAAAGGTGGTAAAAAGTTTTACCGTATATACTCGAGTATAAGTCGTTCCGAGTATAAGTCGAGGCCCTAATTTACCACAAAAAAATGGGAAAAACTTATTGACCCGAGTATAAGACGAGGGTGAGAAATGCACAGCTACTGTAAGTGGAAAAGAGGGTCAACAATGCCAATTTGCAGCATCACTGTTCCCATTTGCATGCCTCACTGTGCCCATTTGCAGCCATAGGTCCCCTGAACTTCAAACTCGGTAGTTAAGGGTTCCTAGGTGCCCCCTAGCTGCAGCCAAAATTTGGGGTCTCTGAACCCAAAGGGTCCCGAAATGACATTGCTGCAGATGGACACAGTTGACTGAATGTGTGGCCCCATATCTCGGGACCACTTAGTGCTAAGAACCCCAAATTTGGTATGCAAACCCAGTGGAACTAGCACCATAACATTTCCAAAGCTGGGGTTTCTAGCACCAAGTGGCTTCGAGATACAGGGCCCCAAAAATCAGTTCAGAAAATGTCAAGCACTTTTTTGCAGCAGAGAATGACATTTTCCGAACCGGTTTTGGGGCCCCGTATCTCAGGGCCACTTGGTGCTAGGAACTTCATATTTGGATATGTTATGGAACCAGTTCCACTGGGTTTGCACACCAAATTTGGGGTTCCTAGCACCAAGTGGCCCTGAGATATGGGGCCCCAAAGTCGGTTCAGAAAATGTCAAGCTCTTTTCTGCAGAAGAGAATGACATTTTCCGAACCGGTTTTGGGGCCCCGTATCTCAGGGCCACTTGGTGCTAGGAACTTCATCTTTGGATATGTTGTGGTACCAGTTCCACTGGGTTTGCACACCAAATTTGGGGTTCCTAGCACTAAGTGGCCCTGAGATATGGGGCCCCAAATCGGTTCGGAAAATGAAATTTTTTGCTGCAGAAAAGTGCTTGACTCGAGTATAAGTCGAGGGGGGCACTTTCAGCACAAAAAAATGTGCTGAAAAATTCGACTTATACTCGAGTATATACGGTATATCCACTGTACATGTGCGGGTCCTCCAAGCAGGTTTGTATTTGCTTGTATGCTCGGCGAGTGGGTGGGTGTGGCGAAGGTGTGTTTAATTTTTATTTTATTATTTTTATCTATTTTAGTAAAAAAAAAAACTTTTTTAAATTTAAATATTACTAACTATCACAAGGGGGAATAACAAAGGGGCCTTCTCCCCACTGTAGAGTCACCCAGATCACTATTATTGAACAGCTGATCACTGGCTGTAAAAAAATGATACCAAGCTCTTGGCTGCAGCTTGTTATAACCACCTACTTGCTGACAGGATGTTTTTTCTACATTTGACGGTCAGCAAGTGGTTAACCATGCAACAGCAAACTTAGTTAAGAATTTTGTGCTGATACAGGATATACAGTACAGCCGCAGTACGCCTGATTCATCCATGCTGGAAGAAATTGACGTAGGACTGGATTTTCCAATCATTATGTGGCTACCAGCCAGAGCTTTAAAGGGCTATGCTGAATTTTAAAATGAATATTTAATCAGATTCACTAGATGCCTTTTCTATGTAGAATATAGAATGCAGCATGCATAATGCAAAAAGGGATTTAAAAAATGCATTGCTTTGTTACCAGCACTTTGCATGATTTTCACATTTTCTCAGACCACATCTGTCAGGGCTAAACTGTGCAGCAGTGAAAAGACCAGCTAAGGAGTGAATACACATTGTTTTAAAACCAGCCACCCCATAACTCTTTCCCGCAAGCTTGTAAGCATAGTTATCACCAGGACTAGGAGATAAAATAACATACTGTAAATAAAAGGGATCTAAAACCATAACTACAGTGGCCTAAAAGAAATATGGTAAATTGATAATTTGAGTATAATTGATATGAAAATGTATCAAAATAAATTGTAAAATGGTTTGCATGATTTAATCCCTGTCATAATAATATAAATTAATTCTCTATGTAATAATAAGAAGTATGCTGTGCTACTAATAAGTAACTAAGATCTTGCAAATCTTACAGTGGGGAAATTATTATTTGATCCCCTACAGATTTTGAAAGTTTGCCCACTTACAAAGAAATAAAGGGTCTATAATTTTTTTATCATAGGTGTATCTTAATTGATAGAGACAGAATATCAGCCAAAAATACAGAAAAATCAAATAAAACAAATGATATAAATTAGTGAGTAAAAAAAGTATTTGATCCCCAAGCAAAACATGACTTAGTACTTGGTGGAGAAACCCTTGTTGGCAAGCACAGAGGTAAGACGTTTCTTGTAGTTGGTTACCAGGTTTGCACACATCTCAGGAGAGATTTTAGTCCACTCTTTTTTTACAGATCTTCTCTAAATCCTTTTAAGGTTTCTTGGGTGTCTCTTGGCAACTCAAAGTTTCAGCTCGCGCTATAGATTTTCTATAGGATTAAGGTCTGGGGACTGACTAGACCACTCCATGACCTTAATGTGCTTCTTCTTGAGCCACTCCTTTGTTTCCTTGGCGGTATGTTTTGGGTCATTGTCATGCTGAAAGATCCATCGATGACCCATCTTCAGTGTTATGGCTAAGGGAAGAAGGTTATCATCCAAGATTTTACAATACATGGCCCCATCCATTGGCCCCTCAATGCAGCAAAGTCGGCCTGTACCTTTAGCAGAGAAACAGCCCCAAAGCATCATGTTTCCACCTCTGTTCTTGACTGTAGGGATGGTGTTCTTAGGGTCAAAGTCAGCATTTTCTTCCACCAAACACGGCGTGTCGAGTTAATGCCAAAGAGCTAATTTTTGGTCTCATCTGACCACAGCACTTTCTCCCAATCCTTCTCTGAATCATTTAGATGTTCATTAGCATGAGTGTACATGGGCCTTCTTGAGGAGGGGATTCATTGCAGGGGATCAAATTATTATTTTCCTCACTGTAGATATAATACTAGTAGACTACGAAATTACATGCAAATAGGTAAAAAGATGTAAAAACTATCTTTGTTTACTAATTTTAACATATTTATATGTCATTTCATAGTCTATTGGTATTCTATTTGTATGCGCAACTTTCTTCCTATTATTATGTAGCGCACCCCCACAGAAGCCGCTAGTTTGGTAATCCCTCTGGAGTTATTTTTCTTTTACTGAACTGAGTGGTGTAATGCCTTGACCACTCTATCACACCCTTTACACAAAAAAAAACAAACCAGTTTAAAATAACCTTGAGTATATTGAAGGCAAGTGAGTCAACAAAGACAAGGTTATACAACTATAATCACAACCTATCCATGCCATCTCGAGTCTAGATAATTCCCTCACTAAGGAGCCACCCCTCCATTGGCTCCAATGAGCCAATGAGCACTATACCTGTCTATCCCTAAAAAAAGGGTGTTTGCAGGGTTACGGTCATGATATAGAGAGTAATGCTTGCACACAGAGTGGAATCGGAAGCTGTTTTTAATATTAGTGATATGTTCTCCCAAGCGGACTTGCATAGGCCGTTTGTTCCTGCCTTTATATTGCAACCCGCATGGGCATTGCAATAAATATACAACACCCTTCGTGCTGCACGTAACAAAGGGTTCTATTTTATGTTCCCTCGACATACTATAAGAAATAAACGATTCAGTTTTCCTTTGTTTACTTTTGTTAAGTGAGCAGATCTGACATCTGCGACACTGATGGTAGCCTGAGTTCTGAGATGGTAGTTCTGGAAGAACAACACCTTTTTAGTCGGTGGATCCACCACATTTGGAGCAATCCTATCACGAAGAGAGGGGACTCCCCTAAATACGATCTGTGGTTTCTCAGGTAGAATAGTTTTGATAACTCTATCATGTCAATGTGCCAATGTTTGCGTAAAATATTTTTAATTTGGCAATGTTGTGTTGAAAAGGTGGTAATGAATGGTAGAGAGGGTCCCTTATTGTCCCCCCTAGGGACCTCGTTCAACGAGGTGGCCCTGTCCATAGTCCCCACTTGTTCCATAACTCTCAGTAAGGAGTCCCTATCATACCCCTTTTCCTCCAATCTCCTTGAAATGATTCCAGCCTGTGTCCTATAATCACTGATGTCTGTGCAATTCCGCCTCATTCTAATAAACTGGCTTTTAGGTATTGACTTAAGCCAGGAGTCGTGGTGACAACTCCCTATGGGGATAAAGGCATTACGGTCAGTTTTTAAAAAAAAGGAAATTGTTTTAAATACATCTCCTTCCTTAGAAATAGTCAAGTCGAGGAAATTAATCCTTTCTTGACTTACCTCATGGACAAACCTGATCCCCCTGTCGTTGTTATTGATCAGGGAGAAAAAGTCGTCCAACTGGGAAGTGGATCCGTCCCATAGGAGGAGGACGTCATCAATATACCTGGCCCAAAACCTCAAATGAGGGCTTCGGTCCTTATAGATGATATCCTCCTCCTATTTGGCCATAAATAGGTTGGCTAAGCTGGGGGCGTACTTAGCCCCCATAGCTACACCACGCTGCTGACGGTAATACTGGTAATTAAACCAAAAATAATTATGGCCGGCCGCGTATTCCAGCAGTTCAATGATAAACACCTGTTGTTGTTTAGGTAAAGATGAGAGTTTATTCATATAGTGTTCGACTGCGGTTATCCCTACATGGTCAAGATCATCTCATCTCAATGAACTTTTTCACTTTATGCAATTTTTTTTTGGACTTTGTATGTTTTATTGGTTTAGTTTCATTTTTTCCAAAAGGACTATTCAACAGTCATTTCACTGTGGATTCACTTTGTATGGATGTTTCCATTCTTATCTTTATTTTTTGTGTGCAATTAAGGTGATCACATTATTTCATTGTTTGATTTCATTGTACTATTTTCAGCGCAGCTATTTTTTTTGATCTTTTCAGATAGACTGACCTGATGTCTGAGGTATGATGAGGGACCACCAGGTCTGTACTGAGATGTATAGACTGTAAGCAATATTTGGCAAGATTTGCCTTGACTCACTGAGAAGTCAATATAATTGGCTGGAGTCAAAAATGGCCCTAAATCGGACTTTAGAGGCAAAATGGACAAGAGTATAATAAAAATATATTTTATTGGTAACAATTAATTGCAAACAGAGTATCTCTCTCTCTCTCTCTCTCTATATATATATATATATATATATATATTTGTTTTTATCCACGTATTGAGCATGGCTTGGCTTTGATGGTAATATGTATTATTATGTTAATTGTTCTAGCTCATCATATGGTTACTAGTATTGGGAGATTATGACTCCTTATCTACACAGTGATTTTTGACGTTCATTTGGGAGATTTCCATTTGCGGATATTTTTATGCTGACAAGATAGTTGTGTGTGTTGTATATATGTCACTCGGATATGACAGCGGCTAATGTTTTTATTTATACATGTTACTATTACACAATGTCTGATTGATGTGCTTTATTATAGATAGTGAGACCTGTTCCTTCCAATAACCCTTGAGTGTGTCCTGACGAAGCAAAACTGTGAAATGCGTTGACGCACAGGGGCTCACTGCTTTCTATATGGTGTCATCATTTTTTTTCACGCCATACATTTATGTCTATTGTGTGTTACTTGTGTGTTTTTTTTAATTCTTCTGATAATTGCTCTGTTTGCAATATATTGTTCTCAATAAAATATATTTTTATTACACTCTTGTCCATTTTGCCTCTAAAGTCCGATCTAATATTTACCCCCAAATATGGATGTGGCTTTAGGGGTGTTCTTCTAATTCTTGCAATTGGCTGGAGTCCTCACCTTAAATCACTGAAAGGCATATACAAAAATATACTATCTAACTCCCTTCAAGAAATGACCACTGGCCTGACCTCGTGTAATGGTAGCCGCGAGTGAAGCTGACAACTCACCCTAGGATTGTTGCTGACTATTGAAGATGGTCGCCGTTCTTTTTTCTTCTGAGGTGATGGTGGCCGGAAGTGAAGCTGACAGCTTTGCTGATTGTTAAAGTGGAACTTTATTCAGAAAATTAAGTCCTGCTGGATCACTTTATGTTGGCCCCTTTTTTAGGTATAGCTATGTAAAACATTTAACCACTTCAGCCCCGGAAGGATTTGCCCCCTTCCTGACCAGAGCACTTTTTGCGATTCGGCACTACGTCGCTTTAACTGACAATTGCGCAGTCGTGCGAGGTGACTCCCAAACAAAATTGACATCCTTTTTTGCCCACAAATAGAGCTTTCTTTTGGTGGTATTTGATCACCTCTGTGGTTTTATTGTTTGCGCTATAAACGAAAAAGAGCAACAATTTTGAAAAAAAAGCAATATTTTTTACTTTTTGCTATAATAAATATCCCCAAAAAATATATATATATATATAAAAAAAAAAATTTTCCTCAGTTTAGGCCGATACGTATTCTACATATTTTTGGTAAAAAAAATCGGAATAAGTGTTTATTGATTGGTTTGGGCAAAAGTTATAGCATCTACAAAATAGGGGAATAGGGCATTTTTATTTAATAATTTTTTTTTACTAGTAATGGCGGCGATCAGCAATTTTTATTATGACTGCGACATTATGGCGGACAAATCGGACACTTTTGGCGCTATTTTGGGACCATTCACATTTATACAGCGATCAGTGCAATTAAAAATGTGCTGATTACTGTGTAAATGTGACTGGCAGTGAAGGAGTTAACCAGGAGGGGCATTGTAGGGGTTAAGTGTGTCCTACTAAGTGATTCTAATGGTGGGGGGGGGTTGGCTATGTGTGACACGACACTGATCACCGCTCCCGATTACAGGGAGCTATGATCAGTGTCCTGTCACTAGGCAGAATGAGGAAATGCTTGTTTACATCAGCATTTCCCCGTTCTTCCTCTCCGTGAGACGATCGCGGGTATACCTGCGGACATCGAATCCGCGGGACCCGCAGTCGGACTCACGGAGCTCGCGCGCATCTGCTATCCAGACCTTGCGAAATCACTTATAGGGCGTACACACGGTCGGACTTTGTTCGGACATTCCGACAACAAAATCCTAGGATTTTTTCTGACGGATGTTGGCTCAAACTTGTCTTGCATACACACGGTCACACAAAGTTGTCGGAAAATCCGATCATTCTGAACGCGGTGACGTAAAACACGTACGTCGGGACTATGAACGGGGCAGTGGCCAATAGCTTTCTTCTCTTTATTTATTCTGAGCATGCGTGGCACTTTGTCCGTCGGATTTGTGTACACACGATCGGAATTTCCGACAACGGATTTTGTTGTCGGAAAATTTTATCTCCTGCTCTCCAACTTTGTGTGTCGAAAATCCGATGGAAAATGTCCGATGGAGCCCACACACGGTCGGAATTTCCAACAACACGCTCCGATCAGACATTTTCCATGGGAAAATCCGACCGTGTGTACGGGGCATAACAGTTACGTGATTTTGCACAACGGAGCCAATCTACAGCAGTAAAACTGCGGAGGCTGGTCCGCAAGCGGTTAAGTGCCTTATCTTCGCGGGTCAGAAAACACTTCCTCCTTCATCATTGCTACATTTTTAAATATATTGTGTTTTGCTGTAGCCCCCAAAATGTGCTGGCTGTTTTTTTACTGCAAACCAATAAATTTATTTGGATTCTTTTATCATTTGGTCTGGCCCTTCTTCCGTTGGTGCATGTTTTTTTTGGTAACCTGCGCTGGCTACCCACTGAAAGGCATTACCGTCTATTTTGAGCAGACTAAGCTTTTTCCTCTAACTACTTTTTATAAACTTACATCAAAGTCACAGCGCCTTCTGAATGCTTTTATTTCACAACTCAAAGTTTTGCCCTGTGGACCTATATTATTCACAATAAAAGGTTACAAAGTATACCAACGCATTTTGAGGGCCCACAAATCAGGACTTTTTTTCTGCTAAATATTAAGTTATAGCACGCTCATTCTTTTATATAGACTTTCAGACTGCTCTGGGGATCCCCAGGAGCACCCTGCCTGACAGAGAGCAACCTCTAAGGATTGCAACTGATACCAATTTTCATGCATACTTAGGTCCAGCACCCTACCAACATACAGTATTTCTTATCAAGCTGACAACTAGTAAGGGAATTGCCCTTACTTCATGTTGTGTGTCCAGGAAAGGAGGTGAGGGAAATTTCCACAATGGGACAGACAACCAAAAAAAAACTGGTAAAATATTTTACCCTGCTTTACCCTATACAACACAACAGAAAATTTGCGATACATGCCCTGTAATCTATGTTACGTAACCTGACGTGATTGGCTGTTATGGGTAAATGCATTTTACTCATCATTGCTGCTAACTGCACTACCTTCTTTAACTTATCCCATGTGCATAGACATACATAAGTGATCTGTGGAGCTGTTCTTGGCTATTAAAGTAAGCCAGTTATGACTGTGTTTTTTTACAAGAATCTGCGTATTTGGTCTTAAATTATCATTAATGTGACGGTTTATAAAAGATTTATATTTCCCTTTTATGTTATAGTTGCTGCTGTGCCAGCTACGTTACTTGATGCTAACACACTCTGGACCAGTGGTTCTTGACCTGGGGTGGGGACCCCCTCGGGGGTCGAATGACGATTTGCCAGGGGTCACCAAATCCTTGGCTGTTCCTGAAGCCCACATCGCTCTCCCAGCCTTTTCACAGCCGCCCATTCAGTTCACGGCATGGCTGGGGGTGGGGGGCAGAGACTAGAGGTCAGCTGACTGGTGAGGAATGTGAAGTGAGAGGGCCTGGAGGAGACCCTATCTCCTGATTTCGGCATAGGTGTCACTGCTGCGAGACACCACAAAGTTGAAGACACAGTGAGTAACACTAACTGTGATTAGAGTTGCCAATAAAAGTCCCCACTACAGTCCTCAGATCAGCAGGAGCACCTAAGTTGGCTGATTAAAACTCCCCCCAGCACTGCCACTGATCCCATCCCCCACCAGCACTGCTCCTCATCCCAACTCCCCGCCACCACTGCCACTCATCCCATCACCCCCCACCAAGGAGTAAGAGAAGGAATAAGAATAGAGAATACATGGAAGGCAGAGGAAAAGAGGGGGAGGAACAAAGAAAAGGGGAGAGAAAGAATAAGAGAAAGAACAAGAAAGATGACTAGAGAGAGGGATAGGGAAAAAAAACAAGAAATTACGATAGGGAGATATAAAAGACAAAGAAAGGAGAACAAAGAGAGTGGTGCATCCTAAAATGTACCATAAGGGGTCTTAATACTGTACGAGTGGAAGGGACTCGGGGAGCGCTAAATGTCCGTGGGGTCCCCACAACTTGGGAAATGTTATCAATTGGTCACAGCACTGGAGGGGTTGAGAACCACTGCTCTAGACTAACTTCATAAAAGCATAATGCATGAGATTTTTAGGTATTTGACTAAAAAATGTTTTACAGGTAGTTTCCAACATGAATGTCGATGATTCAACAAAAAAAATTCCACCCTTGTACTTGGATTTTTTTTTTTCAATCTGGTCAAAACCAATTGTATATAAGCAAAATGAAGACAAGTTGCAGCACAGGCATCTTTAGGGTAGGTTCACACTGGGGCGACTTGGGATCCGACTTGTACGCCCTCAAGTCGCCCCAAGTCGCTTTGCATTTAGATTATCATGGTAGGCAATGGGAGCGTCTTAATTGACACTACTGAAGTCGCTCCGACTTCAGAAAAGGTTCCTGTACTACTTCTATCCGACTTGTAGGCGACTTGTACCCATTCAACTCAATGTAAGTTGCCTGCAAGTCGGATCTCTCTGTAAAGTCAAGCGACTTTGCAGAGAAAACCCCTCCCTCCCCCCTCCCTCCCAGAGAGGTGATTGGCCACAGGCGAAGTCGCCTGTCATGGAGGCGACTTGAAGTCGCCTCGTAATTTGCCGAAGTCGCGCTGAAGTCGCGCTAAAGTTGCGCTGAAGCCGCGTTGAAGTCGCGGTACAAAGTCGCGCTAAAGTCGTGTTGCCCATGTGTGAACCGACCCTTAATGAGGAAAACCAATTTGTTACATAATAACATCAAATTGGCAAGATTTTCAAGGCACAAAGGCAAACCACTCTTTGGTAGGCTAGATAGAAACATACAAATACATACTGTAGTATTAATGGTGTCTGGAATACCTCAGCTAATTGGAATTAGAATAATTTCAAATTCAATAACTACATAAGCACCAAATACAGTAAGAGCCCTTGCACACTGGGGCGGGGGGCGGCGCCGGCGGTAAAACGCCGCTATTATTAGCGGCGTTTTACCGCCGGTATGCGGACGCTAGCGGGGCGGTTTTACCCCGAGAAGGGGTTAAATACCACCGCAAAGCGCCTCTGCAGAGGCGCATTGCCGGCGGTATAGCCGCGCCGTCCCATTGATTTCAATGGGCAGGAGCGGTATACACACCGCTCCTTCACCGCTCCGAAGATGCGGCTAGCAGGACTTTTTTTACCGTCCTGCCAGCGCATCGCTCCAGTGTGCAAGCCCTCGGGGCTTTCACACTGGAATGCAAGGAGCGGCACTTTCTGGGCGGTTTGCAGGCGCTATTATTAGCGCAATAGCGCCTGCAAACCGCCCCAGTGTGCAAGGGCTCTTACACATAACCACAATCCATATACCATAAGGACTGGTTCACAGCTTGAATCACACAAGAATGTGCTGTGCGTTCCTGTGCAATTCACATGCGATCCCAGTGCAGTGCGATTTCAGCCCATTTATTTGAATAGGCTGAAATTGCACCGGACCAAACCAAAAGTAGTGCATGCACTGCTTTTCAAAACACATTGCAACCAGATCGCATGGTACTACTGTATCATGTTATCTGGTACAGGCAAATGCAGTGAGTTTGCATCCAGCTTTTGGGGTGTCATTAAGTTAACACTGACACCTGCTGCAGATTGCAAGTGCAGTAGGTTTTGAATGCGGTGTGAGAAATGCGCAGGGACTGCTGGTTTCCCACACGGCGTTCAGTTGTTAACTGACCCTTGGACATATACAACAAAGGTAATGAGGACTGTAGAGGAATTTTCTCCCATCCAGAATTAATGAGCCATTACCTGTGAAAAATCACAACAAAAATTATAAGAAATATAAAATAGGAAAAATAAAAATATATAATTATTTAATCATTTATAATATCCAAAAAATCATAACGATCCTAAGACAACATGTAAAAAAATAAACAGCAACAAACAAATTTTAAGAAATTGAAGTATCAGCACATAGTGGTGATGTGGATACTAGAAAATACTCAGTGCCACAGCAACAAACAAATATTGTAAAAAAAAAAAAGATAAATACCATAATAAAAAATAAAAAAAATAAAATACTGATGCATTAATGATGACAAAAATAAATGCAAATCAAAAGCGCTATTCAGTCCTTTTGGATGCAAAGTGTTAAGTCATTGTGGATCCATCCAACCTATTCATATTTAAAATTAAATTCAGGGTCACCTCCCCAATGCAAAGATGGGACAGATTCAATGGACATGAACCTAAACTGAGCTGCAGAATGTCCCACAAACATAACATATGAGCAAGTGGCAACTCAACGTGTTTGTCCCTGATGAAATACTTATTACTAGCAGTCCCACCTTTAAGCTTCTAAGTAGTCTTACCAATATAATAAAGGCCACAAGGACATTTAATCAAATACATCACATAGGAGCTCTGACATGTCAGATATTATTTACTACCAATTGAATACCCTTGATGTGGTTGATTAGAACACAAACCTTTGATCATGCTAATACAGTGTATTCAAGACAGGCAAAAAACAGAACCTGTTCTTTTAGAACCCATTAGGTTCATATATACTGTATACATATGAGCAGTTACCTACTAATAGATTTGTATTTCTGTTTAGCTAGTCGTCTGGTGCAAAAACTCCAAGGAGATAGCACAGCCAGGACCTGAGGCCTTTCTGCAGATTATACACCAAATGAGAAATAGAGCCTGGTTTAGGATCAGCCCCGCCCTAGGATTGGACAAGAAGGGAACCTGATTGTCCCACGGTGTTCCCTCCCTTTGTCAGCCTGGGTGCTGCTCTGCAGAAACCTTAAGGGAGGTTGAAATTAACCCATTATTTTGCCGCCTATATGTAATCATTTAAAGATGAATTCCAGGCTTGGTATATTTTTACAAAGTTACATTGGTCCAGCTTGGACCTGGAACAAGTGGAGATCACTGGAGAAGCGGTGTCTACTTCAGTGATTTCCAACTTCCAGGGGCATCGGCCAGGTATGGTAAATAACTGTATATATATACAGTGCCTTGCAAAAGTATTCGGCCCCCCTTGAACTTTTCAACCTTTTGCCACATTTCAGGCTTCAAACATAAAGATATAAAATTTTTATTTTTTGTGAAGAATCACCAACAAGTGGGACACAATTGTGAAGTGGAACGAAATCTATTGGATTGTTGAAACTTTTTTAACTAATAAAAAAATGAAAAGTGGGGCGTGCAAAATTATTCGGCCCCCTTGCGTTAATACTTTGTAGAGCCACCTTTTGCTGCGATTACAGCTGCAAGTCGCTTGGGGTATGTCTCTATCAGTTTTGCACATCGAGAGACTGAAATTCTTGCCCATTCTTCCTTGCAAAACAGCTCGAGCTCAATGAGGTTGGATGGAGAGCGTTTGTGAACAGCAGTTTTTAGCTCTTTCCACAGATTCTCGATTGGATTCAGGTCTGGACTTTGACTTGGCCATTCTAACACCTGGATACGTTAATTTGTGAACCATTCCTTTGTAGATTTTGCTGTATGTTTGGGATCATTGTCTTGTTGGAAGATAAATCTCCGTCCCAGTTTCAGGTCTTTTGCAGACTCCAACAGGTTTTCATTCAGAATGGTCCTGTATTTGGCTGCATCCATCTTCCCCTCAATTTTAACCATCTTCCCTGTCCCTGCTGAAGAAAAGCAGGCCCAAACCATGATGCTGCCACCACCATGTTTGACAGTGGGGATGGTGTGTTGAGGGTGATGAGCTGTGTTGCTTTTACGCCAAACATATCGTTTTGCATTGTGGCCAAAAAGTTCGATTTTGGTTTCATCGGACCAGAGCACCTTCTTCCACATGTTTGGTGCGTCTCCCAGGTGGCTTGTGGCAAACTTTAGACAAGACTTTTTATGGATATCTTTGAGAAATGGCTTTCTTCTTGCCACTCTTCAATAAAGGCCAGATTTGTGCAGTGTACGACTGATTGTAGTCCTATGGACAGACTCTCCCACCTCAGCTGTAGTTCTCTGCAGTTCATCCAGAGTGATCATGGGCCTCTTGGCTGCATCTCTGATCAGTCTTCTCCTTGTCTGAGCTGAAAGTTTAGAGGGACAGCCAGGTCTTGGTAGATTTGCAGTGGTCTGATACTCCTTCCATTTCAAAATGATCGCTTGCACAGTGCTCCTTGGGATGTTTAAAGCTTGGGAAATCTTTTTGTTTCCAAATCCGGCTTTAAACTTCTCCACAACAGTATTACGGACCTGCCTGGTGTGTTCCTTGGTCTTCATGATGCTCTCTGCGCTTTCAACAGAACCCTGAGACTATCACAGAGCAGGTGCATTTATACAGAGACTTGATTACACACAGGTGGATTCTATTTATCACCATCAGTCATTTAGGACAACATTGGATCATTCAGAGATCCTCGTTGAACTTCTGGAGTGAGTTTGCTGCACTGAAAGTAAAGGGGCCGAATAATTTTGCACACACCACTTTTCAGTTTTTTATTTGCTAAAAAAGTTTAAAATATCCAATAGATTTCGTTCCACTTCACAATTGTGTCCCACTTGTTGGTGATTCTTCACAAAAAATTAAAATTTTATATCTTTATGTTTGAAGCCTGAAATGTGGCAAAAGGTTGAAAAGTTCAAGGGGGCCGAATACTTTTGCAAGGCACTGTATACTGCCAGAATTGCACAGATGGGCAACAACATCCATAACAGATTGGCGGTGCTCTAAGCCTGCAGTATCAGTCTCCCAGGTTTGCATTCTGTATTCAGGTGCTGGCAGAGATAGAAAATAGAGTATATCTTGCTCCAAAATATAATATGGCTATATATGTTATATCATATTTTAGATTTATTTCATTTTATAACCCAATGTTATGATTTTTTGGTGACAGATTCTCTTTATTGAGACATCCAGGGTCTAAAAGACCCTGGATGTCTCCCCTCTGCTCCACTGAATCCAATGCGTTACAGATTGCACTACATTAGATTCTTTCCCGGCCATGGTGGCCAGGGACACTGACAGACAGACCTGGAAGTGACATATACCCCCCGTTAAGTCTGAATGATGTAGGGACTCGGCAGCGAAAGGGTGAAGTCTCAAATATCATGGAAATTCTCCTAATATCTGTGAGGTCTTTAGGAATAGATGTACAGTGCCTTGAAAAAGCATTCATACCCCTTGAAATTTTCCACATTTTGTCATGTTACAACCAAAACGTAAATGTATTATATTGGGATTTTATGTGATAGACCAACACAAAGTGGCACATAATTGTGAAGTGAAAGGAAAATGATAAAAAATGGTTTTCAAAGTTTTTTATAAATACATATCTGAAAAGTGTGGCGTGCATTTGTATTCAGCCCCCTGAGTCAATACATTGTAGAACCACATTTCACTGCAACTACAGCTGCAAGTCTTTTTGGGTCTCTACCAGCTTTGCACATCTAGAGAGTGAAGTTTTTGCCCATTCTTCTTTGCAAAATAGCTCAAGCTCAGATTAGATGAAGAGTGTCTGTAAACAGTAATTATCAAGTCTTGCCACAGATTCTCAATTGGATTTAGGTTTGGACTTTGACTGGGCAATTCTAACACATGACTTTGCTTTAATGTAAAACCATTCCATGGTAGCATGGTAGCCCTGCAATTATGTTTAGGGTCGTTATCCTGCTGGAAGGTGAACCTCTGTCCCAGTCTCAAGTCTTTTGCAGACTCTAACAAGTTTTCTTCTGAGATTGCCCTGTATTTGGCTCCATCCATCTTCCCATTAACTCTGACCAGCTTCTCTGTCCCTGCTGAAGAAAAGCATTCCTACAACATGCTGCCACCACCATGTTTCACGGTGGGGATGGTGTGTTCAGGGTAATGCGCAGTGTTAGTTTTCTGCCACACATAGCGTTTTGCTTTTAGGCCAAAAAGTTTAATTTTGGTCTCATCTGATCAGAGCACCTTCTTCCACATGTTTGCTGTGTCCCCCACATGGCTTCTCGCAAACTGCAAACGGGATTTTTTATGACTTTCTTTCAACAATGGCTTTCTTCTTGCCACTCTTCTATAAAGGCCAGATTTGTGGAGTGCACAACTAATAGTTGTCCTGTGGACAGATTCTCCCACCTGAGCTGTGGATCTCTGCAGCTCCTCCAGAGTTACCATGGGCCTCTTGGCTGCTTCTCTGATTAATACTCTCCTTGCCCGGCCTGTCAGTTTAGGTGGACAGCCATGTATTGGTAGGTTTGCAGTTGTGCCATTCTCTGTCCATTTTCGGATGATGGATTGAACAGTGCTTTGTGAAATGTTCAAAGCTTGGGATATTTTTTTATAACCTAACCCTGCTTTGAACATCTCCACAACTTTATCCCTGATCTGTCTGGTGTGTTCCTTGGCCTCCATGATGCTGTTTGTTCACTAAGGTTCTCTAACAAACCTCTGAGCGCTTCATAAAACAGCTGTATTTATATTGAGAATAAATTACACACAGGTGGACTCTATTTACTAATTAGATGTCTTCTGAAGGCAGTTGGTTCCACTAGATTTTAATTTGGGTTATCAGAGTAAAGGAGGCTGAATACAAATGCACGCCACACTTTTCAGATATTTATTTGTAAAACATGTGGAAAACCATTTCATCATTTTCCTTCCACTTCACAATTAGGTGCCACTTTGTGTTGGTCTATCACAAGTAACAAGTCACCACATGGTCACCACCACTGATCAAATAATGCTTTCACCTCAGCTTTTGACCTACCTGTAGGTTGAAATGTGCCTTCCCCACTCAGGGGGGTATTATAAATGTTTTTATCCAAATTCACTATTCAGACTCTTGCTCCAATCATTATTCTTATTATTATGATTATACAGGATTTATATAGTGCCAACAGTTTGCGCAGCTCTTAACAAAATAAAGGTAGACATTGCTGTTACATTACAATTTGGTACAAGAGGAATCATTAAAGCTTACAACCTTAAAAGGGAGGGTCAATTGATACAAAAAGGTAATAGCTGTGGGGGATGGAGGAAGTAAAACAATGTATTAGTTAGAAGCAGGATGGGCTTCTTTAACCACTTGCCGACCGCCTACCGCATATATACTGCGGCAGAATGGCACGGGCAGGCAAAATCACGTACCCATACGTGATCTGCCTCCCGCGGGCGGGGGGTCCGATCGGACCCCCCCCCGGTGCCATCGGCGGTCGGCATCTGACTGGGAGCGTCGGGAGGCGAGGGGGAGACCATCCGATCGTGGCCCCCCCCTCGCGATCGCTCCCAGCCAATAGGAATCCTCCTCTGCCTGTGTGTCGTTTCACACAGGCAGAGGATGTGATGTCATCTCTCCCCGGTCTGGCAGTTTCCGTTCCAGCGCCGAGGAGAGATGACAAGTGAGTGCACAACACACACACACACACAGTAGAACATGCCAGGCATATTTACACCCCCGATCCCCCCCCCGATCGCCCCCCGATCCCCCCCCAATCACCCCCCCCCCCTGTCACAAACTGACATTAGCAGTATTTTTTTTTTTTTTTTTCTTTTTTTTTTCTGATTACTGCATAGTGTCAGTTTGTGACAGTTAGTGTTAGGGCAGTTAGTGTTAGGCCCCCTTTAGGTCTAGGATACCCCCCTAACCCCCCCTAATAAAGTTTTAACCCCTTGATCACCCCCTGTCACCAGTGTCGCTAAGCGATCATTTTTCTGATCGCTGTATTAGTGTCGCTGGTGACGCTAGTTAGGAACGTAAATATTTAGGTTCGCCGTCAGTGTTTTATAGCGACAGGGGACCCCCATATACTATCTAATAAATGTTTTAACCCCTTGATTGCCCCCTAGTTAACCCTTTCACCACTGATCACTGTATAACTGTTACGGGTGACGCTGGTTAGTTTGTTTATTTTTTATAGTGTCAGGGCACCCGCCGTTTATTACCGAATAAAGGTTTAGCCCCCTGATCGCCCGGCGGTGATATGCGTCGCCCCAGGCAGCGTCAGATTAGCGCCAGTACCGCGAACACCCACGCACGCAGCATGCGCTTCCCTTAGTGGTATAGTATCTCAACGGATCAATATCTGATCCGATCAGATCTATACTAGCGTCCCCAGCAGTTTAGGGTTCCCGAAAACGCAGTGTTAGCGGGATCAGCCCAGATACCCGCTAGCACCTGCGTTTTGCCCCTCCGCCCAGCCCAGCCCAGCCCACCCAAGTGCAGTATCGATCGATCACTGTCACTTACAAAACACTAAACGCATAACTGCAGCGTTCGCAGAGTCAGGCCTGATCCCTGCGATCGCTAACAGTTTTTTTGGTAGCGTTTTGGTGAACTGGCAAGCACCAGCCCCAGGCAGCGTCAGATTAGCGCCAGTAGCGCTAACACCCACGCACGCACCGTACACCTCCCTTAGTGGTATAGTATCTGAACGGATCAATATCTGATCCGATCAGATCTATACTAGCGTCCCCAGCAGTTTAGGGTTCCCAAAAACGCAGTGTTAGCGGGATCAGCCCAGATACCTGCTAGCACCTGCGTTTTGCCCCTCCGCCCGGCCCAGCCCACCCAAGTGCAGTATCGATCGATCACTGTCACTTACAAAACACTAAACGCATAACTGCAGCGTTCGCAGAGTCAGGCCTGATCCCTGCGATCGCTAACAGTTTTTTTGGTAGTATTTTGGTGAACTGGCAAGCACCAGCCCCAGGCAGCGTCAGATTAGCGCCAGTACCGCTAACACCCACGCACGCACCGTACACCTCCCTTAGTGGTATAGTATCTGATCGCATCAATATCTGATCCGATCTGATCTATACTAGCGTCCCCAGCAGTTTAGGGTTCCCAAAAACGCAGTGTTAGCGGGATCAGCCCAGATACCTGCTAGCACCTGCGTTTTGCCCCTCCGCCCGGCCCGGCCCAGCCCACCCAAGTGCAGTATCGATCGATCACTGTCACTTACAAAACACTAAACGCATAACTGCAGCGTTCGCAGAGTCAGGCCTGATCCCTGCGATCGCTAACAGTTTTTTTTGTAGCGTTTTGGTGAACTGGCAAGCGCCAGCGGCCTAGTACACCCCGGTCGTAGTCAAACCAGCACTACAGTAACACTTGGTGACGTGGCGAGTCCCATAAGTGCAGTTCAAGCTGGTGAGGTGGCAAGCACAAGTAGTGTCCCGCTGCCACCAAAAAGACAAACACAGGCCCGTCGTGCCCATAATGCCCTTCCTGCTGCATTCGCCAATCCTAATTGGGAACCCACCGCTTCTGCAGCGCCCGTACTTCCCCCATTCACATCCCCAACCAAATGCAGTCGGCTGCATGAGAGGCATTTTTATGTCCTCCCGAGTACCCCTACCCAACGAACCCCCCCAAAAAAGATGTTGTGTCTGCAGAAAGCGCGGATATAGGCGTGACACCCGCTATTATTGTCCCTCCTGTCCTGACAATCCTGGTCTTTGCATTGGTGAATGTTTTGAACGCTACCATGCACTAGTTGACTATTAGCGTAGGGTACAGCATTGCACAGACTAGGCACACTTTCACAGGGTCTCCCGAGATGCCATCGCATTTTGAGAGACCCGAACCTGGAACCGGTTACAGTTATAAAAGTTAGTTACAAAAAAAAGTGTAAAAAAAAAAAAAAAAAAAACACAAACAAAAATATAAAATAAAAATAGTTGTCGTTTTATTGTTCTCTCTCTCTCTATTCTCTCTCTATTGTTCTGCTCTTTTTTACTGTATTCTATTCTGCAATGTTTTATTGTTGTTATGTTTTATCACGTTTGCTTTTCAGGTATGTAATTATTTATACTTTACTGTTTACTGTGTATTATTGTTAACCATTTTTTTGTCTTCAGGTATGCCATTCACGACTTTGAGTGGTTATACCAGAATGATGCCTGCAGGTTTAGGTATCATCTTGGTATCATTCTTTTCAGCCAGCGGTCGGCTTTCATGTAAAAGCAATCCTAGTGGCTAATTAGCCTCTAGACTGCTTTTACAAGCAGTGGGAGGGAATGCCCCCCCCCCCCCCCCAACATCTTCCGTGTTTTTCTCTGGCTCTCCTGTCTCAACAGGGAACCTGAGAATGCAGCCGGTGATTCAGCCAGCTGACCATAGAGCTGATCAGAGACCAGAGTGGCTCCAAACATCTCTATGACCTAAGAAACCGGAAGCTACGAGCATTTTATGACGTAGATTTCGCCGGATGTAAACAGCGCCATTGGGAAATTGGGAAAGCATTTTATCACACCGATCTTGGTGTGATCAGATGCTTTGAGGGCAGAGGAGAAATCTAGGGTCTAATAGACCCCAATTTTTGCAAAAAAGAGTACCTGTCACTACCTATTGCTATCATAGGGGATATTTACATTCCCTGAGATAACAATAAAAATGATTTAAAAAAAAAAAAAAATGAAAGGAACAGTTTAAAAATAAGATAAAAAAATAATAATAATAAAGAAAAAAAAAAAAAAAAAAAAAAAGCACCCCTGTCCCCCCTGCTCTCGCGCTAAGGTGAACGCAAGCGTTGGTCTGGCGTCAAATGTAAACAGCAATTGCACCATGCATGTGAGGTATCGCCGCGAAGGTCAGATCGAGGGCAGTAAGTTTAGCAGTAGACCTCCTCTGTAAATCTAAAGTGGTAACCTGTAAAGGCTTTTAAAGGCTTTTAAAAATGTATTTAGTTTGTCGCCACTGCACGTTTGTGCGCAATTTTAAAGCATGTCATGTTTGGTATCCATGTACTCGGCCTAAGATCATCTTTTTTATTTCATCAAACATTTGGGCAATATAGTGTGTTTTAGTGCATTAAAATGTAAAAAAGTGTGTTTTTTCCCCAAAAAATGCGTTTGAAAAATCGCTGCGCAAATACTGTGTGAAAAAAAAAAATGAAACACCCACCATTTTAATCTGTAGGGCATTTGCTTTAAAAAAAATATATAATGTTTGGGGGTTCAAAGTAATTTTCTTGCAAAAAAAAATTATTTTTTTATGTAAACAATAAGTGTCAGAAAGGGCTTTGTCTTCAAGTGGTTAGAAGAGTGGGTGATGTGTGACATAAGCTTCTAGATGTTGTGCATAAAATGCCAGGACAGTTCAAAACCCCCCCAAATGACCCCATTTTGGAAAGTAGACACCCCAAGCTATTTGCTGAGAGTCATGTTGAGTCCATGGAATAATTTATATTGTGACACAAGTTGCGGGAAAGAGACAATTTTTTATTTTTTTTATTTTTTTTTGCGCAAAGTTGTCACTAAATGATATATTGCTCAAACATGCCATGGGAATATGTGAAATTACACCCCAAAATACATTCTGTTGCTTCTCCTGAGTACGGGGATACCACATGTGTGGGACTTTTTGGGAGCCTAGCCGCGTACGGGACCCCGAAAACCAAGCACCGCCTTCAGGCTTTCTAAGGCCGTAAATTTTTGATTTCACTCTTCACTGCCTATCACAGTTTCGGAGGCCATGGAATGCCCAGGTGGCACAAACCCCCCCCCAAATGACCCCATTTTGGAAAGTAGACACCCCAAGCTATTTGATGAGAGGTATAGTGAGTATTTTGCAGACCTCACTTTTTGTCACAAAGTTTTGAAAATTGAAAAAAGAAAAAAAAAAATTTTTTTTCTCGTCTTTCTTTATTTTCAAAAACAAATGAGAGCTGCAAAATACTCACCATGCCTCTCAGCAAATAGCTTGGGGTGTCTGCTTTCCAAAATGGGGTCATTTGGGGGGGGTTTGTGCCACCTGGGCATTCCATGGCCTCCGAAACTGTGATAGGCAGTGAGGAGTAAAATCAAAAATGTACGCCCTTAGAAATCCTGAAGGCGGTGCTTGGTTTTCGGGGTCCCGTACGCGGCTAGGCTCCTAAAAAGTCCCACACATGTGGTATCCCCGTACTCAGGAGAAGCAGCTAAATGTATTTTGGGGTGCAATTCCACATATGCCCATGGCCTGTGTGAGCAATATATCATTTAGTGACAACTTTGTGCAAAAAAAAAAAAAAAAAAAAAAAATTTGTCACTTTCCCGCAACTTGTGTCAAAATATAAAACATTCCATGGACTCAACATGCCTCAAAGCAAATAGCTTGGGGTGTCTACTTTCCAAAATGGGGTCATTTGGGGGGGTTTTATGTCATCTGGGCATTTTATGGCCTTCAAAACTGTGATAGGTAGTGAGGAGTAAAATCAAAAATGTACGCCCTTAGAAATCCTGAAGGCGGTGATTGGTTTTCGGGGCCCCGTACGCGGCTAGGCTCCCAAAAAGTCCCACACATGTGGTATCCCCGTACTCAGGAGAAGCAGCTAAATGTATTTTGGGGTGCAATTCCACATATGCCCATGGCCTGTGTGAGCAATATATCATTTAGTGACAACTTTTTGTAATTTTTTTTTTTTTTTTTTTTTTTTGTCATTATTCAATCACTTGGGACAAAAAAAATGAATATTCAATGGGCTCAACATGCCTCTCAGCAAATTCCTTGGGGTGTCTACTTTCCAAAATGGGGTCATTTGTGGGGGTTTTGTACTGCCCTGCCATTTTAGCACCTCAAGAATCGACATAGGCAGTCATAAATTAAAGGCTGTGTAAATTCCAGAAAATGTACCCTAGTTTGTAGACGCTATAACTTTTGCGCAAACCAATAAATATACACTTATTGACATTTTTTTTACCAAAGACATGTGGCCGAATACATTTTGGCCTAAATGTATGACTAAAATTGAGTTTATTGGATTTTTTTTAGAACAAAAAGTAGAAAATATCATTTTTTTTCAAAATTTTCGGTCTTTTTCCGTGTATAGCGCAAAAAATAAAAACGGCAGAGGTGATCAAATACCATCAAAAGAAAGCTCTATTTGTGGGAAGAAAAGGACGCAAATTTCGTTTGGGTACAGCATTGCATGACCGCGCAATTAGCAGTTAAAGCGACGCAGTGCCGAATTGTAAAAAGTGCTCTGGTCAGGAAGGGGGTAAAACCTTCCGGGGCTGAAGTGGTTAAAGAGAAGGGTTTTCAGGGATCGTCCAAAGATGGATAGATTAGGAGACAGTCAGACTGATTGGGGTAGGGAATTCCAAAGGATGGGAGAAGCTCTGGAGAATTCCTGGAGGTGAGCATGGGAGTTAGGGAGCAGGAGGTCTTGGGAGGACCGAAGAGAGCGGCTTGGTTGGTATTTTGGGACTAGGTTAGTGAAGTAGCTGGAGGCAGAGTTATGGATGGCTTTGTAAATTATTCTAAGTACTTTGAATTTTGTTCGTTAGGTGAATGGAAGCCAGTTGAGGGATTGGCAGAGAGGGGTGGAGGACACTGAATGGTTGGCAAGGTGGATGAGTCTTGCAGCGGCATTCATTATGGACTGAAGGGGGGATAGTCTATGTAAAGGTAATCCAATGAGGAGGAAGTTGCGGTAGTTGAGGCGAGAGATAACCAGGGAGTGAATTAGAAGCTTGGTGGTGTTATTAGTTAAAAAGGGGCGTATTCTTGAAATGTTGCAGAGGCTAAGGCAGCATGATTTGGACAGGGATTGGATGTGGGCCTGAAAGGACAGTTCAGAGTCTAAGGTTACCCCTAGAACCCTGGCATGTGGGGACGGACTGATCGATGTGCCATTGATCTTGATAGAGAAGTCAGGGAAAGGGGCACATGGAGGAGGAAATATTAGGAGCTCAGTTTGAGGAAGTGGTGTGACATCCAGGCTGATATGTCTGTTAGTAAATCAGTGATGCGTGAGGAGACTGATGGGGTGAGCTGAGGGGCAGAGAGATAGATTTGGGTGTCATCAGCATATAAATGGTAGTGGGAGCCATGGGGGGCTGACCCAGGGAGGACGTGTAGATCGAGAATAGTAGAGGTCCAAGGACAGAACCTGGGGGGACCCCAATAGTAAAAGGAGTTGGAGAGGATGAAGTGGAGTTGTAAGTAACACTGAAGGTGCGATGAGATAGGTAAGATTCAAACCAATGGAGAGAGCAGCCATGGAGATCAAGCAAATTTAGTTGTGCTTTATCTTATTTAAGACTTCCACACTTGCACTAAAATCCATGCACAAAATATATAACATAAAGGGTTGTGCTGGCCCCTTAGGGTGCTTTACAAGCTTCCCAAACCAATATCACCTCCCAGGCAGACTAAACAGGGTAATGTTCGGTCCGGCGGGATGATGTCACAAGCCCTTCCACTTCATTGTGATGTGCTTTTAAGTCTATTTTCATCTCTGTAAAAGATATAACATTTCAATATAAAATTTAGATATTTTTGTTGACCGTGGTATCTGTTTTTTTTCTTTTCATATTGTTTTACATATGAAATATAAGTGTAGAAATATGTAACTCTTTTTTTATGACTACATGTTATCTATCTATATTTGTATTTTGGTAAAAATTACTTTTTTTTTTCGATTGGACGTGTATGTTTTCATGTTGGTCTCCAATTCCTGTCACATTAAATTTAAAAATATAGTTTGGATCAGTATATGAAAGCCCTTAAAATAACAGCAGTTATGTGTTATATAAGAGGCATTAGCAAGTCCTGTTTATGGAGCTTTTTGACTCCTAACGTCTTCATGCATTAATGAATAAGGGTGATGGTGGTATTCACACTTCGTAATTGACTGATTTATACAGTTACCGTTGTCTCTGTTAGATGGTGTTAGCAAATATTAAACGGGTCTACAAGTTATGAACAAAAGCCTGCTGGTAATGTGTAATTGAATTATAAATTGTATTCATTGTGCCTCTGAAACAGAAATGTCAGCACCAGTGGTTAGGATAAAATGTTGGTTTCCAAGCCTGGAGTACATGTACTGTTTATGCATGATTGAATCCTATTATTTATTATTCTTCAACAATCAGGTGACTCAAAATTAATTTTTCTGATTTGGATAGATGCTGCAGGCTTGAATTACCCATAAGCTTCTTACACCATGCTAGAATTCTGCTGGTAATATAGAGGTCCTTGGGTTACCCTATTGAAACCTTCATTAATTGTACATGAGTGAATGCGGCTAAAAGAGTGTGAAGCCACATTGGGTGGCGGCAGAGCTGAAATCCCTGTCAGGGATTACTTTTGATTCCCTAGAGATATCGTATAAAAAGCCAGTGAGTGATTCAATTTGTTGGATTCCCTTCATTAAAAAAACGGGGATAAACTAAGCAGACATTTTAATCCGTGGCTATAAATTCTGGGAGGAAATGCAAGAGGCACTTTGTTTGTTTTCAAGAGCAGCTTAAATTAAGCCTAATTTTCTATGCTTTGAGAAGAAATGAGAAGGATTGGATTCCACATCATGTGTTTACTTTCTTGGGATCATGGTGATGCTATATTCTCACATGCACATAATCCTTTCACAGATTTGGTAATGTCAGGTTGGTATTTTAGCTAATCTATTGTTGTCACCAATATGAGCTGCTATGTATTCCTGTGGGGAGGACACACAATAGGGTGGATTTACTTAAAGTGGTGTTCCAGCCAAAATTATACTTTTTAAATAAAAATACCTCTATAATACACAAGCTTAATGTATTCTAGTAAAGTTAGTTTGTAAGCTAAGGTCTGTTTTGTTAGTTTATAGCAGTAGTTTGTTATTTTATAAACTTACAGCAGGCCGTGGCCATCTTAAGTGTGGGCATCTGAAGCCAGACTGTATTTCTTCCTGGATCTCATCCTTGCAGATCTCGCACATGCTCAGTGCAGCACAAGCAGTGTAATAGGGTTCAGGTCAGGTTTCCATAGCAACGGCAGTTTCAGAGGAAGTTTGCGCCCCTTCCCAGAAGGCATTGCAAACAGGAAATGATGCGATGGGCCGCAGCCAGGGAGGAGGAAGTAAAAAATGAATACAGCAGATATACAGTAGGTACTGAGAATTTTTTTTTAAAAATATCCAATTTGTTTACAGTGCACAGTTTAGTGAGGGATGCTGAAGAGTTGTAAAAGTGGGTGGAACTCCACTTTAAGGCAAATAGACTATACACTTTGCAAAGTGCAATTGCACTCTGTAAGTGCAGTTGCTCAAGAGCTAAGTAAATGGGGTAAAGCTTCACTTTGCAAAGAATACCCAATTATATGCAAGGAAAATAAAAAGAACAGCATTTTTGCTTGCGTATGATTGGATGATGGAAGTCAGCAGAGCTTCTGCTCATTTACCAAGCTCTGGAGCAACAGCTCTTGCACAGTGTATTTGCCTTTAATAAATCAATCCCCAATATGTTATCATGTACCAAACAGTAGATCCCAGGTGTGAACATATACATCATTTTAGGGACCTCAGGCTGCCAGGTTTTTTAAAATGTTAAAAATCAGGCATCTGCAAAGACAACATGTTAGGTACTTATACCAGAAATACTATTCCCTTTCTGCCAGTTTCACCATACATAATTTTAATAAAATAAGACAAAGGGGTGGACTTACTAAAGGCAAAAAACTGTGCATTTTGCAGTTGCTCCAGAGCTTAGTAAATAAGGGGGAGCACTGCTGACTTCCATCATCCAATTATGTGCAAGCAAAAATACAGTTTTTTTTTTCATTGCACGTGATTGGGTATTCTTTACAAAGTGAAGATTTACCTGATTTACTAAGCTGTGGATTAACTGCTCTTGCAGAGTGCAACTGCACAGTTTAATTGCCTTTAGTAAATCAACCCCACAGTGATTTCACCCATTGCAACCAGCCACTGACTTTTCTCATCTAATGAAAGGAAGTTGCTAAAGTTTGTACATTGCACTGCCTTATTGTCAATAAAGTGAACTTGTGGATGTGAACCCTTACATTGTAAATCATGCCATATAGTTTACCAGTAATACAAAGCAAAATGTTTTCATCAATATAAAAAACATTGCAAATACCTTTTTTTCCCCATTGTTAAAAAGCAGTCACATGATGGCTATTCTCTGCTGTATCCTGGGCTTAGATGAATATGGGTGGAACACCTTTTGATAATCAGCCAATCTACTACTGTCACATATCCCAGCTGCTGTCAATCAAACAGTGTAAGGCTGGGTGGGCATGGTAGCAGCAGTCCAATCAGAGTACAGGCATGCCATGCCTTTCTAAAAGGCAGATACTTTACAGGATTCTGCACCCTGGTCCTCATTTGTAGCGAGTTGGCGGGGGAGGGGAAGATGGGATGGCAGCAGAAGTCTGACCACTGGAGTGCAAGCATGCTGTACGTGTGTACAGTGTCCTGTAGCTCCCAAGTAGAAGGCACAGACGCAAACTGACCATGCTAGGATATATGTGCTTCTGTGCCTGGCATGGTCAGTTTGAAAAAAGAAAGCAAGGGGACTGGCAGGGTTACCAAGTATTTGGCAGCCAATTAAGCAATGCAGTGAGAACAGGCTGCATTTTAATAGAATTACAGAAAAGGTCATCGTTCACACAGCCTGAAAACATGCGGGCCCCATGCAGGGCTGCGTTTTACCGGAAGGTGTTGCATGCATCCCTGTGCTGGCAGTCTCATTGTTATCTATTGGGGCGCAGCAGCTGTGTCCCAATATGACATTCATGTGGGTGCGGGTCCCCAAACTCACCCTATGTGCGTTCGGGGATTCCTACCTGCACCCGCACAGATGTCATGTTGGGACACAGTGGCTGTATCTTTGCAGCCACTGTGCCCTAATAGATGACAATTGGATTGCAGGCATGGGGATGCATACAACACCTGGGCATCCCCATGCCAGTAAAACACGGCCCTGCATGAGGCACACATGGAATCGCACCATGTGAACAAGAACTAATATACGCATATCTGAAATGTTACTTTTTGGGGTAACACATACTATAACCTGGCCTAAAAGTGCGGAAGTCTACAAATACCATAGCTTCTACGAGTCAGATAAATGTCAGGGACAGAACATAGTAATGAAAGGGTATGGTTAAATTGTAACTTGAAGGGAAATCAAGACCCAGGCTTATTTGGAAGACTAAAAGCGGTAATAAACCCAAAAGCAAGCACTTACTGTATTGCAGCTTACCAATTATTAGAGGTGACGGATGCAGTTAGTTAAACATTTTTAGACTTTCTTTTCTTTATTTTCACATGATGATCCAGCCAGGAAGTCTGATGTTTTTCAACAGAAGAAACTGTCCTGCAGATGTAGCAGCTAGAGGGTTGGAAAAAACTATTAACCACATTACAGGGGTGCTTGCAGCGATCAGCTTTTATTTATTTATGTAAAACCTTTATCCCAAAAGCAACAAAAAACATTTGCTGTAACTGCTTAGCAGGAGTTTGGCTCCGATGTGTTATTGTATTTAAATCTGCTTGTGCAATTAACCCTCCCCTTCTCCTAGACTGACAAGGCTGCTGTCCAATAGTTTCTGCTGCTCCTTCATCCAGAGGGGGGGCACTCTAATACAGGAGGCGTGTTACTGGCCAGATCACCAGGTGCAAACAGAGAGAAAAAAGCCCAAAAAAGAAAAGTAATGCAGCCACTACATATAACGATTGTTAAGCTGCAATATATTACATTTTTGTTTTTTGGTTTTGGGGTTTAATACCGCTTTAACACAAACGCTTGCAGGAACCTTAAGGTAACTGCCGTTTTAACACTGTTGTTAAAGTGGTTGTACAGCCTGTAAAAAAATAAAAAATAAAAGTCAGCAGCTACAAATCCTGTAGTTACTGACTTTTAATAAATGGACACTTACCTGTCCAACAATCCAGCAACATCCTCACCCGGGCTAGTTCTTCAATTCCCGGCACAGCATCCTAGCTGTTGGCAGCCAGCTGTGTGACTTTTGGCTTCACAGCCGGCTGTTCGAGTCCCACTGAGCTTTGTGCATGGTGCCGTAGTCTTCTGGGACCTATGACGTGTCCCAGAAGACTAAGGGGAGCGAGGGGGGGGGTGGAAGGAGAGCGTATTTCCTAATGGAAGCCTGTCAAAACTAGGTACCCACTCCCCCACCTCCAAAACCACATGCCAAGTTAGGCAGAGGATGAGGGGGGGGGGGGGTCTTAAAGTGGAACCTTTGGGTGGAGTTTAGGCCAGTGCTGGTTTACTTTACTGAGGAACTTAACTCTAGAAGCTGTGTCCAAAAAAAGGTCAGGCAGAGAACAAAACTAGCTGCTAGTATTGCCTGTGGTCTTGCTCAGCCTTTCTTAATCTTTTCAACATGGAGGAACCATTGAAATAACTTTCCAGTCTCAGGGAGCCCCTACTAATAATGACTATATCTACAACTCATGATACATTTGTGTAATGGTCAGTGGGAAGAACGCTCCTTACACTTGTGGTCATTAGGAAGAATTACCTCCTTACAAATAGGTAAAACGATCCATGGTGTCAGTGGGAATTTTAATTGAGAGGCATAAATTGCTCATTGCTCAAGGAACCCCTAGCAACCTCTGGAGGAAGCCTTCCATTGAACCCTGGTTGAGAAACCCTGCCTTGTTCTGTACTGTGTCTCTTTGTGGAGGTGGGCATCATGGTGGAGGAGGGAGCTTGCTTCCTCCAGAGCCTCCAGCGAAGAGAACAGTGAACAGTACAATGGTGACATTGCTGAATCTCCTGAGCTTAGCAGACAGAGGCAGCAGTGCCTTAGAGCTCACACTGCAGATCTACAACTATGGGCACTGCAGTGCCTAGGCACACTCCAATACAAGGAAATGCCCTGCTAGTTATCAAGAGAACTGCCAAAAAAAAGGATAGATATTTTAGTGTACTGCTTAGGCACAGTTAAAGCAATAGTAAACCGCCACAAGACCGCCACCCCCCTGCAGGTTTGAAGAGTAACTCTACTTTTGTTGAGAAAAAAACATTCCTCTCTGGGTGATCTATGTACATTCCAATGGTTTTAACAAACCTTGTTGCAGAGTCCTACCTTTTGTTATACTGAAGAAACCCCTGTGTGTTTGTGTCCATGTGGTAAGTGAATCTGTATGGGAGTGGTTTCATAATTATCAGCCAGATGCTGCAACTGCAGGGCTCTAATGAGGAAAATTGCAGGGTCTGCATCCCTATAGACATGCTTTCCTATTGGGAGTATCTCACCAAAAATGACATTTTTGTTGCAGGGAATGTCTGATATCTGACTTGTATCTTAGGGCAGACTTCTGGGAAAATCAATGAGCCAATTACACATTCATGAAATTATGTTTCTGGGGGGCATATTGTACACATTCTGTGTACAGAACACCTCCAGGTAGCCATATTGCATTGCATTTTACAGAAAATTACAGAGCTGCTGATTGAAAAGGAAAGATAATGTTTAATAACATTCAAATACAATGTGACTTGAGTTGCAATTGTATATGCTATATATTTCTTTATTTTTTTCCCCTTGAAAGTGGAGTTACCCTTTAAATCATAATAGTCTAATATGCTAGCACTAGACATGTGCAGAATGTAAAAATTTGTTTAATTTGTTTTTGTAATTCCTTTCGTTTATTCATTTTCAAATCCGGATCAATTCGAAAAGTTTTTGAATCAACTTTGAATAGTTTTCGAATTCGAATAGTTTTCCAATTTCCAAAGAAAATAAAATAGAATAGAAAATAAAGGAACAGAATAGAAAAAAAATATTTTTTTAGTTTTTTCTATTCTATTCCTTTATTCTCTATTATATGAAAATCACATTGCTTGTATGGATGCAGGGATCTGTGAGTTTTTTTTTTTTTTTTCTCCGTTCAACCCACTTGTTGAAAAAACTATATATACCCAGCTTTAAAGAATAAGCGCACTCGGATAAAATGTCCTTATTCAGTACCCCCCCCCCCCCCCCCCAGATGAATACTCACCAAGACCAGTGGTGAATAGCTCCGCCGTGTCTACTCGGTGCAGCTACATAGACATCTAAGGAGTTTGACTATTTCTGTCTCCCAATCATCTGTGGGACTGTATTGTGCAGGTGCAGGTATGAGAGGGAGCTTTTCCATGATGTATGTACACAAACAACGGAGGCCGTGGTCATCGTATCTAAGTAAGTATACATCTGTAGAGGAGGAGGGTGGGATTGTTTAGGCCAGGGTAAGGGGCAAAAAGAATAAGTGTACTTGGTCTGAAAATACACTTATTCTTTAAAGTGTTTGTTACCCCAACATTTCATTTTCCTGATATGTGCCTGCTGTATCGTGTACTTGTATGAGAAAGTATCCTATTCTCGTTGTATTGCTTCCTTTGTGTGAAATCCCTGGAGTTCCTGCCAGTCCCTTTGCTTTCCTATTAAAAACTGACCACACTAAGCAGGAGAACACACCGTGGTCAGCTTTCTAGCTGGGAACTCGGCCTGCTCTCCTCCAATGATCAGGCTTGTCCTGACACGCCTCCTCTGCACAGCCATTCGCTGAGCTCAGTGTACTGTTGCTTCTCCTCCCCAGCTCTTATGCAGCTGAGAACAGAGGGAATATGATCAGTTATAAAAAAGGGAAAA